>OY757018.1:105559918-106777875 GCA_963580285.1 Lucinisca nassula | reverse complement strand
TGGAGTGCAAACGTTCCAAATCTTCGGCAGACTTTGACCATGGTATGAAACAGTCGTCTAAGAATCGTTTCCAATTGCTAGCGAAGTATATTCCGAATTCCGGCCCAAATGATTTTTCTATTTTCTTTGTAAAGATTTTGCACGAGATAGCCAATTGTTAAAGTCGCATATACTGGTGCGAATTTGGTGCCCATCGCTGTACCTTTTGTTTGTTTATAGTGTTGATCATTGAACGAGAATGTGTTATTTTCAAGAATTAACTTAATTCCTTCTAATACAAATTCTTTGGAAAATCTACCTTTTAATGCTTCTGGGTGTTTTTCTAACCAGAACTGGATTGCCTTGATTCCTAGATCGTGTGGAATGTTAGAATAAAGTGCTTCAATGTCAAATGAAGCTAACACAGTACTGGTTGGGACATTATTTGGTAGACTGTTTAAAAAATCGGTCGTATCTCGTAAATTACTTTTTACATAATTTGTGAATGGCCTTAAGATAATATCCAAGAGGTTACTTAGTCTGTGTGTAAGGCATAATGGACCGGCAACAATTGGGCGTAATTTTAAATCTCTAACATTTTTAACCTCAACATAAGAAGTGTTTGCTTGTTTGCATTGTTTATTTATTTCCTGGCTCTTATGAATCTTTGGCAAGCCATAAAATTGACTTCCTTTTATCTCAAAATTCTCTAAATAATCATATTCCTTTTTGGTTAGTTTGCTTTCGTATTTCTTTAAGAACTTATTGTATTTAGTTTTTGTTTCCTTATGTGGATCGATGGCTAACCTCTCATAGTATTCTGTATCATTTAGAGTATTTTCAATCATTTCCCTATAATGGTCCTTATCCAAAATCACTGTAGCGCCCCCTTTGTCAGCCTCTTTTATGATAATTGAGTTGTCATTTTGTAATGAATTTATTGCATTTGCTTCTGATTTATTAATATTTGGCTTTGGCTTAAAATTTGGCTTTAATTTTGGAGATTCTTCTACGGTATAAATGAACCTATCTAGGGCACTATTTCTTTCTGGAGTTGGGATAAAATTACTTTTGTTTCTTACCAGAGACTCATCTGTATCTTCCGTGCCATCAAAGTATTCGACCAGACGTAACTTTCTATTTAATTCTTTCAAATCTTCTGTTAATTGTTCAGGGTTGCCTATTGGTGGGGTGGGTGTGAATTTAAGTCCTTTGTTCAATAAAGATATTTCTGCCTCATTTAGTTGTCGTTTTGATAAGTTTATTATTTTTATGTTTTTGGCTTCGTTTCATATACGGCTTTGTGTGTGTGTGTGTGTGTGTGTGTGTGTGTATGTGTATGTGTGTGTGTGTGTGTTTCTTATATGTTTTTGTTATAAATATACGGCTTTGTGTGCGTGCGTGCGTGTTGCCTATTGGTGGGGTGGGTGTGAATTTAAGTCCTTTGTTCAATAAAGATATTTCTGCCTCATTTAGTTGTCTTTTTGATAAGTTTATTATTTTTATGTTTTTGGCTTCGTTTTATATACGGCTTTGTGTGTGTGTGTGTGTGTGTGTGTGTGTGTGTGTGTGTGTGTATGTGTGTGTGTGTGTGTGTCTGTGTGTGTGTGTGTTTCTTATATGTTTTGTGTATAAATATACGGCTTTGTGTGCGTGCGTGCGTGTGTGTGTGTCACATACAGTTTGGCAATCGACCCAAAGTTACAAAGCGTCGTAGGCTTTTTAATGCTGAATTCCACGGTACTGCCACTGACTTGTCACAAAACCAGATTCCGGCTGTTTGTAGAAAAAAGAAATGCTATTCTTTTTTAATAGCTGCATTCACTGCGGTTACTAAGTCCGCCATATTGTGATGACACTACAGTGATGTTTATTTACGTCATGTAACGTGCTGTGACGTTAACATTAACGAAGGCGCATATAAGGTCATATTCAACAAGTGCATTTATGAAACACGTGAGAATATTCGATTTTTACCCTCTCCCTGGGTAAGAAACATCGGTTAGAACAGAGTTTCTATCCCAAGCTAAACTATGGATTTCCTTATCTGGTATCCAAGGAAATTCTATGCAAACAGCAGCTTGTATTCTTTGTTTCAAAAAACAGTCTAGATGGTATATAGAGAATACTGGGTGAGTATCTTTTGATATAAAGTTCATCAGGCATTGCTTCGTGAACGCTTGTAGAATCGCGAGGCTTGCCGAGCGATTCTACATGCGTTCTCGAAGCCGAACCTGATATACTTGATATCAAAAGACACGAACCTTGTAATCTATTTATCAGTTTACCCCCTTGTACACTCTTAAATCAGTTATCGATGGTCCCCAGTACGTCCCAACATTCCGGCGGTCGATATATTTAGAATCAGCTGACTATATTGTTTCCTGTGATATTTAATAAGTATTTTTCCCCAGCAATAATAACATTTTTATTAATTTAAATTTCTAGTAGCCTCGGGCAATGTCACGTTGACCTGATAAGGCTGACTTGTCCTAAGATAGCATATCTTTTTTATCATGATACACTCGGACCATCGCTGTTCAAGTGTCATCAGCCCAGAACTGAAGAAGCCAGGGTCCTTGTCTCCGACCCACTCCCCAACTGTCGCCACGACTTCTTCGTTGGACCGGAAATGACGCTCACGGAACCCCTTTTTCAAGTTTGGGAATAGAAAATAGTCACTAGGAACTAAGTCCGGAGAATAGGCGGGTTGCGGAAATAGCTCGTACCCATTCCGCTCAAATTTTGCAAGTTTGGACTCTTGTATTGCCCTGTTGGAGCAGACTTCCTTTGGACAGTTTACCTCGGTGCTTTTCGCGGATCGCAGTTCTCAGTTGATTGAGCAAATTTGTATAATACGTACTTTTTATGCTAGAAAGCCAAACATAATGACGCCATGTGCGTCCCAAAATACAGTTGTCATCACCTTGCT
This sequence comes from Lucinisca nassula, assembly GCA_963580285.1. NCBI lineage: Eukaryota > Metazoa > Mollusca > Bivalvia > Lucinida > Lucinidae > Lucinisca > Lucinisca nassula. Next base: position 106,774,964 of record OY757018.1, on the reverse strand, counting down.
AGCAGAGGGTTGCGTTTTGAACTTCTTTGGCCTCGGAGACCCCGGCCCTACCCACTGGCAATTTTGAGTTTTATTCTCTGGCTCATAATGATGGACCAAGGTCTCATCTACAGTCACCAGACGTGAAAAAAAAATCATCTTCCCTTGACATAAACCGCTTCTAAAATGCGCTGCATACTAATGCTCTGGTTGCCATTTGCTCGTCGCTAACTGATTTTGGGACCCAACGCGTACCCAAGCTTGCGCGTACCCAAGCGATCGTGTAAAATTGTTGAAACGCTACCATGTGATATGTATAATGCATTGGCTATTTTTCCCACCTTAATTCGCCTATCAGAGTACACCAGATCCCGTACTTTGTTGAACATTTCTTCATCAGTGGCATTTGATGGGTGTCCATGCCTGTTTTCGCCTTCTAAAGGCGTTCTACCGCGTTTGAATTCCCCAACCTAGAATTTAACTTGTGCATACGATGGTGCAGAGGACCCATAAACATCGGTCATTTCGCAAAGCATTTCCTGACCTGTTTTCCCTTTCAAATACAAGTACCGAATTATAGCACGGTACTCAGCTTGCGTTTGCATCGATAGCCATGTTTGACGTGCCATATCTTATGAGTGAATGCGATAAGGGTGCCTAAAACGTATTGAAACAAGACATGAAAATCTAGGTTGTCTCGGTCAATTGGAAATGGGATAGGCTGGTTACTTATTGACTTGCCCACGTACCTCTGTAATAAGTCACACTTTCGTCACAGTATTCAACCCTTTTTGTACCGGAAACCCCAAACCGGGTAGTTGTCAAACAGTGCAGGCCCAGATCAGACGCAGCAGAACGCGGCGTTTGATCAGGGCGTACCCTGTTTGCAAAAACGTTCCGCCAGTTTCCAAATAAATATTGAAGAAAACACAACCTGACACCCCTAAATTTTGCAATGCACCCCTGCTATATATAAGGAGGAAAATTCCATTTGATACAAAAAGGGTTAAAATAGTCCAATTACAAGTCACAGAAATAAGTCCCCCCTCCCCCCCGTCTTCAGAAGCAATGTTACTTCTTGAAATCAGGTGAGCGATTTAGGGCCATCTTAGCCATCTTGTTATAATAATAATAATAGAAGTAACAAAAATAATGTCTTTATTTATTGAGAATAACATATTAAGCATACAGATACTGGTCTATCCTATGGTCCTCTGAATACATGTATAAAACTGTTTCAATATTTACAATGTATACAGTAATAATAAAACATTTGTGCAGTCTTTGAATAAAAACTTGTGTTTGGAATGGTACGGAACCCGGGAAGGGACATGATTTTTTTTTATTTTATAAGTTGAGCGCACAAGATAATATCTTGTGCGGACAAGATATTATCTTGTGCGGACAACATATTATCTTGTGCGGACAAGATATTATCTTGTGCGGACAAGATAATATCTTGTCCGCACAACATAATATCTTGTCCGCACAAGATATTATCTTGTGCGGACAACATATTATCTTGTGCAGACAAGATATTATCTTGTCCGCACAAGATATTAAGTTGTGCGAACAAGATATTATCTTGTCCGCACAAGATATTATCTTGTCTGCACAAGATATTATCTTGTCCGCACAAGATAATATCTTTGCGCACAACTTCCCAAGATCTATGTTGTGCAAACAAGATAATATGTTGTGCCAACAAGATAATATCTTGTGCGCACAAGATATTATGTTGTGCGGACAAGATCATATCTTGTCCGCACAAGATAATATCTTGTCCGCACAAGATAATATCTTGTCCGCACAAGATAATATGTTGTGCGAACAAGATAATATCTTGTCCGCTCAAGATATTATCTTGTTCGCACAACATAATAAAAATAAAAAAACATGTCCCTTCCCGGGTTCCGTAGAATGGTGATTAAAAGCTGGATTTTGTTCTACCATAAAGCTGAAAACACATTCAAACGTTAGCCCCCGCTCTTCGGGGCTTGAAGAAATAGATGGGCTGCATGATGCTTTCACGCAGAGATGAAACCGCTTGCACACGAGTACTGGTAAACCGCGTAGAGGATCTAAGCCTGCCCAGGCAAAGCGGTGCGAGTCGGCCCGTCCATGTTTATAAAATCTATTGGTTTCATTGGGCGACTTGGCTTGAGATGTCATTTCATCTCAGTGTTGGGTAAAAGTCCCAAAAAATTGGAAGCAGCGTCTCCAAAATGACCTTTACAGTGTTGACGGGGACGTTAAACCTCAAATCAACCAAACAAACAAAACCAAATGGAATCTTCCTCCTTATATATACCCGAAGTCCATTCCAAAATCGAGGGATGTCAGGCCGTGTTTTCTTCAAAATTTATTTGGAGAAAAGCTAAACTTTTTGCAAACAGTGTAGGCCCTGATCAGACGCCGCGTTCTGCGGCGTCTGCTCTGGGCCTGGCATGTTTGCCAATTACCCGTTTTGGGGTTTCCGGTACAAAATGGGTTAACGGTCTAAAAGGACATGTAAATTAATTTAAAAAAAAAATATTTTACCTCACAGTCCATTTTTCCCAGCCTCTGTCTTAGCTTGTTTAGTTCGTTCGAAAGGGCGTTTCTCTGTACCTTTAGCATATTTTTATCAATATTCCCCGTACTTTGAGCTTCTCGTTTTCGGGACACGATACAAGGTTGGCCTGTATGTTGGATTATTAATAAAACTCCAAGAAAAGTCAAAATAAACACAGCCACGGCATACCTCCTGATATGCATATTTATAAAATGATTTGCAATATCATATCATCAACAGCGAGATAACAGAGACGTATTCGGCGCAATAGTTTCACTTTGTCTCTTCATGACATAAGTAAGGAGGAAAATAGCCACTTAAAAATATTGGTGAACGGATTTTGAATCCCATTGAAACTTATCATAAATGTCCTGTTAATGCATATATTTTAGAAACGGAAACGATGGTAGTTCAGGAAATAAATGGGCCAGTTGTGTAAAAGTAACGACGTTTTTAGTTAACAAATCGTTAAAACTTGGATCATTTAACACGACAAAGATCCTAAGTTTTTGCTGAAAAAATATGAGTAGTTTCCGCATATGCAAACGCTACCCACATTTTGTCAGCAAAAATACCAGGATTTTAGATATGGCACTTGCTAGAACAGTTTAAATAATTTGACCACGTATGAGCTCGTTAAGCTAACAGTGCTTTGAACAACTGGACACTGGTATTGACACAGAGAACAGAGGGTCCAGTTGAACAAACTGACGTTAACTTACATGTAACATCTCCGGCAAATACAATATCTAAATTTAGCAATACAGTAGAACTTCGATGGCTCGAACACCGATGACTCGTTTACCATGGATGAGTCGAACACATTCTTGAGCTCCTAGCGAAATCCTCTACATAAGAAATAGTGGGGGATAATTAAGGAGATTTTAGTCTTTTATCTTGCAAATGTATGCTGTGTGTACTCATTAGAATCGCCTCGATGAGGCAATCGCCTCGATGAGGCGATTCTAATGAGTACACACAGTATACATACTCATTCTAGAACACCGAAAAGCTGTCAAAAAGTATCTCGTTATGCCTCCCGCATTAACCTCAGTGGCTCGAACTACCCCTGTCTCGAACAGATTTTCGAGGTCCGAAAGGTGTTCGAGCCATTGAAGTTCGACTGTATTTTGCTGAAAAAGTCAGATTTGCTATATATGTTGAAAGTACATTCTGCTTGTTCCGCTTGGTTGATTTGAGGTTTAACGTCCCCGTCATCACTGTATAGGTCATTTTGGAGACGTTGCTTCCAATTTTGTGGGACTTTTACCCGACATTGAGATGAAATGACATCCCAAGCCCTGTTGTCCAGTGTAACCAAAGGGGTTATAAGCATAGACGGTCCGACTCACACCGCTTTGCCTAGGCAGGCTTAGATCCTCTAAGTGGTTTACCAGTACTCGTGTGTGATCGGTTTCAGCTCTGTGTGGAAGCATCATGCAGCCCACCTATTTCTTCAAGCCCCGACGAGCGGGGGCCGGACATCAACGACGGTATAAATGAGAAATACGAGGGGAGTTCAATAAGTTCGTAGAACTCGGGGTTTAACTTACAGATTGGAAGATGATTTCAACATTATTTTTCAATATAATCCCCGTTTTCATCAATGCATTTGGCCCACTTTTCTTCTAAAACAGTGGGACTTCAAATTTCGAAACAGATAATAATCACTTGGGGCTAGGTCTGGACTGTATGGTGGGTAATTTAACTGCACGAACTTGCACTCACGAATAAATTATACTAATTTATTTTAGTTCGATTGCGATGGAAGCTTCAAGCTTATTTAATCGCTCTCGATCACTCATTCCGGATGTTTTCACGCGCGCGAGAGAGAGGCAGTGACTATTACACCACTGCTACCCACTTACACCTGGGTGGAGTGAGGCAGTGTCATTACGTGTCTTGCCCAAGAACACACCTCGATACCGGGTGCCGGATTGGAACACACAACCTGAACGCGTTAACCACTGCGCTATCGAGGCTGACGTATAGCCGCTTGTGCAACTCTGGACATGTGCACAGGGGCGTTATCGTGCAAAAGAAGGACACCCGCAGCTAGCTTTTCCCTTCGTTTTTTTTCTTTAATAGCAACCCTGAATCGTTTAATGACATTGGCATAGTATTATCATGTAACAAGCAGGCTTGTAATCTATCAATACATGTAATTCCTTTGGATTCCCAAAATACCATGGTCATTACCTTGCCGGCTAATGGTTGAGTCCCTTTCTCAGGTGGGGGTGAGCCAGGGCGCTTCCATTGCATGGACTCTTTTTTTAGTATCTGGGTCCCAGTGGTGAAGCCAAGTTTCATCTTACGTTACAAGACGAGTGTGAAAGTCTTCTGGATTGGCACTGTACCCTTCCAGAAGTTCTTGACTTAACTCCACCCTTTGCTGACAATCTTGCATGTTCAGGTTTCTGGGTACCCACCTGGCAGATACTTTTGACATGCCTAAATGTTCATGGATTATAGTGTAACACTTCCATTAGAAATACCCCATTCTGAAGCAAGTTCGGCAACTTTGATTCGGCGATTGCTTAACACAAGTCTCTCAACACGGTCGATCATCTAGCAGGGCGACCTGGCCTTGGGTCATCTTTTAAGGAGTCTCGCCCACGTTTAAATTTTGCTGACCTATATGCCACTGTGAAATACTTTGGCCTACTATCACCATACACATAAGTCATGCGCCGATGGATTTCTTTGGCCTTTGCAACCTCCTTAGTGAGGAACTTTATGACTGCTCTGAATTCAATATTCAGACTTACCATTTTTGCCTATGGGTATAGGTTTTCAAACAAAATGTAAATGCAAAATAGTACGTGTTGACTGAACGGCTGTTATCATTCAACTGACAACGGTTTACACGGCACAAAAATGAGAAAAAGAAATCTTGAATTCAAAAGAAAAATACCGAGTTCTACGAATTAATTGAACTCCCCTCGTATCTTCGTTTTATGTTCAAGATCTGGGCGGCATCCCTAGTAGTCAAAGTCAGTCTACCCGAAGTCAATATCATTCTACACGTGATTTTTCGATGACGTAAAAGCCATCTTATTGCAATGTGATGTTGTTTACATCAGCCTCAGTGCACTTATAGAAAAAGATACAGGATTGGACGATGGTGACGTTATGACATCAACGACGATTTTTTCGGTCAAAATAGGATGGAAAATAATGTTAACATAATAATTAACTAAGATTGATTATTTATTCAACGTCATGTAAAAACACAAACAGTAAAATTCCTCTATTAAGACCACCTTTGGGACTGTTCAAAAGTTGTCTTAAAGACCACTTTTGAACAGTCACAAAGGTCACTTTTGAACAGTCCCAAAGGTGGTCTTCGACCAGATGACACTGTATTTCGAAAACACAAAGAAAGAATAACTAAAACCTACTAAATAAGGTTTTTAAAGCAGAATTAGTCTTAATTTTAGGTGGTCTTAATAGCGGAATTTCACTGATTAACAATATCGGGCCATATGCAACTTCGGGTATTTTAGACCTACGTTCATTTATTTATGTTTACATTTCCAGCGTAAAGTCTAATGTAAACCTGCAGAAAACAATGATGTTCATACTTTCATGAACGCATCCAGTCACATGATTTTCAGTGACGTGCAATGACGCCAGTCTAAACCATGGTCCTCTACGGGCGTTGGTGACGTCAACGCTTTTCCGCTCTTTGTAGAAAAAGTTCAGCTTTAAAAGTTTGCCCTATAAGCATTTTTTCGTCAAGTGATAAGGGGCAAATAATGTAAATATAGAAAATAAACATAAGTTTTCTGCTTTTCATGAAAGCATGAACGACCGCGGCTCGCTAGCAAACTGACATAAAAGTAAACATATGATTGATCTCTGGCGACGTCATGCCGTAGCGTTTGATTTGAGGTTTAACGTCCCCGTCAACACTGTAAAGGTCATTTTGGAGACACTGCTTCCAATTTTGTGGGACCTTTACCCGATATTGAGATTAAATGACATCTCAAGCCCTGCCGCCCAGTGAAACTTATAGGGTTTATAAGCATGACGGTCCGACTCGCACCGCTTTGCCTGTGTAGGCTTAGATCCTCTACGCGTTTTACCAGTACTCGTGTGCGGGTCGGATTCAGCTCTGCGTTGAAGCATCATGCAGCCCATCTATTTCTTCAAGCTTCGATGGGGGGGGGGGGGGGGGAGTGGGGGGCACGGATAAATTTGTAAAATACTCTAAATATGGTAGAACAACATTCATTTTATGACACTTGATCATATCCGCAATGACCGGCCTATGATAAGCTGTATGTATCAAGATAATAATTTATGGCCTTATCGCCAGTTTATCCCATTGTATGCGGTGCCTTGGCAAACAGTGCAGGCCCAGATCAGACGCCGCAAAACGCGGCGTCTGATTTTGCGGCGTCTGATCAGGGACTGCACTATTTGTTAACAGAATTTTTCGTCAAGAATAGAATAAAAAAAAACACACACGAAAAATTATGCCTGGCATCCCTTTATATGACAACTGGACTTGTCCAACATATAGCAATGGAAGAGCCCACTAGTATACAATGTGCTACTGGGTCCATTTTATACTGAATAGTAGCCCCCGCCCATAGGGGCTTGAAGAAATATATGGGCTGCATGATGCTTCCACGCAGAGCTGAATCCGGCCCGCACACTAGTACTGGTAAACCGCTCAGAGGATCTAAGCCTGTCCAGGAACTGCGGTGCGAGGCGGACCGTCCATGCTAATAAACCCTATTGGTTTCATTGGGCGACAGGGCTTGAGATGTCATTTCATCTCAATGTCGGGTAAAAGTCCCACAAAATTGGAAGCAACGTCTCCAAAATGACCTTTACAGTGTTGACGGGGACGTTAAACCTCAAATCAAACAAACAAACAAATTATACTGAATAGAATATCTGTATATTAACCCTTCTCTTGCTGAATATTCAGTTAAGCCACACCCATTTCTAACTTTGAACCAATCAATTTACTTGATGTAATTTATTCCTACAAATTCATGAATTGAATGTCAAACAGTGTAGATCCTGATCAGATGGCTTCTTCAGAAGCCATCTGATCTGGATCTACACTGTTTCCAAAGATAGGGGTTGTCGCGAACAGCATGATAAGAGTTAAGTGTGTCAGGGTGAGTCCGTTTCAATTTGCAGGTGTTAGGTAATTCATTTGGAAAATGGCTGAAGTTTTTGGAAACAGTGATGGCCATTTTTGCTTATCCGTCCCCCGTGTTTAGTTGCCCGTACAAAAAGGGTTTAACAATTGACAGGTTGTAAGTGCATCAGAAAAGTTCAACGATATAATACCGGTCCCGTACGTTACACTATCTTAATTAATCCGTCTAGCTATACCGGCCCAGCACTAAACAATTCACCAATGTCACATCTTTGTCGTATATATCTCGGTGCCATGTTGGCAGGCAGTCGATCCATGCTGATTGGGTACTTGGCATATTCAAGGAGACTGGATGAAGTCTCGTCCATTTCTGAACCTACTTAAAAGTTTATCCTGCTGAATAAATTTATTTAGCCATACCCATTTCAGACTATCGGCCAATCAAATTACTGGATATAATATATTCGTTCAATTCACAAACGGCGTGGCAAACAGTGTAGATCCTGATCAGATGGCTTCTGAAGCTGATCTGGATGTACACCGATTGCAAAGGAATGGGCTGTCGTGTTCAGCAAAGCTTAACGCGATACAGGAGTCCGGTTTTCCACGCGTTCATGGGTACTCGTGAAAAGCGCCTCACTGAGGTGGTTCTAACGAGCATCAACAATCTATATTTGGACTAGAAATAAGAAAAATATACATTTTCAGCCAAAACAGTTGCTAGTTCTATAGAGATACAAAAGGCACCACTTTGAGACACGGATGTCATCGTATCCTCGGACAGTATTGATGGGTCAGAGGATCATCCATTCGTCCATTTGTCAGTTCGTCAATATGTACGACAATCCTAGCGTGTACTTTAATTTTCAAAAACTATATATTAGATTAATTAACGATTCTTGGTACAAACAGAACAGAGCAGTACAGAATTTTATTTAGACGTACGAAAAACTATAACATAATATGACATGGTCACGATACACAACAACAGACGTTCATGATTCAACTGTAAGTATTAACCCATATCTTGCTGTTCACGACAACCCCTATCTTTGCAAACAGTGTAGATCCAGATCAGATGGCTTCTGAAGAAGCCATCTGATCAGGATCTACACTGTTTGGCATTCAGTTTATGAATTTGTAGCAATAAATTACATCAAGTAATTTGATTGGTTGTTAGACAGAAATGGGTGTGGCTTAAACGATTATTCAGCAAGACAAGGGTTAAACTACAGATGCCAATTTATTCTAGGGATGGCAAGCTAAATACAATCATTCATATTCGACCTTGACCTTGACTTACATTTCATGAGTCACTGACTTTTAATATCAACTGTTGCGTCGATCCTAGCGTCGACTCTATTAGCATTTCAAAACGCAGTGAGACGTGACTTTTAATTTTGAACATTGCCATGTTTTAAGTAAGTAAGGTCGTTGTTTTTTGTGTTTTGTTTTTTTTAATTTTATACTTCGTGTTACCAGATAGACTTAATATTTGTAGTCGTAACAGAAGCACCGTATTTGTTTAATTTCACGACAACAGTTATCCGAAACTTCCCAGCAGGCACACGTCGCAAGGGCAACGTCAAATCAACGTCGGTGCAACGTCGACGTTGATGTGACGTTGCATAAACGTGATGACGTTGTATCGACGTTGATATGACGTCACAATTACGTCATGTGCCTGCTGGGTTGCCTTCTCTAAAAAGGAAATTGGAACAGTCTCCTCACGCTTGACTTTTGAACTCTCAGATGTCATTGATTTACATGAACTATAATGTTTAAGCCCATTTCTCAAGAATATTAACAATACTTCTAATGCATTTGCGCATGTGACGACGGTCCCCGCCCAACGGGGCTTGAATAAATAGATGGGCTGCATGATGCTTCCACGCAGAGCTTAAACCGACCCGCACACGAGTACTGGTAAACCGCTTAGAGGATCTAAGCCTGCCAGGCGAAGCAGTGCGAGTCGGACCGTCAATGCATATAAACCCTATTGGTTTCATTGGGCAGCAGGGCTTCAGATACCATTCCATCTCAATGTCTGGTAAAAGTCCCACAAAATTGGAAGCAACGTCTCCAAAATGACCTTTACAGTGTTGACGGAAACGTTAAACCTTAACTCAAACAAACATGCGTATGTAACGCGGCGTCTGACTGGATAACGTCAAAAATTTGCGACATATTCTGCGATATACTATCGAAAATCCGACGTCATCACGTAACGTTTCTTTTCATTGGCTGCCATTTGGTTTTACGCAGCTCACAGCGTCTATCGCCTTGTGCAAAACAGTACAATAATTATTTTTTACTTTAAACCCGAATAGGTGCATTAGAATGGGGATAACTGTATTGAAAATTGTCATTTGGGGAGGCAAATTGTCGGTTTTAAGGTTGCAATATCCGCTGACGCGTCGCCGTAACCGTAAAACCGCCGAATTTCCTCCCAAAATGACACTTTTGAATTCGAGTTATCCCCTAATTGGTTTGTTTGGACGGTAGGGCTTGAGATGTTATTTCATCTCCATGCCGGGTAAAAGTTCCACAAAATTGGAAGCAGTCTCCAAAATGACCTATATAGTGATGACGGGGACGTAAAACCCCAATTCAAACAAACAAAATAAACTTGGAGCTACAGGTGGCAACATGAGAAAAAGCATGACCCTATTTTTTATGATTTTCTTGCCATGAAATAACAAGTTTTTCAATCTTAGGCGTTTACATCTGCATTCAAGTCCATTTCTCAAAGAGATTTAGGTTTAAAGCAGTTAAACTTCCCACGCACTCTCGTTTACAGATGCCAACTTAAATGCAAGGTCTCACACTTCAGCATGGCCTGTACTTTATCTGTCTTCCGGTTTCGCCTTAACCCCAGGAGGGGACACAGACGGTGTATATTACATACACTCCACTTTTGCAGGATGAAAGCCTACACAGTAATCATGATATTACGGTAGGGTCCTTTAACCTGCACAGAGAATGGTTCTTCTTGCACAGGGGGCCTCCAGTTAGCGTCCCGATCCGAAGGACGGTGCACTTTATAATATTCATCCCTGCAAATGATGCCAATGGAGCGTGTTCGGACACCGAAATTTTATAACCGCCGCCGGGGATCGAACCCGGGACATCTAGCATCAGTGGCAAGTGCACTAACTACTTTATGCCACTGAGCTATCACGTTCCACTTTATGCCACTGAGCTATCACGTTCCACTTTATGCCACTGACCTACAACGTTCCACTTTATGCCACTGAGCTATCACGTTCCACTTTATGCCACTGAGCTATCACGTTCCACTTTATGCCACTGAACTGTCGCATTCCACTTTATGCCACTGAGCTATCACGTTCCACTTTATCTCACTGAGATATCACGTTCCATTTTATGCAACTTTATGCCACTTAGCTATCACGATCCATTTTACTATGATGCCACTTTATGCCACTGAGCTATCACGTTCCATTTTATACCACTTAATGCCACTGAGCTATCACGTTCCACTTTATGCCACTGAGCTATCACGTGCCACTTTATGCCACTGATCTTTCACGTTCCATTTTATTCCACTGAGCTATCACGTTCCACTTTATGCCATTGAGCTATCACGTTCCACTTTATGCCACTGAGCTATCACGTTCCATTTTATGCAACTTTATGCCACTGAGCTATCACGTTCAACTTTATGCCACTTTATGCCACTGAGCTATCACCTTCTATTTTATGCCACTTTATGCCACTGGGCTATCACGTTCCTCTTTATGCCACTTTATGACACTGAGCTATCACGTTCCACTGTATGCCACTGACCTATCACGTTCCACTTTATGCCACTGAGCTATCACGTTCCACTTTATGCCACTTTATGCCACTGAGCTATCACGTTCCACTTAATGCCACTGAGCTATCACGTTCCACTTTATGCCACTTTATGCCACTGAGCTATCACGTTCCACTGTATGCCACTGACCTATCACGTTCCACTTTATGCCACTAACCTATCACAATCCACTTTATGCCACTGAGCTATCACGTTCCACTTATGCCACTGAGCTATCACGTTCCACTTTATGCCACTGAACTGTCGCATTCCACTTTATGCGTCCATGACTTTGCCAGAATCTTGCAATTAGTCTATTTTTTAAGATTATACAACAACTATAGTTTTAAATTCAACATTAACCTTTTTTGTACCAAATGGAATCGCGCTCCTTATATACAGCAGGAGTCCATTTCTAAATTTTGGGGTGATAGGTTGTGGTATCTTCAAAATTGATTTGGAAAATGGCTGAACTTCCTTCAAATAGTGTAGGCCCTGGTGAGACGCCGCGTTCTGCGGCGTCTCATCTGGGCCTGCACTGTTTGCCAACTATCCCTTTAGGGGTTTCTAGTACAAAATGGGTCATATGTTTGTTTGATTTGAGGTTTAACGTCGCCGTCAACAATGTAAAGGTCATTTTGGAGACGTTGCTTCCAATTTTGTGGGACTTTTACCCGACATTAAGATGAAATGACATCCAATGAAACCAGTAGGGTTTATAAGCATGGGCGGTCCGTCTCTCGCACCGCCTTGCCTTGGCAGGCTTAGATACTCTATGCGGTTTACCAGTACTCGTGTGTAGGTGGGTTTCAGCTCTGCGTGGAAGCATCATGCAGCCCATCTGTTTCTTCAAGCCCCGATGGGCGTGGGGCGAACAAAATGGGTTAAATGTCGCGTCTGTAAATACTTATTTTAACAATCATAATTCAGATTCAGTCATGCAATATGGTTCTAAGTCAGATTTTGCGAAACTTGGTTGACGGATCGCGGAATTCTGGCTTGACCCATATAAGACAGTGGAATCTGCAACCAGATAAGTTTGGAGTGGTCCATTTCCAATTATAGGGGTGTCAGGTTTGTTTTGTTTGTAGCATGTTTTACAAAAATGTATGCTCTTTAAGCAAGCAGTGTAGACTCAGATCAGCTGTGGCATATGATCAGGTTGTGCAATGTTTACCAATGTCTCACCTTATTTGCATTATCTGCTGGTTCCTAGTCTGAAGGTTATCAGTCTTGGAAAAACAGGTAACCAGACCCCCTGACCTTGAAAGGTCAGGGGGTCTGGTTACCTGTTTTTCCAATATTGACAATGTGCAAGCTGGGAGCCAGCAAATAATGCAAATATGGTGAATTGGGCCGCTAGGCATATAGGTAAGCCTGAGCTCTGAAACTTTCGAATGGTGCTGGTCACGTGATCAAAATTGGTAGAACACTAAATGGTGTACCATATCCGCAAAACCAATTACGTAGAAATTCGGTAGGCAGCAGCTTGGATTCGGATGCTGCAACGTTTACTCAAGTAACACCCGTGGTTTGACCTTTAACCCATATATATGAGACAAGTCTGGAGTGGTCCATTTCCAAATATAGGGGTGTGAGGTTTGTTTTGTTAGTAGCATGTTTACAGAAATGAGCCTCTAGGCATATATTGGTTAATTTTGAACCTTGTGAATAGTTTTGTTTGTTTGGATTGAGGTTCAACGTCCCCTTGAACACTATTTTGGTCATTTTGGAGACGCTGTTTCCAATTTTGTAGGACATTTACCCGACACTGAGATGAAATGACAGCTCAACCCGACGGTTTGACTCACTAGTGACCTTGTCCTTCTAAGCGGTTTACCAGTACTCATGTTTGGTCAGTTTCAGCTCTGCATGGAGCACCATGCAGCCCAATCTATTTCTCCAAACCCCGATGGGCGGGGACGAAACAATAGAGAAACTTCTGATATATACAGTAGAGAAACTACTGATGTATATATACATGATTGATTTATTGCAGATTGATTGATTGATTGATTGATTGAATGATTGATTGATTGATTGATTGATTGATTGATTGATTGATTGATTGATTGATTGATTGATTGATTGATTGATTGATTGATTGACTGACTGACTGACTGACTGACTGACTGACCGACGGATTGATTGATTGATCAGCTCAGCTCATTTTCCAATTTTGTTCTACTCAATCGCCTCTCGTTGTAGAAGCATACCTTTTACAAAAAGCTAGGTCTACGCTTAGCACATATTTAATGTGAATCCCAGAAATGTCTTCGGCAATATTCTAAATGCCAGTCTGCGCCCAGGATCCTGTCTATTGAAGTTTAATGTATGAAATGTTAAAGTTGCAAATGCTGTAATTTTTGTCAAAAAATACATTTTCATCTTAAAAAAAGGCACACGTGCAACTTCAGTATGCTTTTAACATATTATCAAATGGAATGCTTGAACAACTGTTGGAGAAGTTAAGTAGACAACTTTCCTATACTTTATAGAAGACAAGTTGAAGATTAACCCAAACATTTTGCTAACGGCGAGGCAGGTTTTATAAGCTCACCAGAGCCGAAAGCTCCTGGGGAGCTTATAGGATAGGCAGTAGTCCGTCGTGGTCGAGAGTTGTAGATGTATATTTTGTATTAATTTTTCGCATTTTTTCCCAACCATCTCCATCTCTAAATATGATAAATGTGACTCATACCTGACTAGTTTCTTGTAACATGCCTTGATTTTCCTATTCGACTCCATCTCAACCTTTTCCATTGAAAGAAAAACCCAAAATCTGTGAAGAAGTCTTGTTATGAATATCTTTGACGCACAAACAGTTTTATTACATTTACCTCCGTATGGTAGGGAAAAATGCGAAAAATAAATGTAATAAAACTGTTTGTGCGTCAAAAATATTTTGTATTAGCCTGAACAAATATGACAGCAAATATGGGCTTATACAAATGTGATCGGAATTCTGTGTCAGAGCTCTACCCGTGATCCTCTATTTTGTGAGAAAGCTTATACGTGCTATGTGCCGCTTTTTTCTTCTTGTGAAAGCTTATACTTATTGTTGCATTAACTATAAAGTCAACCTGCATTGTGGGTAAATACATGCAACAATGATATTGTGCATTTCCGGTATTTTGTTATGCATAAGAATTTATTTTTCTGATTCCCACTTGCACCCCACTGTGACCTAATAGTGCTATAAATATCTTGTTAATCTTCTTATAGAAGATTCTAGAAAACTGAGTCACAGATTAATTTCATTTTTGTAAACAACATGTTTACAAGGGAAAGTACTTCAGAACCTTCCAGAAAGTTCTGGGTTGCATTATTTTTAGAAAATTACCTCATCTTATTCCACAGCCCTCTGGAATGTTCTAGAGAAATCTTAGGGTCTATAAAAGAGCTTGATTTTTCTCATTGAGTCAGACTTTGGAGTTTGATGTTTGGGCTTATAAGGAAAGTTATTTCTAAATTCTGTGTTGGATTGTTAAAGGATATTACTTTTCATTTTGGACTGTGAATTCTGTGGGATCAAGGAAAATAGATTCATTCAGGATATTTCATTAAGAGCTAAGTACATTTAGTTTTCTTACTTCTACAGGTTAAAGTTAACTTGTAAATAAATTTTGTTAAATTTTTCCAAAAGGCTTGTTTGCTTTTTCTTTCTGCTACGCTTGGCTCGTAACAGAAATTGGGGGCTCGTCCGGGATAAAACCATTTTAAGCATTTTAAAACCGACATTTCATGTGACGCAGGTAATTGTCATTTCTTATCAAATAGACTTTGCAGTTGCTTCACAGGATTGGTATTTCCCTATAGGCATATAGGGGATTGTAATTTCATGTGAACTGTCATTTCAGGTGAAATAGTACTTGTCATTTCATGTGAAATTCTCGTTGGGCTTGTCATTTCGAAGAAAAAAAAAACTTTGTAAAATTAACCTCAATCTGTATTTCCATAAATACTTTTTAAAACAAACAAAAAGCAAACATGTCGTTTGATTTGAGAAGCTTTTTGGCTCAGCCTACTCAGGAGTTGTTTAATCTGGCCAAAAGAACAGATTTGCTAGATATTGCTTCCCATTATGGGGTCACTGCTGTCAAAACAAGCATGAAAAAACATGAAATCAAGAATGTTTTGGTACAGTTTTTTGTTGATGAAGAACTTTTTGATCCATCTGCTTTGTCTCTCATTATGGTTTCACATACTGAATTGCAAATGAGACAAATTGAAATAGGAAGGCAAATTGAATTAGAGAAGTTAAGATTAGAAATGGAAGAAAGAGAAAAGGAAAAAGAAAGAGAAATGCAGAGACAAATGCAGATGAAAAAATTAGAAATGGAAAGGGAAAAAAGAGAAATGGAGGAACGCCTTCAGAAAGAAAAATTAGAAAAAGAAGAACGGCTTGAGTTGGAAAAGGAAAAAATGAGATATAGTATTGAAGAAAAAGAAAGGGAAAGGCAGTTTCAGTTAAGATTGAAGGAAATGGAACTCCAGGGTCAAGATAGGGTGAAACATACCCCTGTTTTTGACTCTGGTAGTTACTTTGATGCCACAAAGCACATCAGATTAGTTCCTCCATTTCAGGAAAAAGAGGTAGATAAGTATTTTTTGCATTTTGAAAAAGTTGCAGAAAATTTAAAATGGCCAAAAGAGCATTGGACCTTACTTTTGCAAAGCGTTGTTGTCGGAAAGGCTCGTGACATTTACACTCAGCTGACTGTCGAGCAAAGCTCAGACTATGATCTGGTCAAAGAGCTTATTCTTAAGGCATATGAGTTGGTCCCTGAGGCTTACAGGCAGAAATTTAGGAATTGCAAAAAAGAAATTTCCCAGACCCATGTAGAATTTGCTCGAACCAAAGAACAGCTATTTGATAGGTGGTGTTCTTCTAAAAAGGTAGGCTCTGATCATGACAAACTTAGACAACTTGTCCTTGTTGAAGAGTTCAAACGGTGCATAAATTCAGACATTAAATCTTTTCTCGATGAGAGACAGGTTGAAACTTTGGAGGAAGCTTCTCGTTTGGCAGATGATTATACTTTGACTCATAAAGTCTCATTTGTGAACAGGCCTTATCCTCGAAAACCTTATAATCCACAGACAGGTCCAAGATTCTATCCCAGTAATCCTTCTGGTAGTTATAGCCATACATCTAGTACTATGCCCAAACTTTCTGGTGAAAATAAAAGCCAGAATCCTTCCAAACCTTCTGGTGAAAACAGAAGCCCAAATTTTCCCAAACCTTCTGGTGAAAACAAAGACCAGAATCCCTTATCTCAATCTCAAGTAGTTTGTTATTATTGTAAAAATACAGGTCATTTGATCTCTGAGTGTTTAAAATTAAAGCGAAGGAAAGAAAGAGAAAGACAAGAGGAACTTAAGCCTACAGGCTTGACTTCTATAAGGCCAAAACCACAGTCTTGTGTAAGGGAGGAAACTCTTTCTGATACCAAATTATCTGAGACTGATACAGTTATGGAGTGTTATGAACCATTCTTATCAGATGGTTTTGTGTCACTAAATGGTGACAGTTATGCCCATCCTACCCCTATTAAAATCTTACGAGATACTGGAGCTTCTCAATCTCTTATTCTTGCAGATACTCTGCCTTTTTCTGAGAAGACTTCTTTGGGCCAAAGTGTCCTTATTCAGGGTGTGGAATGTGGATTTGTTAATGTTCCGCTCCATAACGTTTATTTGTCATCAGACTTGGTATCCGGTTCAGTGGCTGTTGGTATTAGACCTTCTTTACCTTTTAAAGGTGTTCATTTGTTGCTAGGCAATGACTTAGCTGGAGATAAGGTTGTGGTAAACCCACTTTTGACTACTAATCCTTGCATAGACCAACCGCCTGATCCCATTGAGCAGGAAATTCCTGATCTTTATCCATCTTGTGCAGTCACAAGGGCGATGGCACGTAAGGCCAAGCAAACTGATGGGAAACAGGATTTTGATTTAACTGATACCTTTTTGGGTCAGTCTTTTAATGACGAGATAACAAGGTCTCTGTCTTCAAGCCTGCCTGATAAGCAGACAGATTTTCATGAGAATAACTCATCTTTAGATCTAGGCCATGACATAATGTCTGGGTCTCAACTAGCTATAGAACAGCATAAGGATCCTGAAATTTCGCCTTTATTTCAAAGGGCCTTAGATGAGCAGGAAGTATCTCAGGTCCCAGTCTGTTATTATGTCAAAAATGACATTCTTATGAGAAAATTGCGTCCACCAGACGTCTCAGCAGAAGACGAGTGGACTGTCAACCATCAGATAGTGGTTCCACGGATTTACAGTCCTGAAATATTAAACTTGGCACATGAAACTCCAATGTCAGGACATTTAGGTGTAAATAAAACCTATCACAAGATTCTTAATCATTTTTACTGGCCTGGGTTAAAATCAGATGTTTCTCAGCATTGTAGGTCCTGCCATACATGCCAAATGGTAGGAAAACCCAATCAGACTATACCTAAGGCTCACTTGCAGCCTATACCTGCTTTTGATGAACCTTTCAGTCGAATAATTATAGACTGTGTGGGTCCCTTGCCCAGAACAAAGTCTGGTTGTCAATATCTATTGACTATTATGTGTGCTTCCACACGTTTTCCTGAAGCCATTCCACTAAGAAATATCAAAACTAAGACAATCGTCAAGGCCTTAGTGAAGTTTTTCACATTTGTTGGGCTTCCTAAATCTATTCAGTCAGACCAAGGCTCAAATTTTATGTCTGGAATATTTCAACAAGTAATGCATGAACTTGGCATTGTACAGTATAAGTCATCAGCCTATCATCCTGAAAGTCAAGGCGCCCTTGAAAGATTCCATCAAACATTGAAAAACATGATACGATCATATTGCTTTGACACAGAGAAGGATTGGGATGAAGGCATCCATCTCCTTTTATTTGCTGTTAGAGAATCTGTGCAAGAATCTCTTGGCTTCAGTCCATTTGAATTAGTATTTGGCCATACTGTTCGTGGTCCTTTGAAACTTCTCAAAGAGAAATTTCTCTCCAATGATGACACCTCCCTGAATTTACTTCAGTATGTGTCTGATTTCAAAACTAGACTTTCAAAAGCTTGTGAGGCTGCTCGGACCAATCTTCAGTCAGCCCAAAGGAAAATGAAACAGCTATATGACATAGGGACAAAAGAAAGGAATTTTAAACCAGGTGATAAGGTACTAGCTCTTTTGCCTATTCCAGGAAAATCATTGCAGGCCAGGTATTATGGTCCATACACTGTAGACAAAAAGATCAGTGACGTAAATTACATAATAAACACTCCTGGGAGGCGCAAGCTAAAGCAGCTATGTCATATTAACATGCTTAAGGAATACATAGATAGGGACAATACATCTTTAACATCAGTCAATCTAGTTAGCTCTGTTCCACTTAATTCATGTGACAATGACTGTGAGGATATTAATTCAGTGAAGTCGGATCCCACATCATCAAAACTTCAGAATTCTGACATTCTACGGAATCTTGACCAGAAACTGTCACATCTAGAGCCAAATCAGCGGAATGAACTGAAACAGCTGATTTTTGAATATGAACACTTATTTCCTGACATTCCAACACGGACAGACAAAATATTTCACGATGTGGACATAAATGGTTCTAAACCTGTAAAGCAACACCCATACAGGATGAATCCTGTGAAACAAAAATATCTTAAAGAAGAAGTTCAGTATCTATTAGACAATGACTTTATTGAACCAAGTCAAAGTGAGTGGAGTTCTCCTTGTATTCTTGTACCAAAACCCGATGGGACATATCGTATGTGTACAGATTTTAGGAAAGTTAATTCCTTAAGTAAAACAGATAGCTTTCCTATTCCAAGAATGGATGACTGCATTGATAACATCGGGAATGCCAAATACATAACGAAATTCGACCTTCTGAAAGGATTTTGGCAAATTCCACTTACAGATAGAGCAAAGGAGGTTTTGGCATTCACAACACCAGACGGATTATTTAACTATAAAGTCATGCCATTTGGAACGAAAAACTCTCCGGCAACATTTCAGCGCTTAATAAACATGGTAATTGCGGGGCTGGCAGGCTGCAGTGCTTATATCGATGATGCTATCATATACAACGACCAGTGGAATCAACATCTTGGGACTATTCGAGCATTCTTTGATAGACTGAGTAATGCCAAATTGACAATCAATCTTGCTAAAAGTGAATTCTGCCATGCAAGTTTGACATTTCTAGGTCATGTTGTAGGTCAAGGTCATGTGAAACCCATTGAAGCTAAAGTTGAGGCTATCTCAAATTTTCCCGTACCCACGTGCAAAAGACAGCTGATGCGATTTCTTGGTATGGCTGGTTATTACAGAAAGTTCTGTAATAATTTCTCTGTCATTGCTGAGCCTTTGACAAATTTGCTCAGCAAAAGAACAAAATTCCATTGGAATGCAATATGCCAAAATGCTTTTGATAAACTTAAAGCCATACTCAAGAGTGAACCAGTTCTCTTAGCACCAAACTTTGAAAAGGAGTTTAAGCTAGCTGTAGATGCTAGTGACGTAGGTGCAGGTAGTGTTTTGTTGCAGGAAGATGAAAATGGTGTGGATCATCCAGTTTGCTACTTTTCCAAAAAGTTTAATAAGCATCAGAGAAATTACTCTACCATAGAGAAAGAGTGCTTGTCTCTGATTCTTGCTCTGCAACATTTCGAAGTTTATCTTACCCCTACTACTGCACCGATTGTTGTTTTCAGTGATCACAATCCACTGACTTTCATACATAAAATGAAAAACAAAAATCAGCGGTTGCTTAGGTGGAGTCTTATGCTACAAGAGTATAATTTAGACATAAGACATATCAGAGGGAGAGATAACATTATCCCTGATGCCCTTTCAAGAGCCTGAGCGGTGTCAGGAGTTGTGTTTTTCTTTCCTACTAAAGTGGATTGTAGATACATGTAATTTTATATGCTATGCTCAATATTTTATTATTCTTAAAGCAAAAGAAAGCTTTATTACATAAATCTTTCTTTTCCTCGAAGAGGGGGAGTGTTATGCATAAGAATTTATTTTTCTGATTCCCACTTGCACCCCACTGTGACCTAATAGTGCTATAAATATCTTGTTAATCTTCTTATAGAAGATTCTAGAAAACTGAGTCACAGATTAATTTCATTTTTGTAAACAACATGTTTACAAGGGAAAGTACTTCAGAACCTTCCAGAAAGTTCTGGGTTGCATTATTTTTAGAAAATTACCTCATCTTATTCCACAGCCCTCTGGAATGTTCTAGAGAAATCTTAGGGTCTATAAAAGAGCTTGATTTTTCTCATTGAGTCAGACTTTGGAGTTTGATGTTTGGGCTTATAAGGAAAGTTATTTCTAAATTCTGTGTTGGATTGTTAAAGGATATTACTTTTCATTTTGGACTGTGAATTCTGTGGGATCAAGGAAAATAGATTCATTCAGGATATTTCATTAAGAGCTAAGTACATTTAGTTTTCTTACTTCTACAGGTTAAAGTTAACTTGTAAATAAATTTTGTTAAATTTTTCCAAAAGGCTTGTTTGCTTTTTCTTTCTGCTACGCTTGGCTCGTAACAATTTGATTAATGCGCAGTTTTGATACACGTACTTGAAAGAGCTGGTACAATAATAAGGATATTCGGAAATGTTCTTGAGTCACGTCAAGAAAATATAACATTGACGATCTGGTCAGCTGCGCACGTGCGAATCCTTCGCTTACAGAGCCTTCACTTAATGCATGAAACTCAACATGACCAGTATTCCTTGTGTCTTTATGTGCTGCTACAAACGCACAGGCTGACCTACGTCACAACTCGTCGGAGGACGCCGTATAAGTGTTTTCCTTTGTGACGCCTCAGGCATGTCGTCTGTAATGTTGTCTGCTGCCTGTTCTTGCAAAGTTTTAGCTCACCAGAGCCGAAGGCTCCGGGGGAGCTTATAGGATAGGCAGTTGTCCGTCGTCGTCGTGGTCGTCGTCGTCGTGGTCGTCGTCTGCGTCGTCTGGCGTCAACACTTTCAAACGACAT
The DNA here is from genome assembly GCA_963580285.1 of Lucinisca nassula. Lineage (NCBI taxonomy): Eukaryota > Metazoa > Mollusca > Bivalvia > Lucinida > Lucinidae > Lucinisca > Lucinisca nassula. The sequence goes on along the minus strand of OY757018.1, from coordinate 106,753,459 downwards.
CTCCTCTGAAACCACTGGGCCGATTGGGCCCAAATTTTATCTGTAGCATCCTTTGGCTGGGGGATTGAAAGTTTGTGTTTTTTTTATGAAAATCGGCTTATTAGTTTGGTTGCTATGGCAACTTGTAGTTTCCATAGACTTATAATGGGGAAAATTGAAAAATGGCATTTACTGCCAAGCCTCTGCAGATATTTTGACAAAACTTTCATAGAAATGTTCCATAGGCAAACTACTATCTGCCGTAAGATTTTAGGCCTTCTGCTCATTTTTATTGGTTGCCATGGAATCCAAAATGCAAAAAATAAAAAAAAATACTTAAAAAAGCATCTTCTCAGAAACCATATGCTCTAGGAGGCTGAGACTTTATGAAAATATTCACCATATTTGCCTTTACAGGTTTTGTTTTTTTTTATGAAATTTGGCCTTTTAGTTTTGTTGCTATGGCAACTTAGAGTTTCCATTGACTTATAATGGGGAAAACTGAAAAATTGCATTTACTGCCAAGTCATTGCAGATATTTTTCTAAACTTACATAGACATGTTCTTTGAGTAAACTTCTCTCAGCCATATGCTTTTATGTCAACCTGGGTGTTCCCTAGGTTGTGCCGGGGCCATGCCCCGCCCCGCCCCCCTCCACTTCATAAAATGCTTTATATCTCAGAAACCTTACAGATCCCAACCCCTAAACCATATATATTCTTGTTCCTTAAGATAAGATGCATTAAGTGACACCAACCTGGGGGTCCCCCGGGATGTGCCGGGGACATGCCCTGCCCCCTCTATTTCATAAAATGCCATTTATCTCAGAAACCATTCAGATCCCCACCCCTAAACTTTATATATTCTTGTTTCTTATGCTAAGATGCATTAAGTGACACCAACCTGGGGGTCCCCCGGGATGTGGCGGGGAAATGCCCCACCCCCTCCACTTCATAAAATGCCATTTATCTCAGAAACCATTGAGATCTCCACCCCTAAACCGTATATATTCTTGTTCCTTGTGATAAGATGGACTCAGTGACACCAACCTGGCGGTCCCCCGGGATGTGCGGGGGCCATGCCCATACCCCTCCACTTCATAAAAGGCTTAATATTCCAGAAACCTTACAGATCCCCACCCCAAAACCATATATATTCTTGTTCCTTATGATAAGACACATTTAGTGACACCAACCTAGGGGTCACCCAAGGTGCGCCCGGGCCATACTCCACCCTTCGACTTCACAAAAGACCATATATCTGAGAAACTGTTCAGAGCCCACCCCTAAACCATATATATTCTTGTTCCTTATGATAAGACGCAAACAGTGACACCAGCATGGGGGTCCCCCCGGGGTGCCACGGGCCATGCCCCACCCCTTTACTTCATTAAAATCCATATATCTCAGAAACCGTTCAGATCCTGCCCCTAAACCATATATAGTCTTGTTCCTGATGGTAAGACTCCACTTAATAATAGGTCATTTATCTCAGAAACCATTCAAATCCCCATCCTATAATCACATATTTTCTTGTTCATTGTTATTAGACACATTCAGTCAACCCTGTCTTGGGGGGTCTGCATGGGCCATTTCTCTCCCTTCCACTTCATAAAAGGGCCTCATATCTCAGAAACCGTTCAGATCCCCACCATTTAACCATATTTATTCTTGATCTTTATGATAAGATATATTCATTGACAACAATCTTGGGCTTTTCTGGGATCTGCCATGCCGAATCCCTCCATTGCTTAAAAGGCCTTACGTCTCAGGAACCATACATATCCCCACCGCTAAACCATATATGTCTCTGTTCCTTTTTATAAGACCCATTTATTGACACCAATCAGGCTCCATTGGGCAGTGCCTACCTGAGCTCAGGTTTATGAAATTTGGCTCTTTGGTTTGTTTGCTATGGCAAGTTAAGAGTTTCCATTGACTTATAATGGGGAAAATTGAAAAAATGACATTAATGCCTCTGGATATTTTGTCAAACTATCATAGAAATGTTCCATTAATAATGTTCTTTTTGGCCTATTTGTTGTCACAGATGGGAAATTGTCAATTGCACGACCCGCAGAAAAAGCGACCGACTGAAGTCGGTTGATTTTCTAAGAGTGCCCTAAAATCACCATGTCATTCTGTAATTCTGTCATTTTCTTACATGATTTTCAATGAATGATAGAGATTTATCAGTGAAATATAAATCGATATTTTCACTGTTTCAAACAGTGAAAATACGATTTTTTATTTTTCACTGTTTGGAACTACTTTTTTCTTCAAATCTAACTCTAATTTCAATTTTATCTTTGTCAGATAACTGAACAATACTGAAATGTGTTCTAATTGACGCATAGCCCGTTCATGTGTGACGGGGACGTTACTGACGTCATTTATGACGCTGACGTCACGTCTTTTGTCGCGCGACGTTAGACTTGCCAGCAACTTCTTTGGAAAACTACTCTCTCAATTATTTCATTAATCATTCATAATAATACCATCCCAGGCCATTTCTCAGGTGCTAACTTTCAGTTTACACCCAATAGTATACCCACTAAACACGATGGACACCACTAAATTGACGCGAAACGAACAGGAACAAAGATAATTTTCTCCGAATGTGAGCGACACCATTAAAGACGCTAAATATTGCCTTTTGAAGCATGTAAGAAACAGAAATTTGATTTTTTCAGTGCAAGATCAAATTTTATTTCACTCATGAACACCAAAACTGCTATTTTCACTCGTGGCTACGCCACTCGTGAAAATAACAGTTTTGGTGTTCATTCGGTGAAATAAAATTCGATCTTACACTGAAAAAAATCAAATATCCTCTATCTGTCATTCTGTCAGTCTGTCAGTCTGTCAGTCTGTCTGTCCGTCCGTAACCCGTTTGTGAAAATTGGTTATAGTGACTTAACCGCTTGGAATATGTAAACAATTTTTGGCATACTGATAGATATCAATGAGATCTAACCAATGAACTTGCGAAATATTACATTCCATTTAGTATAGCCTCGCCGAGGCGAAAAATGTGAAATTTTTCGAACTGCTTCTCCTCGGAAACCGTTGGGCCCATTGAAGTCAAATTTCATATGGAGCCTCTATGGGATGGGGGAAACCAAAATTTGCTCATGGGGTCCAGGTCACATGACCAAAATGGCCGCCCAGCCATATATGGTCTGTCTGTCTGTCCGTCCGTAACCCGTTTGTGAAAATTGGTGATAGTGACTTAACCGCTTGGAATATTTAAACAATTTTTGGCATACTGATAGATATCAATGAGATCTAACCAATGAACTTGCGAAATATTACATTCCATTTAGTATAGCCTCGCCGAGGCAAAAAAAAAAATGTGAAAATTTTCGATCTGCTTCTCCTCGGAAACCGTTGGGCCGATTGAAGTCAAATTTCATATGGAGCCTCTAGGGGATGGGGGAAACCAAAATTTGCTCATAGGGTCCAGATCACATGACCAAAATGGCCGCCAAGCCATATATGGTAAAAACTCTTCAAAAATAGTCTTCTCCAGAACCACTGGGCAGATTTCCACGAAACTTGATAAATAGCATCTGGGACGTAGGCCCATCATAAATTGCTAAAATGGTGACCCTGTGTTGACCTTGACCTTCTTTGTGCCGAGGTTAAACTTTGACACATATGCTTTTGTATTTGAATAACCTGTTTGTGAAAATTGGTGATAGTGACATAACCGCTTGGAATATTTAAACAATTTTTGGTATACTGATAGATATCAATGAGATCTAACCAATACACTTGCGAAATATTAAATTCCATTTAGTATAGCCTCGCCGAGGCGAAAAATGTGAAAATTTTCGAACATTTTTGAACTGCTTCTCCTCGGAAACCGTTGGGCCGATTGAAGTCAAATTTCATATGGAGCCTCTATGGGATAGGGGAAACCAAAATTTGCTCATGGGGTCCAGGTCACATGACTAAAATGGCCGCCAAGCCATATATGGTAAAAACCCTTCAAAAATAGTGTTCTCAAGAGCCACTGGGTAGATTTCCACGAAACTTGATAAATAGCATCTGGGACGTAGGCCCATCATAAATTGCTAAAATGGTGACCCTGGGTTGACCTTGACCTTCTTTGTGCCTAGGTCAAACTTTGACACATATGCTTTTGTACTGGAAAAGTGAGAATGCATTTTATCCTGCAAACGATTCAGAATACAGTACTAAAGTATAAGATATATTTTTGCTCCTTACGATAAGACGCATTTATTGGGGGAACCGTTTTAGGTCCAGGTCACATGACCAAAATGGCCGCCATACCAATATATGGTAACACTCATAAAGCTAAAAGCATCCGGCGGGTCGTGCACTTCAGCTGAAGCACTGGTTGTCATCTGTTGTCTTCAAGCGACATCAGACCTCTGAAGCCACTAGTCTGATTGGGTCCAAATTTTATCTGTAGCAGCCTTGGGTGCAGGGCTTCCATGGTTAATTAAAATACATTGCTGCCAGTGGGGAGTGGCCCCCTGAGCTCTGGTGAGCATTGTGGCCCATGGGCCTCTTGTTTAAATATTCTTGCATGCAGGCAAACAGTATGGACCCTGATCAGACTGCTATCAGGCTGAGTCGTTAGACGCTAAACCAAACAAACGCACAACATGTGACCACGAGCTCCAAATAACAAATACTTTATATTTATTCAGGGAATTTATTGCCATAGTAATCTGATCCGTGATCTCATATGGCTGATGCTAATGTTTACATTTGTGGAAAGTGAAGGAATGTATTGTTTTTTGTTGTTTTTCTTATTTTGTATTGGAAAATGCATATTGTGTGTACTCATCGAACCGATCGCTTATCAGAGGTGGGCGAAAACGGTAGTAACCGGAGGAAAAACCACCTTACTTTCCGTTGTAGAGATAGGCATCTCACATGTGAACCCAGCCAGGCTCGAACCACAGCGGTGAGAGACCTAATGATTAAGGGTCATCGCTCTTATTCACTAGGCCACGGAGTTTAAAGTTTGCCGCTATAATGACTCCCAATAAGGGATTAATATAACAGAAAATAAAGAACATTTTCTCTTAATCACCCCGAAAACAAAAATATGGGCGTCAGCTAGAATCGCCTCGTCGAGGCGATTCTAACAAATATCCACAACATTTATTTCTTTGTTATTAACAAATATATTATTAAATTCGTCTTATTCTGTGCTAATCGTTCTATTGAAAATATCGTTAACCCATGTATGACAATGGGAAGTCTGGAGCGGTCCATTTTCAATTATAGGGGTGTCAGGTTTGTTTTTGTTTGTTGAAAATTTTGCAAAAATGAATGTTCTTCAAGCAAATAGTGTAGACCAAGATCAGACGCCGCGTTCTGTGGCGTCTGATCTGTGTCTACACTATTTGCCAATGTGTCAGAAAAGGGCTACTAGGCATATATGGGTTAAACACATTTTATATCGAAGTCTTGACGTATGCCATGGCTGTAAATGCAAATCACTCTGCATGCTTTTGCAAGATTCATTAGGATAACAGAAGATTCGAGAGACCAGCCAAAACTCTGATCATACTGGGCGAATAAGTCTTCGCCTTTCGCAGATACAATCTGTAGCAAGTCCTCCCAGCAGGCACACGTCGCCAGGGCAATGTCAGATCAACGTCGGTGAAACGTCATGACGTTGCACCGACGTTGATATGACGTTGCATAAACGTTGATATGACGTTGATCTGACGTCACAATTAGGGTTTATTAGCATGGACGGTCCGCCTCGCACCGCGGTTCCATGACAGGCTTAGAGAGGCGGACCGCGGTTCCTGGACAGGCTTAGATCCTCTAAGCCTGTCCAGGAACCGCGGTGCGAGGCGGACCGTCCGTGCTTTTGGTTTCATTGGGCGACAGGGCTTGAGATGTCATTTCATCTCAATGTCGGGTAAAAGTCCCACAACATTTGAAGCAACGTCTCCAAAATGACCTTTACAATGTTGACGGGGACGTTAAACCTCAAATCAAATGCTCTGAAATTGCTGATTTTCCGGTAATTTTGATCATTGGACGCTCAGGCCCACATATTGGAAACAAGAGGCCAATGATTGCCCCGGATCGCTCACCTGATGCATACTGTACAAATGAAATGGTAGGTAATATATTAAGGTGAAGTGGGTGGAAAGTTTGAGCAATTTTAGATGACAATGACCCAAAGAACATTTCTATGAAATTATTTCAAAATCAGTCTATCTGCTTCTGATCTTGGGCCCAGAACCCTGGATGTTTATCTTGCTTGAGATATTGTCATACCTAACATTTGCATGAAGTTACAACAAATGCCATTGATAAATGCAGGCGCTAGAACCATGAAAAAGGTGTTTCTAAAAATAGCCACAGTGACCTTGACTTAAGCTCAGGACCCTGAAAGTCAAACTTGTTCTATATATATCATACCAAACATTTGTGTTAAGTTACATTAAAATCGATCAATAAAGCCACAGTGACCTTGACCTTGAGTCCAGGACCCTGAAAGCCGAACTTGCTTGCGGTATTATCATACCTAACATTTGTGTGAAGTAATATAAAAAAAATCCTTTGATAAAAATATGCGTTAGAGTGATGACAAAGTTTTTTTTTTTCCTGTAAATAGCCACAGTGACCGTGAACTTGAACCCGGAACCCTTAACGCCTAACTTGCTGGATATATAATCATACCCAACATTTGACCTACTGACCTACTGTCCAACTCGACATGACCCATATTCAAACTTGACCGAAATATTGTCAACTGATCATTCTTAGCAAGTTTGATGATGATCGGAACAAAACTGTGACCCGCACAGTGGTCACAAGATATTTCTATGATTGACCTACTGACCTACGGTTTGACCAAGCATGGTCCATATTCGAAATCGACTCAGATATTATCAGTGTGATCATTTCGGGTAAGTTTGATGATGATTGGACCAAATCTGTGGCCTCTAGGGTGCTCAGAAGGTTTTTCTACTTTTTGACCCGGCATAACCCATATTTAAACTTGACAGAGATAGTGTCAAGATGATCATTCTGAACAAGTTTGACGATGATTGGACCAAAACCGTGTCCTCTATAGTGTTCAAAGTTTTTTCTATGATTTGACCTACTGGCCTACTTTCTAATCTGACATTATCGATCCATATTCAAACTTGACCGAAATATTGTCAACTGATCATTCTTAGCAAGTTTGACGATGATTGGACCAAAACCGTGTCCTCTATAGTGTTCAAAGTTTTTTCTATGATTTGACCTACTGGCCTACTTTCTAATCTGACATTATCGATCCATATTCAAACTTGACTGAAATAGTGTCAACATGATCATTCTGAGAAAGTTTGACGATGATTGGACCAAACCTGTGGCTTCTAGAGCGTTCACAAGGTTTTCCTATGATTTGATCTACTGACCTACTTTTTGACCCGTCATAACTCATATTTGAACTTACGCGAGATATTGCTGATATGATTATTTTTCAGAAGTTTGATGTCGAGTGGACCACAACTGTGGCCCCTAGCGTGTTCACAATGTTTTTTATTATTTAATCTACTGACCTACTTTTTGACCCGCCATGACCCAAATCAGAATTGTACCGAGACAATGCCATGGTGGTCCTTCTAACCAAGTTTTATGATGATTGTACCGAAACTGTTCAAAAGAAAAGTTAACGTACGGACGGAAATTGTGATATTTTTCTTATTTCTGTTCAAAATATAGATTGTGGGTACTCGTTAGAACCGCCTCATCGAGGCGGGTCTAACGAGTACCCACAATCTATATTTTTGAGCAGAAAAAAGAAAATATGGTTTACCCCTGTAAACCCCAGTTTTGCTATATAAAAGTGGGGTTCGAGGGGGTCAAAATTATATAGGCGTGTTTTCTTGATGATTTGGTCACATTGCTTTAAAAACCTTGTTCACCCTCTAGAAGCCACAGTTTTGCTTCAATTTTCACGAGACTTTACCAGAACGTTTGTCTTAACGATATCTTGGACAGGTCCGAATATGGGTTAAGTCGGATAAAAAAAGGGTCATTTGGTCATATTGCTTTAAAAATAGAAGTGAAGGCAATGATCAGGAATCGATACAATTCACCCACACCACCCCCACCAAGAGAAAGAAAGCACAAACATTAAATAACTGGACCCTAATGGAAACATCAATAGCGGAAAGCCAGGAGGACAGTTACTTTCCCACGAAATGGCCAAATGGCTATCCAAAACAAACGGATATAAGCGATACACACACTCAGAAACAGACCATAACAAAAATAAACCGCGACAAGAAAAACCGTCTTGGAACGATCAGTGAAAAGAATTTCACGGGGAGGCTTAAGTCGATTTTACGCGGCCGCAATCTATGATGCCGTCGCAGTTTAGACAAATAATTTGTTCAGTCCGCATGAAGACTTCCGAACTCATTAGTGTAACATCTCCGAGAACACAAAAACCGAACAACCACAGAACCACAGAGCTGAAACAAAGGTGAGGACAGCAAGAAACCACTGAAATGCTGGAGCAAAAGAAAACCAACACCATACTCCGAAAACAAAGCCTTGTTCACTCTGTAGAGGGCGCAGATTTGCTTCATTCGTCCTGAAACTTTACAAGAAGGTTCGTTTTTGATGATATCTTAGTCAAATTCGAATATGGGTCATATCAGGTTAAACACTAGGTGGCCATTAGGACAAATTGCTTCAAAACCTTCAAGACCTCCAAACAGTAACAATGACTACTACAATCTTATCACAGAAAGCATCGATAGGGCTTACAACACCCAAATCATCGACATTTTCATAACTGGAGATTTTAACTGTAATCTGAAATATGACATTAATAGTAATTTTTTGCAGATAATTCAACAATTTAATCTTCATTCATTGATTACTCAAGAAACACATTTCACAGAAAATTCATCTTCTGTGATAGACTTAATATTAGTCAGAAACAAAAATAATATATTAACGAGCGCTGTTGTTGACCCATTTATTCCAGATCAGATAAGATATCACTGTCCCGTCATAGTTCTACTTAAGATCTTAAAACCGTCAACTAAAACATTCATTTGACATGGCCAATTATGGAAAATTTCGAAACTGCTTAGTTGAAAGTGATTTAGAACGTACACTGCACACCGAAAACGACATTGATTTAAATGCTCAACTAATAACTACGACAATGCTGGATGCTGCTAAAAACTCAATACCTAACAAGATAGTTACCATAAGGCCGTCGGAAAATCCATGGATAACTGGTAATATTAGAAGACTGATAAGGAAGAGGAAACGTTACTATAAAAAATTTAAGCAAACTTCAAATTTATTCTTTTGGCAACATTACAAAGACATAAGAAATAAGGTAGTGCGTGAAATTAGAAAATCAAAGAAGGCATACTTCGATAAACTTGAGGCCCAATTAACGGAAGAGAATGTGAACTCAAAACTGTTTTAGAAAACCTCCAAACAGCTTTTAAAACTAGATAAAAAATCACAGAGCATACCAACCCTTGTTTATGATAATGAATACGCTCATTTATATTAATGACATAGTCAAGGAAATTAACTCATCCATCCGGCTATTTGCTGACGACACCAGTCTCTATGTTATATTCGATAATCCCCAATCTGCAGCAAACACCTTAAACAATGATCTTGAACAGATTACACAGTGGTCCAGATTATGGTTGGTTGATTTTAATCCTGCTAAAACAATTTCCATGATAGTTACACGAAAATTAGTACGAGTAGACCACCCAGATCTCATTATGAACAATACCGTAATCACAGAATCGTCTTCCCATACTCATTTAGGACTTACATTTTCACAAACGGGGACATGGGACGAACATATCAAGACAGTAACAGATAAAGCATGGACTAGACTAAATCTTTTAAGAGCACTCAAATTTAGAATTAATAGGAAGTCACTCGAAAAAGTTTATATTAGCTTCATTCGCCCTCTGATCGAATATAGCGACTCAGTTTGGGACAATGCGTCTAGCGAGTCCAAAAAGGCACTGGAATCCATTCACAACGAGGCAGCAAGAATTATCACTGGCGCATCGAAATTATGTAGCATCGAAAAACTATTAGCCGACTTAGGATGGGAATCTCTCTAAACTAGACGCTGCAAACGCAAACTTGCAACACTCTATAAAATTATTAATGGACTTGCTCCAACCTACCTCCGAGATACCGTGCCTCCCCTTGTACAAGATACTGCCCCTTATAGGTTGAGAAATGAGAATCACATCCAGAATTTTCACGCAAAAACTAATCTTTTCTACAATTCTTTCTTTCCATCTACCATCCGTGAGTGGAACAGTTTACCAGAAGAAGTAAAACAGGCACCTTCTCTAGCATCTTTTAAGTTTCGACTCAATAGGGATATCCAAAAACCACCAACATATTACAACGCTGGGTCTCGACTCGGACAAATACTTCAGGCACGAATAAGAATGGAGTGTAGCTCCTTAAATTCGCACTTATATCGCAAGAATATAGTCCCAAGCCCCTCGTGTACTTGTGGAGGGTTTGAAAGCCCGTATCATTTCTTCTTTGTGTGCCCCATATATATTAATAGTAGAAACAGATACTTACCGCAAGATCTACAGAACTATAATACGCGCGACTTTCTCTTTGGAAAAGAAAGCTTTAACACAGACGAAAATTATCACCTTTTCACACAAGTCCAAGATTTTATTCTAAATTCACGCAGATTTGCATAGGAACTGTACTAGATGCCTAATCATTTCCGCTTCGAGCATAGTTGTCGACACCATGTATCATTTTAGCAGTTAGTTAACGGTGGCGAAATCGGTCAGTATATATTTCTCTATCTGTCTTACCCTTCCCAATGAACATGATACATGTTGTTAGCAGCAGTAACCTATCTAACGACTGTCAGAACAGGAGTTCCAGCTGTTGAAAAATTACATATCATTCATTGGGAAGGACGTAACTTAATATCTCTCTCTCTCTCTCTCTCTCTCTCTCTCTCTCTCTCTCTCTCTCTCTCTCTCTCTCTCTCTCTCTCTCTCTCTCTCTCTCTCTCTCTCTTGTACTTTTTTTCTATATTACTTTCAGCCACATCCACTCACGTAATGTAGATATTATACATATTGAGTTTACAGGAGATGATAATTATAAGCTTCTAGCTTACTCTCAAATCCTGTAGTATACTGTTGTAATTGTTGTTAAATGTTAGTTTGTACAGAGAAAGTAATAAATATTGTTTAAACCAAAACCTTGTTCATTGTCTAGAAGCCAAATATTTGCTCCAATCTCTATGAAACTTAATCAGAATGTAAACCTTGATTATTCCTCGTTAAGTTTGAATTTTGATCATGTCAGATAAAAATCTAGAAACCCCAAAACGGGTACCCTGCCAAACAGTGAAGGCCCAGATCAGACGCCGCAGAACGTGGCGTCTGATCTGGGCCTCCACTGTTTGCTAAAAGTTCAGTCATTTTCCAAATAAATTTTGATGAAAACACAACCTGACACCCTTAAATTTTGAAATGAACTTCTGCTATATATAAGGAGGAAGATTCCATTTGGTACAAAATGAAAACTTAGGTCACTAAGTAAAATTTCTTTAAATTCCACAGTTTCGCTTCAATCCTCATTAAACTTTACCAGAATGTTTGCCTTGATGATATCTTAGTCAAGTTCGAATATTGGTCATATCCGAGCAAAAACTTGGCCACCAGGTTAAATGTCTTTTAAAAGCTTGTTCACGATCTAGATGCCACAGATCTGCTTCAATCTGCATGGAACATAACCAGTATGTTTGTCCTGATGGCATGTAAATCAAGGTCGTATATGGGTTATGCCGGGTAAAAAATCAAAGCGCCAAAAGGCACTGAAATGACAGATTCTGTGAAAAACCAGTGCTTCAGCTGGAGTGCACGTCCTGCCGGATGCTTTTAGCTTTATGAGTGTAACCATATATGGGTATGGCGGCCATTTTGGTCATGTGACCTGGACCTAAAACGGCTCCCCCAATAAATGCGCCTTATCGTAAGGAGCAAAAATATATCTTATACTTTAGTACTGTATTCTGAATGGTTTGCAGGATAAAATGCATTCTCACTTTTCCAATACAAAAGCATATGTGTCAAAGTTTGACCTAGGCACAAAGAAGGTCAAGGTCAACCCAGGGTCACCATTTTAGCAATTTATGATGGGCCTACGTCCCAGATGCTATTTATCAAGTTTCGTGGAAATCTGCCCAGTGGTTCTGGAGAAGACTATTTTTGAAGGGTTTTTACCATATATGGCTTGGCGGCCATTTTGGTCATGTGACCTGGACCCCATGAGCAAATTTTGGTTTCCCCCATCCCATAGAGGCCCCATATGAAATTTGACTTCAATCGGCCCAACGGTTTCCGAGGAGAAGCAGTTCGAAAATTTTCACATTTTTCGCCTCGGCGAGGCTATACTAAATGGAATGTAATACTTCGCAAGTCCATTGGTTAGATCTCATTGATATCTATCAGTATGCCAAAAATTGTTTAAATATTCCAAGCGGTAAAGTCACTATCACCAATTTTCACAAACGGGTTACGGACGGGCAGACAGACAGACCATATATGGCTTGGCGGCCATTTTGGTCATGTGACCTGGACCCCATGAGCAAATTGTGGTTTCCCCTAATCCCATAGAGGCTTCATATGAAATTTGACTTCAATCGGCCCAACGCCGGTTTCCGAGGAGAAGCAGTTCGAAAATTTTCACATTTTTCGCCTCGGCGAGGCTATACTAAATGGAATGTAATATTTCCAAGTTCATTGGTTAGATCTCATTGATATCTTTCAGTATGACAAAAATTGTTTAAATATTCCAAGCGGTTAAGTCACTATCACCAATTTTCACAAACGGGTTACGGACGGACAGACAGACTGACAGAATGACAGAATGACACGGTGATTTTAGGGCACTCTTAGAAAATCAACCGACTTCAGTCGGTCGCTTTTCTGCGGGTCGTGCAATTCAATTTACTTTCTTAAGTGATAAGGACAATGGCGCTGGAGTGCTGGTTTTTAGTTTGGTTCACAAAACTGAGGTGAATCGGCTGTTAAACACTTTCATCTTCATTTTACTTGGACATTATAAATAAAACAACATGCAAATGACTACCCAGCAGGCACACGTCGCTAGGGCAACGTCAAATCAACGTCGATGCAACGTCATGACGTTGTACCGACGTTGATGTGACGTCACAATTGCGTCATGTGCCTGCTGAGAGAGTTGCCAGTTTTATGACAACACATAGCCGCAACTTTCTTGTAAAAGCTTACACTTGTTGACTGAGATGTGTTTCGCGGCTTAGTCAAGAACCTGCCTTATGTCGTGCGCTACAATAAAGGAAAACACTTTTTGTGCGATGTTTGAAGTTTTGCGGCATGTGACTAATTATTTATCACAACATTGTGCTTACATATTCAGTTATTTAGACCTATACAACAGAATTGGACAGTGATAACTGTTAGGAGTTTATTATTGCTGGCTTGCTACCGTACGGTGAAGTTTCTAGCGTCACGTACTTCGCATTTAATTAGGTCATGTAAGTGTTATGAGTCTGTACCCTTTCAGCCCTTTATAGCCAAGTACAGATACCTACAGATGCAAACAGTGTAGAACCTGGTGAGATGGCTCATAATGATACACCGCATTCGGTTCTACATGGTTTGACATGCTATTGACGACTATTGACTAGACACCCAATTTACATGTGTAGAATGGACGCGTACAAATTCAGTGACTGAAGAGTGAACTGGAGAAACTCGTGGGTTGAAGGGGTTAACTCTTAACCTGGCCTGTAACTGTTATGTGCGGGTCAGGACCAGACAAAGCGGCTTGGCCGATAATCAAAAGTTAAATACAGCTTATTATACGGTCTATTTTCTTTATTTTTCAAAGTTTATCTAGATCCTTAAATGGTGTGCACTGACTGTAGCTCTATACATATTGTTTTTTTTTTTTCTTTTCTAAAAATATACAAAGGTACTTTAATGGCGTATTGATACAAATATAATTAATCATAACCCATTTTGTACTGAATGTAATATTATCACTTATCTGACGAAGATTTCATTTCGAAATCCCGGTTCAAAATTAAGGGGCGTCAGCTAGAAATATAGGAATTAATTTAGGAAAAAAAATGGGTTAACTTTCGACAACAGTGAAGCCCGCAGTGAAGGCCGTGGTTAGACGCCGCCTCCAAGATTCGCCAATGACCCATTATGCGGTCGTCTGTATAAAATGGGAACTTTCCTTATGCATATTCAATTAACTTTTCCCGTTTTGTTTGCAATTTAAGAAAGATCATTTTTGTATTTTGATTACAAATGAAACAAAACATGTAATCAAAATGCGGAAATAATGCCATGAGAAATTAGTTTTGAGACAGCGAGCATGAAAAGTCAACAAACAACGGACTATTTGCGCGGAGTCATGTTTCAAAAGTAGTGGAAGCCGGAAGTTCGGACGGTAAAATTGTAAACATGCAGCACGACGAAGAATGACAGAAAGAATCTGTCATTAACTAGGTCACTTAGTAAGATTTCTTTAAAATCGTGTTCACCTTCCAGAAGCCACAGATTTGCTTCATGACACTTAACCAGAATGTTTGCCTTTATAATACTTCGGTCAAGTTTGAATATGGATCATGTCCGATCAAAACATAGGTCACTATGTCAAATTTGTTAAAAATTTATTCGCCCACTAGAGGCCACATTTTTGCTTCAGCCTTTATGCAACCATCACGTGAACAAGTCCGTGAAATGAACACCCCCGTACACCCCACTTTATATAGACAAAACTGGGGTGTACGGAGGTATACATTATTTTTCTTATTTCTGCTCCAAAACATAGGTTGTGGGTACTCGTTAGAACCGCCTCAATGAGGCGGTTCTAACGAGCACCCATAACCTATGTTTGCACTATTAATAAGAAATATATCATATATTTTCATCAGAAAAGTAGCCATTTTGGAGATATGGTAAAAAGCACTATATCGCACGGGTGTGTTTTCGTAATGTTAGTCAAGTTAAAATATGACTAGTACTGGGTCAAAAACAAGGTCACTAGGTCATACAACTTTAAAGCTTGTTCATCTG
Organism: Lucinisca nassula; assembly: GCA_963580285.1. Taxonomy (NCBI): domain Eukaryota; kingdom Metazoa; phylum Mollusca; class Bivalvia; order Lucinida; family Lucinidae; genus Lucinisca; species Lucinisca nassula. The sequence goes on along the minus strand of OY757018.1, from coordinate 106,738,359 downwards.
CTAGAGGTCATAATTGTGCTTCAGTCTTCATGGAACACCCCCGTACACCCCAACTTATATAGACAAAACTGGGGTGTACGGAGGTATACATTATTTTTCTTATTTCTGCTCAAAAACATAGGTTGTGGGTACTCGTTAGAACCGCCTCAATGAGGCGGTTCTAACGAGCACCCATAACCTATGTTTGCACTATTAATAAGAAATATATCATATATTTTCAGCAGAAAAGTAGCCATTTTGGAGATATGGTAAAAAGCACTATATCGCACGGGTGTGTTTTCGTAATGTTAGTCAAGTTAAAATATGGCTAGTACTGGGTCAAAAACAAGGTCACTAGGTCATACAACTTTAAAGCTTGTTCATCTGCTAGAGGTCATAATTGTGCTTCAGTCTTCATGGAACACCCCCGTACACCCCAACTTATATAGACAAAACTGGGGTGTACGGAGGTACACATTATTTTTCTTATTTCTGCTCCAAAACATAGGTTGTGGGTACTCGTTAGAACCGCCTCAATGAGGCGGTTCTAACGAGCACCAATAACCTATGTTTTCACTATTAATAAGAAATATATCATATATTTTCATCAGAAACGTAGCCATTTTGGAGATATGGTAAAATGCACTATATCGCACGGGTGTGTTTTCGTAATGTTAGTCAAGTTCAACTATGACTAGTACTGGTTCAAAAACAAGGTCACTAGGTCATACAACTTTAAAGCTTGTTCACCTGCTAGAGGTCATAATTGTGCTTCAGTCTTCATGGAACTACAGTAGAACTTCGATGGCTCGAACACCGATGGCTTGTTTTCCATGGATGTGTCGAACCCATTCTTGAGACCCTAGCGAAATCCTCTACATAAGAAATAGTGGAGGATAATTAAGAAGATTTTAGTCTTTTATCATGCAAATGAATGCTGTGTGTACTCATTAGAATCGCCTCGATGAGGCGATTCTAATGAGTACACACAGCATACATTTTCATTATAGAACACCGAAAAGATGACTAAAAGTATCTCATGCCTCCTGACAGTAACCTCAGTGGCTCGAACTACCCCTGTCTCGAACAGATTTTCGAGGTCCCAAAGGTGTTCGAGCCATTGAAGTTCGACTGTACAACACAATGACCTGGTGCTATCTTGGTGAAGTTCAAATATGGGTCATGTCGGATCAAAAACTGTGGTCATATTGGATGAAAAACCACGTCACAGGTCACATTGCTATAACGCCTTGTTCACCATCTACAGGTCACAGTTTTGGTTCAATCGTTATGAAACTATAATAGAATGTTAGTCTTGATGTTTTCTTGGTCAAGTTGGAATGTCGGTAATGTCGGATAAAAGCTACAGCTGAAGGTGGATTTAGCAATTGGCCACTTTGTGGGAAAATAATTGTCCTTTTGGCTTTCCGCTATTTTTCCGACTAGGGTCTAGTTATTTCATGTTTGTGTTTCTTTCCCTTTGATGTCTCTGATGGGAGCTGTGGGTTATTTGTATCGATTCCTGATCATTGCCTTCACTTCTATTTTGCAGCTTATACCTGCATTAGATGAACCTTTTAGTAGAACAATGATAGACTGTGTAGGCCCCTGTCCCAGAACTAAGTCTGGTCGTGAGGTCTGGACAGCAAGAAACCACTGAAATGCTGGAGCAAAAGAAAACGAACAGTTAGAGTCCGAAGGGCCCGACCATTTTTCAGAGGTCAAGTGTAATTAATAACAATACTGTTACTACTACTACTACTAATAATAATTTTATTATTATTATTATTATTATTATTATTATTATTATTATTATTATTATTTCTATTGACCTGCTATGCCTGTGTATTTCCTCTTCCAGTCCTTATTTGTTCATTTATTTTATTTTATTATTATATCCCCCACCGGAGGGGAGGGGGACATATTGTTTTTGGTGTGGATCCCGTTTGCTTCGGCGTCAGCGTCGGCGTCGGTGTAGCCTGTTTGAAGTACTATATCTTCTGAACCTATGGATGGATTTTGACCAAACTTACATAGTTACAACACTATGATGGGGGAAAACAGTCATTAGGTTATGATTACCTTGACCTCTTTTTCAAGGACACAGGCTCCCAAAAACAGTCATTTTGGGGGCCAAAAATGGCTTGTCTGCACTCTCATTAACGGATTGATAAATTTTAGTCAAACTTGATACAATATATTATTACAACACATCGCAGATTTGATTAGATTTTGGTGACCTTGACCTTTTTTTTCAAGGTCACAGGCCTCCAAAAAACTGTCTTTTGGGGGCAAAAATTGCTTGTTTGCACTCTTTCTCATTAACGAATTGACCAATTTTAGTGAAACTTGATACAATATATCATTACAACATACCGCAGATTTGGGTGAAGTTACCCTTATTTCAAGGTCACAGCGCCCCAAAAACATTCAATTTTGGGCCAAAAATGGCTTGTCTGCACTTTATCTCATTAACATATTGATTAATTAAAGTCAAACTTGGTACAATATATCATTACAACATACAGCAATTTGATAAGATCTTGGTGACCTTGAATTTTTTCAAGGTCACAGCCCCCCCCCCCCCCCCCACACACACACACACACAAAACTTGCTTGTTTGCACTCTATCTCATTAACAAATTAATTAATTTTAGTCAAACTCGGTACAATATATCATTACAACATGACGCAGATTTGATTATGTTTGAGTAACCTAAACCTTTTTTCAAGGTCACAGGTCCCCCAAAACAGAAAATTTTGGGACAAAAGTGGCTTGTCTGCACAATTTCTCATAAACGAATTGATTCATTTTATTTAAACTTGGTACAATATTCCATTACAACTTACAACATACCGCAGATTTACAACATACCGCAGGTTTGATTAGATTTTGGTAACCTGGACCTTTTTTCAAGGTCACAGTCTCCCTCAAAACATTCAATTATGGGCCAAAATTGGCTTTTCTGCACTCTTAGGCCTAGGGCTCCCGAAACATGTTCTATTGGGACCAAAAACTGGCTTATATGTATCCTATATCATTTAGGAATTGATGAATGTTGGTCAAAATCGGTACCATATTTAATTACAGTCTACCAAATTTGTTTGGTTATCTGAGCTTTTAAATGACTGTTTTTTTTTTTTTTTATACCACAGGCTGTCATTTTTAACTGTCATTTTTTGACTAAAAATGACTTGTTTGCAGCTTACATTTTGATGACCTTAACCTTGTAAGTAAAGTCAAATGGGTGTTTAAGATATTTATGGTTGGGGGACATAACATTTCTAGTTATTATAATTATTTTATTATTATTCTATTCTATTCTATTCTTTTCTTTTCTTTTTTTTTTTTTTTTTTTTTGCTGCTGCATGACGAAAACACGCCTATACAAAGACACTGTAAATTTTATTGTGGATAAAAAAGAAAAAAAAATCGATATTTTTCTTATTTCTGCTCGAAACATATGTTTTAGAGCATAAATAAGAAAAATATGGTTTACCCCTGTAAATCCAGGGGTAAACCCCAGTTTTTCTATATAAATAAGGGGTTTAATGGGGTCAAAATTATAAAGAAATGTTTTTTCTGATGATATTGAGTTACAGTTCATCTTCTCTACTATCTCTTTTATCTCCTCACTCCCTTTCTCTAGGAGATGACACAAAATGACCCACAGAACTAAGATCATCCCGCCTTGTAACTTTCGTAAATATGACAAGTAGATATCATCAAAACAGTCTCGATTCTTCTAGAAATCATTAATTACAAGCTTGGACATGTCTATTTTAATTGTTTAAAGATCAAGATCATCGTTTCAAATCCAAATGAAAGTCATGCTTACAGAAAACAAAATCGGGTTTACAATGGCGGCAAATAGTATGACTGGGTGATGATCTAGTGCTTGGATGTGTCTATTCGTTTTAATTATAAGGTAGTACTCCAGTGTGACATAGTACATCCTTTTATTTCTCCAAAACAGTTTTTTTTTTCTAACGAAAATTCTGTAATGTTTGTCGTATTTATACACCGAACATGGGTTCTGGGTGCTTGTTATAACTACCCCAGTGAGACGGCACTAACAAGTACCCACAATCTATGTCGTTGATACTTAAACCACACTTTATACAGGCATAATTGGGCTCTAAAGGGGTGTCCAAACACATATATTGTGGGTATCCGTTAGAAACGCCTCAATGGGGCGATCAAATGAACACCCACAGCCTTATTTTGGAGTACAAATAAGAAAACAATCACACAGGTGTCTTTTCGTAATGATTCAGTTATGTTGCGCATTTATTAAATTTAATGTTTGCCACTGCCATCCACACCTCCATACACGCCACACGTATGTTGTAAAGACCGTAAGGAATGTTCAATTGAAGTCTCATCCTAGCAAGCAAGGAAAACCGTGCCCAAGTCGTGTCTAAATTGATATGACGTCATATCGATGTCGGCCCGTAGTTTTGTGCTGGCTGGGTGGGATGCGCCTGGCTCAATAGTCGGTTGATAGGCCTTGAGGTAAGTTCAAATGAAGTCTCATCCCAGCAAGCAAGGAATGCCGTACCAGAGTCGGGCCGACATTGATAAAACATCGTATCGATGTCGACCCAACATTTGTAAGTAAGTAAGTAAGTAAGTAAGTAATTTCTTTATTTAAAGAGGGTAACTCGTTTGGTAAAACCAATCTTCCACAAGGCCCTCTATCTAAAACACAATGCAAAACATTTAACGAACAGTACATGGGTATTAACAAAAGTGATAACATAATGTGGAAAAAGAAGAAATGATTGAAGCATTCGTATGTAAAACTTCGATAACTCTAATACAGATAATTAGTTTACTTTGGCTAATTCGAGCTCACTCTTGGGTCCCTTGTTTACATTTCTCCAGCTATACTTGTGTTATGGTGGGGGTTGTTTGGTGTTTACTTGGAAATGCATGTTATGTGTGCATCATTAGAATTGCTTTTTGAGGCGATTCTAATGAGCACACACAAAACATGTGTATTTTATAGAAAGTCGAAAATATGCCCCAAGATCATTTCTATTATGTACTATTGGGTACCTATTTTTCAAAGTAAGTTCTTGGTCCAGTATGTATTTGAGATATCGAAGTTCGACTGTAGATGCAAAATGGTAATATGACATTTAAAAGTTCAAGGTGGCGGAGGCATACGCACGTTGCAATATATACAACAACATCAAGAGTTAATTAACCAGCTAATACAATTTCGTGAGAATGCATTATACGATGAAGAATTCTTAATTTCAGTTGGTATGCTATTCCAAATAATAGGACCCGAATATGATATACTGTTTTTGAAAACATTTATATTAGGTTTTGGAATTCTAAAATTTTGACCAGAAGTTGATCTCAGTGTTGTTTGATTTGATTGACCCCTTTTTTCTCAAATAACTCACAAATATACTTTGGTAAGAGACTGTGCGTGACTTTGAACATGATTTTTGCCTTATTTACGAACATACTTTGCTCGAAAGAAAGGATACTTAGCCTTGATTTTGCATCTTCGAAACTTGAGTATTCATTGCCTAAGATTATTTTGCAAGCACGTTTCTGTAGTTTAACTATTTTGACATATTATAATTTGATGAATTACCCCATATTATATTGCAATAATTGAAATGTTAATGAATGTACGCATTATAGAAAATAACTTTGTGTTCATAATTAATGAAGTGTTGGATCCTGGACAACAGCCAAATATAAGTGGATATCTTTTTGCAAATAAAGTTGAAATGTTCATTCCACGTGAGATTAGCATCGATGTTAACACCAAGTATTTTGTCAGCAGTAGTTAAGTTTAGTTCAGTGCCATTATATGATAAAGTTAAAATACTCTCATATATATGTATTCTTTTTTGCCTTGTTGTTATTATCATAACTTTAGTTTTCTCAGTATTTAAAAGCATCCCGTTTTGTTTACACCATATATGAAGGGAAAAAAGAGCTTCTTGCAGATTTAATTTTAATGTGTGCAGGTCACTTTGCATATCATATATCGTAGTATCATCAGCATAGAGATCTATAGAGGAAATGTTTCGCGACAAAGCTAAAGGCAAATCATTAATGAAAATTAAAAATAAAAGAGGACCTAATATGGACCCTTGAGGTACACCACTCGTAACAAGACCTGGATCTGATATTTTGTTATTTACAGATGTAATTTGTGTACGGTTTCTTAAGTATGATTCCATTAATTTCAGAAAAGAACTATTACATTTGTAGCATGCTAGTTTCTTTAAAAGTAACGTATGGTCAACAAGATCAAAAGCTTTTCTGAAGTCAACCATAACAGTCCCTACTATATTACCGTCGTTTAAAGCTTTTAACCAATGTTCCGTCATTAATAACAAAGCCGTTTCAGTGGAGTGACCAGGTCTAAAACCGCTCTGGGAACTATGTATTATTTCAAAGTTATCCAGAAAAGACATGAAATGTACGTGAATGAATTTCTCTATTAACTTCGACAATGTAGGTAGGATAGATATTGGCCTATAATTATTGATTTCATCTTTTGCACCCCCTTTATGAAGAGGGATGACCTTAGCTTGTTTCCAGAGGGAAGGAAATTCCCCAGTCAATAAACATTTATAAGCAATAATTGTTATACTTTTAGTAATTATTCCTGTCGACAACTTTAGAAGTCTAGGCCCAACTCCGTCTAACCCTGTTGCTTTAGAAATATCAAGTGAAGAAAGAAATTTAAAAACAAAACTTTCGCTTATTTCAGGGAGCTCAAAACTTACGTCTGCAGGAATTTTTTAATTAATGTAATCATTTAGTTTATTAAATTCGTTATGTTGTATAGGCTCCTTGAGTCTTGCCGCTATGTTTGTAAAGTAATCGTTAAAGTTATTGGCTAACTCATTATTGTCTGCAACCATTTCTTCGTTTATCTTAAGTCCTAAGATATCGTTATTGTCGGCCTTTTTATTTGAAGCACCGAACTCTTTAAAAAGTCTCCAAATTGATTTTGGATCATCTTTTCCTTGTTCAATTTTAGTTCTATAAGTTGCCTTTTTTGATTCATTAATCATTGATGATACCTGATTCCGTGTATGTTTGTACTCTTCAAAACGACCTTGTATTTTGAGTTTGTCTCTTTCTTTCATACTGTCAAGAATATCTGGTGTTAGCCAGTCAGGTTGTATGTCTTTTTTAATTCTATGAGTTTTTGTTGGTGCATGCTTATTGACCGTATCATTGAAAAATGAATACCAGGCACAAAGTATGTCATCTAAAGAGTCAAGCCTACTGAGTTCATTCCATGGTATTGCTTGCAAATCAATCAAAAACTTATTTTCGTCAAAGTTTTTGAACGATCGATATGTTATTGATCTGTGTGCGTTCTTAATAAAAGTTGCATTTAACTTTCTGTTGCAGATAACAGAAAAATGGTCACTGATGCCGATTTGACTTACGTGTACTTCTGAAATATTATCTTCATGATTTGAATAAATATGGTCAATAAGCGTGCTAGAATTGTTCGTTACCCTTGTTGGCTGTGTAATGAGTTGACTTAGCCCTAATGATTCTGTAAATATTGACCATTCTCTTTTTATATTTGGATTTAATAAATCTTTATTAAAATCTCCCAGTAAAATGATTTCTTTACTTTCTTTCCAAACGCCATCTAAAAAACATTCAAAACGGTCTAACCACTCGGCACGTTCGACAGGATTTCTGTACAAGAATCCAAGTAAAAAGGACTTTCCTTTAGTAGGACTAATTTCAAGCCAAATGCATGATATTTCATTACTCTCAAGGTCTTCCCTACGTTTAGCCATTATTTGATCCCTAACGTAAACAAGTATGCCGCCGCCACCGTTTGTATGATTGCACGACCCGCAGAAAAAGCAACCGACTGAAGTCGTTTTTTTCTAAGAGTGCCCTAAAATCACCGTGTCATTCTGTCATTCTGTCAGTCTGTCAGTCTGTCATTCTGTCTGTCCGTCCGTAACCCGTTTGTGAAAATTGGTGATAGTGACTTAACCGCTTGGAATATTTAAACAATTTTTGGCATACTGATAGATATCAATGAGATCTAACCAATGAACTTACGAAATATTACATTCCATTTAGTATAGCCTCGCCGAGGCGAAAAATGTGAAAATTTTCGAACATTTTTGAACTGCTTCTCCTCGGAAACCGTTGGGCCGATTGGAGTCAAATTTCATATGGAGCCTCTATGGGATGGGGGAAACCAAAATTTGCTCATGGGGTCAAGGTCACATGACCAAAATGTCCGCCAAGCCATATATGGTTTGTCTGTCTGTCCGTCCGTAACCCGTAAGTGAAAATTGGTGATAGTGACTTAACCGCTTGGAATATTTAAACAATTTTTGGCATACTGATAGATATCAATGAGATCTAACCAATGAACTTGCGAAATATTACATTCCATTTAGTATAGCCTCGCCGAGGCGAAAAATGTGAAAAATTTCGAACTGCTTCTCCTCGGAAACCGTTGGGCCGATTAAAGTCCAATTTCATATGGAGCCTCTATGGGATAGGGAAACCAAAATTTGCTCATGGGGTCCAGGTCACATGACCAAAATGGCCGCCAAGCCATATATGGTAAAAACCCTTCAAAAATAGTCTTCTCCAGAACCACTGGGCAGATTTCCACGAAACTTGATAAATAGCATCTGGGATGTAGGCCTATCATAAATTGCTAAAATGGTGACCCTGGGTTGACCTTGACCTTCTTTGGGTCCGTCCGTAACCCGTTTGTGAAAATTGGTGATAGTGACTTAACCGCTTGGAATATTTAAACAATTTTTGGCATACTGATAGATATCAATGAGATCTAACCAATGAACTTACGAAATATTACATTCCATTTAGTATAGCCTCGCCGAGGCGAAAAATGTGAAAATTTTCGAACATTTTTGAACTGCTTCTCCTCGGAAACCGTTGGGCCGATTGAAGTCAAATTTCATATGAAGCCTCTAATGGATGGGGGAAACCAAAATTTGCTCATGGGGTCAAGGTCTCATGACCAAAATGGCCGCCAAGCCATATATGGTTTGTCTGTCTGTCCGTCCGTAACCCGTTTGTGAAAATTGGTGATAGTGACTGAACCGCTTGGAATATTTAAACAATTTTTGGCATACTGATAGATATCAATGAGATCTAACCAATGAACTTGCGAAATATTACATTCCATTTAGTATAGCTTCGCCGAGGCGAAATATGTGAAAATTTTCGAACTGCTTCTCCTCGGAAACCGTTGGGCCGATTGAAATCAAATTTCATATGGAGCCTCTATGGGATGGGGGAAACCAAAAATTGCTCATGGGGTCCAGGACACATGACCAAAATGGCCGCCAAGCCATATATGGTCTATCTATCTGTCCGTCCGTAACCCGTTTGTGAAAATTGGTGATAGTGACTTAACCGCTTGGAATATTTAAACAATTTTGGCATACTGATAAATATCAATGAGATCTTATCAATGAACTTGCGAAATATTACATTCCATTTAGTACAGCCTCGCCGAGGCGAAAAATGTGAAAATTTTCGAACTGCTTCTCCTCGGAAATCGTTCGGCCGATTGAAGTCAAATTTCATATGGAGCCTCTACGGGATGGGGGAAACCACAATTTCCTCATGGGGTCCAGGTCACATGACCAAAATGGCCGCCAAGCAATATTTGGTAAAAACCCTTCAAAAATAGTCTTCTCCAGAACCACTGTGCAGATTTCAACGAAACTTGATAAATAGCATCTGGAACGTAGGCCCATCATAAATTGCTAAAAGGGTGACCCTGGGTTGACCTTGACCTTCTTTGTGCCTAGGTCAAACTTTGACACATATGCTTTTGTGTTGGATTTTATCCTGCAAACGATTCAGAATACAGTACTAAAGTATAAGATATATTTTTGCTCCTTACGATAAGGCGCATTTATTGGGGGAACCGTTTTATGTCCAGGTCACATGACCAAAATGGCCGCCATACCCATATATGGTAACACTCATAAAGCTAAAAGCATCCGGCGGGTCGTGCACTTCAGCTGAAGCACTGGTTATCTTTACGAAACGCATCTTGAAAACCTTGGATATTAAAACTGCTTGACATGCAATTATTATTTAATTTTGTTTCACACATGCCAAATACGTGCAGATTTGAATTTTTTGTAGATGTTAGCATTGCCTGAACTTCAGAAAATTTAGAACGTAATCATTGAATATTTAAAAACCCAATGTTCATGCCTTTTTTACAAAGCCTTAAGTCAATGGAAGTTTCGTGTCTGATATCTTCTGACGTTTCATTTAACGAGAGTGAATTACTATTTATTTCAGTATCTGTTAAATATATACTGGAACTCTTATGTTTCTCATGCCTACATTGACCCTCAGTATGATTGATTAGAGAATCACTATAAAAATTTTCACAGGCACAGTCCAATTCATTGCAATCACTACATATGTTTTCAAGACAATAGAAAGAATTAACACTATTTATTGGCGTGCCTCTATCTGATCTGGCAGTAATGCCGAGTCCCTATCTGGTGTTCCAACAGTCCTTTATTTTGTGTCCAACCATACCGCAACCAAAGCATCCCCGCTTTTGTCGCCCGTTGTTAAAACCGTTCCATCTGTTAGTGTAAGGTTCCCTAGGACGATCTCGTTTCCTACCAGAAGGTAAACTGTATGACGGGCGCTTTAATTGTCCCATAGACGGCTTCTCTACTCGTCGATCTCCATGACCCCGCGTACCTGATGTACGTGGCGTAAACACACACCCTTCGAAATCAGTCACAATATGTACCTTGTCGTCAATTGCATGGAGTAGACGCCTTATTCCTGATCTTGAGAGGTGAATACCATCTGCTGAATAATACCTAAACATCGGCAGACCGTCTTTTCCATAGAAATATTCTTCTGTGTTTTTAATTAAAGAGACACCATGTTCCTTCCGTTGAGCTGATATCCTTTCTATACATGCATTATAGTCAGTCACATCCGTATCTCCCCGAGGTGTTATGCTGCACAGAAAGACGTTGCACTCAGGATTTCCGGTTTTTATCAGACTGATGACCTGATCGTAATACTCTTCAAATAGTTCAATGTCTGTTTTGTTGGAGGCATCGTTACCACCAATGAATACTACGACTGCCTTGAATGATTTCAGGTCATACATGGCTATCTCCTCAAGGAGGTTTCTTATCTGAGCACCACTTTTGGAATGTTTACGGATGTCTTTGATCATCCCTTTCGGATTAACAGGGTTCAAAATGGAATCGCCAATCAACAAAATCTTCTTTTGAGACGGTTTACCAGTATTTAATGGGGTTCTTATCTTTAAAGCATTGCCCTGTTTTAGATTTTCGTTGCTGGTTCCCTCTCTAGTTGTCAGGCGGACCGGAATTTTGTTTTGTGTCGACAGTTTGTTCTCTTGTCTATCTGACTGAAAAGGTTCCTTCACAAATGTTTGAGAGGAATTCCCGTCAGTACTGTGTATTGTGATGTTACAGTAACCTTCATCCAAGCTCTCTGACTCTCCACGTGTAACTGTAGGCGTCTGGTGGCAGGCTACCTCGGCATATGTTCTTGATGGAACTTTATCCACAATACTTGATATTACTGATTTCATTTCTTGTAAATTTGAATCGACGTTTAGCAGAATTGAATTCTTAACATGTTGAATTAATGATTCTAGATCTTGAATTTTCCGCATTATCATGCCAAGTATGTGCGGCTGACTATTGTTCTGTTCAATTTCAGTATTTGCCATCGTGGTGGATTGTCTGTACGACGGATGGTGATTGACGTGTTTTAGCATACGCTGCTGCTGATCTGTTCCTGTCATGTTATCTGTGCTAGGCATATATTGCTGATTCGCAGTTAGCTGTTGATCCGTTCTTGGCGGAATTGTTCCTTGCAAATTCTGACCATGATCTACGTCTGGTTTAGGTCGCTGATAAACTATTCCTGGCTGGTTGTCTGAAATTAGCAATCCCTGCTGGTTGACAGCTTCTGTGGTCTGTGGCTGAAAATTATGTGACCCATGCATTAATAGCGTTTCACATGTGAAAGACGGCGATTTTGTTTTCATATTAACACTTTCCGGCGTATTCAAATTCAAATACTCAGTTTTCTGTATACAAAATCCGTTGTTGCTCTTTGGGTCTGGCTCTCTGCAGGTCTGGTTACCTATTGTCGCTGGTGAAAATACCATTTCTTGCGAGCTAGCTCCCGTGTCGTAGATTTGTGCCCGTTCGGCTGTAATTACTCTTGACTTTTGCTGAATATTTAACTGCTGGGCATTGGCAATTTCGTAGTCAGATTGAACTCCCACTGGCTCGCGTGTGTACACTGTCGGATTTGACCAAAGATTCGTTGTTTCAGGAAAGGCAGTTTGTACAGCTGATTCATATGGTAACCTATATGCCCCGTCACTGTATGTGTGCAAGTTCACACTGGGTTCTGAGATCGGTAGACTGTACAGTAACTGTTCATTTGATGGTCGCAATTCCCGCATTGGGTCAGTCAGCAAGTAAGTCGGATAAATATGTCCACCGTTGATGGGCTGGGTACCTGTAATTGTCCCTATAGGAGTACATACAGGCGTCTGTTGAATAAATAATCCGTGGCTACTCAGTTGATGGTCCGATCTTGGCACTAGCGGTGTACTTGTGAATGCAGGCTGAATATCCGGCACGCGAATTTCCGTTACATTTTCTTCTACTTGTCTGGATTCCTGTTGTGAATCAAAGGTCTGATTGTCTGACATTTGCACATACTGTTTAAACAAAACTTTAGCGACTTTCTGGAAGTGATCATTTCTCCATACTATTCTGCCAACACCAGATACTACTATCTTTTTATATTCGCTGTTCATTTTTATATCACACCGCAAACTTCTCACGTGTGTTGTGCATTTGAATATTTGAGAATCGTCTATTTCTATCTTGTCTGAAAAATCAGCTAACAGTTTATTTTTAAAACAATCAAAGAACACATCGGATACGAACTGAACTACTATGTCAGAGTCCTCTGATATAGTCCTATAGAGAGTGCCCTCGAATGGGTCGTCATATTCGGTCACCGATTTGCACGTTTCAGGGTCAATGGTCGACAGGCTGTCTTCTGAGCTATCTCCATTTACTGCTACAAGGACGTTTTGCGTAAAATTTTCCAGACTGTTTTCGTCAGTGCAAACAGATGGAACCAAAATCCCTTCTGCACCAGAATTTTCTGCCATCATGATTCAGTGCAGTTTTCTTTGAAACTCTAGATTTATTTCAGTTTTTAGCTCACATTAATAGCTTTCTCAAACTATGAAAAGTTTCTAAATATTATGTAAACTTACTTTTGCAAGCTGAAGTCGCTGCAATTCTGTTCTATATAATTTCCGATATCTCCTTACTGAATTCTGCGGTGATTCTTGAAACCATTCTTGAAGCGATAATCAAAAAGTCTTTTATTTCTCCTCAAAGAATGAAAATTCACCACACAAATTTCACATGGTCGTAGAGTGTTAAAAATTCTATACAGTCATTAACTTTTCATTGGAATTTTATTTCATTTTTGACGTTAATTTAATTATTATTTCAATTTTTACGACGGCGCTCACAGAAAAAACAGGTTGACGTCCTTGTTTTGTGCTAGCTGCGATGTGTATAACCCAGTATTCCGCTGAGAGTCGACAGGAACATTAACACCGCCTCGTTGAGTTGTTCAAACGGGTACTCATTCTCATTGACGGTACTCGTTATAACGATACTAACACGACAAAGCTTAAACTTCTACATGACGATTTGTAAAGGCCCTATTTGACGGGACTCCGTGGCCTAGTGGATAAGAGCGTTGACTCTTAATTACTAGGTCTCTCACCGCTGTAGTTCGAGCCTAGCCTAGCTCGCGTCACCTGTGAGACGCCAAATTCTGCAACGGAAGGATAAGGTGGTTTTTCACAGGGTCCTCAGGTTTTCGCCCACCTCTGATTAACAATCAGCTCGATATAAGTGAAATAATCTTGAAAGGGCCATAAAACCAACCCCCCTACCCCCCCCCCCCCCCACTCCTAAAAAAAAGTCCCTATTTGTCAAAACACAGATTATTGGTAATTATCAATTCGATTGCTGTTTATTTATAACAATTTGCGCAGACGACTTTTTATATAATTAAAATGATAAAAAAAAAAGTATGGTAAGTCGGGCGTCAGGCGCGTGACATACCTTTGAAATACATGTGTGAAATCTAGCTTCGGCAATACATAACCCAGCAGAATAAATTAAAAAATGTCCTGGGTCCAGATGTTCAAATCATCCTTAGCTTAACATGAGCCCCGCCAAGCGAGTTTGTGACTTCGAGCATTCCGTCATGACAAATTTTAACTGCGCATGCCCAGCCATTCAGAGGGGCCAGGGATATGGCTTTCTGGCTGAAGGTTCCTCTTGATTCACTGCTTGTATGAGCGAGCAGCGAAGGTTCTGTCGAGACTGCGCGGATGCGCAGGCTCGCCTGAACCTTCGCTGCTCGCATAGGCGATAAATACCAAAATTGCTTGACGGGGCCCACATGCTTGTTGGTGGCCAAAACGTTGACTGTTCTAGCAAGTACAATATCAAAAACTGGTATTTTTCGCGAAATATGTAACAATTAGGGACATTGACTGACAGTGACTCACAGTAGAGAACCTGATCAGGTTTGTTCCTATAGGAGTTGTCTCGGGTCGGTCTGAATTGTTTTCTCTGTCCGAATACTGGCGGTAGAAGTGGTGTTATTGTTCAGTTAATGTAACGTTATCACCTCGATATAATACAAGCCAGTATATTTAATCTCATTCTCATTTGGCAACCAGTAAATACCCTGGTGACACTGTCGTCCCTACAAGTCTGGATTGTTTACTCAGTCCAAATACTGATGGTAGAAGTGGTGTTATTGTATCGTGAAAGTAACGTTAACACACCAATATAGTTCATCACAAATTGTAACGTTAACACGTTTGATTACCACGTTTAACAAATTGTAACATTAATATAACGTTTAACAAATTGTAACGTTAATATAACCTTAACACGTTGCAGTCCAACATCTCTAGTGGTGCTGAACAGTGATACTGCAGGACATTTTTTTCTATCTAGTGCCCAAACCCATGAAATAAGCTTTTTCTTGCATACGCTCTATTACTGGGTGTTAGTCTGGATTATAGTAATAAGTCATTTCGATTGTGGACGTGTGAGATTACTCGATTTTTATCCGGATATGATGACCAGACCAGGCTAAGACTATTCCAGGGTAAAATCAAGATTTTCTTACGCGGTTAGCAAGTAAAATACTTTAGAACCAAGACATATAATTCTATAACGTGTGGGTAAAATAAAGGTCCGTTCCGGTTATTCAAGGTCCGTTCCGGTGATTTGTCCACTCCGGTCAGTAAACGCACCCTGCAAAAATGTTTCAAAGTACTCATTAGAATCACTGATACTGTTCTCTATTTCACTGTAAGACTATTTCACTGAGGAATAGTTCTGGGAAAAAAAAGAATGTCATATAAATTTGGAAAAAAAAATGAATGTCATAAAGTGCACCGTCCTTCGGACCGGGACGTTAACTGGAGTCCCCCCCCCCCCCCCCGTCACTGTGCAGGCAGATTGAAGACCCCTACCGTAATTGCATGATTACTGTGTGCGTGTTCATCCTGCAAACCTGGTGTGTATGCAATGTGTAATGTACACCTGCGAGTAATGGTCAGATGTGACCGATCGGAGTACAAGTAGAAAGAAAGAAAGCTTTAGGGCATCACTATAGGCCTGGTACCTACGGTATTGTGTGTCCCCTTGTTTGAGTTAGCTGTCACAGGGCTCAAATGACAATCCCCCCAACCCCGCCCATCGGGGCATGTAGTTTGAGCTGCATGATGCTTCCATGCAGACCGAAACTGACCGGTCGACTGATAGCCCCAAGACACCGCATGACACCCAAGACACCACAAGACACCCCAAGACACCACAAGACATCCCAAGACACCTAAATTTATTATTTAAAATAATGTGTAACCCAGTAAAATAGAAGTAAAGGCTATGATCAGGGATCGGTACAATTACCCAACATTTTAAACCCCAGTTTTATTATATGAAAGTGGGGAATAAGGGGTCAAAATTATATAGTTATGTTTTCGCGATGAAGATGTATTTTGATGCGAAATTATCCCCTAACTAGTTGCATATATATATTCGATTAAAAAATCGATTATTCTGTTACAGTTTTTAATTTTGTACACACAACCAACACCTAACGCGACAACTTCTGCCCCCGCCCATCGGGGCGTGAAGAAATAAATGGGCCTCACGGTGCTTCCACGCAGAGCTGACACTGGCTGCACATGAGTACTGGTAAACCGCTTAGAGGATCTAAGTCTGTCCACGCAAAGTGGTGCAAGTTCATGCTTATAACCCCTATTAAGTTTATTGGGCGACAGGGCTTGAGGTGTCATTTCATCTTAAAGTCTTTCTTTTTCTTTTTCTTTCTATATATACTGCCATACGCCCTCGCGGGCATTCTAGGCAGGTGTATATTAAATACACTCCAGTTTTGCAGGATGACAGCCTACACAGTAATCATGTAATTATGGTAGGGTTCTTTAACCTGCACAGGGGATGGTTCTCCCTTCACAGGGGGCCCCCAGTTTACGTCCCGATCCGATGGACGGTGCATTTTATGACATTCATCCCTGCAAATGATGCCAATGGAGCGTGTTCGGACACCGAAATTTTATCACCGCTGCCGGGGATCGAACCCGGGACCTCTAGCATCAGAGGCAAGTGCACTAACCACTGAGCTATCACGGAAAAAAGTCCAACAAATTTGGAAGCAACCTTTCCAAAATGACCTTTACAGTGTTGATGGGGACGTTAAACCTCAACTCAGACAATTGCAAACAAAACGAAATAATCTTAAGCTTGTCTTTACATCTACATGTATAAACTAACATAGATGCGAAGACAAGATCAGACCGTGCGGATTGTTATAATGACAAAATATTAAATGAAGATATTATCTCTGTTCTAATAATCACCACTACTTTAACGTCACTAATTCACCTTATTTGCATTATCTGCTGGTTCCTAGTCTGAATGTTATCAGTGTTGGAAAAACAGGTAACCAGACCCCCTGACCTTGAAAGGTCAGGGGGTCTGGTTACCTGTTTTTTTTTTTCAATATTGACAATGTGCAAGCTGGGAGCCAGCAAATAATGCAAATATGGGGAATTAATGAACTGTGATGAAGTTCCAGCAAAGGTAGTAATTATACGACGGGGCTTGATGAATTAATTAACTTTGATTGGCATATAAGTTGAAGAAATGATGTTCGAACATTTCTTTGGAAGCAAGTCCTAGTCACGCCTCCACGAGTCGCAAATTGTTTAACAAGCAAGTTCTGTTCTGTTCTACATTTGTGCGGTGCCAGCTGGAAAATTAGGATAAAATTTTATTCTTGGGCTAACGTGACGGGGCGATAATGAGAAATCAAAATTAATGTTGAAAACTGGGGATACTATTTCACATGTTAAAAATTGGGGATAGTATTTAAGTGTTCATTCTAAGACAAAACCTTATCGAATCGACTGACTATTTAAACCTATGTGTATATATACTGATATCGGGTATTCTAAACGTGGCAAAATGTTTTTTTTTTTTTTCAAAAATTGTTTCAATTATATCATAATATAATAATAATTAAGGTGTCTTGTGGTGTCTTGGGACTTTCAGACCGACCCCGGAGTGCTGGTTGCCTTTGCCCGTCTTTGCGTGTCTTTGCAGTCACATGTGGCTCATTCACGTCCTTTGTGAGTTATAAATGCCGTTTACAAATCAGACTTCCTTTTCCGGCAAAAAATTCCAAGTATGAGATTATTTTTTGTCCGTGTTGAAAATCCAGATAATCACTTTGTTTACAAGGAGTCAAAAGACCAAGAGAAAGCACTTTGCCTAAAATAATAAAGTCTGACATATTTAAATGTAACCACACCGCTGTTTCTGTTCATATTTCCTACAGAATTGCATCCGAGTCCCAATCTACACTGTCCTCTGCGGTCTTGGCATCTACCACAGTCGAGGGAAGACTTTTTCACTGAGGAATAGTTCTGGGAAAAAAAAAGAATGCTTTAGGGCATCACTATAGGCCTGGAACATACGATATTAACATACGATATTGGGCCACCCAATCAACTGAGGTAGCCAGATATGACCGACTCAGTATAAGAAGATAGATAGATAGATAGATTATGTGTCATTTACTTTTGATGCCCTTGTTTGAGTTCGCTGTCACAGGTCTCAAATGACAATGCTCATTGGGGCATGGAGAAATAGTTTGAGCTGCATGATGCTTCCATGCAGAGCTGAAACTGACCACACATGAGTGCTGGTAAGCCTGCTTAGAAGGTCTTAACCTGCCAAGGCAAAGTGGTGTGTGCTGGTTCGTGCATGGGTTTCGGGACATTTCACCCTAAACCATTCCCTCCCCTAGTCGTTTCACCCCCAAGACCTTTCCTCCCTGGTCGTTTCAGGGGTGTAAAATTCTACTCGCATTTGCAAGTAAGATTTAAGGCAGAGCGAGTAAGGTTTTCGAAACTGACCTTACTTTTCATTTTTAGCACCTAAATGAAACCTTTAGACGATTCACCTTATTTGCATTATCTGCTGGTTCCTAATCTGAAGGTTATCAGTGTTGGAAAAACAGGTAACCAGACCCCCTGACCTTAAAAGTTCAGGTGGGTCTGGTTACATGTTTTTCCAATATTGACAATGTGCAAGCTGGGAGCCAGCAAATATGGTAAATAAGGGCGAGTAAGTTTGGCAGGTCCGGAACAACCTAAAAATGATCTACTGTAGTTCAATTCATCTAAAATAGACCAATTGATCTTCTAAAAGCACTGATGAAACGATATAAATACACTGAGTATGCTCATATGTAAATATTGCAAGTGGAGTCTCTGGCAGAATTGTTAGGTTTGTGTATGTAATCCCATTTCTTCAGTCACACTGTATTTTCGACAGGGATTTTTTTGCAAAACACGTCTTTTTTAAATTTAAAACTGGGTGATGATTGGAAAAATCAGATTTTCTAGATAAATTAACAGTAAATACCCAATTTTGCCACTGATTTCATCAACCTGTCATGGACGCTGCCATTTTCATTTCAAAGAACGATAATTGGGTCGCTTATGCTGCTGCTAATCTTATTTTTAATAGTCAGCCTCTGAAAGTACGGTGGACAATATATGTCATAGGTGTAAATGAACAGTTACTAAGACATTATTATTGGGAATGTAATTAATAGCTCGTCTGTAATAACTGACAGTGACCAATTTTAATCACATGCAAGGAATGCTACTGTTTGTGTGTTCCAAGATGGCTGAGGAGACCAATTTTAGCTTTGAATAGTCTGTTGCGAGCACTATGTCGGGCCAAAGTTGGAATGGCAACGATACATGTCAACGCCGAATCGCCGTTGACCCGACAAAGATACGTCGTGTCAGTCCAAGGTTGGCCCGCTGGTTTGTGCTGCTGGGCAAAGGCAGCTTGTTGATGATCTCTTAGCTCTGGCTTTGTGCAATGGGCGTTTTTGTTAGCTTAGCTAATTTTCTTTGCCTCATTCTCTAGCACCCATTGTGATGAGGCCTTGCCCATTTGCTCGGCCCTGTGTCTGTGCAGTTTCTTCCCACGGCTCTGTTGGTATGTTGAAGTCCTTGTGCCTTGTGGGTGATTTTGAGGGTGTCTACGTAACGCTTCTTATAACCATCATGGGAGTGTTTGCCCATTTCTAATTCTCCAAAGATGTTCTTTGGCAAATGTTCCTTTGCCATCCTGGTAACATCGCCTTCCATCTTAACTGTGCCCTTTTCAGAAGAGTTAAATTAGTGTCTGGGTTATTTATAAACACGACTTGGCTGTTATCAAAACATTATGTAGAACCAGGAGTGGAGTATCATGAGCAGATGGAGGTGGGGGCTACTGGACAGGATTTTTTTCGTACCAATGTTTTGCGGGTAGGGTATGTTATGCTGGGGTAGGGTAAGGTGGGACAGGACACTGTAGGCTAAGGTAGGGTCAGAAGAATGGTTATTGGCTCAAATAAGCTAGAAAGATTGGGCTAAGGTACAGCACTCCAAACCGGCAATTTAATCACCCCGAACCGCACTATTGTGTATGTCTATAACCAAAACCACAAACTGCCTTATGTTATCCTTGTTAGGCAGTGTAGAGAACGATAGTATAATGTGATGCAAGGTTGGAGTGAAACGAGTCTCGTCCAAAGTCATTAAAAATGCAGATTGGGGTGATTAGCAACTTGAGGTATTAAAAAGTGCTCTGTCCTTCCTACCAGATACAAGCGTACCTCCGCCCTACTCGGAGATGTTGCACTTCTGAATAAGGGGCCATTCATGTTGACTAAACAAATTGTTTGTCTGAATTGCGACAGAAGAAAGGCCGAGGATTATGGCTGTGTTAAATCGAATTAAGCCCCCCCCCCCCCCCACCCCCAAATTGGAATTCGTTTCACTGACCGCTCCAATGAGGTTCTTCTGTCACGGTATATTTTTTGTTATGGTTTGTCTTTGAGTAAGTGTATCGATTATATATTTTTTTTGGAAAACCAATTGGCCATTTTGTGGGAAAGTAACTGTACTTTTGGGTTTCGTCTATTGATGTTCCCATTAGGGTCTAGTTATTTCTTGTTTGTGTTTCTTTCCCTTTGGTGTCTCTGATAATTGTATCGATTGCCTTCTTTTACTTTCCTACCTACCATATGCAGGTTTCAATGCACTATAAAAAAAAAATAAAAAAAAAAACACTAATTTAATTTGATCATTAAGTCTCGACCCGGTATATACATATTTTATTTTTTCTATGAATAAATGATAAAAGTTATCAAATTGAAATAACCGTAGGACCTAAAAGCCCCTTAAACTGACGAGTTACTTTGAAAAAAATTAGATTAGTACTAATTATTCCAGTCCTTGGCTTTTGGAAACACTGTAATAAAACAAAATCGGACAAAGTACTGCGATTATACTACTATCAGTTATATAGAATGATATTATTTCATGATTTAACCTTAATTTGACTACAATTAATGGCTTAATTTAAACATGAGGCGGAACTTTGGTGCAGTGGTAGCGCATCGGATTTGTGATCAAGAGGTTGCGTGTTCGAGCCTCACGCTGACTAAAGTGTTGTGCCCTTGAGCAAGCCACTTCATCCACATTGCTTAAAAAAGTACTGGTTATCACCAAGGAAATCCTACTTGTAATGCTCAGATGTGAGCGAGTAGCAGTAAAAGGAGAAAAAGAGAAACTAAAGAATCTCCGGGTTGACATTTTTGGCTCGGTGGCTCAGCCCGGCCTTGACTCCTATACCTGACCAAACAATATTAAGACAAGTAGAATTCATACATAAGACGTCATAACTACCATTTTTATAAGTTTCAATTAAGTTCACTATGATGGAAAATGCGTGATGATTATGACATACTTTGTCCTCCATACTTGATGAAGAAAACTGAAAAGATGCTGCTTTTTGATGCTGTAAGCGGCTTGACCTCGCTTCCAGATCCGGAAATCAACAAAATCGATGTGTGTCAACATTTTGGCGAAGATAAAACCACACATTTTATCGTTTTGTAAGTGGAAGGACAATATTCCCGAAAGTGAAGTGTTTTCTGTGCTAAAAACGTCTATTTTACAGCAAAATTCCCCGATGGAATTTTGGGTAATTAGCGAATTTCGTCACATTTAAAAATGATTTTTTGTGAAGTAATAAAATGATGAACTCGCCATTTTGCAAAACATGGTCGATGCTTTGCAATGTTTACATATATCGTTTTATCCTTTCTTTTAGAAGATCGATTGGTCTATTTTAGAGGAATTGAACTACAGTAGATCAATTTTAGGTTGTTCCGGACCCGTTTGGAAATTTTACACCTCTGTTGTTTCCCCCTAGTAAGTAAACACCAACATTAAATTAAACGCATGGACATGTTACTTGACAAATAAATCAATCTTACCTGTCCCCAGGTCATTTTCTGCCTGTTCAGCAGGGCCGAAATTCGGCCCCTTTCCCAATGCCAAATAGGGTCGGGTATAAAAGCCAAGGCCCAGCCGCCGAGACAAAAATTGCCGATCCGAAGATTTTATTTTTCAGAATTCTAACCCTGCAGGCACACAACGTTGAATCAACTTTGTTTCAACGTTGATTCAACGTGGAGTGCCTGCTGGGAACATTTTTTAAACTTTATTTTCTGAAAAACATTTGGTGGGCAAGATTTTTTATTTCCCTTACAAAGTATCCCAGTGCCGTTTTAACGGCATCGAATCAACGTCGTAAAACCAAAAATAAAATGAGAAATTTGATCAATTAAAGTGATTCTGGTGAGAATATTTAATTTTATCACGAACACATAAGAATAATCAAATTCAAATATCAGAAGACCAAAAAGAAGTAATTTAACCGATGAATTTGAAAGAAATTCGGAATAGTCAATACTCTTTCGCCGCCTTGGCTTTTATACCCCTGGATATCTTAAAACAGTTATTAAAAGATAAATAAGCAATAATATAACATAACTAATTTATAATAATTTAATCTCACATTCACCAATATATATAGCTAACTTGTATCTGGAGACTAAAAATAAAATTTTCGGTAGGCTCGGCGGCACGGCCTTGGCTTTTATACCTGACCGCCAAATAGCCTAAATTTTTCCCAATTTCACCATATTTTTTCTCCCAAAAATAAAAAATAAGCCACAAAAGGAACAGAGAAAACAATACTTAAAATCAGAGGTTAACACTGGATAGTCAAGATGAAAATTCACAGCAGTGAAGGTACAGCTGTATTGCACTGCTTAGCTATCAAATTCATAAGACTATCATGAGCAAAATTCATCGTCCTGGCATTTCTCTGATGAAATTGTGTTCCCAATTTCGGTATTTTGTCGGTAGTTTTTTCCCAATTTTGCCCAGGGGTCTTTTCCCAAAATACCTGGTTAAAGCCCTGGACTCCCACATAGGCGATGCTGCCATCGCTCACACAGACACTTACATCACAAGAAATAGAATGACGGCGGCCATCTACTTCCTTCTGACATGCGATACATAAAACAGACATTGTTCTACTTCAGAAGACTTTGATAAACGTATGTGACAAATTCAAAGATGAATAATGCTGGGATCGTTTGTTTGATTTGAGGTTTAACGTCCCCGTCAACACTGTAAAGGTCATTTTGGAGACGTTGCTTCCATTTTTGTGGGACTTTTACCCGACATTGAGATGAAATGACATCTCAAGCCTCAGAGCCCTGGATAAGCATGCGTAATGCGTTTTCACGCATATTTTTAGACAAAAATCGCATAAGAAACGAAAACCGAACGTAAGAAAACGTACCGAAATACGGCCGGTAAGCAATCACGGTTTTATCAGACGTAACCGGAATCGCAGTATTTGCTATAATCCGTTTCATTCAACCGCTTATTGATTTTTTTGTTCGAATTGTAAGCGTTTGGATCACAGTGCAAACAATCAAACAACATGGCTTCTCATCGTCAATTAAACGTCCGTGCTGGACGTTTCAAGAAGAATTACACTGAAAATATGGCGTCATTGTTAAGATACTTCACTAGGGATGAGCAGGCAGAAGATTGTAAGAAAACTTATTGATGGTGTGATCACATCGGTAATTGACCGTTCGGAAAAGGTCCAAAAAGCATTTTGGCACAACAGTTTCATTCATTAATTCTTTACTCATTGACTTTTCAATTTTCCGCATTGGAATTTAAAACTGGGAGTAAAATACTCATTAGCTGAAAACCTTATCTAGAGCTCTGCAAGCCCTGTCGCCCAATGAAGCCAAAATGGTTTATTAGCATGGACGGTCCACCTCGCACCGCAGTTCCTGGACATGCTGAGATCCTCTAAGCGGTTTATGCACTAGTCAGGCCTAAAAAAAAAAGAGTTTGCTTAAAGGGTAACCCGACCCTACCTAGAAATTTGCTCTGATCCTAATTATTTTTTCACCCTTTTGTCAGAAAAAAAAATTAACCTTGCATATCACCACAGTACCAGATTTTTGGTAGTTTTCCAAGCGTATTTTAGCTGAGATTTACAGGATTTACATAAATAGGCATTATCTTAGGCTCTTACAGCTCCCTTATAGTCTTCTGCATTTCGCCAGATTTTCCACAAAAGTCTAATGCTGTGAATGGCTTTTTTATCTGATTATATCTGACATCTCTTAATTGTTTTGTAACATTAAACCAACACAATTTGATCCTGCCTCACTTACAGATTCAATAAGTATGATATAGAAAAGATATAAACATCCACAGCCCAGCAGGAACACAATGTTGGCTCAACATTGATTCAACGTTGAAGCAACATAAAAAACATTGTTTCAGTTTGCAAAATATGTTCTTTTTTAAAAGATTTGAATCATAAGATTGAAACAATTCTAGTGATTTGACCTACTTCTTTGTCCAAATAAGCCAAATGTCAAGGCTCTCTCTCTCACATACCTTTGAGTTATCATGCTGACAAAGCTACGGGCATCCATGGCCTAGTAGATAAGAGCACTGACTCACCGCCGTGGTTCGAGCCTCGATCGGGTCACATAGGCTGAGACGCTAATTAATTTCTGTAATGGAAGGTCAAGTAGTTCTTCTCCGGGTTTTTGTTTAATTGAGCTTTTACGCCCCATCGACGTTGCTTCCAATTTTGTGGGTCTTCTACCCGACATTGTGATAAAATGACATCTGAAGCCCTGCTCCCCAAACAAACAAAAGGGGTTTATATGTAGGAACGATCCGACTTGCACCACTTTGCCTGGACAGACTAAGATCGTCTCAGCAGTTTACCAGTACTCATGTGCGGTGGAATCCGCTCTGTGTGGAAGTGTCATGCAGTCCAATCTATTTCTTCGAGTCTCGATGGGCGGGGGCAGATCTTCAAAGATTGGCTTCTAACTATTTAAGGTGACAGTGATTTGATGAATCAATGTAAGCGCTCAGTGCTCCCGTCTCATTTTCGCTGTGTATAGGGTGTGTGTGTGTGTGGGGGGGGGGGGTGTAATGTTTATCTTGTGTCACGGGGCATCGAACAGTTGGACAAGGCCTGCTATGCTGGGTATGAGGGTGATGTTGTTATTTCTTCTGTTTCTACACTTCCATTCGTTTGCCACTTCTCTTCTTCTCTACTAACCATGCTATCTCTTTTCTCCCTTTCTATGGGAGAAGGCATAAAATAACCCACAAGGGTTGACGTGTCGTTAAACCCAAAACAAATCAATCAATTCGCAGTGTGTGTTGACACCATGGCAAACAGTACAGACCAAGATAACACATTGACAATCAGGGCCAACAGTGTTTGCATAAATACAGATATTCCAGAAGATGGTGCTCATTTACTGATACAGAATTGTCAAAATACAGTATTGTTAGACTTTATGGATTTTTTTCCAAACCTAAGACAGTTAGTTTTCTGAAGAATTATTTTTATTATTATTATTTATTTAGGTAATGAAAGCTCCTTACGTAGAATCACTTAATTAAGGTGGTTCTAACGAGTATCCAAGCCTATGTCTAGAGCCGAAAAAAGGAAAAAGAATGTTTAGCTTTGTAAATCCCAGTTTTCTCTATAATAACTCGGACCCATCAATACCATACTGATGGGTCCGAGATAATAATGAGGGGCTTTCATAGCTTGCAAAACATTGTGTTGTCCACACGACACCAATCATTTATGGGTTGGTCAGGTGGTTCTAACGAGTACCCACAACCTTTGTCAAAGAGCGGAAATAAGGAAAGACAATGCATATCCTTGTAAATCCCAGCTCTCTCTGTATAAAGCGTGGTTTCATAGCTTGCAAAACTTATGTTGTCCACAAGGCATGTATCATTTATGGGTTGGTTAGATTCACTTTATTAAGGCAGTTCTAACGAGTACATACAATCTATGTCTGAGAATCAAAGTTTTCTGTATATAAAGCGGGGTTTTCATAGCTTGTGAAAATTATTTTCTCCACAAGGCAGTAATTATTTATGGGTTGGTTACAATAACTTCAAGGTGGTTCTGACGAGAACCCACAACATGTTTCTAAGAGCAGAAATAAAAAAAATATATATATATACCCTTGTAAATCCCAGTTTTCTGTGTACAAAGTGGGGTTTTCATAGCTTGCAAAAACTATGTTGTCCATATATGGGTTGGTTTACTCATTATTATCCCCTCGCACAACATAGTTGTGAGGGGGGATATAGCATTTGTCCCTTACGTACGTACGTACGTACGTACTTTGTCAGCGCTCTAGCGCCTACATTTCTTGACCGATTTTAATATAACTTCACACAAATGTTCCTTATGACAATATCTCGAGCGAGTTCGACTTTCAAGGTCATGACCTCAAGGTCAAGGTCACTGTGGCTATTTTTAGAAAAACTTTGTCATCGCTCTAGCGCTTACATTTCTTCACCAATTTCAATATAACTTCACACAAATGTTCCTTATAAAAATATCTCGAGCGAGTTCGACTTTCAAGGTCATGACCTCAAGGTCAAGGTCACTGTGGCTATTTTTAGAAAAACTTTGTCATCGCTCTAGCGCTTACATTTCTTCACCAATTTCAATATAACTTCACACAAATGTTCCTTATAAAAATATCTCGAGCGAGTTCGACTTTCAAGGTCATGACCTCAAGGTCAAGGTCACTGTGGCTATTTATAGAAAAACTTTGTCATCGCTCTAACGCCTACACTTCTTCACCAATTTCAATATAACTTCACACAAATGCTCCTTATAAAAATATCTCGAGCGAGTTCGACTTTCAAGGTCATGACCTCAAGGTCAAGGTCACTGTGGCTATTTTTAGAAAAACTTTGTCATCGCTCTAGCGCCTACATTTCTTCACCAATTTCAAAATAACTTCACACAAATGTTCCTTATGACAATATCTCGAGCGAGTTCGACTTTCAAGGTCATGACCTCAAGGTCAAGGTCACTGTGGCTATTTTTAGAAAAACTTTGTCATCACTCTAGCGCCTACATTTCTACACCAATTTCAATATAACTTCACACAAATGTTCCTTATGACAATATCTCGAGCGAGTTCGACTTTCAGGGTCATGACCTCAAGGTCAAGGTCACTGTGGCTATTTTTAGAAAAACTTTGTCATCGCTCTAGCGCCTACATTTCTTCACCAATTTCAATATTACTTCACACAAATGTTCCTTATGACAATATCTCGAGCGAGTTCGACTTTCAAGGTCATGACCTCAAGGTCAAGGTCACTGTGGCTATTTTTAGAAAAACTTTGTCATCGCTCAAGCGCCTACATTTTTTCACCAATTTCAATATAACTTCACACAAATGTTCCTTATAAAAATATCTTGAGCAAGTTCGACTTTCAAGGGCATGGCCTCAAGGTCAAGGTCACTGTGGCTTTTTTTTTTAAAAACTTTGTCATCGCTCTAGCGCCTACATTTCTTCACCAATTTCAATATAACTTCACACGAATGTTCCTTACGACACTATCTCGAGTGAGTTTGACCTTCAAGGTCATGACCTCAAGGTCAAGGTCACTGTAGCTATTTTCAGAAAAACTTTATCATGGCTCTAGCGCCTACATTTTTTTCACCAATTTCAATATAACTTCACACAAATGTTCCTTATAAAAGTATCTCGGGCATGTTCAACTTTCAAGGTCATGGCCTCAAGGTCAAGGTCACTGTGGCTAGTTTTACAAAAAACATTGTCATTGCTCTAGCACTTACATTTCTTCACCGATTTCAATATAACTTCACACAAATGTTCCTTATGACAATATCTCGAGCGAGTTCCAATTTCAAGGTCAAGGTCACTATGGCTATTTTTAGAAAAACATTGTCATTGCTCTAGCGCTTACATTTTTTCACCAATTTCAATATTACTTCACACAAATGTTCCTTATGACAATATCTCTAGTGAGTTCCACTTTCGAGGTCAAGGTCACAGTGGCTATTTTTAGAAACACTTTGTTATGGCTCTATCGCTTACATTTCTTCACCGATTTCAATATAACTTCACACAAATGTTCCTTATGACAATATCTCGAGCGATTTCGACTTTCAAGGTCAAGGTCACTGTGGCTATTTTTAGAAAAACTTTGTCATCGCTCTAGCGACTTCATTTCTTCCTTGATTTCAATATAGCTTCACACAAATGTTCCTTATGACAATACCTCGAGCGAGTTTGACTTTCAAGGTCAAGGTCACTGTGGCTATTTTTAGAAAAACTTTGTCATTGCTCTCGCGCCTACATATTTTCACCAATTTCAATATAACTTCACACAAATGTTCCTTATGACAATATCTCGAGCTATCTCGACTTTCAAGGTCAAGGTCACTGTGGCTATTTTTAGAAAAACTTTGTCATCACTATAGCGTCTACATTTATTGATGGATTTTTATAGAACTTCACACAAATGTTTCTAATGATAATATCCCGAATTGCTTTGACTTTCAAGGTCATGACCTCAAGGTCAAGGTGACTGTTGCTATTTTTAGAAAAACTTTGTCATCACTCTACCGCCTACATTTATTAACAGATTTTAATATAACTTCACACAATATAACTTCACACAAATGTTCCTTATGACAATATCTCGAGCGATTTCGACTTTCAAGGTCAAGGTCACTGTGGCTATTTTTAGAAAAACTTTGTCATCGCTCTAGCAACTTCATTTCTTCCTTGATTTCAATATAGCTTCACACAAATGTTCCTTATGACAATACCTCGAGCGAGTTTGACTTTCAAGGTCAAGGTCACTGTGGCTATTTTTAGAAAAACTTTGTCATTGCTCTCGCGCCTACATATTTTCACCAATTTCAATATAACTTCACACAAATGTTCCTTATGACAATATCTCGAGCTATCTCGTCTTTCAAGGTCAAGGTCACTGTGGCTATTTTTAGTAAAACTTTGTCATCACTATAGCGTCTACATTTATTGATGGATTTTTATAGAACTTCACACAAATGTTTCTAATGATAATATCCCGAATTGCTTTGACTTTCAAGGTCATGACCTCAAGGTCAAGGTGACTGTTGCTATTTTTAGAAAAACTTTGTCATCACTCTACCGCCTACATTTATTAACAGATTTTAATATAACTTCACACAAAAAATGCTTATCATTATATCTTGAGCAAGATCTTCTTTCGCGGTCATGGCCTCAAGTCAAGGTCACTATGGCTATTTTTAGAGAAACATTGTCATCACTCTAGAACCTACATTTATTAATGGATTTTTAAACAAATTTTACACAAATGTTGCATATGATAATATCTCAAGCAAGTTGGACTTTTGCCATTTCAATGCTTCCACACACGAAGTTGTCTCGTGCAAGGGGATTTGTATCGCATGCGATGCCTTGTTTATAGTTACATGTGAAATTATTCAAAAAATCTGAATCCCTCTCGTTTCAATTTTGTTTCTAATTAGGATAGATCTAGCAGCTCACAATTTAATACAGTGTGCTAGATTACTGCAGCAGTTAATCAGTTTTAAAAACATTATTCTCATCAAGCCGTCAGGTCTTATTATGATAAGCTGAAACCATGTGTCGCTAGCAAGTAGCTCGAACTCTGGCGAAATGCAGAGGACTATTTACATGCTCAGACAAAATAAAAAAAAAATCTTTAAAAAAAAAACTGACCCTATCCTACCTAACATTTTTGAAGATGTTACCCTAAACAATCAAGTTTTTGTCTAGGCCTCATTTGTAAGCACGCCCCCCCCCCCCCCCCTACGGGGATAGGAGGGGGATAGCGGGGCTAATGTGTGGGGTAGTTACCCTCTGTGTTCCCCTGCAATGCCGGGTTAATGCGGGGGTTTTGATATGCAAATATACCCCCAGTGGAATGAACTATTATGAACAACAGGGCTTTGACCTTCTGGAGGTCCCCCGCGGTGCATGGCTGTGAAAAGTTAAAAGTCATTGTCCCCGCTATCCCCATAGGTGAGGTTGCAGTGATTACAGATGACTGGTGCATTACCAGTACTAGTGTGCAGGCCGGATTCAGCTCTGCGTGGAAGCATCATGCAGCCCATATATTTCTTCAAGCCCCTATGGGCGGGGGCTTGCTGGGATCTTTGACCGAAGCTTATATATTCCTATCGTCGGCGTATGAAAGATTGTCTAGAAACAAAAGATTAACCGATTATGACAATTTTACCATTTTCAACCATTGCTTGTCGACACTTAAAAAACCAATGGCCAATTTAAAGGTGATAAAGAGGTAATTAAAGACAATTTTTCATAGAGCATGTGTTTTCACACCTCACCATTAATCTTTGCTGGCCGACTCTGTTAACAAACCTACCGACCAATTTAAAACAAAACTGGTAAAGGTGCTTAAGTGATAATTAAAAACTTTTACCTTTGCAAAGAGTGCATGTTTTCACACCTCATCATTAATCGCATTAATTGTGTGATTGTGTCAAATCAAATAAACAATGTGACGGTATTAATCAAATTAACAGTATTAATCAAAACAGGTAATATTTCTCATAATTCCTAATTAACATTTTCGTTTAAATTACATGTTGTTCCCTCTCTTTCACTCCCCTTGTCTCTGTCACACAGAGATAATAAATCTTTTATATATAAAAAAAAAAAAGTATGGAAAAATATTTTGGGGGCAAAACTACTAGGGTTGGGGTGGGGGGAGGCAAACCAACTAGGGGCCAAAAAAAGAGGCGAAACAACTAGGGGGAAACGTCTTTGGGGGCGAAACGTCTTGTTACCCGTCCATGCATAGGAACCCAATTGATTTCACTGGACGGCAGGTTTTGAGATGTCATTTTATCACAATGTCAGGTTAAAGTCCCACAAAATTGGAAACAAAGTCTCCAAAATAACAGGGACATTAAACCTCGAATCAAACAAACACAGGTCAAGTATTTATCTAAAATCAAGAGACTGAGACACTATACCCATTTTTTTTTTCACCTTGTTGGGAATAGTACCACTTCATTTTGGAAAAATAGTGTCATTTTCCCTCAAATTTGAAAATATCAATGTTTGTCTGAAGGTTGGGAAATTTCAAACA
This sequence comes from Lucinisca nassula, assembly GCA_963580285.1. Classification (NCBI taxonomy): domain Eukaryota; kingdom Metazoa; phylum Mollusca; class Bivalvia; order Lucinida; family Lucinidae; genus Lucinisca; species Lucinisca nassula. Next base: position 106,707,268 of record OY757018.1, on the reverse strand, counting down.
CCTTAAATATGTATAGACTCGCACCATTTACTAACTGAATAAATCTGAAAATGCTTAGCTATGAGAAATTCAGGTTAGTTACTGTCTGGTACTTGCTGCAGTGTTAAGTCTAGGATCTAGGGTTTGAGATAGCCTCTGAAAAGTGGGTTGTTTGAAAATTTAGTGCCAAATTAGGGGCCCTCAAATGACTATATAAGGTTGCCAGATTCATCTTTAGTTTTGGACTATATGATAAGAATGGAAACCACACAAGGTAGGTATCACAGACAGACTTATGGTCTGATATATATGTGCAAAGCAGGTCTTTGAGTTTTATTTTGAATGAAATGTAATTTATTTCTGGAAGGAAAAATACACAAGAATAAATGCTGTCTGCTTTGGTATTTTGGTCCGGTGTCAGGGCATTTTCTGCCTGTTCAGCAGGGCCGAAATTCGGCCCCATTCCCAATGCCAAATAGCCTAAATTTTTCCCAATTTCACCAAATTTTTCTCCCCAAAAATGAAGAAATAAAAGCCACTACAGGCGATTTTCTACTATTCTTCAGGGGCCGAAAAAGGGCCCCATTCCCAGCTGAAAATAGCCTTTATTTTTCCCAATTGAATTAAAAATTCCCAAATTGATGAGAGAAAAAAATCAACACAAAGAAACATCTGAGACTGCATTGCTAACTGAAACTTCAAACAGTCATCTCTGAAACATCAGACCAGTAAACAGTCACAGAAGAAAGATATGGTTGCTTGAATGAAGCAGCAGTAATTCTTGTTCCCAAGTTCACTACTTTTGTCTTTAATTTCCCAAATTTAGTAATTTTCTTGCTATTTTTCCCAAATTTAAGTCGGGTGGGTGGGGGGGGGGGGGCTTTTCCCAAAATACCTGGATAAAGCCCTGCACTACAAAAGGAACAGAGAAAACAATACTTCACATCAAAGGTTAACATGAAAATTCACCACAGTGAAGCTACATCTATATTGCACTGCTTGTCTATCAAATTCATAAGACTATCATGAGCAACATTCATAGTTCTGGCATTTCCCTGATGAAATTGTGTTCCCTATTTTGTCGGTAATTAGGGCCCCGCACTGAAAGTGTGGGTGCCCTATAGTAATCACTCTGTCTGTCCGTCCACAAATTTCTGATAGCGCTGCCGGGGCCCTAGTCAGTTTCACTGACAGCTCTAGTTTTTTCCCAATTATGCCCAGGGGCCTTTTCCCAAAATACCTGGATAAAGCCCTGGGTGTTTAGCGTAAGCTGCCCGGCGTATATGTCACAGATCAGGAGTACTGAAAACAAACATGGACACTTCGGCAACATGCTATACAAGTGAAATTTCTCACAGAAAATAACAAAAAAAACGATGAACTGATAGGTTAAATGAAATTGACGGTGAGTAGGGAGATTGGAGAAAATGTCCATCTGTTTGGGAATTTTCTACTTTTCAACTGGGGTAGAAAACAAAGTTTTGGTCTTTGGGTACAACTATTTTTATTGGAAAAAAAAAATCACTGGTACCAGAGTGTTTTTTGTAAAAGAAGGTTAAAGAGGACGGCTCATGACGGGGCCCTATCCCAAAAGCAGTGTCCGGAATTGTTGGTAATTTGTCCACACCATGCTATGATTTTGTCAAATCAAATGGCAATAAAAATAACTTCAACTTATTTCTTGCTACAGCCTCTCTTTGAACTCAATGGCAGATAGGTGACTTAAAAGTTTTGTCAGAAAATTATAAGCAAATTTGTATAGGTTACGCACCTGACTGATTTGACTTTATGTTATGTTGTATGCTAACTACAAACTTCCCGGTCCCATTGGGGCTTGAAAAAATAGATGGGCTGCATGAAGAAATAGATGGGCTGCATAATGCTTCCACGCAGAGCTGAAACCGACCACACCCAAGTACTGGTAAACCGTTAGAGAATCTACGCCTACCCAGGCATGCTTATAAACCCTTGACGATAGGGCTTGAGATGTCCTTTCATCTCATTTGTTGGGTAAAAGTCCCACAAAATTGGAAGCAGCGTCTCCAAAATGATCTATTAATAAAGTCGGAGTGACGTCATCTACTGGGGTCCGCCATTTTCAGAGGTGAAAGCAAAGATATTCTGTTATATGACCTTACCAAATGTGCACAAGAAATATTTTAAATCAGTCTTAAACCCTTGACAAAGAAGGACTGGTCAATTGCTCCATACATTTCCTTTGATTTCTGATGATTTTCGATCAAATGATCATACACATTTTGCTGTAAAATCCAGGCTTGGGGCCAATTACATCTGAAAGTAATTGATTAAATTACAATTACTTTGCTCTAAAATTGTAATTGATTAAATTACAATTACAACATCATATGAATGTAATTGATTAAATTACAATTACTTTTGCAATGTAATTGATTAAATTACAATTACTATTGCAATGTACATGTATTATCTAGAAGAACTACAATTATGAAACTTTAACTCCCAATAAACAAATACTACTACTAATAATTGATAGATGTTCATTTAAACTACATGTTTAAAATGGAGCACAATTTCAAACAAACTTAATTCAAAACTAAGCTCTCTTTTAGCTTTTTTTTTACTAAAATCTGATGAAATTTTTGCCATGAAATCCGAAGCATTCACCTCCGTTAAATGAGAAAAACAGCAGGAAAGATAACTATTCTTTGTTTCTTTTTACTGAAGAGTTCCTTGTCGACTTTATCTTTTATAGTATACAGTGTTGACAGGGACGTTAGACCTCAAATCAAACAAAAACTAACCACAAAATGTACATTTTTCAGTTTGAGAAATGGGTGTAAAGTATGATCTGGCTATAGGCCTAAACAAAGGCCACAAGGTCACCAAGATAGACAACCCTAGCAAGAAGAGACAGTCGAGAAGAAAGGGGGTGAGTTCTGGTTTGTCAAGTAGCTAAGTGAAAATATGTACAAAGGGTGACAGTAGACAGGCTTATTAACCCTGATATGTCTTATCTTTCAAACAATGAAGATCCAGATCAGATGGCTTCTGAAGAAGCCATCTGATCAGGATCTTCATTGTTTGTCATTCAGTTTATAAATTTGTCGCAATAATTTGTATCAAGTAATCTGAATGGTTGATAATCTGTTGTGGGCGTGGCATATTTAAATATTCAGCAGGTCAAGGGTTAAATAATCAGCAGTTCGACAAAGAATATATATATATATATCAAAAATCTAAATCTCAGATACATGTATGGCCAAATGTACATGTATATCAAAAATCCATCTTTTACAATTAGATCAACAAATTAAAGGAAATTACCAGCTCAAGAATGTTGCAAATCATTAAGTAAGACAGGTTTTCTACAGAAACAAGCTTTAACTTCACAAAACTGTTTTTCATTGTTTTTAGCTCACCGTCACGTAGTGACGAGGTGAGCTTTTGGGATCACTTTTTGTCCGTCGTGCGTGCCTGCGTTCGTGTGTAAACAATTTCTTTAAACGACATCTCCTCCTAAACCACTGATCGGATTTTGACCAAACTTCACAGGAATGATCCTTAGGTGGTCCTCTTTCAAAGTTGTTCAAATGGTTCTGGTCCATTGCACATCTAGGTCACAGGAGCCAAAAATATTTTTTTTTCACCAAAAACTTAAAAAATCTTCTCTGAAACCACAAGGCCCAGGTCTTTGATATTTGGTATGAAGCTTCATCTAGTGGACCCCTACCAAGATTGTTCAAATTATAGTGCTGGGACAAAAAATGCCTCCGCCCCGGGGCCCTTTGGTTTTACATAGGCTTATATAGGGAAAATCTTTAAAAATCTTCTTCTCTGAAACCACAAGGCCCAGGACTTTGATATTTGGTATGAAGCTTCATCTAGTGGACCCCTACCAAGATTGTTCAAATTTTAGTGCTGGGACAAAAAATGCCCCCGCCACGGGTCCTTTGGTTTTACATTGGCTTATATCTATAGGGAAAATCTTTAAAAATCTTCTTCTCTGAAACCACAAGGCCCAGGTCTTTGATATTTGGTATGAAGCTTCATCTAGTGGACCCCTACCAAGATTGTTCAAATTATAGTGCTGGGGCCAAAAATGCCCCCGCCCCGGGGCCCTTTGGTTTTACATAGGCTTATGTAGGGAAAATCTTTAAAAATCTTCTTCTCTGAAACCACAAGGCCCAGGACTTTGATATTTGGTATGAAGCTTCATCTAGTGGACCCCTACCAAGATTGTTCAAATTATAGTGCGGGGACAAAAAATGCCCCCGCCACGGGGCCCTTTGGTTTTACATAGGCTTATATAGGGAAAATCTTTAAAAATTTTCTTCTCTGAAACCACAAGGCCCAGGACTTTGATATTTGGTATGAAGCTTCATCTAGTGGACCCCTACCAAGATTGTTCAAATTTTAGTGCTGGGACAAAAAATGTCCCCGCGACGGGGCCCTTTGGTTTTACATTGGCTTATATAGGGAAAATCTTTAAAAATCTTCTTCTCTGAAACCACAAGGCCCAGGTCTTTGATATTTGGTATGAAGCTTCATCTAGTGGACCCCTACCAAGATTGTTCAAATTATAGTGCGGGGACAAAAAATGCCCCCGCCACGGGGCCCTTTGGTTTTACATAGGCTTATATAGGGAAAATCTTTAAAAATCTTCTTCTCTGAAACCAAAAGGCCCAGGACTTTGATATTTGGTATGAAGCTTCATCTAGTGGACCCCTACCAAGATTGTTCAAATTATAGTGCTGGTAAAAAAAATGTCTCCGCCACGGGGCCCTTTGGTTTTACATTGGCTTATATAGGGAAAATCTTTAAAAATCTTCTTCTCTGAAACCACAAGGCCCAGGTCTTTGATATTTGGTATTAAGCTTCATCTAGTGGACCCCTACCAAGATTGTTCAAATTATAGTGCTGGGGCAAAAAATGCCCCCGCCCTGGGGCCCTTTGGTTTTACATAGGCTTATATAGGGAAAATCTTTAAAAATCTTCTTCTCTGAAACCACAAGGCCCAGGACTTTGATATTTGGTATGAAGCTTCATCTAGTGGACCCCTACCAAGATTGTTCAAATTATAGTGCGGGGACAAAAAATGCCCCCGCCACGGGGCCCTTTGGTTTTACATAGGCTTATATAGGGAAAATCTTTAAAAATCTTCTTCTCTGAAACCACAAGGCCTAGGTCTTTGATATTTGGTATGAAGCTTCATCTAGTGGACCCCTACCAAGATTGTTCAAATTATAGTGCTGGGGCCAAGAATGCCCCCACCCCGGGGCCCTTTGGTTTTACATAGGCTTATATAGGGAAAATCTTTAAAAATCTTCTTCTCTGAAACCACAAGGCCCAGGATTTTGATATTTGGTATGAAGCTTCATCTAGTGGACCCCTACCAAGATTGTTCAAATTATTGTGCTGGGGCAAAAAATGCCCCTGTCCCGGGGCCCTTTGGTTTTACATAGGCTAATATATGCGAAATCTTTAAAAATCTTCTTCTCTGAAACAGTAGTAAGAGCTCCAAGCTGTTGAGATTGAGCAATAGGTGGTCTGAAAGTACCAAAAATTTAAGCCATAACCTTTTTGAGATCAACATATTGGAAGGTAGAAAACAGATGTTTCCCAACTTTGACGTCTTGCAAAAGCTTTGAAATTATGGGATACATTTAGGTACTGTTGTGCTTATTCGAAATTTGCTGAATGGCCATGTTAAATGACAGGATTCGAAATTTAAGATACACTGACAACTCAAAAAAGCATTTATTAACCATACCCGACACCACAATATAAGGTTATGGCAAATTTACCATGCTTTCAATATCTACTGGCATTTTCTGAGTCGAGACATGGTAAAAAGTACCTTAATTTATTGGATATCACTGTGTGACAGAAGGATGTGGAAAGCTATGGTTTTTCTCCAGTGCAAAATGTCTTTATATTTTATGATTTATGATATATGCACTACAAACAAAGTATTTGCAAAGTCAAAAACAATTTTGGCCATTTCTGATGTGCTGAAGAACTCTTTGATGAATCAAATACACACAGGCCCGAATTGCTGCCAGAATATAAACAAGAGGCCCATGGGCCACTATGCTCACCAGAGCTCAGGTGGGCACTGCCCAATTGCAGCCATGTATTTTAACTTGGTATCATTTTAATCTGCCAAGAGAACCCCAATATCCAAATGAGCACCCATGTGGATTCAGTATATGAAACATTAGGCCTTTTATGAAGTTGAGGGGCGGGGCATGGACCCAATGGAGCCCTGGTTGGTATCACTAAATGTGTCTTATCACACTAGGATGGTTTAGCAGTGGGGATCTGTATGGCTGGAGATATAAGGCCTCTTAAACAGTTGAGGGGTTGGGGCATGCCCTGTCGGTCCCAGGAAAGCCCAAGATTGTTGTCCCTAAATGTGTCTTATCATAAGGACCAAGTATATATATGGTTTAGGGGTAGGAATCTGAACAGTTTCCGAGATATGAGGCCCTTTTATGAAGTGGAAAGGCCCCTGCGGACACCCCTACAGTAGGTGTGCTAATAATAAGGAACAAGAACATATATGATTATGGGTGGGGATTTAAATGGTTTCTGAAATATATGGCCTTTTATGAAGTGGAAGGTCGGGGCACATTGCCTCAGCACAAAGAGACCCCCCAAGTTGGTGTGACTGAACGAGTCTCATAAGGAACAAGAATATATATGGTTTAGGGGTGGGGAGCTGAACGATTTCTGAGATAAATGGCTTTTAATGAAGTCAAGCGGTGGGGCATGGCCCGGGCATGCCCCAGGAACTCACAAGCTGGTGTCACTGAATGCGTGTTATCAAAAGGAAGATGAATATATATGGTTTAGGGGTGGGGCTTGGACCAGTTTCTGAGATATAAGGCCTTTTCTGAAGTGCAGGGGTGGGGCAAGGCCCTGGGAGACCCCCAGGTTGGTGTCAATGAATGTGTCTTATCATTAGGAACAAGAATATATATAGTTTAGGGGTTGGGATCTGTACGATTTCCAAGATATTGTGATATTATGAAATGGAGGGGACGGGGCATGGCCCCAGAACATCCCTGGGGACCCCCAGGTTGGTGTCACTGAATGCGTCTTATCATAATGAACGAGAATATATAATGTTAAGGGGTGGGGATCTGTAAGGTTACTGGGATATTGGGCCTTTTATGAAGTGGAGGGGGTGGGGCATGGCCCCGGCACATCCCAGGGAACCCCCAGGTTGGTGTCACTGAGTCCATCTTATCATAAGGAACAAGAATATATATGGTTTAGGGGTGGGGATCTCAATGGTTTCTGAGATAAATAGCATTTTATGAAGTGGAGGGGGTGGGGCATGTCCCCGGCACATCCCTGGGGACCCCTAGGTTGGTATCACTTAATGCATCTTAGCATAAGGAACAAGAATATATATACCGGTAGTTTAGGGGTTGGGATCTGAATGGTTTCTGAGATAAATGGCATTTTATGAAATAGAGAGGGCAGGGCATGCCCCCGGCACATCCCGGGGGACCCCCAGGTTGTTGTCACTTAATGCATCTTATCATAAGGAACAAGAATATATATGGTTTAGGGGTTGGGATCTGTAAGGTTTCTGAGATATAAGGCATTTTATGAAGTGGAGGGGGTGGGGCATGGCCCCGGCACAACCTAGGGGCCCCCCAGGTTGACATAAAAGCATATGGCTGAGAGAAGTTTACTCAAGGAACATGTTTATGTAAGTTTTGTCAAAATATCTGCAATGACTTGGCAGTAAATGCCATTTTTCAGTTTTCCCCATTATAAGTCAATGGAAACTCTAATTTGCCATAGCAACAAAACTGAAAGGCCAAATTTCATAAAAAACACAAATACTGTAAAGGCAAATATGGTGAATATTTTCATAGAGTCTCAGCCTCCTAGAGCATATGGTTTCTGAGGAGATGATTTTTTAAGTATTTTTTGTCTATTTTTTGCATTTTGGTTTCCATGGCAACCAATAAAAATGAGCAGAAGCCCTAAAATCATACGGCAGAACGTAGATTGCCTATGGAACATTTCTATGAAAGTTTTGTCAAAATATCTGCAGAGGCTCAGCAGTAAAAGCCATTTTTCCATTGGCCCCATTATAAGTCTATGGAAACTACAAGTTGCCATAGCAACCAAACTAATGAGCCGATTTTGATAAAAAAAACACAAACTTTCAATCCCCCAGCCCAAGGATAATACAGATAAAATTTGGGCCCAATCGGCCCAGTGGCTTCAGAGGAGATGTCGTTTTAAAGTGTTGACGCAGACGCCATACGCCATACGACGGACATCTGCCTATCCTATAAGCTCCCCCGGAGCCTTCGGCTCTGGTGAGCTAAAATGTTCACTGTTTAACATACAATTCACATTCAAATGTAAAGGCCTCACTGGTGTATATGGAGCTAAACTTTTTGATGAAATCATCATCATCATCATCATCATCATCATCATTGTCATCAATGGCAATATCATCATTTACAGTATTTATTGTCGGTGCCAGAATCCAAATATTTAAAATATGAGCATTTAGTATATAAACACCATATGTTTAAACAATCAGTTTCTATCCAGGGCATCAATAACAATATTAATATCATGACCATTTATAGCACCAATATCAGCAATATAATTTAGCAAAAACAACGATTTGGATTATTTAGTTTTGGGACACTAATTGCACACCTGGGTCAAAGGTCTGATCCTTTGTTTGGAAATTTCATAGAGGGTTTCCATCCCATGAGATTCAACAGGGAAGGACCAGACAAGACTGTGCTAATGCCAAAGATGCTGATTAAACTGTGTGTTTACACAGGCTTATCTGCATATTTATCGTTCATACATGAAATTTGCAGGTTTTCTCATGATGAGGCTCATTCATTATGGTCTATAATATATTAAATGATAATAATGTATGAATAGATCGGTGCAAATGTTAAGCAGCTAAACTACACAGTTTGATCTAATCCTGTGTGAAAATATTTCTATGAAGCAGCCATCACTATTGTACCACTTTTGGAGCGGCTATACTTACACATTCTATGCCAAATAGAGAATAGTATTCTCAATTCTCAAACGATCTATTATTTTATTCCTAAAAAATCCAGAAAGGGGTGTGTGCATGGCATATGCTGGTTACAAAAACACATTATAATGTATTTACTATTTAGCAATATACAAGTTGCCTATGTTAACTTAAAACAAGTTTTTCGTGAAAAGCTTGCCCCAAATATGCTTACCATAGTCCAATTTTGGACCATTTTACTGGTTAAAATCATGGTGTGTATCATATTTATACTTCATTAATGAGTTTCCTGCATGAAACAAGTTAAACAAATGTAAATTGCACCACTGTTAATGACTACATCTGAAAAGACCTTAATATTTCAACATTGTCCTAATGTTAGTCTTATTACATAACTGGCACATTCGTGAACTTGCGTACCGCATGTTGGCATGATATAAAACATGTTTTGCAAGACTTAAAAAGTGGGAAATATTGTGTTTCATACTGCCCAGATATAGTACTAAAATAATATACTAAAGAAAATTTTGGTACCATGGTGGCCACTTAAAATGCATTTTTGTGAGCTTTCGTCACACGGGAGCTTCTACTACAGCTAGGCCCAGGTCTTTGATATTTGATGTGTAGCTTCATCTAGTGGACCTTTGCCAAGATTGTTCAAATTATAGCCTTTGTTGATGTTTGGTATGAAGCTTCACCTTTAAGACCTCCCTCAACATTATGCACATTAAAGTCCTGGGGCCAATAATGGCCCTCTCTGGGGCCCACTTGTTACACTATGGATCAGGTGAGCGATCCCGGGCCATCATGGCCCTCTTGTTTGTTGTTGTTGTACCTGGATCAGGGTATGAAGAAATATATGGGCTGCATGATGCTTCCACGCAGAGCTGAACGGCCCCCGCCCATAGGGGCTTGAAGAAATATATGGGCTGCATGATGCTTCCACGCAGAGCTGAATCGGGCCCGCACACTGGTACTGGTAAACCACTTAGAGGATCTAAGCCTGCCCAGGAACCCCCGTGCGAGGCGGACCGTCCATGCTAATAAACCCTATTGGTTTCATTGGGCAACAGGGCTTGAGATGTCATTTCATCTCAGTGTCGGGTAAAAGTCCCACAAAATTGGAAGCAACGTCTCCAAAATGACCTTTACAGTGTTGACGGGGACGTTAAACCTTAAATCAACCAACCAACGCAGAGCTGAAACCAGCTGCAAATGAGTACTGGTAAACAGCGTAGAGGATCTAAGCCTGCCCAGACAAAGCCGGTGGGAGTCGGCCCGTCCATGCTTACAAAACCCTATTGGTTTCATTGGGCGCAAGGGCTCGAGACGTCATTTCATCTCAATGTCGGTAAAAGTCCCACAAAATTAGAAGCAACGTCTCCAAAATGACCTTTACAGTGTTGATGGGGGCATTAAATCTCAAATCAAGCAAAATACCTGGTTAGTTGTAGAGCATGCCAGGGACTGAAAACTTATTTGGTTCTGGGAGTAACATTCAAAAACCAATTTGGAGCTGAAAGAATTAAAGAAAGAATTCTTTACCTTAACTTTTTAACTACATGACTTGACGTACCTAAACATTTTTCAACAGTGTACATCCAGGTGAGATGGCTCTCTACGAGTCATTTCATCGGGATCTACACTGTTTGGCATCTGATTTAGACTAAACAGCATGTGAAAATGGATGTTGCCATAGTCCAAGGAGAAGCAAAAGTGCCATGGTATAGTGAGCTCAGGTTCCATTCTGGGCTTCTACAGATTTTCAGAGGTGGTTTTTGTCGCACCTGCTTTAGCAGGAAGACATAGGCGTGCAAGTTTCCGTCCGTCTGTCCATCAGGTGGTCCGGTGGTCTGTCCGTCCGTCATTCCGTCAACATTTTACACTGGCTGTCTTGTCATCGCAACTCCTCCTACACTTTTAGACCGATCATTTGGAAACTTTGCATGTGCTTTCGCCATGGTATGAGGATGCGCATGTGGTTTGGACTTAATCTTCAAATCAATTTTTGTCACTTTTTCCATATTGTGAACTTAGTCATTTTTAGGTATGCGATTTTTAGGTATGCGATACGTACCTCTTGTCATCGCAAGTCATTTTTAGGTATGCGATACGTACCTCTTGTCATCGCAACTCTTACACTTTTATACTGATCATTTGGAAACTTTGCATGTGCTTTCCCCTTGGTATGAGGATGCGCATATGGTTTGGACTTAATCTTCGAATCAATTTTTGTCACTTTTTCCAGATTGTGAACTTAGTCATTTTTAACCTTCAATTGGTATTGGGTTGGTACCTCTTGTCATCGCAACTCCTCCTACACTTTTATACCAATCATTTGGAAAATTTGTATGTGCTTTCGGCATGGTATGAGGATGCGCATGTGGTTTGGACTTAATCTTCGAATTAATTTTTCTCACTTTTTGCACATTGTGAACTTAGTCATTTTTGTCGTACCTGCTTAGCAGGAAGACATAGACGTGCAAGTTTCTGTCCGTCCATTTGTCCGTCTTTTTTTCACTTTTTGCACATTATGAACTTAGCCATTTTTATGCTTTAGTTGATATACAATAGGTACCTCTTGTCATCGCAACTCCTCTTACAGTTGAGGATGTGCATGTGGTTTGGACTTTAACTTCGGATCAATTTTTATCACTTTTTCCACATTGTGAACCGATCATTTTGAAACTTTGCTTGTGCTTTCGCCATGGTATGAGGTTGTGCATGTGGTTTCGACATAATTCTCAGAATTTTTTTTTTCACTTTTTGCACATTGTGAACTTAGCCAATTTTAAGCTTCAGTTGATATACAATAGGTACCTCTTGTCATCGCAACTCCTCTTACAGTTTTATATTGATCATTTTGAAACTTTGTGTGTGTTTTTGCTATGGTATGAGGATGTGCATGTGGTTTGGACTTTATCTTGGGATCAATTTTTATCACTTTTTCCACATTGTGAACTTAGTCAGTTTTTTATCTTACATATATAGGCTATGGATTCTTCTCAAAGCCCTATATTCATTTCTTCTGCCTTAAATAAACTTTTATTTTTTTTGTGTGGGGTCAGGTGGGGAGCAGGTGTGACATCAACTTCACCGAAGTTGAATCTCTGGTTCTTCAGGTAGTGTGGTTTTTGCCCACCTTGGATTAATGGTCAACTCTGAGTGGCATAATCAGGGCTGGAAAATTATCCAAAATTTCTCTCGTCCTGCATGTCCAAGGTTACGGTATGTAGATTTCGGAAATTTTCATTGGGAATAGGCAAATTTTTTTACTCGTCCCCCTAACATTTTTTGCTTGTCGCTGGGAGTGGACGCATACAATTTTCCGAACGCCCAGCCCTGTTAATCTTGAAAGGGTCAGAAAACCCAACAAACAAAACTTATCAAAAGAGAAGCATACAAAATTTCAGATTTTTGATTGATTGATTTGTTGAACGTCCTCGTCAACACTAAAGGTCATTATGAAGACATTGCTTCCAATTTTGTGGGACTTTTACCCTACATTGAGATGAAATGACATCTCGAGCCCTGTCGCCCAATGAAACCAATAGGGTTTATAAGCAAGACGGGTCCGACTAGCACCACTTTGCCTGGGCCGGCTTAGATCCTCTAAGCGGTTTACCCGTACTCGTGTGTGGGTCGGCTTCAGCTCTGCGTGGAAGCACCATGCAGCCCATTTATTTCTGCAAGCCCCCATGGGCAGGGGCCTTACATATAGCAGGAGTCCATTTCAAAATTTACAGGTGTCAGGCTGTGCTTTCTTCAAAATCTATTTGGAAACTGCCCGAAAGTTTTGCAAACAGTGGAGGCCCTGATCATATACCGCATAATGCGGCATGCCGGCGTCTGATCGGGGCCTGCACTGTTTGCCATCTACCAGTTATGTGGTTTCTGGTACGAAATGGGTTTAATAGAGCACTGACAGCACTAATGAGTCAGTTTTGTCGGTGTTTAGGCTAGGAAAATACTCTGAACTGAGATTTAAACTTTTGTTTAACCCTTAAATGCCGGTATAAACTATTTTAAGCAAACAATGTAAACCTTGATTGTGTCAAATTATGCTACATCTGATTGTTTGCCAATATGCCAGTACACGAGCCCAGTCCGGATTTAACTTTTACACAGCTCTCTGACATCACAGAGAAGACTAGTACTGCTATTAACCCATTTAGTACTGGAAACCCCAAAACGGATACCAGGGCAAACAGTGCAGGCCCAAATCGGACGGCGCAGAATGTGGTGTCTGATTATGGCCTACACCATGTACACTGTTTGCGAAAAGTTAAGCCATTTTCCAAATAAATTTTGAAGAAAAAACAACCCAACACCCCTAAATTTTGAAATAGACTCCAGGTAAACACAGGAATAAGATTCCGTTTGGTACAAAAAGGGTTAATAACCTGTACCTGGATTTTATCAGTCACACAGACAGGTGCTTTTATAATTAGTACATGTAACTTGGGTACGTTGATAAACAACCAACCTCAAAGCTGCCTCCTGAATATATGTTTATATTCCTTAGGGGGAACAGTTTGTTTGTTTGTATTGGAGTTTAACGGCCCAGTCAACACTATTTAGGTCATTTTTGAGCCGGTCAGTTTACCTATCAACACTTTCCTGGGCAGGCTTATACGTAAGCGGTTAACCAGTACAGTGCACATTCTTTCGCCAGAAACTGACAACTGCCCTTCTTGAATCAGCGGAAGGGAGAGAATGACCGTAGAAAAGATTTCATGATCAATCTCCACGAAAGAATGTTGCCAACCCCGGCGGGATTCGAACCCGCGTCCTCCTGATCACCAGTCAGACGTGCATCCGACTGAGCCACTGAGGCCGGCTATTAGGGGGAACAGATACACCTGGCAGATTTTTCCACCATTTTTCATGTTTTTCAAAGGGAGTTAACTTTCAGGACTTCCTGTTCACTTTTTGAATTTTGATATACTGTCCCACAGAAAAAAGGGCTCTACTCTTAAAGAATTTGCTCTTCAGGAGCAAATATGACCCTATTTACATGGGAGACAAAAATATTTTTGCAGGAGTTGCCTCCCCTGAAGGTGTATTCATTTCCCTTAAATGCTATGTAAGTTAGCTTTCTGTTTCAGACAATCACAAAGAAAAACAGATTTGTTCGTGATTTAGTTCGGGAAGTCACAGGCTTTGCCCCATATGAAAGACGGATACAGGAATTGTTGAGAATCACCAAGGATAAACGAGCTCTCAAATTCTGTAAAAAGCGGGTAGGTACTTGTAGCCACAAACTACATTTTTATGCAGAAATAGTCTGTGAAATATCCTCATTTCTGCTCCATACCTCGAGCTATAATTGAAGAACAGTTTTTATCCGTTCTCCATTAAAATCCTATGTTGTGGTTATTCATGAGATCTGCCTCACTGAGGCGGTTCTAATGAATACCCACAACAAAGGTTTATAGGGAGAAATAAGGAAAACTGTCCTACAATTATTACAAAAACCTTACCTTTTATCTGTTGCTACGACAGTCCCTGCCAAAACTGTGTTTGATGAGAAAAACTGTTTGAATAATAGTAATGCAGATAACCCTCTACAGTGGAACTTCAATGTCTCGAACACCTTTGGGATCATGAAAATCTGTTCGACACAGGGGTAGTTCGAGCCACTGATTGCTAATGCCAGGAGGCATAACGACATACTTTAGGACATCTTTTTCTGTGTTCTATAATGAAAAATGTATGCTGTGTGTACTCATTAGAATCGCCTCATGGAGGCGATTCTAATGAGTACACACAGCATACATTAGCAAGATAAAAGATGAAAATATCCGAATTTTTACTCTCCCTATTTCTTACGTACAGAAATTCCATAGGGACTCAAGAACGGGTTCGACTCAGCCTTGTAAATGAGCCATCGGTGTTCGAGCCATCGAAGTTGTACTGTATATACTTACATTTTATGTAATGACAAAACTATTTGGACTAACAGTTTCAGTGAACAAATTCTTAGGCCAAGATGGAAGGGGTTAATGGAGACATCCAAGACTATTGTCTTCATTACGCTAACACACCCGTGCATCATAATGCACTTTTTTACATCTCCAAAACGGTCAATTTTCTGAAGAAAATTTGTGATATTATTCTTATTTATACTCAAAACATAGATTGTGGGTGCTCGTTAGAACCGCCTCATTGAGGCGGTTCTAACGAGTACCCACAACCTATGTATAGGAGCAGTTATGAGGAAAATAATGTATACCCCCCTAAACCCCAGTTTTCCCAATATAAAGTGGGGTGTAAGGGGGTGTTCACTTCACGAACTTGTTAGCGTGATGTTATCACTCCAAAAAACAAAATTATGTTGCGGATATTTGTTGGAATCACCTCATAGAGGGTATTCAAACATATTTATGTCTCCCCCGAAAAATTTTTTTTCGGAGAGACATATTGTTTTTCCCCCGGGCGTCTGTCTGTCCGTCTGTCTGTCTGTCCGTCTGTCCGTCTGTCACACTTTCGTGTCCGCTCTGTAACTTGAAAACCGTTAGAGCTATCGTCACGAAACTTCGTATAAATATTAATCAGCATTAGACGACGTGCAGTGCGCAAGAACCATAACTCTCGCATTTATACTTTTTGAATTATGTCCCTTGGAAGTTTGTTGGTATGTATATATGTATGGGTAAATCGTGTCCGGTCAATAACTTTCTTATTTTTTGATGGATTTTAAAATTACTCGGCAGAAATATTAACAACCATAAGACGATGTGTGGTGCGCATGAGGCAGGTCGGTACCTCAAAGGTCAAGGTCATACTTAGAGGTCAAAGGTCAAAAAAGGGGCCTTTTTTTCGTATATGGTCAATAACTTCCTTATTTTGAGATGGATTTTTAAATTACTTGGCATAATTATTAACAACCATAAGACGATGTGTGGTGCGCATGAGGCAGGTCGGTACCTCAAAGGTCAAGGTCATACGTAGAGGTCAAAGGTCAAAAAAGGGGCCTTTTTTTCGTATTTGGTCAATAACTTTCTTATTTTGAGATGGATTTTAAAATTACTTGGCATAATTATTAACAACCATAAGACGATGTGTGGTGCGCATGAGGCAGGTCGGTACCTCAAAGGTCAAGGTCATACTTAGAGGTCAAAGGTCAAAAAAGGGGCCTTTTTTTCGTATTTGGTCAATAACTTTCTAATTTTGAGATGGATTTTAAAATTACTTGGCATAATTATTAACAATCATCAGACGATGTGTGGTGCACATGAGGCAGGTCGGTACCTCAAAGGTCAAGGTCATACTTAGAGGTCAAAGGTCAAAAAGTGGGCCTTTTTTCGTATTTGGTCAATAACTTTCTTATTTTGAGATGGATTTTGAAATCACATGGCAGAAATGTGAACCAATATAAGGCGATGTGTTGCGCGCATGACCCAGGTTGGTACCTTAAAGGTCAAGGTCATACTTAGAGGTCAAAGGTAAAAAAGGGGCCTTTTTTTCAGGTTTTGTCAATAACTTGCCTATTTTTAAATAGAATTTGAAGTTACTTGGCAAACATGTTAACTATCATGGGACGATGTGTTGCATGCATGATTCAGTTTGGTACCTAAAATGTCAAGGTCATACATAGAGGTCAAAGGTAAAAAAGGGGCCTTTTTTCGTGTTTGGTCAATAACTTTCTTATTTTTAGATGGATTTTGAAATTGCTAGGCAGAAATGTTAACCACCATGAGATGATGTGTTGCACGCATGACCAAGTTTAATACCTGAAAGGTCAAGGTCATACATAGAGGTTAAAGGTAAAAAAAGGGCCTTTTTTGTGTTCTGTCAATAACTTTCTTATTATGCCCCCAACTTTGTTTGAGGGGCATATTGGTTCTGGTTCGTTCGTCCGTTCGTCGGTCCATTACGCTTTATTGCATAGCATAACTAAAGAACCGTGTATGCTAGGGTTTTGAAATTTCATATATGGATTCCTCATGGAAAATTAGCTGTCGCGTATTTTTTTTCTCGTCCGGATTATGCCCCCTTCAAGAGTTATTGCCCTTTGATTTTTTTTTTTTTTTAATAAAATCTTGTCAGCAAGATATCTCAAAAACTATTGTAGCTAGAGCCTTGAAAGTTGGTGATTATATTGATGGTGATGAGTAGATGAACTGATTAACTTTTGACAAAATTCAGAAAAATTCTTTGTGAGTTATGGCCCTTTGTCATTTTGGTAATTTGTGCCCATTGTAATGTATGCTAAAAGTGATGCATAGCATAACTTTAGAACCATGTATGCTAGGGTTTTGAAATTTCATATATGGATTCCTCATGGAAAATTAGCTGACGCGTATTTTTTCTCTCGTCCGGAATATGCCCCTTTCAAGAGTTATTGCCCTTTGAAATTTTTTAAATAAAATCTTGTCAGCAAGATATCTCAAAAACTATTGGAGCTAGAGCCTTGAAAGTTGGTGAATAGATTGTTGGTGATGAGTAGATGAACTGATTAACTTATGACAAAATTCCGAAAAATACTTTGTGAGTTATGGCCCTTTGTCATTTTGGTAATTTGTGCCCATTGTAATGTATGCTAAAAGTGATGCATAGCATAACTTTAGAACTGTGTATGCTATAATTTTGAAATTTCATATATGCATTTCTGATGGAAAATAAGCTGACGCGTATTTTTTTTCTCATCAGGATTATGCCCCTTTCAAGAGTTATTGCCCTTTGAATTTTTTTTAATAAAATCTTGTCAGCAAGATATCTCAAAAACTATTGGAGCTAGAGCCTTGAAAGTTGGTGAATATATTGGTGGTGATGAGTAGATGAACTGATTAACTTTTGACAAAATTCCAAAAAATACTTTGTGAGTTATGGCCCTTTGTCATTTTGGTAATTTGTGCCCATTGTAATGTATGCTAAAAGTGATGCATAGCATAACTTTAGAACAGTGTATGCTAGGGTTTTGAAATTTCATATATGGGTTCCTCATGAAAAATTAGCTGACGCGTATTTTTTTTCTCATCCAGATTATGCCCCTTTCAAGAGTTATTGCCCTTTGAAATTTTTTTAATAAAATCTTGTCAGCAAAATATCTCAAACACTATTGGAGCTAAAGCCTTGAAAGTTGTTGAGTATATTGGTGGTGATGAGTTTATGAACTGATTAACTTTTGACAAAATTCCGAAAAATACTTTGCGAGTTATGGCCCTTTGTCATTTTGGTAATTTGTGCCCATTGTAATGAATGCTAAAAGTGATGCATAGCATAACTTTAGAACTGTGTATGCTATGGTTTTGAAATTTCATATATGCATTCCTAATGGAAAATAAGCTGACACATATTTTTTTCTCATCCGGATTATGCCCCTTTCAAGAGTTATTGCCCTTTGAATTTTTTTTAATAAAATCTTGTCAGCAAGATATCTCAAAAACTGTTGGAGCTAGAGGCTTGAAAGTTGGACCATGAGTCATGTGCAAGACCAAGGTCCATACCTCCAATGTCAAGGTCATACCTAGAGGTCAAAGGTAAAAAAAAGGACAGTCAATAACTTCCTTATTCTTTGATGGATTATATGAAATTACTTGGCAGAAATGTTAACCATCATGAGACGATGTGTTGTACCGCAAAGGTCAAGGCCATACTTAGAGGTCAAAGGTAAAAAAGTGCTTTTTTTGTTTACGGCCAATAACTTTTTTATTTTTCTATGAACATTTTTAAAGTTACTATGCAGAAATGTTCAACTTCATTAGATGATGTGTTGCACACAAGACCCAGCTCAATACCTCCAATGTCAAGGTTATACTTAGCAGTCAAAAACGGGGGAGACATCTGTGTTTTTGTAGAAAAACAAATTCTAGTTTCCAACTACTTATGTTGTCTCTTGGAGTTGTGTGGGGAAAAGGCCCTTTTATTGCCTGTTATAATTTATATTGTAGGAATTCTGTAGAGCAGCAAATTCTTTATAACTAAAATTCAAGGGCATTTAAATACTGTTGTTATAACCAGGTCCCATGAATAAAATAGGTGTTTTACTCAATCCAAGAGCATTGAATTTGAAGAGGATTACTGACTGGATAATGGCGGTATGGTTGAGTGGGGCAAAGGTGGCGTGTATCTCGCATCACTGGGGTCGTCAATCTGATTTTGGCTTATAGTTGGACAAGGCTTGCATGTCCTCGCAGCAGAGAATGTTGTTATTATGTCTCCCCCGAAAAATTTTTTTTCGGAGAGACATATTGTTTTTCCCCCGGGCGTCTGTCTGTCCGTCTGTCACACTTTCGTGTCCGCTCTGTAACTTGAAAACCGTTAGAGCTATCGTCACGAAACTTTGTATAAATATTAATCAGCATTAGACGACGTGCAGTGCGCAAGAACCATAACTCTCGCATTTATACTTTTTGAATTATCTCCCTTGGAAGTTTGTTGGTATGTATATATGTATGGGCAAATCGTGTCCGGTCAATAACTTTCTTATTTTTTGATGGATTTTAAAATTACTTGGCAGAAATATTAACAACCATAAGACGATGTGTGGTGCGCATGAGGCAGGTCGGTACCTCAAAGGTCAAGGTCATACTTAGAGGTCAAAGGTCAAAAAAGGGGCCTTTTTTTCGTATTTGGTCAATAACTTTCTTATTTTGAGATGGATTTTAAAATTACTTGGCATAATTATTAACAGCCATAAGACGATGTGTGGTGCGCATGAGGCAGGTCGGTACCTCAAAGGTCAAGGTCATACGTAGAGGTCAAAGGTCCAAAAAGGGGCCTTTTTTTCGTATTTGGTCAATAACTTTCTTATTTTGAGATGGATTTTGAAATTACTTGGCATAATTATTAACAATCCTGAGACGATGTGTGGTGCACATGAGGCAGGTCGGTACCTCAAAGGTCAAGGTCATACTTAGAGGTCAAAGGTCAAAAAGTGGGCCTTTTTTTCGTATTTGGTCAATAACTTTCTTATTTTGAGATGGATTTTGAAATCACATGGCAGAAATGTGAACCAATATAAGGCGATGTGTTGCGCGCATGACCCAGGTTGGTACCTCAAAGGTCAAGGTCATAGATAGAGGTTAAAGGTAAAAAAAGGGCCTTTTTTGTGTTCTGTCAATAACTTACTTATTATGCCCCCAACTTTGAAAAAGTTTGAGGGGCATATTGGTTCTGGTTCGTTTGTCCGTCCATTACGCTTTTAATGCATAGCATAACTAAAGAACCGTGTATGCTAGGGTTTTTAAATTTCACATATGGATTCCTCATGGAAAATTAGCTGACACGTATTTTTTTTCTCGTCCGGATTATGCCCCCTTCAAGAGTTATTGCCCTTTGAATTTTTTTTTTTTTTTAATAAAATCTTGTCAGCAAGATATCTAAAAAACTATAGGAGCTAGAGCCTTGAAAGTTGGTGATTATATTGATGGTGATGAGTAGATGAACTGATTAACTTTTGACAAAATTCCGAAAAATACTTTGTGAGTTATGGCCCTTTGTCATTTTGGTAATTTGTGCCCATTGTAATGTATGCTAAAAGTGATGCATAGCATAACTTAAGAACCATGTATGCTAGGGTTTTGAAATTTCATATATGGATTCCTCATGGAAAATTAGCTGACACGTATTTTTTTTCTCGTCAGGATTATGCCCCTTTCAAGAGTTATTGCCCTTTGAATTTTTTTTTAATAAAATCTTGTCAGCAAGATATCTCAAAAACTATTGGAGCTAGAGGCTTGAAAGTTGGTGAATATATTGGTGGTGATAAGTAGATGAACTGATTAACTTTTGACAAAATTCCAAAAAATACTTTGTGAGTTATGGCCCTTTGTCATTTTGGTAATTTGTGCCCATTGTAATGTATGCTAAAAGTGATGCATAGCATAACTTTAGAACCATGTATGCTAGGGTTTTGAAATTTCATATATGGGTTCCTCATGAAAAATTAGCTGACGCGTATTTTTTTTCTCATCCGGATTATGCCCCTTTCAAGAGTTATTGCCCTTTGAAATTTTTTTAATAAAATCTTGTCAGCAAAATATCTCAAACACTATTGGAGCTAGAGCCTTGAAAGTTGTTGAGTATATTGGTGGTGATGAGTATATGATGATTAACTTTTGACAAAATTCCGAAAAATACTTTGCGAGTTATGGCCCTTTGTCATTTTGGTAATTTGTGCCCATTGTAATGAATCCTAAAAGTGATGCATAGCATAACTTTAGAACTGTGTATGCTATGGTTTTGAAATTTCATATATGCATTCCTAATGGAAAATAAGCTGACACGTATCCGGATTATGCCCCTTTCAAGAGTTATTGCCCTTTGAAATTTTTTTAATAAAATCTTGTCAGCAAGATATCTCAAAAACTGTTGGAGCTAGAGGCTTGAAAGTTGGACCATGAGTCATGTGCAAGACCAAGGTCCATACCTCCAATGTCAAGGTCATACCTAGAGGTCAAAGGTAAAAAAAAGGACAGTCAATAACTTCCTTATTCTTTGATGGATTATGAAATTACTTGGCAGAAATGTTAACTATCATGAGACGATGTGTTGTACCGCAAAGGTCAAGGCCATACATAGAGGTCAAAGGTAAAAAAGTGCTTTTTTTGTTTACAGCCAATAACTTTTTTTATTTTTCTATGAACATTTTTAAAGTTACTATGCAGAAATGTTCATCTTCATTAGATGATGTGTTGCACACAAGACCCAGCTCAATACCTCCAATGTCAAGGTTATACTTAGCAGTCAAAAACGGGGGAGACATCTGTGTTTTTGTAGAAAAACAAATTCTAGTTGCTTCTGTTTCTACACTTCCATTCATATTTTCTTCTTTCTGCTCTGTCACTCACTTTCATCTCCTCTACTATCTCTTTTCTCCCTTTCTCTGGGAGACGACACAAAATGGCCCACAAGGTTTGATGTGTCGTTAAATCCAAAATAATCATTCAGTCAATTTGACTGGATAATTGTCAAAATGTTTAACCCATGTCCCGCTGAATATTTAAATATGCCACACCACTACCGATTATCAACCAAACAGTTGATTGCAACAAATTCACAGTCTGAATGGCAAACAATGGAGATCCTGATCAGATGGCTTCTTCATCTGATCTGGATTTGCATTGTTTGAAAGATCAGACATATCCAGGCTCAGCAGGACAAGGGTTAAATGTTTTCAAGTATTCAGGAAAGAACAACAGTGTCTATTAACCCATATAAATAAAACAGCAAGGTATTTTCATTTCCTCCCGTTATATTTTGCCAACATTTTCGTTTCCTCACGAGTCGTGAGTCACGACCCTTAATTGGTGGGACGTAAAGCTCAAACACTCACTCAGCTCTGTGTGGAAGCACCAAGTCAGGTTGGCCACCATTTGACAGCCCAGTGATAACTGCTACTGTCCAGCCCTAATTGCAGTATGTTTCCTCTGGCTTTCTTTGCCGGATCATTACAGGGTCACTGATGAGGCTTTATTAGCCGAAACTACGTAGTTTGACCCATCTTCTTTCTTATGAATGTTTTCATTGCTCTTAAAGGAACTCATTTTTGATTTTTAATTGTCCAACATATAACAATGGAAGAGTCTACTAGCATACAATGGGTTAGTTCTTGGGAGTTTGGTTCCTCATGACATCAAGATTTACTGTGTAGGTCTTCGTGACCTGCATTTCATGGTCAATTGAGTTTTGACTTCCTCCATTTTGAAGACTGATTGATGAACAATATTGATTCTTTATCACTCTACTCTAGGCACACGAAGATTGACCTCATAAAATAGGTTGGTAGAAAATTAATTCCATGGTACAGTGATTTCTCCTTATAGTTTGAGGAACAGTTGATAGATTGTCTTCATACATAATACTTTGGAGATTGGTTGAATACTTGGTAGACCATGATTTCTGCATACATGTATGTATGTCAATGTGGCCTACATTTCATGGTCAAGTGATTTTGACATGATTCTGAATGAAGACTATTTGAAAGATGAACTTCATTCTTGGGTATTGGTCTATTTCAAATCAAGAGTACCCCCTTAATAAACACTTATGCTTGTCTGTGTAACCTACATTTTGAAATACAATGATTTTGCATTTTGTCTTGGAAAAAATGACATTATGTAGTTACAAGTCTCACATACATTGTATATTCCTTACATATGAGAAATACATCGAAATGTTGGTCACATGAACTCCAATAATGGGTCATATTATATGCAAGTCCATGTGTCCAGTTATTTTATGTTGTGATCTTGAAAGCCTTTTGATGAAATATACTTGGGAGACACCAAGCTGATGCTTGGCCGGTATCATCCCCACATTCTCCTCTACGTGTGTGTTTTAGTGGAATGTCACACCAACAGATAAGGTGACACATTGACTGGACTCCCCTCAGTGATCTTGAGATAAAGGCAATGAACTTAAATTATTTACATTTTTGTATTTCGGTGTAGTTTTTAGGTGCCTGTTTGTCCTGAATCCCTTAAAAGATCTAATTCTTCATTTGCATGATGTTAGCTTTTAGTCGTAACATCCCTATATACTGGACACGTACCTAACCATTGAATTGCTGTAGTTTTTAAGGAAACAGTGCAGTCCCTAATCAGATGCCACATTCTGGGGCATCTGATCTTGGACTACACTGTTTTCCATTGTGCCAGGAGATGGGCTCAGACAAGACTCTTTATACTGCACTCTGATGTCACAGTGACATGAATCGCAAAGCTATAAATAACCATTTCCACAATGTGCTACTACTTAACCCATAAGATGCCAAAACACGACAATTGTCGTCTGCTTTGTTGTCTGCCAAGTACTTTAAAATTAGTTTTTTTGCAAACAGTGTGGACCCAGATCAGACTGAGCAGTCTGATCTGTGTCCAGACTGTTTGCCTATATGAAAAAATATTTTTGAAAAGTTTGCAAGAAGATTCAGCAGACGAGATAAGCAGATGACAATTTTAGAAGTAGATTTTCTCGGCGTTTTAAGGGTTAATGGAGATAGCTGTCAGCTTCTGTATAATGGGTACTTGTAAGCAAAGTCTCAACAAAGCAATCCAGATTAGTATCCACAACATATATTTCTTAAGAAGAAAATTAGTGAAATTATGCCTAAATTGACATTACCGTAACGATCCTAAATATTGGGACAGATATGCCTTAGCAAACAGTGCAGACCCAGATCAGACTCTTTCCTTCTCTACCTTTTGGACTCCTTGCTAAGGCTGACACGATTAATCGTATAATAGATTAATCGATCGATGAATTCCACAAAAATGATTATCATTTCTGATTTGCTTTTAATCGATTACTTGATAGGTACAATTTACTACCCAAAGTTATGCCCAAAATAGCTGGATGAGTGGCAAACAGTGCAGACCCTGATGAGACGCCGCATTCTGCGGCGTCTCATCTGGGTCTACACTGTTTGCTTAGGCCTGTCTGTTCAAATATACATATGGTAAAGTGCAACATATGGTAGGAGTCTTGCTCAGACAGAAAGCCAGACAGTTAAAATTGACAAAAACATCAGCGATTACTAATCGATTATCGATCACAATTACAGGACTGATAATCGATTATATTTTCAGCTCCGATTAGCCAGCCCTACTCCTTGCTGGATCTTGAATCAAATTTGTTAATATTTTAGGAGAATTACAGCAAGTCCCCAAGGTGTCCCAATTTTTTTTATTTTTATGGTACTGTTGATTTAGAGCAAGGAAATATTTCTGTATATTTCAATATTTCTGTATATTTCAGCTTGGCACACACATCCGAGCCAAGAGGAAGAGAGAAGAGATGCAGCAGATACTACAGAAGATGAGAAAAGCCCAGAAATAAATTGTCTATCTTGTAAAATAAAGAAGAAAAATAGTTAACTATTTTTTTTTAGTTTCATTACATATAAAAATTGGCATGAAACTCATGATTCCATAATGTCACCAAGGCATGGTCATGCAAGTGAGTGTTTGAGTTTTACGTCCCACAAACAGCTAAGGTCATATGGAGACGGGACATCGGTTTAAAGACTCGTCCGAAAGTCTGGAGAAGCCCGGGATCGATCCTGCGACCCCTGGTTTACAAGGCGAGCAGTGTAACCACTGCACCACGGAGGCTTCTGCATGGTCATGCCATAAAAACACAAACTGATAACATTACTACTCACTGTAATATGGGCATAGTACCTTGATGATCATATGCATTGGGACAGATACATAGTTTGTTGAAATGTTGACCCTTGTATGACTTTGACCTATTTGGCCACTTGGCCATTTGTAACCAGTTTTCATATACATGTACGAACAAGGAAATGAAATTATTAAATATGAGTTTTGATCACATGACCAATATGGTGCCCATGACCATATAAGGTTAAAACCCTTCAAATATCTTCTATTGAACCAATGAGCCAATTGTCATGAAACTTGGTATGTTGCATTGGGGACTCTGACTCAAAATAGTTTGTTCAAATGCTGACCCTCGGATGACCTTAACTTACTTCACACCAACATCAAATTTGGTCACATTGACTTTTGCATTGGAAAAAGTCAAAACCATGTATTTTTCCAAACCTATTGCAGCCTGTGACCTGAAAATTAGTAGAACAGTTAGCTAAACGAGTGGATGAAACTGCTTGAGTATTCAAGGTCATTCTTTGACCTTGGCCCAAGGTCATTCCCATATGAAAATTAAAACTTATGTTTGTAATCAAATTTCATATGAAAAGCTTTTGGGAACATGTAAAAAAAATGAAAAATATAAATTGAGTTTGGTCACATGACCAGTATGGCCACCATGCCCATATGAGTTAAAAACTAGAGATGAGTATTATCAGTATTTTTGTATCACGATATATTGCGATACAATTACTGCGTATCACGATACGTATCATGATATATTATGTAGCAATCTGAAACACACTGGTACTTAGAAAACCCAACTATATATGGGAAAAAGAAGGGAGTTTCCATGGGTATATATCAATTAACCTTTTCCTGCTCATGCACTTACAGAACCAAGCCCAGGGTTCTTTCTAGAATTGTCCCAATGTTATGAGGTGAAATGAAGAAAATATCTGAAAATGCCATAAAATTTTGTATTAGATTGATGGCCTCAGTCACTTTATTTGTGACTGTCATCTTTTGCAACCTGAAATGTTGCTTGATATCAGCTTTTCCATTTTGATTTTAAGGGAGTTGGCCATGGTAAAGTTTGTTATGGTTTCTCTCGATTACGCTAAATTGTAAATGCTGGGCAGCTTACACTAAAACAGGGTATACAACAGCGACAGGTGCGTGATTCGCCTAAATCCTAGCTTGGCCTTCGCTATGACCGGCTTATACATAAGGGTGGGAATCGATTAAATTACAAACTTTAGCCGCGGGAATGATTCTGTTTTCAAGGAGCTGTATTTACCGATCAGGTACGAAAGAAAATATGAAAAATGGATGAAAACAGAAAATATCAAAAATATCGGTATTGGCGGACCATGTTGTGATATGATTTTTTTCTGAACTGTATCACTATATACCGATAAAACCGCACATCACTAGTAAAAACCCTTCAAAGTTCTTCTCCAAAACCAATGGGCCGATTTATCATGAAAATTGGTATGTTGGATCAGGGACTCGAACCAGTCCTAGTTAATTCAAATAATGACCCCTGGTCATCTAGTTTATGCCAGGGTCAAATTTGGTCACATAGGCTTTTGCATGAGGAAAAGTCAAAAACGTATTTTTCAGAAACTACTGCAGACTGTGATCTGGAAATTGGTAGATGCAGTTAGCTTAAGGAGTAAATTAAACCTACATGAGTATTTAGGGTCAAGGTTGTTGTTTTACCTTGGCCAAAGGTCACTTAGAAATAAAAATGTAAACTTATTTTTCACAGGAATGACTGGGCCATTTGTAACCAAAGCCTTTAGGAACAAGGAAATGAAAATCAAAAATAATAAGAGCTTGGTCACATGACCAGTATGGCAAGCCTCGAGATGACGGACAGTGACGCTTGGGATATATTTTTCCATCCACCCCTCATACCCATATAAGATTCTTATAGTCCTGCAGTTTGTGAATTGAATGAATACATAATACACCACAGCCTCTTCATAACACTATTAGTGGGATCCAAAGCAGAAACAGTGTTAGTTAACTTACCATGCTATATCCAAACAAAAATGTATAGATTATATAGAAAAATGTCCATTTAATCGATACATTTTTGGGATCCATCTTGAAATTGGGTTATATCCAAAACCTTGTTATAATGAACAGTGTTATAATGAGGTTGTTGTGTATCAAGTCATTCATCAGGAATGGATGTGGCGATATTCTATTTAGCAGGACAAATGTTTCAAAAAAATATTGTGCATTTGCAAGAGTATGTGTGATAATGTTACTGTGGTGAACAATGTACATGTATACTTTGTTTTGTTTGATTTGAGGTTTAACGTCCCGTCAAAACTATAGGTCATTGTCGCGCCTGCTATTAGCATGGCACGATGTTTCCGTCCGTTTGTCAAGGCTTCATCATTTGCGACCACCCTAGCGTTCACCCTAATGGTCAAGTTTATTTCTCAAGAGCTTTATTAATGATACTTGCTACAAACTTGTATATGGGGATGACAACTTACATGCAAGCATCCATATTTGACATTGACCTACATTTCATGGTTCACTGACTTTGTAAAATATTGCGACCACCCTAGCGTTCACCCTAATGGTCAAGTTTATTTCTCAAGAACTATAAGAGCTTTATTAATAATACTTGGTATAAACTTGTATCTGGGGATGGTTACTTAAATGCAAACATCCATATTTAACCTTGACCTTTATTTCTTGGTTCACTACGGCCCCCGCCCATAGGGTCTTGAAGAAATATATGGGCTGCATGATGCTTCCACGCAGAGCTGAATCCGGCCTGCACACTAGTACTGGTAAACCGCATAGAGGATCTAAGCATGTCCAGGAACTGCGGTGCGAGGCGGACTGTCCATGCTTATAAACCCTATTGGTTTCATTGGGCGACAGGGCTTGAGATGTCATTTCATCTCAATGTTGGGTAGAAGTCCCACAAAATTGGAAAAATGTCTCCACAATGACCTTTACAGTGTTGATGGGGACGTTAAACCTCAAATCAAAGAAACAAACAAATCATGGTTTACTGACTTTGTAAAATATTGCGACCACCTTATCGTTCACCCTAATGGTCAAGTTTATTTCTCAAGATTTATATAAGCTTCATTAATGATATTTGGTGTAAACTTGAATCTGGGGATGGCAACTTAAATGCAAGCATCCATATTTGACCTTCACCTAAATTTCATGGTTCACTGACTTTGTAAAATATTGCGACCACCCTAGGGTTCATCCTAATGGTTAAGTTCATTTCTCTAGAATTATTAGAGCTTCATTAATCATACTTAGTACAAGCTTGCATTTTAGAATGGAATCTTTTGTGCAAGCATCTATGTTTGACCTTGACCTACATATCATGGTTCGATGACTTTGCACCCCCACAGGTGCGACATCCGTCGGAATTCTTGTTTTGGAGATGTTGCTTCCAATTTTGTGGGACTTTTACCCGACATCGAGATGAAAAGACATCTCGGGGGCCCTCTCACCCAATGAAACCAATAGGGTTTATAAGCAATGACGGTCCGACTCGCACCACTTTGTCTGGGCAGACTTCGATCCTCTAAGCAGCTTACCAGGACTCGTGTGCGGTCGAATGTAAAACCTTGATTCAAACAAAATAAAAACAAAAACTCCTGAATTCAGACTCTTTTAATACTGCTGTACATGTGATCAAACAAACATTTTAATACTGTTGCTTCTACAAATGGGATCAAAGTTGCAAATGGAATGACTCTGTACATTTTTAGCTCACCTGAGCCGAAAGCTAGGATGTCAGCCTCCTTTGGTGTCTGTCGTCCACACTTTCAAATTGGAATATCTTTGCAGCCTGCAAGCAGATCTCAACCAAACTTTCTGTAACATGTCTTTGGTGGGTGATGGTTGCATATGCTAAGAAAATTGCTGCAAAATTTTGGTTGCTATAGCAACTGAAAGGTTCCATAGGCTTACTATGGGAAAATGCTTGTGAACAGGCAGAACAGCACAGCTTGCAGATAACGATGACCTGCATAATATCTCGGAAGAGTTCTAAAATGGGTCAGATTGGACCAACAATAGCATTTACATCTCCTTGATTGTAAAAATGGCCATTATGGACCTTGAGAACAGGGCAGCTTTATTTTTGTTGGATGTTCATGAAACTTAAAGACAATTATGTGCATAAAATCTCGCAGTTCGAAAATGGGTCAGATTGGACAAACAATAGCAGAGTTAAATCCCCTCAATTGGCAAAATAACCATTATAGACCTTGTGAACAGTGTAGCTTCTTCCTCTTTCGTTAGATCTTCATGAAACTTGCAGCTTATAATGACCTGGATAAAGTCTTATGTTCCTTTGATTCTCAAGATTGCCTGTGCAAACTTCAGGCTATGTTTTCAGCCTAAGCAATTTCAAACTTTTTCAGAATGATGCCCTTGACAAAATGTTTGTCAAGTTTGAAACTGGGTCATGTTGGTAAAAAAATTTGTCACTATATCAAAATAATAATTACGGGCCTCCGTGGCCTAGTGGATAAGAGCACTGACTCTTAGTCATTAGGTCTCTCACCGCCGTAGGTTCGAGCCTCGCTCGGGCCACGTGTGAGACGCCAAGTTCTGCAACGGAAGGTCAGGTGGTTTTAATATCAAATATAACTACCCATCACTACAATTATAGCCTTTTCACCAGACGCAGGTCTGGGACAGTCTGACACAAAAAAAATCTAGCCAGAAATGCCACCGGCATGTCCCTTTTCCCGTGACCTCCCCAGCGTCGAGTCCTGATTGGTCGCTGATGTCACATGACCTATCAGACCAATAGGCAGACGATACAGGTCACGTGACCGCGATTTTCGCGCCGAGAGGTCATTATTTTTTCAGACTTGCTTGGGATAGGATCGTCAAACTACATTCCATGGAAGAATGAATAAACGGATAAGTGTTTTATTCTTTTTTGATTTTGCACTTACCTTGAGTTTCCACAACGTACTTAGGCTTTTTAAGCTTACTGTTTATTCCGAAATTCTTAGAGACTTTATTTCGCGTGTTTCTGCCGACATTACATGTGTAGGGGTTGTCAGCCATTTTGAATTTTCACTTGGAAGTTTTGTTTATCATGTGATCAACCGTTTTTGGTTTTTGATAAGCACCACACTTCTTTTCATGTTATGTGCCAGGGTATACGCTCGTATTATTCCTGGTAATGTTTTAATAGAAGTCGGCGTTGTGGAAACTTAAATTGCCAGAAAAGAGGACGGTTTTTGTGCGTGTTCGTTCCACTTCCGGTATCGGAAGACGTTGTATCGCTGAATAAAAATTCTCAGCATTAATTTAGTTTTGAACATGTGCAAGACCCGTCTTCGTTTAGCACTTATAAATCCCACGATGCAGATGGATAATATTCAGGTCCCTTTGTGGCCTTTCTATAGTATCTTCTAAACAGAATCCATCCAATTCGTGTGGGTCACCATTGCCGAATCAAGATGAGCCAGTCTATGTCCCCTCCTCCCATTTGGGCCTGGGTTGACTAGGATAGGTTCGTCGACCGCCCCGTAGAGACCCTGCTCATAATTGCGGGGACTCCGGGGTGCGGGGAACCTATGCCCAAAAATTTTTTCCGAATCCATGTTACATACGAATTTTGGTACGGTTCCGATCCCGGTTTTTATCGGGTAACCTTTCCGGACCTTCGGTACTTAGTTTACCTTGGTCATATGCTTCTTTCCTCTTATTATGATAAATTTTTGTTATCATAATCATTAAATTGGATTGTTTTCCCTTGTAAAACATACAGATTTGGGCATCGTTTATTGGAATACCGTAACTATTGCAAGTGAATCCGGGACGTTTCGGTACCGAGTCGTTTCGGCCTGGGTCGTTTTCGACCCGAATTTGCACCTGGATCGATTCGGCCTATTTCGGTGGGTCGTTTCGGCTTTGGGCCGATTCGGCCTTGATCGTTTTAGGCACGGCTCCTTGAATGCTCAATTTTGATTCGGCAATTTCGCATGTTCAGTGCACTATATACAATAAAGGGCCTAACACTGGGGAAGTTTATTGAGCCTCAAGTGTTTTGCCTCTAGAGCTGAATCTGGGCCTAGTGATTTATCCTCTGGGGATATATCAATTCTCAGAGGTTGGTCCTTTTTCGTCCTTACTAATTAGCGATTATGAGAAGGACATATTTAGAGCCTCATCACCTATTGATTCTAAAACTATAAGCGGACCATGTCTTCCCAACGTTTTCAGAATCAAGCTTCAAGACCGGGGGCAATCGTGCGAAAAGAACTTGGAACATTGGTTCTAACAACAAAAAACATCAATTTTTTGTTCTTATGAAATTCCTAAATTCGACCCAGATTCAGTCTCTGTATATATGACGTCAGGGAAATTGGCATTACTTCCTGTTTCGACGCTCTAACATTGGAGCTTCTTACCAGGACTATTATTAAGTGGGTTCTCATTATGACTGGTATTCTAGTTCTACCCACTTTGCCTTCAAACAAGAGCATTCCGACCATATAGCTGCTATTCTAATGCTTTTGTTTATTTCCCGGTCATTTTTTACATGCCATGGCTGTCTACCACCATGTTGCATGTTTGGCGCAACTCTGCTCTTGATAACTGGTTCAGTTTTTACTGAGCATAGTAAATGAAAACTTAGAGCCTCAGCGCCTCTTGATTCTAAAACTATAAGCGGACCATGTCTTCCCAACGTTTTCAGAATCAAGCTTCAAGACCGTGGGCACTCGTCTTTTTTGAAGTCTTCGGAGAGCGTATCAAGTACAGGTGCCGCAACCAAGAGACGCTCTTCGACTACTTCCGATGACTTTTAAGTGCTTATCACCCTCGACTAGAAGATCTCAATCAGTCCCCATCTACTAGTAGATCATTCTCAGATCAGGGTACACGGTCCTTTCGTTCCAGAGGTCGGACTGGAACGAAATCTCCCAATAGAGGAAGACACAAGTCTAACAAATGACTTTCTTCCTTCCCCTCCTCTTCATCTTCTTCCAGTAGGAGCCGAGCTATTTCAGTTCAATCAAGCCTTGGCTTCTTTTATCAAATATATTTTGAGTTTTATGAGTTTGGAGAAAGGGTTACTGGATTGAGTTCGTTAGGAATCCTTTCTCTTTCTCACATGCAAATACTATTTCTGGTAAATAGTATCAAGAAAAGAAATCTTTTTATTGGAAGAGGAAGGGTTCTTCTCCAAAAGAAAGCCGTGTAAGTAGAAAAACTTCTCCTTTCCCCAGGCCCAAGGTAATGTTGGTTGGTGCCTGATGCTCTGTCTCTGGTCGGGCTCATCGGAGTCTAACTGTTGGTTTTCTTTTGCTCCAGCATTTCAGTGGTTTCTTGCTGTCGAGTCCTCACCGTTGTCTCACCTCTGTGGTTCTTTGATTTTTGTGTTCACGGAGATGTTGCACTGATGAGTTAGGAGGCCTTCATGCGGACTGAACAAATTATTTGTCTAAATCGCGATGGAAGTTAGGGCGAGGATTGTGGCCACGTAAAATCGATTTAAGCCCCCCAGTGGAAATCTTCCACTGACCGTTCCAAGGCGGCTCTTCTGTGGCGATTTATTTTATGTTGTTGTTTGTTACTTACTGTGTGTATCACTTGTGTCTTTTAGTTTCGGATGACCATATGGCCATTTTGTGGGAAAGTAACTGTCCTTATGGCCTTCCTTTGTTTAGGTTTCCATTATGGTCTGGTCGCTTAATGTTTGTATTTCTTTCCCTTTGGTGTCTTTTATGGGTGGAGTAAGTTAATTGTATCAATTCCTGATCTTTGTTTTACTTCTACTTTCTACAGGCGGATCTTTCTGGTCGAGAAGAAAATGGGAAAATCGACTCATCATCGACTTCTCACACTTAACACAGATGATGCAAGTCGATCATTTCAAAATGGAAACTTCGTCCTCGATTAGTCAGGTCAATTCTCCCAAATTCGGGGACGATTTCCGTAGTTTTAAAGGACGCTTACCTTCACATCTCCATCCATAGGTCATTACGCAAATACCTTCGTTTCACCTTGGATGGAATTTTGTGTATCAGTCCGTTGCCTTTCCTTTGTTGGATTTGTCAACGGATCAATGAAAAGAAAAGAAGAAAATGGGAAAATCGACTCATCATCGACTTCTCACACTTAACAAGATGATGCGAGTCGATCATCTCAAAATGGAAACTTCGTCCTCGATTAGTCAGGTCAAATTTCCCAAATTCGGGGACGATTTCCGTAGTTTTAAAGGTCGCTAACCTTCACATCTCCATCCATAGGTCATTACGCAAATACCTTCGTTTCACCTTGGATGGAATTTTTGTGTATCAGTCCGTTGCCTTTCCTTTGTTGGATTTGTCAATGGATCAATGTTTTCCCTGTTCACCAACTTATTAGAAATTAATTAAGCAGCTCTCATCATAGAATTAGGCCCCAATCTTGTGTAGTGTTCCGATGATGGGTTTTGTCATCATTTTTACAGATACTGTTTACATACCTTGTCCTAACGTGTACAGGTTATTGTGAATTTAGATTTCATACACTTTATCGATAGGTTGAAATTGATTCTACCTCAAAGATACTTCTCCAATTTTTTCACGCCCCGAAAAACTTTCGATTTATGTCAGGGGTTTGTTTCCCCTTTTTAGAAACTTAGTAATTGGATCCAGTTTCCCTGGACAATCTCATCTTAGACCTTTCCAGTTTTTTTTTGCTAATATTATCACTGGAAATACCATACGGTCTATAGGAGCAATAAATTCCATTATCAAGATTGCTCTCTACGATTTATGAATCCCTCAGTATCAAATGGGGTCTCCTCTTTTAGAGACTATTCCCTATTTGTTTTTTTCGCATGCCAGCCTTTCAGGTTGGTTTCCCACTTCGAACCTCAGGGATTAGTTGTTCAGGGAACGTGGGGCCTATATTAGGCGGGGCTATATATATATGTGTGTGTATGTATGTATATATGTATATGTGTATAAACATTCTGAAACTTCAGACAAATTTCCTTGGTTTATCAGTTCTTCATAGCTCCAAACTGAGGAACAGCTTCATTATTGTTACTCCAGACAAATGAATAGTGTAGTTTTTTCTACTTATCAGGGAGTGACTCATTACTCTTCCCTGTTGGCTTTTACATGGAAGATTATAACTTGGTGTCTTCAGGAAGGTATGTCTATCCTTGTCGGACACCTCCAGGGCAGATTATGTCATTGGGATCGCCCCTATAGACCAGTTCACCATCCGTTCTCTACAGGGCGTTTTCTCAAATGGAGAGAACCTTTATTGGGCCTTTTTTAATCAAATGTCCAAACAACTCGGTTCTCCAATCAACTTCCATTATGTTTCAAGTTTCAGATCACCTGGAACGTGCAGTTGATTTAAAATCTCTAGATTGGGGGAATCTTTTACATATGCGTTTACACCATTCAACTGAATTCCTCTAGTTCTAGGAAAAAAAAAATTCAAGCGTCCAAAAGCCGAGCCATTCTGATTACGCCTCCTATGGCCTCAGAGATCTTGGTTTTTTAGTCATTCTGAGCCTAGTCTCAAGACTTGCAACCCGTCTTCTAGTAGTTCCAGATCAAATATCTAAAAGGTGTGGGTCAAGCATTCCATTTCAATCCAGAAATGCTTTACTTACACATCCAGATGTTGTCAGGAATCAAACCAGAGGTAGACACTTTTCTGGTTTCTCTACCGAGTGTAGCTTCAAATATAGAAAGATCTCCACTCTCAAGTTTTACTCTGGAAGATATTTTCTAGTTGGTGTAGAAAAAGGGAAATAAATCCAGTCAATTCCTCTAGGGAGGTTTTTTACTGGATTTCTTTTTCTGTCTGTTCTCTACCCTTCAATTTCTATTTCATCTAAGAGAAGGGTTCAGATCAGTAATCTCGAACATGTTAAAATTTTAGTCGGCTTCACACTTTTTCATTAAACCCTACCATCACCAGCTTATTCAAGGGTTTTTTCACTATGCCGACAGATTTCCAGGACTTTGAATCCAAATGGAATCTTGCATGAGTGTTGTGGTCTTTTCTAAACCACCTTACGATCCGGTGAATTCAGCTTCTTTTGTTCATTTGATAATCAAGCTGTATTTCATTTGACATTTGCTTCAGTTAGTAGAAGTTATAGTCATGCTTTGCCAATTGCAGAGGGTTGTTTTCAGGTATGAGAAGAACAATGACTTCTTTTTCTCTTCTCATTCAACCTATTTTTGTTTCAGGCTATAAATCACCTTGTCTGAAACTATTATTTATCCTGTCATTTCCAGGATTCGTGGATCGTAGGCTAATGTGAATTTTTTTGTATACATTAGAACGTTTAAAACGTTTCGAGATTATCATGAGAATTTTTTTCTTTCCAATCAAGGGGTTTTGGATATATTTCTAACCATCCTTGATTGCAAAGTGGATTTGTAAAGTGATAAAGCTTCTACCAGTATATGCTAATTTCACTTCTGCCCTATTATCATTCAGAATACAGTATGAGGTTAGAACCTTCTACATTTTGGGCATATTGGAACTCCGTTTTTTCTTCAGAATGTTTTTTCTTACTGCGTAATGGATGTTCCAACGCTACTTTTCATCCCTTCACCTAAGGAGCTTGGTTCCCATTCGTAGTGGTACTCATTCCTTGGGTAGTTTAGTAGCTTCTCAATCTATTATGAGCAGCACTTATTTTGGGATTTTATTTTCCTTGGTTGTTTGTTAGCCTGTTTGAATAGGTATGAACCTTCTATTTTGACTCCGGTTCCTGTCCATTTATCTTCTCCACTTGTGAATTTTGGATTTGGATCCCTTGCAGTCATGGTGGATACTCCCTTACGTTACCATCATTGGATGGTTTTAAAAGGGGTATAAACAACCAAGGTTGGAGGAGTTAGGTATGTGTAACTTTATTTTTCATCCAACCCTCCACTTGCTTTGAATTCAGGCTATAATTGTAGTGATGGGTAGTTATATTTGATATTAAAATGATATTTTTAATGTAAAATTAATTTTAATTAATAATATACCTACCCATCACTACAATGGTATGTCCCGCCTCCCAGCCCCGCCTGAAATATTTGTTTTCCTGAAAGAAATAATGACCTCTCGGCGCGAAAATCGCGGTCACGTGACCTGTATCGTCTGCCTATTGGTCTGATAGGTCATGTGACATCAGCGACCAATCAGGACTCGACGCTGGGGAGGTCACGGGAAAAGGGACATGCCGGTGGCATTTCTGGCTAGATTTTTTTTGTGTCAGACTGTCCCAGACCTGCGTCTGGTGAAAAGGCTATAATTGTAGTGATGGGTAGGTATATTATTAATTAAAATTAATTTTACATTAAAAATATCATTTTTCTCCGGGTACTCCGGTTTTCGCTCACCTCTGATTAACGATCGGCTCGATATGAGTGAAATAATCTTGAAAGGGTCGTAAAACCCAAAACCAAAAAAAAAAAATATCAAAATAATAGAAAAACCTGGTAAATTTTTAGAGGTAATATTTTCTGCCTACTCTGCTTCAGTCCTTGACAACAATTACAAAAATGGGTCATATGGAGTCAAAAAGTCGATCACTATGTCAGATCATAGACAAACCTTGTGAACACTCTAGAGGTCATATTTTTTAGCCTTCTCAAGGTCAAACCAGAGCTGAAAGCTTCGTGGGAGCTTATAATAGGATGGCAGTCTCGGTCGTCTGTCATCGTTGGTTGTCGTTCTTGGTTTTCGGTCGTCCATCTTTCACACTTTCGAAGTGAAATATCCTTTGTTTGTTTGTATTGGAGTTTAACGGCCCAGTCAATACTATGTAGCTCATTTTGAGCCGGTCAGCGGTTAACCAGTAGGAGAGATTACAGTGCACATTCTTTCGACAGAAACTGACAACTGCCGTTCTTGAATCAGCAGGAGAGAATGACTAGAAAAGATTTCATGATCAATCCCCACGAAAGAATGTTGCCGAACCCCACAGATATTGAATCCTTGTCCTGAGCACCAGTCAGAGACACATCCGACTAGGACACCGGGACTGGCTTGAAATATCCTCGCAGACTCCAAGCAGATCTAGGCCACATTTTATCTGTGACCTTTCTTTGATTTGGGATTGCTTGCATATGCTTTTTAGCTCACCAGAGCCGAAGGCTCCGGGGGAGCTTATAGGATAGGCAGTTGTCCGTCGTCGTCTGGCGTCAACACTTTCAAACGACATCTCCTCTGAAGCCACTGGGCCGTTTGGGCCCAAATTTTATCTGTGGCATCCTTGGGCTAGGGGATTGAAAGTTTGTGTTTTTTTATCAAAATCGGCTCATTAGTTTGGTTGCTATGGCAACTTGTAGTTTCCATAGACTTATAATGGGGAAAATTGAAAAATGGCATTTACTGCCAAGCCTCTGCAGATATTTCGAGGAAACTTTCATAGAAATGTTCCATAGGCAATCTACCATCTGCTGTATGATTTTAAGCCTTCTGCTCATTTTTATTGGTTGCCATGGAAACCAAAATGCAAAAAAATAGACAAAAAATACTTAAAAAATCATCTCCTCAGAAACCATATGCTCTAGGAGGCTGAGACTTTATGAAAATATTCACCATATTTGCCTTTACAGGTTTTGTGTTTTTTTATGAAATTTGGCCTTTTAGTTTTGTTGCTATGGCAACTTAGAGTTTCCATTGACTTATAATGGGGAAAACTGAAAAATGGCATTTACTGCCAAGTCATTGCAGATATTTTTACAAAACTTACATAAACATGTTCCTTGAGTAAACTTCTCTCAGCCATATGCTTTTATGTCAACCTGGGGGTCCCCTAGGTTGTGCCGGGGCCATTCCCCGCCCCCTCCACTTCATAAAATGCCTTATATCTCAGAAACGTTACAGATCCCAACCCCTAAACCATATATATTCTTGTTCCTTATGATAAGATGCATTAAGTGACACCAACCTGGGGGTCCCCCGGGATGTGCCGGGGACATGCCCTGCCCCCTCTATTTCATAAAATGCCATTTATCTCAGAAACCATTCAGATCCCCACCCCTAAACTATATATATTCTTGTTCCTTATGCTAAGATGCATTAAGTGACACCAACCTTGGGGTCCCCCCGGGATGTGCCGGGGACATGCCCCACCCCCTCCACTTCATAAAATGCCATTTATCTCAGAAACCATTGAGATCCCCACCCCTAAACCATATATATTCTTGTTCCTTATGATAAGACACATTCAGTGATACCAACATTGGGGTCTCTCTGGGGTGCGCTGGGGCCATGCCCCACCCTTCCACTTCATAAATGCCATATATCTCAGAAACCATTCAGATCCCCACCCCTAAACTATATATATTCTTGTTTCTTATGATAAGACGCATTCAGTGACACCAATCTGAGGGTCCCCTAGGATGTGGCGGGGCTTATGCCCCACCCCCTCCACTTCGTAAAAGGCAGAATATCTCAGAAACCGTTCAGATCCCCACCCCTAAACCATTTAAATTCTTGTTCCTTATGATAAGACGCATTCAGTGATACCAACCGCTCCCTTGCCGCACGGGGGCTATGCCTGACCCCTCCACTTCATAAAAGGCCCAATATCTCAGAAACCGTTCAGATCCCCTTGTTCCTTATGTTAAGATGCATTCAGTGATATCAACCTAAGGATCTCCCAGGCCGCACCAGGGCTATGCTCAAACCTTCCACTTCATAAAAGGTGATATATCTCGGAAACCCTTCAGATCCCCACCCCAAAACCATGTATATTCTTGTTTCTTATGAAAAGACGCATTCAGTGACACCAATCTGGGGGTCCCCTAGGATGTGCCAGGGCTATGCCCCACCCCTGCACTTAGTAAAAGCCAAATATCTCAGAAACCGTTCAGATGCCCACCCCTAAAGCATATAAATTCTTGTTCCTTATGATAAGACGCATTCAGTGATACCAATCTAAGGGTCTCCCGGGCCGCACGGGGGCTGTGCCCCACCCTTCCACTTCAAAAAAGGTGATACGTCTTGGAAACCATTCAGATCCCCATCCCAAAACCATATATATTCTTGTTTCATATGATAAGACGCATTCATTGAAACCAACCTGGGGGTCCTCTGGGATGTGCCCGGGCCATGCCCAACCCCCTCCACTTCGTAAAAGGCTCAATATCTCGGAAACCATTCAGAACCCCCAACCCTAAACCATATATATTCTTGTTCCTTATGATGAGACACATTCAGTGATATAGAAGCCTCCGTGGTCGAGTGGTTATGCTACTCGCCTTGTAAACCAGGGGTTGCAGGTTCGATCCCGGGCTTCTCCAGACTTTCGGATGAGTCTTTAAACCGAGGTCCCGTCTCCGTATGACCTTAGCTGTTGGTGGGACATAAAACTGAAACACTCACTCGCTCACTCATTCAGTGATACCAACCTAGGGGTCTCTGGGGATGTGCTGGGGCTATGCCCCACCCTTCCACTTCATAAAATGCAATATATCTCAGAAACTGTTCAGATCCCCACCCCTAAAATATGTATATTTGTGTTCCCTATAATAAGACTCATTCACTCACATCAATGCGTCTATGTGCCAGGGCAACATGCTGATGCCATGGCCCACGCCTCTACTTCATAAAAGGCCATATATCTCAGACACAATTAAGATCCCCACCTCATAATCATATATATTCTTGTTTCTTATGATTAGACACATTCAGTCACACAAACTTGGTGGTCCACAGGGGCCAGTCCTCTCATCATTTCATAAGAGGGCCTCATATCTTGGAAACTGTTCATATCCCCACCCTTAAACAATATATTTTCTTGGTCCTTATTATAAGACACATTCAGCGACAACAATCTTGGCTTTCCTGGGGTCTGCCAGGGCTATGCTCCAACCCCTTCGCAGCTTAAAAGGCCTTATATCTCAGGAACAGTACACATCCCAACCCCTAAACCATATATATTCATGTGCCTTATGATAAGATGGATTCAGTGATACCATTCAGGGCTCTGTTGGGTCCATGTCTCATCCTTCCTCCTCATAAAAGGCCTAATATTTCAGATACAGAGTCCACATGGGTGCTCATTTTGAAATGGGGGTTTGTTTGGGAGACTTTATAATCAATAAATTAAAACCTGAAACCATACATGGCTGCCAGTGGGCAGTGTCCGCCTGAGTTCTGGTGAGCATTGTGGCCCATGGGCCTCTTGTTTAGCTCACCTGAGCTCAGTGCTCATGTTAAGCTATTGTGATTGGTGAATGCCTGTCGTGTATCTACCATCTTCAGTTTGCTTTAAATGCTAAGGTCTCCTAAACCCCTGTGTCAATTTGTTTCAAACTTCACAGGAATGTTGCCAAGGAGGCTCCCTACCAAAATATCTCAACAACCTCCTTTGCCATCGGGCCAATCATTCAAACTTCATAGGAATATTGCTTAGGTGGCCCTCTACAAAAATGGCTAAACAATGAGCAAAATGGCTGTCAGAGTTTAAAATAGTAAATAGTGACTCGGAGCCATCAATACCGGATTGATGGGTCCGAGATAGTAACAATTTGTTTTGAAATACGAACTGCTCCTAAACCATTGGACCGATTTGAGTTTTATGCCTCACCAACAGCTAAGGTGATCCGGAGACGGGACCTCGGTTTAAAGACTCATCGAAAGTCTGGAGAAGCCCGGGATCGATCCTGCGACCCCTGGTTTGCAAGGCGAGTAGCATAACCACTTCAACACGGGGGCTTCTCAAGCTTCACAGGATTGTTGCCTGGGTGGCTCCCTACCAAAATAGCTAAAATCAGTCCTCTCTGATGGGACAGTTTTGTTTGTTTGTATTGGAGTTTTACGGCCCAGTCAACACTATTTAGGTCATTTTTGAGCCGGTCAGTTTACCTATCAACACTTTCCTGGGCAGGCTTATACGTAAGCGGTTAACCAGTACAGTGCACATTCTTTCGCCAGAAACTGACAGCTGCCCTTCTTAAATCAGCGGAAGGGAAAGAATGACCGTAGAAAAGATTTCAAGATCAATCTCCATGAAAGAATGTTGCCAACTCCGGCGGGAGTCGAACCCGCGTCCTGATCACCAGTCAGACGCGCATCCGACTGAGCCACTGAGGCCGGCTCTGATGGGACAGAATGGTTGCCAGAGATAAAAATAGGAAACCTTCAAACAATGACATCTGAACGCTGGCCCGCTGTTTCGTGCTTGTTGGGTTGCCGCAAAATGTCATCCAGTCGACAATAAGCAAGTTCAGTTGACCAACTAGGGTTAGCTCTTCTGACGTCAAGAATCTACTCTGTCAGCAAATCCATTCGAGTAAAGCGAAAGTATAAACATGGCAGAAGCAAACGGCATACTCCCACTATTAACTTTCAGTTTGTTTGATTTGAGGTTTAACGTCCCCGTCAACACTGTAAAGGTCATTTTGGAGACACTGCTTCCAATTTTGTGGGACTTTTACCCGACACTGAGATGAAATGACATCTCAAGCCCTGCCGCCCAATGAAACCAATAGGGCTTATAAGCATGGACGGGCCGACTCGCACCGCTTTACCTGGACAGGCTTAGAACCCCTCAGCTGTTTACCAGTACTCGTGTGCAGGTCGGTTACAGCTCTATTCATTTTCAGTTATAACATGTTTGCAAGTTGGTTGTGATTTTGCAACAAAAGCATGTAAATGCAGAGCCAAAATTTCTAATTATTGGCATTAGTACAGGATTTTGAAATAATCGAATTTTAGATTGCGATTACAATTCTCCACCGTCCGCCATGTTTATTTCCAACTCTAGTAGTCGCAATATTCCTACTCCGCGCGTTTTGGTGTAACTCTAGTTCTAAACTCTAGCAGGTCAACTGAACTCGCTCATAGTGATGTTTTGAATATGCTGTTTCAGGGTCTCGGAGGTGAGGTCAGTTGCTGTATATTTTTTCTTGAAACCTCGTCAATGTTAAATCCTAAGAATTCATTTGTGCCGCGGCTTATTTAATAGGATATTGCCAAACAGTTCCCAACATCCACGAAATCACAAAGACTTTGGACTCTTTTCTGCCCTGGTAAAGTCACGTGCAGATCATTGTTAATCAGAAAAGGGGCCAGGGCTTCCTCCCTTCATTGCGAACACGCCCATTAAAATATAGTGATAATTGAACCATCGAAATATTAAAGTGGTAGTTTTCATATTTCGGCTTAAACTGTAGATAGAATCGTCAAGGCGAGACGGTTCCATCGAGGACCCACAAAGAGAGAGAGAGAGTTTGTTTTACGGCCTTATCAAGATTATTGCACTTGTATCAGGCCGATCGTTACTTAGAGGTGGGCGAAAACCGGAGTACCCGGAGAAAAATCGCCTGACCCACCGTTGTGGAACATGGCGTCTCACATATGAGCCGAGCCATGCTCGATTCACAGCGGTGAGAGACCTAATGATTAAGAGTCAGCGCTCCTACCTACTAGGCCGTGGAGTCTCGTTAGGCGGGGAGAGGAACACCTTCACAATGGAAACTGGAAGTCAAAATGACAAGCTGCTTATTGCAGTCCGTAGTGAGTCATACAGGTGGTCATAGCAACTTCTGTTCATTGCAGGTGGGGTCGAAAGGTCGCTCTCCGGACTGGTTGGCCACGGAGGTCCGTGCAAGGCAATTTTTGTCTTCTGCGTGTCATCTGTTGAATTGTTTGATTTGAGGTTTAACATCCCCGTCAACACTGTAAAGGTCATTTTGGGGACGTTGCTTCCAATTTTGGGGACTTTTACCCGACATTGAGATGAAATAGCATCTCAAGCCCTGTCGCCAAATGAAACCAATAGGGTTTATTAGCATGGACGGTCCGCCTCGCACCGCGGTTCCTGGACAGGCTTAGATCCTCATCTGTTGAAGGTTAACATGTCTGTAAAGCTGCATGAAAACATCTCACACAATTTTTAAGTGGGATAGGGTGTGAGTAAATGACAAAAACGCTATTTCCAATGCTCAAAGGGTCAAAAAGTAGTACATTAAGAATTTTGATTCTTGTTTTCTGCACGTCGTCTCGTGGTATTTATCATTTCTAAGTTTCAAGAGACTATCTCGGATGGTTTCGGGGTTGACAAGAAAACGTAGCGCAAAGACAGCAGACCGGGGACAGGATAAATGTCTTCCGACCCCATCGGGGGTTGGGATGGTAGAGACATAATCTCA
Source organism: Lucinisca nassula (assembly GCA_963580285.1). NCBI lineage: Eukaryota > Metazoa > Mollusca > Bivalvia > Lucinida > Lucinidae > Lucinisca > Lucinisca nassula. The sequence goes on along the minus strand of OY757018.1, from coordinate 106,664,063 downwards.
AATTGGCATTTACTGAATGGCACTGAAAAGAAAACAACATAATTTGATCGTTTCCAAATAGCTTACCTCTTCTCGTGATGAGGCCCCCGCCCATAGGGGCTTGAAGAAATATATGGGCTGCATGATGCTTCCACGCAGAGCTGAATCCGGCCCGCACACTAGTACTGGTAAACCGCTTAAAGGATCTAAGCCTATCCAGGAACCGCGGTGCGAGGCGGACCGCCCATGCTAATAAACCCTATTGGTTTCATTGGGCGACAGGGCTTGAGATATCATTTCATCTCAGTGTCTGGTAAAAGTCCCACAAAATTGGAAGCAACGTCTCCAAAATGACCTTTACAGTGTTGACATGTCCAACTAGATCCCACATTATCTCAAGAGCATTGAATGTGGGTTTTTGTTTGAACGGATTTGTTGAGGCGGTTTTAAAAATCACCCTACAGCTAATGCATCAGGATCACAAGTCCGTGAATAGAAGGCCCCTCTAATCCCCACAGTATATAGAGCACATTGGGTTTACGAGGTATTCCTTTTTTCCTTATTTTTGCTCCAAAACATAGATTACGGGTACTCCTTAAAACTGTCTGGACAGGGCGGTTCTAATGAGCATTTTTTTTAGAAAATGGGATTTACGGGGAATTCATTATTTTTTTTTTTTTTTGTTCTAAAACATAGATTGCGGATACTCGTTAAAACCGTATTACCAAGGTGGTTCTAATGAGCAGTCATAAATCTATAAATATGGCAGAATTAAAAAAAAAACATTTTCATCTGAGAAACGTTAGTTTTAGAGACATTTAGCGCACGGGAGCGTAATCATAATGGTTTGATGCAGATATAAGCGCGAATGATAATTATCTTTTTATTATTTTTATTTTTCGTCTGAATATTATGGAAGAATGCAGCTTGTCTCGTGCCTCTATTTTCCTAAAGCGAATTATGAAATAGAACGCGTTAATCAGTATTTGTTAATTAATACCCCTGCAACCCAACTTTTTTGAAAAACAAAGTACACGGCGGTTATAGCGAGCTTTGTTGAATCTATGTTTCGAGCATAAAATTGATAAGTTTTCACTCGAAACTAAGAATAACTATTTTGGAGATTTCATCTTCAACGGTACTTTACAAAAACACGCCTATTCAAATATATTAAAAGTTTTGTCACCAAAAATTGAAAATTTTCTGACAAAATATCCGATATCTTGCATTTTTTCTGCTCTAAACATGGATTGCTGATCTTCACCGAACGTGAACCTAAACATAGATTGCTGGTCCTCGTTAGAACCGCTTCGAGCAGAAATAGGAAACCGTTAAACCCAGTTGTACTTTATGAAAATGGGGTTCAAGGGGCTCAACATTATATACACACTTTTCATGATGATCTTAAGAAAATAATCTGACATTGGCGATTTATCCAAATCGCAGCTGTTAACCTGTGTGCGTTTGTGTGTTCGCGCGCGTGCATGTGTGTGTGTGTGTGTGTGTGTGTGTGTGTGTGTGTGTGTGTGTGTGTGTGTGTGTGTGAGTGTGTGTGTGTGTGTTTAAAAACGGCGACGGATATTCATGTCTGTAAACCCAAATTTTGCGCTTAAGGAAGGTTTACGTGAGTGTTTGTTGCATAAAGTAATATAACAGACTAAAATATCCCTTATGGCCATGCTCATGACATACATGAGAAGATAAAAAGGAAAGAAACATAACCACCAGGTTAACAAGTCCGTGAAATGAAGTTCCCCATAGACCCCACTTTATCAAGAAAAAACTGGGGTTGACGGGGGAATTCATTATTATTATTATTATTGTCTGCTGACATGCCGGCAGACCTTTTCCAAAATCTTAGCCTCCACAGAAGTCACATACCTGTATCGTAGGTGACCTAGCGTCCATAAGACGTCTAGTCCAGCCCCGCCGCGCCCATTGGGGCTTGAAGAAATAGATGGCTGCATGATGCTTCCACGCAGAGCTGAAACCAACCGCACGTGAGTACTAAGCGTGCCCAGGAAAAGTGGTGCGAGTTGGACCGTCCATGCATATAAACCATATTGGATTTATTAGGCGGCAGGGCTTGAGATGTCATATCTCAATGTCGGGAATAAGTCCCACAATATCGGAACAACGTCTCCAAAATGACCTACACAGTGTTGACGGGGGCGTAAAACCCCAAATCAAACAAACAAATAAACGACGTCTAGTCGGTGTCGCAAGGGCGTCGATGCAGCATCTTGTTTTGACGCTCGTGCGACGTTAACTTGCTGCATGGGATTTGGTAGCTTCTAACAGGTATGTCGCCTACATGTAGCCTGAGAACTTGTATTGTGTAAGACAATGCCCCATCCAGTAATTCACTTTTATGCTATTCTTCACTTATTTGTCTGTCTATATTTTTTATCATGATTGATTATCTTTCTTATTTCTGTTCAAAGACGACGGTACGACCCCGCCCATCGGGGCTTGAAGAAATATATGGGCTGCATGATGCTTCCACGAGGAGCTGAGTCCGACCCACACACGAGTACTGGTAAACTGATTAGAGGATCTAAGCCTGCCCAGGCAAAGCGGTGTGAGTGTCGGACCGTCCATGCTTATAAACCCTATTGGTTTTATTGAGCGGTAGGGCTTGAGATGTCATTTCATCTCAATGTCGGGTAAAAGTCCCACAAAATTGGAAGCAACGTCTTCAAAATGACCTTTACAGTGTGATGGGGACGTTAAACCTCAAATCAAACAAACAAATCAAAGACGTCGGTCGTGGGTGCACATTGGCACCGCCTCAATGAACCAGTTCGGACGAGCACCATCAGCATACCGTTTGAATATTGATCGATTGATTGTTTTTCTTATTTCTGTTCAAAGACATCGGTCGTGGGTACTCATAAGCACCGCCTCAATGAACCGGTTCGAACGAGCACCATCAGCCTATCTTTTGAATATGCATAAGAATAGTATCACAGATGTTCATCAGTAAACATGCTAAAAATGCCCTATGTCACACAGATGTTTGATCGTAATGAAAGATGAATACACATGATTTTATTTGCTTCTGATGCAACTGACGGGTAATAAAGTAAAAAGGGCGTTTTATGGAAATAATAAAACTCTTTATATATACAATTTTCTGGGTTAACAGTTATATACATTGCTATAATATCTCCTCAAAAGCGTGGATTGTGGGTACTCGTTAGATCCGCCTCCATTGAATGGTTGTAACGAGCACAGACATTATATGTTTGGTCCCATTACTGTAATATTTGCGAGTATTATCGATTTCATGCTCAGCATAGTTGAGCATGAAACATTTTTATTACTAAGGGGCCAGATTATATGAAAGAAGCAGTTTCATCCCACGAGTGTGTTTGGTAAGTGTATCCAAATTAGCAATAAATAAATTAATACCACAGAAAAAGTAAACGCTCAGTTTTTCGAAATAGAAGAAAGAATCAAGGTAACGACGTTGGTTCGTTATACTGTGACGCGGCAAAGTACGTAGTCGACTCTTCATTCTGTGTACATGTCAATTCGCTCTATGCTTGAAGAAATATATGGGCTGCATGATGCTTCCACGCAGAGCTGAATCCAGCCCGCATACTAGTACTGGTAAACCGCTTAGAGGATCTAAGCCTGTCCAGGAACCGCAGTGCGAGGCGGACCGTCCATGCTAATAAACCCTATTGGTTTCATTGGGCGACATCATCTCAATGTCGGGTAAAAGTCCCACAAAATTGGAAGCAACGTCTCCAAAATGACATTTACAGTGTTGACGGGGACGTTAAACCTCAAATCAAACAAACAAACAATACACATCTTACGTAATCCGGTTTCGAAGACTATCCTAGTCCAAGCTGTTAAGCTATTTTCGATTTTTGCCCTCAGTCAACTTTTTGGAAAATGTAACGCTGGACATACGCTACATAACGTATGGCATTCCCGATTTTGTTTTCTGTCGGATTCATTAATACTACTACTACTACTACTACTAATAATAATAATAATATTAACAATAATTATAATAATGACACTCATCATCATCCAACGCTGGTGTGGATGTACATGTATATGGAAATAGTGTAGACTATAATTGAGTGAAATAGTGACAAGTGAAGACAATAAAAACATGTAAGGAAATAACACACACACGCGGTCGCGCACTTTATATAGTAAATTGGAATTTACAGAAATATACATTATTTTTTCATTTTTCTGCCCATAAACGTTGTTTGTGGCCACTCGTTACATCTGTCTCACTGGGGCGGTTGTAACGAACACCTACAATCTAAATTTGGATTGAGATGAAAACATTACTTTTCATCTGAAAACTACGTTCTAATGATGTGACAGTTGAAATTTTAGCACTCGGGTGATAAATAAATAAATATAAATAAATAAATAAAACATATAAATTAAACATTTAGTACAACGGAAAAACCACATTATCGAAATCGGACAACACAAATACCGACATTTCCCTATAGGTTTCTTTTGCCGTGACGCGTCTCAGTATGTACCTGTCATTCCGCTGCTAACCTAATGCCCTGCAGGTAACCGCACATCTTCTCAATACCGTCCCGTGTAATCCGATATCAAAGAGCTGCCTTGTTCAATATACAAGTTCCTCATTAATACGTTCGTAGGAAAAATAAGCAGGAAATAACCATAGTAACGTTGTTGAGTTGAATAATAATGTATTATAAAATCAAAATACACCATGTTTTAATAATATTTTTAAACTACACAACACCCGACGTGTGTGTGTGTGTGGGAGTGGGGGTGGGGAGTGTGTTAAATCATTCGCATATACAACTCGCAGTGGTAAACATATATGACGTACGTATCATCATCATCATCATCATCATCATCATCATCATCATCATCATCATCATCATGTGTGACCACCGTCATCATCAACATCATCATCATCATCATCATCATCATATATGACGTACGTATCATCATCATCATCATCATCATCATCATCATCATCATCATCATCATCATGTGTGACCAGCGAGGATAAAGCCTAAACTACGCACATATATACAAATTCTACTAGAGAACCATTGGTTACACATGTGGTCGGTCTCGGTGACCCGGTCTGATGATCACAGAGCAGTGGGTTCTATCCCCGATGGGCCCAGTAAACTTCTTTCGTGGTGATTGATCCTGAAATATCCCTCGCTTCCATCGATTCTAAAGGGCAAGATGCAACTTTCTGGTGATATAATGTGTAATGTGCTGATCAAATGGTGTTGGTCCAGGAAACAATAAGTGGCTTAGAAACTGACTGGCCGGCTCGATATGACCTTAATATAGCTAACTGGACGGTAACAGCGAAGCATGCGAAAGCCTAGGAATACGCAATCTTATATTAGTTTTCCCTAAAACAAACTGGAACACTTGCTTTATGCAGGCCTCGGAAGCATAGTCTGATGCGCGTCTGACTGGTGATCAGGGTTTGCGAGTTCGGTACCTGCCGGCCGGGCAACATTAATTCGTGGGTCTGTAGCAGTCTGACGCGCGTCTGACTGGTGATCAGGGGTTGCGAGTTCGGTACCTGCCGGCCGCGCAACATTAATTAGTGGGTCTGTAGCAGTCTGATGCGCGTCTGACCGGTGATCACAGGTTGCGAGTTCGGTACCTGCCGACCGGGCAACATTAATTCGTGGGTCTGTAGCACAGTCTGATGCGCATCTGACTGGTGATCAGATGTCGCGGGTTCGGTACCCTCTGGTCGGGTAACATTAATTCGTGGATCTGTCTCACAGTCTGGTGTGCGTCTTGCTGGTGATCAGGATTCGCGGGTTGGTATACCTGCCGGTCGGACAACGTAAATTCGGCGACCTGTAGTACCGTCTGATGTACGTCTGACTGTTGATCAGGTGTCGCGGGTTCGGTAGCTGCCGGTCGGACAACGTTAATTCGGGGACCTGTAGTACAGTCTGATGTACGTCTGGCTGTTGATCAGGTGTCGCGGGTTCGGTAGCTGCCGGTCGGGCGACATTAATTCGAGGATTTGTAGCTCAGTCTGATGCGCGTCTAGCTGGTGATCAGGGGTCGCAAGTTCTGCCAGCCGGGCAACATTCTTACTTCTTTTCCAAAAACATAGATTGTGGGCACTCGTTAGAACCGTCTGACTGATGCAGTTTTACCAGAACCTGTAATCTCTGGAAAATGTGACAATTTTGCATCCTAAAATGTTAGTGGACATAATGGTTTGTTTGTTTGTTTGGATTGGAGTTTAACGGCCCAGTCAACACTATTTAGGTCATTTTTGAGCCGGTCAGTTTACCTATCCACACTTTCCTGGGCAGGCTTATACGTAAGCGGTTAACCAGTACAGTGCACATTCTTTCGCCAGAAACTGACAACTGCCCTTCTTGAATCAGCGGAATGGAGAGAATGACCGTAGAAAAGATTTCATGATCAATCTCCACGAAAGAATGTTGCCGACCCCGGCGGGAGTCGAACCCGCGTCCTCCTGATCACTAGTCAGACGCGCATCCGACTGAGCCAACGAGGCCGGCGGACATAATGGTATCAGACCGGTTGACATAGCGAATGAAACAAAAACAAAAAAAAAAAAAAAAAAAACGGACAGTTTTCCGACGATAAAAAACAATGCTATTTGTTTGATATATTGTCAAACATTGTGTTTGGTGTTCGGTAACGAGTACCCACAATCTATGTTTTAATTTCTAAATTAGCAAAAATAAAGAAAATATTGTAGATCCCTGAAACCCCATACCTTTGTCTCAACGATGTAGGATGCTAAGGAGCACTCATAATCTGTGTTTCGAGCAAAAAAGATGGTTATTAAGGCGATGCTATCGACTTTACACAACTCATGATTTCCCCCAAAAAATAACAACGCACAAACCGTATTGAGGCTCCACGTTAGATCCGCCTCTATGAACAGCACGAGAATTATCATATGTCATACACGGTGAAGAGAGAGTGTGTGTGTGTGTGGGGGGGGGGGGGTAGGGGGGGGGGGGGGTTAGAAGGTAGTTGATGACAATTTAGGATAAACGTCTTCATTTCTCCGAAAAAAATGTTGTGGATATTAATGGGTTTTGCCTCACCGAGGCAATTCAAATCACTACCCCTCAATCTCACATTTAACTTGAGTTCTGCATGTCGGAATGCAATATATGTATACGAGTCGAAATAAACGAAAATAGCAGACTCGGTTTTACTGAGTCTGTTCGTGACCAGTACTGATTTGTTTGTTTGATCTGAGGTTTAACGTCCCCGTCAACACTGTAAATGTCATTTTGGAGACGTTGCTTCCAATTTTGTGGGACTTTTACCCGACATTGAGATGAAATGACATATCAAGCCCTGTCGCCCAATGAAACCAATAGGGTTTATTAGCATGGGCGGTCCGCCTCGCACCGTCGTTCCTGGACAGGCTTAGACTCTCTAAGTCGTTTACCGGTACTAGTGTGCGGGCCGGATTCAGCTCTGCGTGGAAGCATCATGCAGCCCATATATTTCTTCAATGATCAGTACTGAAATGTGAAAACCGCTTACAGGATCTATGCCTGACCAGCCTAAGTGGTTCGAGGCTGGCCGTCCCTACATATAAACCATTTTTGTTTGTTTGGGCGACAGGGCTTGAGATGTCATTTCATCTCAATGTAATGTAAAACACACACACACACACACTCAAAATGGGAATCAATGCCTCAAAAATAAAATAGTGTTTAAGGTGGCGTAAATTCAAAATATCAGAATTTTCATGAGCGCGAAGCGTGAGTGAAAATTCTGATGTTTTAGACAAAATTTGTTTGGCATTTATGAAAAAAGAATATTGAAAAAGTAGTCCAGGCTGCCACTGTGAAGATATCGCGATCATATTTATTGTTCACAATAGGAACATACCGTGTTTTCACTACATCATGAAAACAAGCCTATATTATTTTGAGCCCTTAAACCAAACCTTTATATAATATTACCGGAATTTACATGGGTTTACATCATCGCGTGAAAAAGTCCGTGAAATGAACACCCCCTTAGACCTCACTTTATATCGAGAAAATGGGGGTGAACGGGGGTTTAGATTATTTTTTCTTATTTCTGCTCCAAGACATAGGTTGTGGGTACTCGTTAGAACCTTCGCATTGAGGCGGTTCCAACGAGCACCCACAACCTATATTTGCAGCATAAATGAAAAATATCACGGATTTTCATTAGAAATGTATCCATTTTGGAGATCTGAAAAAGAAATCCACTATGGCGCACGGGTGAGTTATTGTGATATTTCTTCTTAATTCTGCTTATAACATAGATGGTGGTTACTCGTTAGAACGCCTCACCGAGGCGACTCTAACGAGTTCTCACCATCTATGCTTTGAGCAGAAATATAAAAATATAATACTTTTCTTAGATTTTTGGTAAAATTTTCAAAATACGAAAGTGCGTGTTTTTGTAATGAGGTGAAGCGATGATTTTTATTTGTTTCAGATATAAATTGATTTCGCGGCTTATTATATTTTAAAAATATAAATGAAATATTTTCACCGCCGAAATATAAAAAAAAAGAAAAAATATTAACGTATGTCTGATTCTGACAGTTCAAATACAATTTATTTTTGTTCCAATACGAAAACAAGCCTAATCAAATAAATTGAAAACTTCTACCCTATAACAAAATTGTAAATTTTGGGATAAAAGTTCTGATATTTTTGTCCAAATATCTACTCAAAACATAGATTGTTGGTACTCGTTAGAACCGCCTTGGCGATGCGGGTTTAACGTTTACCCACAGTCTTTATTTGAGTAGAAATAATGTAAAATAATTAACCCTGTCAAGCCAAGTTTTTCAATACAAAAGTGGTTTTAAGAGAGTCAAATTTATAAAGGCGTGTTTTCGTGATGATTGAAGAAGACATCTGTCATCTAATGTTAATTTGATGACGGATAATTATTGAGATCACATTTACTGAAAAATCATGTTAAATGTCAAATTCATTGTATATTTTTTTCCTAAAATATAGCGGCCGTACTTAATGGGTGAGAACAATAAATTCCCTCACAAAAACCATTCGAAAACTATAGAAAACAGAGTCTTCTCGGTTAATGTTTTGTCCATGTATGAAAGGTTCTTATGTAGTTTGTTTTTCACCGGCAAGCATTGAACCCGCGAATCTGGATCAACAGTTAAACGCGCATCCGACTGAGCTACAGAATCCGGAAACATTTTCTTTCTGTTAAACACAATTTGCTGTTTATTGCAGGAGATCCTCTTTACCTTAAAATCATTTCGCTATTATTTTTTATCTATTTTCTGTTTCATAATAAAAATAATCAAAATAGTAATAAATAATAATAATAATAATAATAATAATAATTATTATTACTATTTATTTTTATTTTTATTCATTATTATTAATTATCATTATTATTATTATCATTAAAGTGAGTCTACGGGATTTTTATTGGTTAACGAAAAAGAACATATGAAACCAGAAACGGTTTCCATGACAGCGTTTTTCGAACGCTAATGTGATTGGTTGATATACGAAACGCTTGAAACGTTTCAGAAACGATGATCTGATTGGTTGAAAATGTAAACGATCGTTTAAGCGTGGTCTAAACGCTGCGTTTTCAAATCGTTGAAAAGAGTTTTGCATCCGTTTCCGTGGACAACAAAAACTAAATCGCCACTGTAAATATAGTATATGAAATATCTGTACATAAATTTTCAAAATGCATTCGATAATATTCTCTATGCTATAAATATAATTGCAACAAGGGCATTCTGTACTTTCCATTAGATATCCAACTGTGATAGAAAATAAGGTATATTTGTAAATAAATATTTGTAAATAATACATTGTAATTTGAGAAAGCAATATACTTCATTGGGAATTATTCAATTTTGCGAAGTTTGTATGAAGTATGTTCATTGTACATGTATTTTAGAATTTATTATTCAACTCTCATAAGTATTAATAAAATGTCTGTATATAACTATTTGTGGATTATAAAACGTTAAAGCACATTTTCAAATTAGCTTAAGATGAAATGTTTATACATGCAAATATGTAAAAATAAAATAATATGAATGACATAGATTACATTCAAATATAAAACTTTATGATTCTTGAATTTATTACATTGTACGTCTTGGATACATATGGTAACAAAATCCGCAATTTTGTAATGTAAATATACAATGCCTTTTCATCGGTGATAAATGAATAGAAAACATCTTGCATACAGCTTTGTATGGAAAGCATGTATATGATAGTCTTGACATATTTAAGAAATATATATGTATATTATTATTTTTATTGGGCAAAAATTTCAAATAAATACCCTATTGAAGACTGTCATCCTGTATTGTTAACTGTGGCTTGTGTGTCGATCGTTCGAACTGTGAACTCTGCATATGCATGCTGGTCGGCCAGACCAAGGACAGTCACACCCTTTTATGTATCACAATCAATTAATGAAGAGGTTTTTGTATATAATAAACATGATAAGGTAGTACCAAAAACTTTCGGAGTTACCATTAAAATACGTTAACTCTTATCATGCTGTTCACGACAACCCCTATCTTTGGAAACAGTGTACTGTTTGGCATGCGGAAATCGGAAAGAGTCATAAGAAGGCGTATACCGGCCTTCCTTTCATACACAGTTTTCGAAGACCCAGCTGTATAATAGTCATTCCAAAAGTGAACGTTTTCTAAAATGGGGCCGAACTAGCCCCGGTCTCTCCTACTTATCTCACGTTCAGGTATTTAAACTTTTTTAAACTATTAGAAAAGTTTTTGTTTTAATTACATAATTGAAACTACATGGTAGATGGGTTATATATTTACATTATTTCCTCCCTATAAGTTAGTTCAGTGAAATATATTAACTAGTTCAGGGCAGTTACTGTGAGACGAACTTGTCCCGTTGAGTGGCCGAACTTGCCCCGTGGCGGGGCAAGTTCGGCCATCATGACCCGGTCTCTTTGACTGAAAAATGTGTACCAGACAGAGACATAAGAAGGCATATACCCGGGCTAGTACGGCTTCATTGGCCTTTACTTACATATATAGTTTTCTGAGACCTAGCTGTAAGAGTCATTAAAAAATTGAACGTTTACAAACATTGGGCCGTACTAGCCCCGGTCTCCCCTATATTATTCTGGCCCCTTGAATCTAAAACTTGGTAAACCTTATTTTCTGCTCTAAAATATTGATTGTGTGTACTAGTTAGAACTGCCTCGATGAGGCGGGTCTAACGTGTACCCACAATCTATATTTTGGGCAGAATCGCAATTTTTCATCTGAGATATTTGAATAGGTGTGTTTCCCTATGGTAGAATCCCCTCGATGAGGATGATGGATTGATAAAAAATAATAACAAGTAATCGCCTAAAAATGCGGCAAAAAAGAAAAAGAGAAAAAATCGACTTCGAGATTCTGTAAAAAAGCACATTTAAATCTTCAGACCATGATAGACTATGATTATGACACCTGTGAAGTTTCAGAAGAATGGTATTAAACTGTTGGAGGAGTTGCGCTCACAGGGTACCGACTACAAACTCGTAACCATGCAAAAACAGTCGAAGTTAAAACTGTGCAAAAAAAAAAAAAAAAAAAAAAAACTGAAAACGAAATAATTTTAGGATTCTGTTAAAAAAAACAAGAACAACAAAAAAGCATGTCATCTTAATTTATACTAATTTATTTTAGTTCGATTGCGATGGAAGCTTCAAGCTTATTTAATCGCTCTCGAACACTCATTCCGGATATTTTCACTTACGAGCGAGAGAGGCAGTGACTATTACGCCACTGCTACCCATTTACAACTGGGTGGATGCCGGATTCGAACGCACAACCTCGATCATGAGTCGAACGCGTTAACCACTGCGCTATCGAGGCTGACAACATCTTCAAACCATGATTAAGATATGCTACCCTCGCTTACCTTGCATAACTTACGATTCCGACAGCAAATTGTGACGAAAACGCCCAAAAGCTCCATATAAACTCGATATAAACTCTTCAAATGCGACCGGCGAACCAACATGGCGGCCAGTTCAGAATGTTGTTTACAATGACGTTGTTACGCAGTAACCATCTGACGTCATCATAGAACCCTAAAACGATACGTTCAGGGCGATAATGTAACGTCGCTCAACGTAAGGTAACAAAGCAAGGCCCGTCTTGTGATATCAAAAGCTCAAAATCCATGTTCAAACAGCACGCGAATTTCATGATTTGAACATGGTTTTTACTGTTTGAGAACGGATACGAGTTGCATAAGGCGAGCGCTACAGAGCGCTTCGTAGCGCTACGCTATGCAACGGTACGTTACGAAAAAGCGCTTCGTAGCGCTACGTGGCCTTCCCGGAGCTGCCTTTCCGAAAGCGCTTTATTGAAACAGACCGTTGCCTAGGAATATTAGGCTAACAAAGATGGCGGTTGTTTACGGATTCAAGCTTGAGGATGGGGTGTTTTTCAACTGCGAACTGTTGGAAGATGAAAGGCAGATGCTTTCTGGTGGTAAATTGAAAAATGGTTCAGACACACTTGTTAAATGATATATTTTAATTCCTAATGCGGGAATAAAATCGAACACAAGAAGAAAACAAAACCTGCAACAAAACCGGCGCACCTCGGGTTTACCGGGCGCACAGAACTGTAAGTAAAAAGTCACGCTTTTTTAACTGCCAGGCCCTGCGTCGCTGCACTCTTCCAAAACGGTTAATGATATTATTTTTTTTTTTGGCTTTCGCTAATTTCGCTGGCGGCAGCCATTTTGAAAGCGCTCTCACGAAACGGATCGTTGCATAGACCACACGAATTGCTACAAAGCGCTACAATAAAGCGCTCGCCTTATGCAACTCTCGCCGGCTTTTGGTCCATTTGACTATAGGGATCAACCATGGTTTTTCATGCTTTAACATTCGCCGGGTCCCGAGGAAGCTGTTTGAACATGAGGCCGCTAGGCCGAATGTTCAAATATCTTCCGAGGGATCCGGCAAATGTTAATGCAATGAAATAACCATGGATGATCGTTCTTCTTGCATAACTTACGATTCCGACAGCAAATTTTGACGAAAACGCCCAAAAGCTCCATATAAATTCCATATAAACTCTTCAAATGCGACAGGCAAACCAAAATGGCGGCCAGTTCAGAATGTTGTTTTCAATGACGTTGTCATGCAGTAACCCTCTGACGTCATCATAGAACCCAAAAATGTTACGTTCAGGGCGATAACGTTACGTCGCTCAACGTAACGTAAACAAAGCAAGGCCCGTCTTGTGATATCAAAAGCTCAAAATCCATGTTTAAACAGCACGTGAATTTCATGATTTGAACATGGATTTTGCTGTTTGAGCACGGCTTAGGTCCATTTGACAATGGCTTCAAACAGCCATGCGCATTGGTATTTATGCAAGAAAATGGCTTCAAACAGCCATGCGCATAGGTATTTATGCAAGTCCTAGCGGCCTCATGTTCAAACAGCTTCATCGGGACCCGGGAAATGTTGATGCATGAAAAACCATTGTTGATCATTATATTATCGTTTCAACAATGTTTTGAATCAGGTGACTTGCCCTTTTTGTTTAACGGTCGCATCTGAAGAGGTGATATGGAGTTGTAGGGCGTTTTTGTCACAATTTGTTGCAGGGAATGGAAGACTGGCGATCATGCATGTTTATTTTATTGTAATAACATTTGTCTGGTCCCTCGAAGATATTCAGACAGCTTCTTCAGTCCTGCAAATTTTATTCATGAAAAACTATGGATGATCCCTTTAATTGTTCAAATGGGGCTTGAATATATTTGAAGGTGACTTATGGCGCATTTTTGTCCAAACAAACTTATCTGGTCTAGAAAATTTGAACACGATGTTTTAATTCGTTTGGTAAATTTCATTCTTCCAGAGCATAAACCTTTACTACACTTTATATAATGAGACTGTTCACCGAAATGTTTTTATGCCCCCGGAATCAAAGATTCGGGGGCATACAGTTTTTGGTATGTCCGTCTGTTTGTCTGTTTTTCCGCAAAAAACTTAACATTGGGCATAACTTTTGAATGGTAACTGATATGGCTTTCATATTTCACATGTGCATTTCTTGTTACAAAACCTTTCAAGGGGTACCATAAATTTTGACCTCGTGACCTTGACCTTGACATTTGCCTTTTAACCTCATTTTTAAAAACTTTAACATTGGCCATCACTTTTGATTTGTTAGTGATAGGACTTTCATATTTCACATGTCTATTCCATGTAACAAGACCTTTCCAGAACATTGACCATTACTTTTGATTGGTTAGTGATAGGACTCATATTTCACATGTCTATTCCATGTAACAAGACCTTTCCAGTGATATCATAATTTTTTACCTCGTGACCTTGAGCTTGACATTTGACCTACTTTTTTAAAAAAAAACTTTAACATTCGCAAAAACTTAAACATTGGGCATGACTTTTGAATGGTAAGTGACATGGCTTTCATATTTCACACGTGCATTCTTTGTCACAAGACCTTTCCAGTGGTACCATAATGTTTGACCTGACCTTGACCTTGACGTTTGACCTACTTTTAAAAAACTTTAACATTGGCCATAACTTTCGATTGGTAAGTGGTAGGGCTTTCATATGTGACACGTGCATTCCTTGTCACAAGATCTTTGTAGTGGTACCATGATTTTTGACCTCGTCACCTTGACCTTGATGTTTGACCTCCTTTTTTAAAAACTTTAACATACTCCATTACTTTTGATTGGTCAAGCGATATGGCTTTCATATTTAACATGTGCATTCTTTTTCACAAGACCTTTCCAGTGGTACCATAGTTTTTGACTTTGTGACCTTGACGTTTAACCTACTTTTTAAAACTTTAAACGTCATTGGCCATAACTTTCGATTGGTAAGTTATAGGGCTTTCATATTCCACATGTGCATTCTATGTCACAAAACCTTTCCAACGATCCATAAATTTTTTACCTTGTGACTTGACCTACTTTTTTAAGTCTTTAACATTGGCCATACCTTTCGATACTGCTTTCATATTTAACATGCGCTGTCAGGGGCCATCAGTGTTTCACAAACACATCTTGATCACTGTTGTTCTTATTTCTTTTAATTATTTTCAATTTTCGTAGCAAGTGTTCAAGCTGAATAAATTTATATTGGAGTTTAATGACCAAGTCAACACTTTTTAGGTCATTTTTGAGCTGGTCAGTTTACCTAGCTACACTTTTCCTGGACAGGCTTATACATACACGGTAACCCAGGACAGTGCACATTCTTTCACCAGAAACTGCCAACTGTCCTTCCTGAATCAGCGGAAGGGAGACAACCACCCTGGAAAAAGAGTCCACGATCAATCTCCGGGAAATCCGGCAGGTATCGAATCCACGTCCTTCTGATCATTAGTCAGTCGCGCATCCGACCGAGCTGCCGAAGCCGTTCACATGCCTTTGGCGCTAACTCTGAAAACAAAATGACTTTATTCCTCGTTATCCATATAAACACCCCATTAACCCATTTTGCGTAGCAGCCTTTTGTGGAGAGATTTGCAAACATTGCAGACCCAGACCAGATGCCGCAATACGTGGCATCTCACCTGTGTCTAATCTGTTTGCTAAAAGTACATACATTTCTGCAAAATTTACTGCTAATAATACAAACCTGGCTCCCCTACAATTGGACATGGACTACTCCAAACTTATTAACTGGGAATTTCCAATTGTCTTATATGGGTTAATGACCCAAAGAATTACACAATCGACCCACACTGCGTACTTTTAACCCATTTTTTTTATTATTTGAAGTTTAACCTCTCCGTCAACACCATATAGGTCATATTGGAGACGTTGCTTCCAATTTTGTGGGGGGTTTTACCCGACATTGAGATGGTATGACATCTCAAGCCCTGCCACCCAATGAAACCAGTAGGGGTTATATGCATGGGCGATCCGACTCGAACCACTTTTCCTGGGCAGGCTTACAACCTCAACATTGTTTTCATTCACGTTTTTTACACGGAGAATCCCTCAGAGAATCCCTGTCACGGTAAACTTATTGGATAAATTTATCAAACATTCAAGTTATAATATTTATTTCCATCGGCTGTTTCATTTTATGAGGAACTTTTGAAACTGTTTCGAATATGGCGCTATATTTTCTCACGGTATCTATTGGTGGTGATTAAATCGTATGCAGTAATTCCAAAAGTGGCGCCAAAATCACTCTTTGGAATACTATGGGGAACCATTTGCTTCAAACGCAAATTCATAAACCCTTGGGCCAATTTGATTCAAATTTCACAAGAATGTGGCCTTGGTGACTCCCTGCCAAAATAGCTAAAATCTTTCCGCTCTGGTGAACAATATGGCGACCAGAGCTAAAACTAAAAAAAATCTGTAAACTACAACGTCTCCTTTACCATTGGGCAAATTTCATTCAAACTTCATACCCCTGGTTCAACCCCATTTCGGGGCCCACTCCTTTTTTCAAAGACTTACAAAGGGAAAAGCTTTTAATTGCTTCTTGTCCGAAACCAGCAGGGCTAGGTCTTTGATACTCGCTACACAGCTTCGTCTGGTGGACCTCTGCCAGCACGGTTCAACTTATAGTCCTGCGGCCAAAAATGGCCCCGCCCAGGGGCCCACTTGTTTTACATAGACTTGCATAGGGAAAACCTTTTAAAATCTTCTTGGCTGAAACCAGAAGGTCCAGGTCTTTGATATATGATATGTATGTATGTAGCTACATCTAGTGAACCGCTACCCAGATTGTTCAATTTATAGCCATGGGGTCAAAAAAGTCCCCGCCCAGGGACCCACTTGTTTTACATAAACTTATATAGGGAATACCTTTAAATATCTTATTGTTTGAAACCAGAAGACCCATGCTTTGATATTTTGTTCACAGCTTTGACTAGCGGACCTCTATCAAGATTTTTCAAATTGTAGCCAGGGGGCCTAAATGCCCGCGCCCATGGGCCCACATATATTATATGGACTTGTATAGGAAAAGCTTTAAATATCTTCTTGTGTGTAGCATCACCTAATTGGCCGCTACCAAAGTTTTCAAATTAAAGCTCCGTGGACTGTATATTGGCCCTGTCATAGGGATCACGTTTTACACAGACCATTATAGGAAAAAGAAAATTTAAAAATCTTCTTGGTCCGAAACAAGAAGGCATATGTCATTGATATTTGGTATGTAGTTTCATTTAGAAAATCTCTATAAAGTGTTCAAATTATATCCCTGGGGCCCACTTGTTTTACATAGAATTATATGGGGAAAACCTTTAATACGCTTGTTGTCTGCAACCAGAAGGCTCAGGTCTTTGATATTTGGTACACAGCTTCGTCTAGCGGAACTCTGCCAGTATTGTTCAACTTATTGCACTGGGGCCAAACATGGCCCAACGCAGCGCCCCAATTATTTTACATAGACTTATATAAGAAATGCCTTTAAATAACCTTCTTGACTGAAACCAGAAGGACCAGGCCTTTAATATTTGGTCCACAGCTTTGACTAGGGGACCCCTGTCTAGATTGTTCAAATTATAGCCATGGTCCAAAAATGGCCCCGCCATGGGCCCACATGTTTTGCATGGACTTATATAGGTAAAACCGTTAAATATCTTCTAAAACCAGAATACCCAGGTCTTTGATATTTGTTATCTAGTTTCACCTGATGTACCATGCAAAAGTTGTGCATATTATAGCCTTGGGGACAAAACTGGCACTGCCCTAGAGGCCACATGTTTTACATTGACCCTTATGGGAAAAACCGTAAAACTTAGAAAAAATCTTCTAGCCTGAAACCAGAAAGCCCAGGTCGTTGATATTTGGTATATAGCTTCATCTAGAGGACCTCAGCCAAGATTGTTCAAATTATAGCCATGGGGCCAAAAATGTCCCATTCTGGGGCCCACATGTTTTACATACTTATACAATGAAAACTTTAAAAATCTCCTTAGGCCCAGGCATTTGATATTTGATATACAGCTTTGCCTAGTTCCTCACAAAGTAGGGGCTCACAACATTCATTTCTATGTCCCATGGCTTAGAGGTGCGGAGCCGGGCTGCTTAGTGTAGTAACTGTTTGAAGCACGTCTGACTGAGAAGCTAGAGGTTGCGGGTTTGAGACCCAATCCTGCTTCATATGTACATGTACTTCCATGGAAATAAACATGGAATATTTTCTTCCATCATTCTCCCCTTCCGCTGATTCAAGAAGGGAAGTTGTCAATTACTGGGTCATGGGTATACTGTTTAACCACTTAGGTCTAAGCCTGCCCAGGAATAGTGGGGTTAGTTTTACTTACCACAACTGCCATAATCCTAATTGGTTGAAAGGCCCCAAATCTGCCAAGCACCTTCACATTCCTTCCAAGACCTGTATAACACAGTTCTAAAACCTCCAGCCTAGCATCCCAAAACATTTGTTTTCAACAAATTTTAAACATACATAGTCATATGAAGAGAAATCATTGTCCTGTAGAATGTACTAGAGACAGTGGCACTCATGTGAATGAATTCGGCCCCTCTGGGCACTCTTGTTTAAAAAAGAAGATAGGGCTTTTGCTCGTTAGTATCGCCCTGTGTCCCTGGCTTATGTTCCATGTAAACTGCTTGAACATATAATCTGCTCAAACTTGCATCGTGAACATAAACTTTGTCAGATAGACAACATGCATTTAGGAAAGCATAGTTGCGAAACTCAGCTGAGCACGGTCATTAAAAATTGATAAAAATCTTGGATAAAAGGGGACATGAGTATACATTTATACTGGCCTTCCGGAGAAGGCTTTTGACACACACCCTCTTGAACTCCTGAAATCCAAATTCTTTGGTTACGGCATTGGGGTGGGGGACTCTCAAATGGATAAATTCTCGTTGCTACAGAATACAGCGAGTTGTTGTTATTGGTGAATCTCCGGAGTGGGCTCCAGTTTTGATGTGGTCCCACAATGGACTATTCTTGGTCCACTGCTATTCTCACTGTACCGATGGATGATATTTGCACTGCCATCGACTCGGAAAAACGACTGTTCGCAGACGGCTGTGTTTGACACCAGGAATTTAGAGATACAGAGTACTCGCCGAAACTTCAGAATGATATAGATAGACTGGGATTTTGGGCCGAAACTTGGGTATGAGAATTCAGCACGTTAAATGCAATACTATGCGGATAAGTAGGAAGAGAACCAATAAAATTGAGGCTTCTTATTCCTTAGAGGGTATGGTCCTCGAGAATGTGGAGCCCATTAAATACCTTAGCCCGACAATCACACACGATTTGAGATGCAATACATACATTAGCAACATGTATACTAAGGCAAATAGGACGCTTGGTTTCCTGAGACGGAATCTTCACCAGTGTCCTCAGGGTGTAAAAGAGGCAGCCTTTTCGCACTATCTTTGAATATGGTAGTTGTATCTTGGACCCAAATTGTGTGATCTTAAATAGAGAGCACTGCTAGATATGTAACAAGCAATACCTGCAATTACTGCGAATACGGACTACTGGGAAAATTAAGATGGGAGTTTCTCAAGATAAGGTGAAGAGACAGTAGGATCATACTATTAAACTATTATACAAAGGTCTAAAGGTTGCTGCAGCATTCTAACATATGACCTTGTCCCCCAATTAGACGTTGTAGAAATTACCATTCACTGGCGTCTCAGACCCTACTGCAAGAACATACATTTACAAAGATTCCCGATTCGATCATTTCCACAGCTGAAAGTGCTAAGGATAGTGTAGTATGTTCACCTCTTTGGTGATAGCTAGGGACTAGCTTCCTTATTACAGGTCCTGGTGTACAAATGTCATTTGACGTGTCACCAGTAACAGTTCTGATGGAGGAAAGCGTGTAAGGGGCATCAGTCTTTTTAAAGGTTCTTAAATATCTTGTCTGCAACAATATCATCCATATATACCCAGCCCTATCTATCCCACCCAGCTTTGTCTTGCTTCATACAGTTAGGTGGGTCTTGCTACTTACCGTTGACCACCGTCAACAACATTCAACAACCGTCAACAACCGACAACAACCATTTAGAAGATTTATTTATTTATTTATTTTTTTATTTTTTATATTATTTTTGTTTAATTTTGGTTTGATAGCTGAAGAGAGGGACTTATGGACAGGCGGGTAAAATCGCACACAAATGCACACATGTACGTATAGATATTCAGATATGTGTATGTGTTTTAGTTTTTCGTCCCACCAACAGCTAAGGTCATAGTGGTCTCGCTTAAAAGATTATTACGAAAGTATGGAGAAGCCCAGGATCGAATCCGCGACCCCTTGTTTATGAGGCGAGTAATATAACCATACACCAAACCAGGGGCTTCTAAATGTATGTATGTATGAATGTATGTATGTTTTTTTTTTTTTTTTGTTTTTTTTTTTTGTTTGGGTTTTACGGCCCTTTCAAGATAATTTCACTCATATCGAGCCGATCGTTAATCAGAGGTGGGCGAAAACCGGAGTACCCGGAGAAAAACCACCTGACCTTCCGTTGCAGAACTTGGCGTCTCACACGTGGCCCGAGCGAGGCTCGAACCTACGGCGGTGAGAGACCTAATGACTAAGAGTCAGCGCTCTTATCCACTAGGCCACGGAGGCCCGGTATGTATGTATGTATGTATGTATGTATGTATGTATGTATGTATGTTTTGAGGTTTAACGTCCCCGTCAACACTATTTAGGTCATTTTGGGGACGTGTTTCCAATTTTGTGGGCCTATTGCTTGTATGTATGTATGTATGATTTGAAGTTTAACGTCCCCTTCAACACTGTAAAGGTCATTTTGGAGACGTTGCTTCCAATTTTGTGGGACTTTCACCCGACATGGAGATGAAATGGCATCTCAAGCCCTGCCGTCCAATGAAATCAATAGGGTTTATAGCAAACACACGAAGTGTTTGCTTTACTGTAGAGAGTCTGGAACAACATACTTAGGCACCCAAATCTCGCCTGGAATCTCGTTCAATTTCTCGCGATAATCCGCCATCTTTACAGAGTTCATGAGAATTGTATTCACATCCAAAACTGCTTCTCAAAACCATAATGTTCAAAGAGTCAAGTTCCATTACAACAGAAACACAAAAAACGTCGAAATAATTTTAAAAAGTTCTTTTCAAAGACTGTTGCATCAAACGCTGAAGTTTCACAGCGGGAAAGTTTCGGAACGACGTCACGTATTAGCCGGTAAAACACAGCACCGCGCTTGGACCAACGGTTTACCGGAGATTTACCGAAGGATTTACCGGAACTTCTCGGTAGGGTGGAACGCGCTTCTCACCTGGACAAGCAATTAAAACTTTTTCACAAATTTACTCCGGGTATACAATAAAGTTCTGGGAATAGTAAGAGACACAATGAGCTATCTGGCTACCTGCTGATTTCTACCTTCCCAAGATTTACAAAGCGATGATGAGCCCCAAATCCAATAGCATAGCGCTAGTGCTTCAGAATACTTTAAAGTATCCATGCTGCAAACTAACTGAGTTACCCTATCTAATTTTCTTCCCATGAAGTGAACACAGGACAAACATTGGAGTATCATCATATTTAGGATATGTGCAAAGCGGCGGTGAAGCTATTGATAAGGTCATCTTTTGTCGTTTCTCAGAGAAAGGGACAAAAGAGATAGAAGTGGTAGTAGAGGAAATGAGAGGGAGGCACAGGGCAGAAGGGGGAAAATGAATAAAGTGTAGAAACGTAAGTAACAACGCCCTAACCTCTACCCTACCTGCTGCAAGGACAGCAGGCCTTGCCAGAATTTAAGTCAATATCAGTTGGACTCCCCAGTGATGCAAGCGACACCTTTGCCTCACAACAGAACAAATTAAAAACTTTGGAAGACAGTTTTAACGTAGTTTAGGGAAGACTTGCACGATCCCTCTTGGAGCCCTCAATGATCCCTGACGTGATAATACTCTGTGGAAGTTTGTCCTTAAATATGTTCTAGAAAGGGTTATCCTTTGGAAGCAAGGAATACACCACAGAACGGGAAAATATGGAGTGTACATGATTTCTGGGCCAGACGAGCTAGTTTCGGACATTTAGGCCTCAGCAGTGACCCTCAAATATTTTCAAAATTCCACAATGGAATCAATGATCCAAAAGGACAAGAGAATTATAAACTACACTATGATGTAGGGCAGGGAGAGTTTTTACGGCCGCCACATATTCCCAGACAACAGCTGTTGTGACGTTAAATATGTTCTAGAAAGGGTTTGTCTTTTGGAAGCAAGGTATACAGCATAAAACGGGAAAATATGGAGTGTACATGTTTTCTGGGCCAGACTAGCTAGTTTCGGCCATTTAGGCCTCATCAGTGACCCTCAATTATTTACAAAATTTCACAATAGAATCAATGATCCCAAAGGACAAGAAAATATAAACTACACTATGATGTACGCCAGGGAGACTTTTTACGGCCGCCACACATTCCCAGACAACAGCTGTAGTGACATCAAATAAGTCTGAAGGAGAGCTGACAGATGTTTTCGCAGGAGTATCCTATATAGTTCGCTCCTTTCGGGTCGGAGGCACCGCGAGCATGGATGTCCACTTAGCCCGGAGAGATGCCACCACAACTTTGACACAAGATGTCAATGCTAGTGAGTTTTCCGGGCAAAGTGTTGCATCACTCGGGAAGTAATGCTGGTTGTGTGGTAGTCACCTCTGACAAACCGAGCTACTCGCCGATGCACCGACTCCAACCGCTGGATACAAAATGTGAATCCCATACTGATGTGGCATAATCCAGGATAAGTCTAATCATGGTCTCTTCCATCATGCTTTAACATCTTAGAACAGCTGCTTATGTTCCTTCCAAAGAAACGCCTGGCAGCTTTTTTTTTTTTTTTTTTTTGTTTTTGGCAGTTGCAGTTGCATCAAAATGGGTTTCCCATAACATGTTTCTGAAATAAAGGATACCCAGGTACTTTCAAGTCTTTTAGACTGACAGTTCATGGCAATGTGCTCCGTTTTATTACCCTGACTGCCGCACATTTGGTTGGGTTGAAAAGACTTTTGCCAGTCTGTACTCCATTATGGACATTGCTCTAGTCTTTCAAGTTCCCTGTGAAATGCTGCAGTATGAGTCTTGCTTGAGAGTTGGTGATATAAAAGAAGGTCAATAACAAGAAGGTCAGCTCCAGAGCTGACTTTCTGTGGGAGGTAATTTACGCATGGGCAGAATAATAAATGTCCGAGCATTGCACCTTGAGGGACACCGGATACAGCTGGGGCAATAGTGCAAACTGGCCTTGATCAGGTCTGGTTTAGCCCCTGTTGGTAAGGAAGCTCTGGATCCACTGTAAGTGGTTGCATGCTGGAATTTCTGAGCTTGACAGTACTCAAGCCATTTATGTGGAACTTTGTCCAGAGCTGCGGTGTCTATCTGTTGACCTTCATCTATTCCTGCTGCAAGGTCTGGTCTGGACTTTGGTCAAAGTAAGCTGGCTTTTGCACGACTGCCTATTTTGACATCTGTACTTTTGGTCTGCCAGACAAGATGCAAATGATCTCAGTTGGGGAACGCATAGAAAGTACTAGCAAAATACTGAAAATACCATAGGAGAATGGTGTCAGTGACTCCCCTAAATTTGCTAAGGAGTAGATATAAGAAATGTTAAGTACCCCACATAAATACCATCTGCATCTGTATATAGGCGGTTAACCAAGGACTTGTAGCGTGACTATCTATCTATCTATCTAGTATTATTGCGATAGGTCCAATTTGACCATTACTCGCAGGTGTACATACACTCGATTTGCATGACGAATGCCCAGGCGATAATCATGAAATTACCATAAGGCTCTTTAACCTGCATACGGGATGATTCTCCCTGCACTTTGTGGCATTCATCCCTACAACTGATGTCAATGGAACATATTTAGACACCAAACTTTATTATCGCTGCTGTGAATCGAGCCGGAGGCCTCTAGAATCAGAGGAAAGTGCACTAACCACTGTGCTACCAATCTAGCACTATCGGTATGTTTTTAATTAACTAAAGAAGTTAAGTGTTTTAAAACTTAAGTGTTGTAAATGAGTGTGTTTGCTCAAAAGGCAGTGCCTTTATTTCATATTAAGCATGGACGGGCCGACTCGCACCGCATTGCCTGGGCAGGATTAGATCCTCTTAGCGGTTTACCAGTTCTCGTGTGCGGGTCGGTTTCAGCTCTGCGTGGAAGCATCATGCAGCTCATCTATTTCTTCAAGCCCAGATGGGCGGGGGTTTGTATGTATGTATGTATGTATGTATGTATGTATGTATGTATGTATGTATGTATGTATGTATATATGTATGTATGTATGTATGTATGTATGTATGTATGTATTGAGGTTTAACGTCCCCGTCAACACTATTTAGGTCATTTTGGAGACGTGTTTCATATTTTGTGGGACTTTTACCCGACATTGAAATGAAATGGCATCTGAAGTTCTGCCGCCCAATGAAACCAAAAGGCTTATGTGCATTTGACGGACTGACAGCACTTTGCCTGGACAGGCTTACGGTCCTTCTAAGAGGTTTACCAGTACTCATGTGTGGCCAGTTCTAGCTCTGCATAGAAGTACCGTGCAGCCCAATCTATTTCTTTCAGCTCCGATGGGCGGGGTGATGTATGTATGTATGGATGGATGGATGGATGGATGCATGCATGGATGCATGCCTCACACAAAACCAGAAAATGCGAAAGCAAACTGTCATGATTTAATTCTGTCATTCATTATACTTGAATCTAAATGAGGTAATGGCCGAATGTGACCGACTCAGTAAATGAAGACAAATAGATAGATATTTACTAAGAGTATTTTTTTCAAATTATTGATTTTCGTGATAAATGGAGTTGCATCCCTTTGAGCGAGGGCATTTATCAATAGTAGTGATTTTAGTAGCAAAATTCTATCTTTCGTGGCTTCATACTGAGTCGGTCCAAATCCGGCCATTACCTTAGATTAATTCTTTTCAAAACGGATATAATTAACATTAATCTAACGTTACCAAACATCAATTTACAAGAAATAATTAAAAAATGACTTGTTTTCGGTTGTGGTCAGTTTTGGCGGTTTTGTCGGTTATTAGTGAGACGGTCTCGGGTCGTTTCGCCCGTGAGTCGTTTCGCCCATGAGTCGTTTCGCCCGTGGGTCGTTTCGTCCTGGGTCGTTTCGCCCTGGGTCGTTTCGCCCGTGGGTCGTTTCGCCCTGATTAGGTGGGTCGTTTCGCCCTTATTTTTTTCAAGCCCTATTGATTGAAGTTATGTTTGTTTTGGTATGTAAAGGGATTGATGGGGGTATTGGGAGTTCCGGAAAACATGGTTTTACCCTCGTGTTGTGCAGCTGGACGACCTACTGACGGCTTCTACGTCAGGTTTGAGCAAGTGAGCTACCCCTAAACCCCACCTTATATGAAGAAAACTGGGGTTTACTGGGGTATATATTATTTTTATTATTTCTGCTACAAACCAAGGTTGTGGGTACTCGTTAGAACCACCTCAACCTATGTTTGCAGTATAGATAAGAAAAAATACCACAGATTTTCATAATAAAAATAGTCATTTTAGAGATGTGAAAACCTGCACTATGTCGCATGGCTGTGTTATCGTACTGGTCTGTCGAATAGTTCGCATTACGAAAACATGCTTATTCAAATACTGGAAAATTCTACCACCAAATAAAAAAAATCAAAATTTTCTGATCACAGATTCTTGTATTTTTCACATTTCTGCTCGGGTGCTCGTTAGAAACGCCTCGGCGAAGCGGTTCTAACGATCACCAACGGTCTGTGTATTTTGGGCAGAAATATGAAAAACAATGTGTTGCATGTTCGTTGTGTGTTTTGTGGGTAGTACCCATAGTCTGCTATTTCTGTTCCAGGCATGGAATGTGGGTGGTCGTTAGAACAGCCTCGGCAAAGCGATTCTAACGAGCACCCATATATCACATTCTTAACACATTTTGACAATGTTGTTTGGATTTGTTAAGATCACATACACAGTTTATAATTTTTTTTTCACTTTTTATCTCTCTATCCGAACTCTGAAACGAGCCCGTCCATACATCACCCATCCGTAGGTGTCATTTGACGTGTCACCATGAACAGTTCAGATCCGTTCGTCCGTCCGTCCATCTACACATGCATCACTTCATTCATTCATTCATTCATTCATTCATTCATTCATTTCCGATTGTCCATCTAACAATACTCTCCGTTCATTCATTCATTAACTTATCTGTATCTGTATATTCAAAATGCCGTCCGTTCATCCGTACGTCCGTCCATCTACCAACGCACAACTCCATTCACCCATTTATTCATTTATTTATTCATCCATCTGCCCATTTACTCATCCATTCCGTTTGTAACTCCCTTAAAATGGAATTGCGGCGAAACGACCCACGGGCGAAACGACTCATGGGCGAAACGACCCACCTGGTAAGGGCGAAACGACCCACCCCCAAAATCAGGGCGAAACGACTCAGGGCGAAACGACCCACGGGCGAAACGACCCGGAACCAGTGAGACCGGTTAGTTGGCCTAAGCCGACCGGTAAACGGCGTGATTGTCATAGATTAAACAATAGCAGAAAAGTGGAGCGCCAGAAACAAACTGAAATAAACTGTAAAACACTGGTTTCTGCTGGTTAAGGTGTGAATCTGAACAAACCTATTGGCCCTGAGTTCCTTTTTTTTAAGAAATCAGAGCGTAGCAGCTCAGTGGTTCACCTGATGCTAAGTGTTCAGAATCTGAATAAGTTTACCTATCTGATAGCTCGGTTAGTGCACTTGCCTCTGATGCTAGAGGTCCCGGGTTCGATCCCCGGCAGCGGCGATAAAATTTCGGTGTCCAAACACGCTCCATTGGCATCATTTGCAGGGATGAATGTCATTAAGTGCACCGTCCTTCGGATCGGGACGTTAACTGGAGGCCCCATGTGCAGAGAGAACCATCCCCTGTGCATGTTAAAGATCCCTACCATAATTACATGATTACTGTGTAGGCTTTCATCCTGCAAAACTGGAGTGTATGTTAATATACACCTGCGGTAATGGCCAAATGTGACCGACGCAGTATCAGAAGATAGATAGATAGATAATCATTATTCTATTGGAGCGTGATAGCTCAGTGGTTAGGGCACTTGCCTCTGATGCTAGAGGTCCCGGGTTCGATCCCCGGCAGCGGCGATAAAATATCGGTGTCCGAACACGCTCCATTGGCATCATTTGCAGGGATGAATGTCATAAAGTGCACCGTCCTTCGGATCGGGACGTTAACTGGAGGCCCCCTGTGCAGGGAGAACCATCCCCTGTGCAGGTTATAGATCCCTACCGTAATTACATGATTACTGTGTAGGCTTTCATCCTGCAAAACCTGGAGTGTATGTCATATACACATGCGGTAATGGTCAAATGTGACCGACGCAGTATCAGAAGATAGATATCCAATTATCTAATGAATATACTGACTATATAAGGTAGTAGGGAAATTAAGAGTGAGAGGAGGCAATTTTGGATGAAAGATTCTGTATTATACTCACTCAAGGACTTAAAAAAATTAAGCCTAGATTAAACCAGGTGTTTGTAAATAGCACCATGCAGCCTATTTAATTTTTATAGATTTAAAGATATCACAAGTCAAGGGTCCCCCTATTTGCAGACAAGAACAGTCAAGAACCGACAAGAACCTTTTTTGACCCATTTATCATAAAATTTAATTTAAAATGATATTTTAAACCAATTCTGATATATTTCAATGGTATAATATCATTTTATACATGCATGAGAGGCATAAAGTTGTCCACATTATTCTCTTGACGGTAAATTCTCGTGTCGGTATTTAAAGCAAACGTCAATTTTGTCACTAGATGACAGCTATGTATGTTCACCATGAACAAACTTGATTAATTATTTAAAAAATATACCTTTTTATACATGCATGGGAAGCATAAAATTGTCCACATTATTCTCATGACGGTAAATTCTCCATACCTAGCAAACAATAGTTCCATCATTAGATGTTAGCTACGAACGTGCATCGTGGATTAAGCCGATTGAAACACATAGTAAATAAGTAAGCAAAGGCCCAGCAATGTCTACAATTCGCCTAGCATACACAAACCAGCTTGGTCATGATCGATGGAGGCGTGAGGAAGCTTTGGCTACTTCACGAGCCCAGCATACCCAGCTCGACTTGCTCAGCCGCACAGTATGGTCATGATCGCTGGAGGCATGAGGGAGCTTTGGCTACTTTATGATTCATAGTTACACACAAATCAGACTGCGCAGATGCACAGGCTGATGTGAGTCTTCGTTGGGCCCTGACGCTAAGTCCACATATAGCCATCGATGCGCCCCTGCCCAATAACACTCCTATTTAATGAAACCGAAAGCAAGAAACAAAGTAAGAATTAAAGACACGCATTAGGAGACATACACTACGGCTGATTGGCACGACATGCCCCAATAATGACTGAGATATGAGTAATATGATAATCGTTCTGTTTGTTACTTCAGGGCGCGTGTCGATAAAGGTAACGACGTAAATGCCCAGTAGAGCGGTGAAAAGGGGTAGCCTAAGAATAAATTGTATATACATATATTTTATCATATTTAACTATATCTTTCTTTTTTCGCTTTAATTTTTGCTGATAATTGACCCTCCTAACAGCCTTGAAATCATTTATGGGCCGAAATTGTTATGGGCCGAAATGACCCGGAACCGATGACAGCTATGTATGTTCATCATGAACAAACTTGATTAATTATTTAAAAATATATACATCGCAAACAACAGTTCCATCATTAGATGTTAGCTACGAACGTGCATCGTGGATATGATTTATGAACACAACAACAACAACAACAACAAATTCTCTTGACCATGTTGACGGTAAATTCTCGTGTCGGTAAATTCTCGTGTCGGTATTTATAGCAGGAGTCAATTTTGTCACTGAATGACAGCTATGCATGTTAATCATGAACAAACGTGATTAATGTTTTAAAAAATATACCTTTTTATACATGCATGGGAGGCATAAAGTTGTCCACATTATTCTCTTGACGGTAAATTCTCTTGACGGTAAATTCTCGTGTCGGTATTTATAGCAAAAGTCAATTTTGTCACTAGATGACAGCTATGCATGTTAATCATGAACAAACGTGATTAATTATTTAATAAATATACCTATTTATACATGCAAGGGAAGCATAAAATTGTCCATATTATTCTCTTGACGGTAAATTCTCGTGTCGGTAAATTCTTGTGTCGGTATTTATAGCAAAAGTCAATTTTGTCACTAGATGACAGCTATGTATGTTAATCATGAACAAACGGGTCGGTATAAAACGCAGCTTTTTAGTGCAGCTATATTAAAAATATAGGAAAATGCAGCCAATAAGGAAATCATAGGTAATGCAGCTATTATAGAAAACAGTATAAAATGCAGCGCATATGCAGCCAATATATAATATATATTGTAGTATTCACTTTTCAGTTAAAAATTATCTTATATTTTCATGCATCTGCTCAAAACATAGATTGTGAGAACCGCCTCGTGTCGGTAAATTCTCATGTCGGTATTTATAGAAAATGTCAATTTTGTCACTAGATGAAGCTTATAACTATACTTTAAATTATGAGAATATCTAACATATTTTTTTTTTGCGAATATCATATGTGATATACTACTTATACAACAGGATAATAGGATAATGTAAGTTTAAAAACTTTGCAAATAACATTTATGCAATAACATAGGGAATTTCTCTTACCAGTATTTACCGACAAGAAAAATGGCTTGACAGCGTTTGTCAGATTTTGTTTCTTTGAAACTTAAAGTCCAAACAAGAAGTTGAGCATAACATTGACTAAAATATTATTCTAGCTAGGGGCCGCCGATAGACTCTTGTCGGTAAATTGCTCTTGACGGTATTTCCGATAAGAACACTTTCTCGCCAAATAACTGAGTGATTTTCTTATTGGTATTCATTGACAAGGAGAAGCGATATCATGGATATTTAATAATGTCTAAAACATAGATTGTGGGTACCCATTAGAACCACCTCACTGTACAGACTTGTGAACGTAATGAATCTATTGTCGATATTTACCGACAAGGAGAGAAGCGATATCATGCATAAATGGTATTCTCTAAAACGTAGATTATGAGCAGTCTTATCAGGATTTACACTGTTTGCTGGAATATCCTTAGCGGTCGATCATCATCATCAACGGATTTTTGATTAACGTGCAGGTACAGGGGCAACGTCCACATAAGTGGGCCCCCTTCCAGGTAGCTGGCTTGCTGCACGCATGGCAGATCTTACACCAGATCTCCAGGCTTGTCTATCATGAGGATCGATAGCAGAGAGCTTCCATTCTCTGCAATCTCTTTCTGTTAGCTGCTTCCAGGTCATCTTGGGCCTTCCTGGCCCCCGCTTTCCACTTACCTGTATGTCACAGGCAGTCTTGATTGCACCGTTGGAGCGTTCCACATGTCCATACCAGCGAAGTCTTCTCTCTTTCAGGATGAGGTCCAGGTCCTCAATGCCAAGACGCTCCAGTAACTCACTGGACCTGATGGTGACAGTGTCCTGTGGCTTGACATTGCAGATCTGTCTGATCATTGCCCTGTCATTTCGCTGTAGACGTTGGAGGTTTGGCTTTGTCAATGGCCATGTCTCACTGGCATGGAGCATTGCGCTCCGCACACAAGAGCTATACACACGGCCACGTGTCTTGAACGAGAGGTGGCGGGAAGAGAGAACTGGTAGCAACTCCTTGAATTTCTTCCAGGCTGTTTTCACACGTGATGTAGTTGAAAGGTCGCAACCACCCCCTGCAGAGAGCATATCACCTAGGTAGCAGAAGGAAGCTACAACCTCCAGCTTGTCTGATCCGACCTGAACTTCCCTCTGTGGTCTGCCATCTAAGGGGCGTGCAGTTCCTTGGCACCGTGTACACCTGTACTCAGGGTCCTCTATCAAGCGTTTGAGCCCACTGCATTTCTTGTGCACCCAGAACTTGCAGCCATTACAAAAGATACTGTTGCTGCCAACTCCAGTGCGACATACAGCGCATGGGAACTGGCCTGTACTCTGCAAGAGGTCCAGACCTGTACCACAGATCATGATCTTTGTCTTTCCTGCATTCACTCTCAGCCCTTTCGCCTCCATTGCCTCTTTCCAAGTTAAGAGCCTCCTGACACATTCCTCAAGGGATTCAGCTATGATGACAAGGTCATCAGCATACAGGTCCTCCCAGGGGACTCCAGAGCGGAACTCGCATGACAAGGCTTCAAGCACAATGATGAAAAGCAGTGGGCTGAGAACAGAGCCTTGATGAACACCCACCTTCACCTCGAATTCTTCACTGTAACCATCACCAACGCGGACACGGCTCCGAGCATTTGCGTACATCCCTTGGACCAGTTTCACAATCCACTCGTCCACTCCAAGTTTTCTTAGTGCCCACCAGATGACTTTCCGAGGCACTCGATCAAATGCCTTCTCCAGGTCTACAAAAGCCATGTAGAGTCTCTTGTTGGCCGCCAGATACTTCTCTTGCAGCTGTCGGACAACAAAAATTGCATCCGTTGTGCCTCTTCCTGGGACGAAGCCAAACTGGGAATCGTCGATGGACACCAACTGTCTAATGAGGCCATCCACAATCCTCTCCAGGACTTTCATGACCTGTTCTGTCAGCTTGAGACCACGGTAGTTGCCCCGTTCCAATGCATCGCCCTTGCCCTTGTAGAGACAGACAATGAAACTCTGTTCCCAGTCAGAGGGTACCTTCCCATCACGGATGATTGCAGCTGCAAGGTCACGGATCATCGAGGCACCCGCATCACCTGCAGCTCTTATCATCTCCACCACTATGCCAGAGGGACCAGGTGCTTTGCCAGTCTTCATCTGAGAGATAGCCTTCTTAACCATATCAATAGTGATTGGGATGGGTGGCCCTTCCACTGGTGGCTCATCAGACAGGTGGTCTGGGTCCCAGTCGAACTCAACATTGAGTAGCCTTTGGTAGTGTTCTAACCAGGCCCTCTGCTTTGAGTCATCACTCATTGACATCTCCCCTGCATCATTCTTTACTGGTTTGTCACCTACAACATCAGCATTCTCTCTTCTCATCTGGTTAGCAAGGCGGTATACTTCTGAGGACTTAGGGTCAATATTCTTGTAGATCTCCTTCTCAGCTTCTTGGCGAGCATGGTGCACCGCACGTCTGGCTATGCGTTTGGCCGCAAGATATGATGCACGGGTGCCCTTACCAGTCTTCCAAGCTTTAAAGGCTTGCCGCTTGGCTGCTATGACCTTATTAACATCCTCATTCCACCACCAGGTTTCGCGACGCCAGCGGTGGGGCCGAGTTGTGCCACACACCTCTTCAGTTGTCTTGAGCAGACCGGTCTTGATGCTGTTCCATATATCCTCAGTGGTAGCATCTGCTACACCTGCCGAAGCACTCACATGCTGGCTGAAAACCTCCTGGAAATGATTTCTTGTCTGAGATTCTTTCAGCTTCCAAACTTTTAGTCTGGGGGTGAACTTGCGCTTGGGTTTTGGTGGCACATCAATCCTCATGTCGCATATGAGTAGCTGATGTTGCAGGGCTACTTCCTCTCCAGGGATCACTTTCACATCTGTGACAAGTTTGCGCATTGTCCTGCGGTAAAGGATGAAATCTATCTGCGTCGCTGCGCTTCCTGACTTGTATGTGATAAGATGACTGTCACGTTTCTTGAAACATGTGTTTCCAAGAAGCAGGTCAAAAGCCAGGGCATACTCTAGAAACCTCTCACCCTCAACATCTGGTTCAGGTCTACCATACCCGATCCCACCATGCACTTCCTTGTATCCAGTGCCTGCACGGCCTACGTGGCCATTCCAATCTCCGCATGGGATCAGGAGTTCGGATCCTGGGATCCTGGCAGTCATAGCACGCAGTTGGTCAAAGAACAAGTCCTTGACTTCAGCACTTAAACCACTCTGTGGGGCATACACAGACAGAAGGGTAACCACGCACTGGCCAACTACAAGCTTCACCATGATGATTCTGTCTGAGACTCTTTGCACTTCAAAAACTTTCTCTATCCACTCTTCTGCCACAAACACTCCTACACCAGCAGTGCCTTTATCGTTTCCAGACCAGTAGAGCTTATACTTGGTGTCCTTGCCCTTGATCGTGCGGCAGTTTCCACCACGGTATCTGGTCTCCTGAACACAACAGACATCCACTTTCCTGCGGGATAGTGTTTCCACTACCTCGCAAACTCTTCCTCTCAGGGTGTTGACATTGAGTGTTCCCACCCTGAATTTCCTCAGGCGCTTGCTTGATTCGCCACAATGGCCCGACCCTGCCTCCCACACCTGAGAGGAGGCCAAGCCGGAGACGTCACCAACAGAGCTTTGTTGTCTGTTGGCACCGCCTAACCTTGATTCTGAATTTGTAGCTGCCATGATATGTTTTGACGGTTGTAGTTTACAGGACCGCCTGTCCTGGCTGACGTCCCTACTCAATTCTTTTACGGCACCTGAGCAAGCCGCCGTTCCCAACTCACTAGGGCAGGTGTGCTTTACCGTTGTCCTTGTACAGCAAGGATCATCCGCCAAACCACAGTAGCTAGTACACCAAGCCATCG
The DNA here is from genome assembly GCA_963580285.1 of Lucinisca nassula. NCBI lineage: Eukaryota > Metazoa > Mollusca > Bivalvia > Lucinida > Lucinidae > Lucinisca > Lucinisca nassula. The sequence continues at coordinate 106,630,411 of OY757018.1, read as the reverse complement.
GTCTGTAGATGGTTGCTGCCTAGCTCTGCCACCCAGGTTGTGGCAGCCTCATAACCCTGAAGGTGGGGAGGCAACTGTGATAATGGGCAACCTCACATTCCCACACTCATTTAGAGTGTCACAGCTGGATGCATTTTTACGTCATACCCAGGACCCTGGAGGTCGTTATATATGGCTTAGCACACTCAAGTATCTGACAACTCACGGGCTCTTCAGATAAATGAGTGTGACAAACCAGGTTTTGTTCGGAGACCTACCAACTCCTAGAAGGGTTGTCAGGATATATAGCTTAGCACATTCAAGTTTCTGACAACTCACAGGCTCTCCAGATAAGTGAATGTGACAAGCCAGATTTCGTTCAGAGACCTACCAGCTCCTAGGAGGAATTGCCAACTAAGGCTATGGGCTCTATCTGCCCAGGCTAGGTTTTGTTTAAGGACCTATAACCCCTAGGTGGGTTGCCAATCAAGGCTACGAGTTCCACCTACCCGAGCTAGTTTTGTTTAGAGGTCTAGCATCTCCTAGATGGATTGCCAACCAAAGCTGTGGGTTCCATCTACCCAGGCTAGGTTTTGTTTAAGGGCCTAACCCCTAGGTGGGTTGCCAACCAAGGCTATGAGTTCCACCTACCCAAGCTAGCTTTGTTTAGAGATCTAGCAACTCCTAGATGGGTTGCTCTCCCGAGGTAACGAGTCCCATCTGCCCGCATGCAACAGGTTGTACTAGATTACATGTTACTAGTAGCAGGAACGAACCTGACCTGGTCGGTAATGTTACAAATAAAAATCATTAACGGACGGGATGGCAAACAGTGTAGACCCAAACGAAATATCGTTACCCGTCTGTATTGTAGACGGGGGTTACAACACAATAATAAATATGAGCTCTCTCAAAACATAGATTGTGGCATCTCATTAGAACCGCCAGTACCAACTATCTATGTTTCTGAGCAGAAATAAGATAAATAATGTATATCCGCGTAATACCCAGTTTTACTATATAAAAGTGGGGTTAAAGGGGTAACAGTTATATAGGCGTGATTTTTAAAATCTCTCTCTCTCTCTCTCTCTGTTGCGAAAAAAAACACAAAACATTTGCATAAATCTCGCATACCACGACGGACGAATTAACCGAAAAGGGAATAAGGATTGGCATCAATAAATGATGATTTGTTTGACTTGAGGTTTAACGTCCCCGTCAACACTGTAAAGGTCATTTTGGAGACGTTGCTTCCAATGTTTTGGGACTTTTACCCGACATTGAGATGAAATGACATCTCAAGACCTGCCGCCCAATGAAACCAATAGGGTTTATAAGCATGGACGGGCCGACTCGGACCGCTTTGCCTGGACAGGCTTAGATCCTCTAAGCTGTTTACCAGTACTCGTGTGCGGGTCGGTTTCAGCTCTGCGTGGAAGCATCATGCAGTCCATATATTTCTTCAAGCCCCGATGGGCGGGGGCCAATTAAATGATGAATGTTACATCACGAAAACACGCCTAGATGCATCGTGATCAAAATTACCTAAATAGTGTTGATGATGGCGTAAAACCCAATTCAAACAATCAAAATGGAACAAGTTCTATCCACATTAGTTAACTTACGTTGTCCATCGTGATTATTTATTTTCATGTTAAAACGAAATTCTTCGTGTCGGTAAATACCGACACGAGAATTGACCGATATATGCCTCTGAAGCTAACTAGAAGCATTCTTTGACACTCCTTTGCCCTTACGAGCCTTACATTTGGTCATGATACAAAGCTAACATTTGGTAACAGAACTGCTCTTTGAAATAAATACCGACAAGAGAATTTACCGTCAAGGGAATGTAGACAGATATCTTTGTAGAGGCGGTTCTAACGAGTACGGACAATCTATGTTTTAAGCAGAAATACGAAAAATGTCAGATTTTTTTTTTCTGAAAATTTTCATTTATGTGGTGGTACACTTTTCAACATATTGAATAGGAGATCTCGAGTTTACCGTCAAGAGAATGTAGACAGCAGTGGCAATTAAAAAACAAACACATATTTGTGTGCCGATTTACCGACAATAGAATGTAGACACTTTTTTCAAAGGTTAAAATGGTCTCGAAAAATAGTTTTTTTTTTGTTTTTTTTACTGAAATCACATCTGGTCATGATTACCATGCATAGCTGATGTCTAGCGACTGTCGTTTGCTATAAGTACCGACACGAGAATTTACCGTCAAGAGAATTTTTTGTTGTTGTTGTTGTTGTTTTGTTCATAAACCATATCCACGATGCACGTTCGTAGCTAACATCTAATGATGGAACTATTGTTTGCTAGGTATATTTTTTAAATAATTAATCAAGTTTGTTCATGGTGAACATACATAGCTGTCATCTAGTGACAAAATTGACGTTTGCTATAAATACCGACACGAGAATTTACCGACACGAAAATTTACCGTCAAGAGAATAATGTGGACAACTTTATGCCTCTCATGCATGTATAAAAAATGATATTATAGCATTGAAATATATCAGAATTGGTTTAAAATATCATTTTAAATTATCTTTTATGATAAATAGGCCAAAAAAGGTTCTTGTCGGTTCTTGACTGTTCTTGTCGGTTCTTGACGGTTCTTGTCTGCCTCAAATCAAACAAACTTGTCTGCAAATAGGGGGACCCAAAGTCAATGTTCAGGAGCAAACATCTGGTCTTAATTAATGAGCACTTGCAGGCAATTACATCTATCTATCTATCTTCCATAACACCTTAACCTCCAAAGAGGACTTCAGATGGGTATAATATTCCGGTATACCAAGTGCTAAAGGGGGTTAGTTGAATAAAAGGGGACAGAAAAGTGGGTGAGATGAGTTTGTGCAGTGCGAAAAGAGAGTGTTAGTATAGTTAAAATATAAAAACAGCTTCTGGTGTTTAAGGTGATAAGTGAACTACCTGGCAGACAGCTGTACTAAACTGTGCCAGGGTAGGGAGGACCGGTATGTGATGGGGTAGGGCATTCCAGTGGATGATAGTGCGGGGGAAGAATGTGAACCTGTAGTAGTCTTTCAGAGTCATGATCTGTCGGTATGCAAGAGGATGGTTTTTTGAGGAAGTACGGGTATTCCGGATCAGGTAGTCAGCAGCAGGTATCGCAACAAGGTCAAATGTGACCTTATAAAGGAGGACCAACCGACTGTCTATGCGTCGTTGGTCAAGGGTGCGCCATTTGAGATCCTGAAGCATTTTCGTGGCGCTAGATGTATATCGGTAATCTCTGTTTACCCATCTAGCAGCCCTTCGCTGCACTGATTCCAATTTGTAGGTATCTGAAGCCGTATAAGGGGACCACACAGTAGAAGCATACTCTAACTGTGGGCGAACAAGCGTTTTGTATGCTGTGGCCTTCAGGTCCTTATTGTGGACCCGAATATTACGTTTTAGGAAGCCTAGAGTCTGATTTGCCTTTTTACTAATGTTATTTACATGATCTGTCCATCTGAGGTCTTCCGAAATGGTGACCCCTAAGTATTTGGCGGATGATACAGTTTCAAGTACACAGCCATGAAGACGGTATTCAGTTTGGAAGGGAGATTTACTTCGGGTCACATGGATGACCTGACACTTTGAGGGATTAAAGCTCATATCCCAGAGCTTTTCCCATTTTTCAAGGTTCTCAAGGTCTTTCTGGAGGATCTCAGAGTCTGCCTCAGCATCGAGGGCAAGGTACATGGCTGTGTCGTCTGCGAATAGCCTTACTCTGGATCTTACCTGATCCGGAAGATCATTTATGTAGGCTAAAAACAACATGGGACCGAGAACCGAGCCCTGCTGGACACCTGAGGGGACTGGGATGCTGTCAGAGTTAGAGCCGTTTAAAATAACTGATTGTGACCTGTTGTCAAGAAAATCTTTTATCCAGTTTAATGTGTTCCCTCTTATACCATAGAAATGAAGTTTTTGGAGTAATTTTTCATGTGCTACCTTATCAAAAGCTTTGCTAAAATCTAAAAGGATGAGGTCAGTTTGTTTTTCAGACTGCATATTTTTAGCAAGTTCATCAACAAGCATAATGAGTTGTGTCTCGCAAGATCTCTTTTCCCGGAACCCATGTTGTAGTTCAAAGAGAATATTTTGGTCAGTGAAATGTCTGGAGATGCTGGAGGCCATGCACTATGGTGAACAAGTATCACATGCCATGTCCCAAAAGCGGAAATGTATGTGAATAACTTGGTAGGTGATGAAAAGGGAAATCCCAGAGACTTCTACAGATATATCAATAGCCAGAAAGTAAAAGAGGAGGGAACGGGTTTGCTGAATCAGACTCTGAAAGTGCAGAGGAACTAGTTGGTCAATTCAATAATGCGTTTAATAAAACTGAGTTCACGGAGGTTCCATTGACTGGAAGATCGGCCCCATTCATGAATAATATTGTTGTGACAGCTGCAGGAGTGATCAAGTTACTTCAAGGCTTAAACCCCAGTAAGGCCTTAGGACCTGATGAGCTTCATCCTAGCGTCCTGAAGGAACTAGCAAATGAGTTATGTCCAGTTTTTGTACACTTGTTTCAACAGTATCTTGATACGGGTGAAATCCCCAAAGAATGGCTCTTAGCAAACATCTGTCCACTCTTCAAAAAAGGAGATAGGGATCTTGCCCGTAATTTAATATCGCCCTGTGTCTCTGACTTGTGTTCTGTGTAAATTGCTGGAACATATAGTCTGCTCAAACATCATGGCCCAATTGGACGAACATAAACTTTTGTCAGACAAACAACATGCATTTAGGAAAAGGCACAGTTGTGAAACTCAGCTAAGCACAGTTATTAATGACTGGGCAAAAATCTTGGACAAAGGGGGACAGGTGGACACATTTATTCTGGACTTCGAGAAGGCTTTTGACATCCCTCCTCATGAACTACTTAAATCTAAGTTATTTTGTTATGGAATTGGGGGAAAGACCCTCAAATGTATAGATTCCTTTCTTTGCTACAGAAAACAGCGGGTTGTTGTTAATGGTGAATCTTCGGAGTGGGCTCCAGTTTTGTCTGGAGTCCCGCAAGGGACCGTTCTTGGTCCACTTTTGTTCTCCCTGTACATCAATGAAATTTCCACTGACATTGACTCAGAAATAAGACTGTTCGCAGATGACTGTGTTTGTTACCGGGAAATTAGAGATACAGATGACTCAGTGAAACTTCAGGCTGACATAGATAGATTAGGATGTTGGGCCCGAAAATGGGACAGAGATTTCAGCCAGTTATATGGAATATTACGCAGATAACTAGGAAGAGATCTAATAAAGTTGAGGCTTCTTACACCTTAAAGGGAACGGTCCTCGAGAATGTGGACTCCATTAAATACCTTGGAGTGACAATCTCACACAACTTGAGATTGAATACTCATATTAGCAACATGTGTTCTAAGGCAAATAGAACGATTGGTTTCCTGAGGCGAAATCTTCATCAGTGCCCTCAGGATGTAAAAGAGGCAGCATATAAAGGTCTTGTTCGCCCAATCTTGAAATGTGGTAGTTGTATCTGGGACCCCAGTGGAGTGGTCCTTAACGATGAAATGGAGAAATTTCAGGATTGAGCTGCTAGATTTGTAACAGGCAATTACTGCTTTGAAACTGGGAGCATGACTGGAATACTTGGAAAATTAAAATGGGAGTCTCTCAAGATGAGGAGAAAAGACAGCAGGCTAATCCTTTTATACAAAGGTCTAAAGGGTGCTGCCAGCATTCCAACAGATGACCTTGTTCCCCCAGCTAGACACTGTAGAAATCACCATTCGTTTGCGTTTCAGACCCTTACTGCAAGAACTGACATTTATAAAGAGTCGTTCTTCCCCAGAACCATTAGAGATTGGAATGCCCTTCCCGATTCGATTATTTCGAAAGCTGAAGTTGCTGATGATTATGTAGCTAAATTTACCTCTTTGGTTAGAGCTAGGGTTTAACTTCCCACATCACGGGTCCTGGTGTATGAATGTCATTTGACGTGTCACCAGTAACAATTCTGATTGGACTTTATTCTTACACAAAACCATTGATTGTGGGTACTCGTTAGATTTGTTTGACAAATTTTTTCTGTCTAGTCCCCTAACAATGAAAGAATCTTTTTCTTGCATACACTCTCCGGGATTTTGGTAGTAAAGTCATTTAGATTGTAGGCATGTAAGATTACTCAATTTTTATCTGGTAGGATCACCGGACTAGGCCAAGACTATTCCAGGGTAAAAGCCTGTATTTCCTAAAGCGGCCAGCATACTTCTAAAGTCAACCTACACTTAATAGCAGAATACATATGACCAAAGACCAGTGATTTTTTTACAAATTTTCAACTATGCGTCCTGGGACTCGCTCAACCAAAAAACTGTGCGTCCCAAATCTGAAAGTATGAGTCCCAATATTTGGAGGGAAAAAAGGAAGTAGAAAAAAGATCGGTTCAGTATAAAATGCCATTATTCATAGTTAAAAATAATGCGGTCTAGTATCTATTATTTGCAATGAACAGAATCAATCATCAACTTGTGTTGTTTACTAGCCCAAAGAAATCCTGCTAAAATGTACGTTTTTTTAGTCTATTTTCCGCAATGTTTTCTACTTTCGTTTTCGATAAATGCGCACCGCAACATGTGCGTGAAATTTACTTCATGCACAATAGAGATAATATTCCGAACCATTATCGACAAACGTTTCCTCCCCTGATTGGGACACCAGCTATCTTGGTTCAGGGGCTGACAAATCCATTGCCCGGCCGCCCGGTACAAGTCCGAAATCGCACCGGGCAGGTGCACTTTGACCTTAGGACGCCCGGTCGGGCAAGTGCAAAAAATATCGTCTACAGATTTCAGTCTTTTGAGTCCTTAAAATACAGTAAAACTAGAGTAAGTAAATCACAATAATTGTGCTGCACTGTCCTGCTTTGTCGACAATTCAGAGACAAACCGTCTGTGTATTTATAACTTCAATTATGACACTATTGTTAATCCCTGTCATATAATTGCCAAGTAAACATGATTGCCCTGCGGTGCGTGTCTTTCATTTCTGGCGATAAGCCAACTTGAACGAGGTGTGAAAATATGGTCAAGTTATGTCTCTAATTTGCGTTTATTCCCCAATCATAAAATTTAATCCACAATCAATGTGAAAATGATTTACTCGCAGCTCAGACAATTAGCTACATCTAACGGTAGATGCTTTATAAAAGCGGATCATGAATGGTTATGTTTTGGCGCCAAATAGCAGACGCTCGGCTTGGTGGGAAAAGTCGAACGCTGTTGTTGGAGCTGCTGGGAATAATTCGGGGGCTGTGCAAAGCGCTGTTTTCTATCCACCTCCATTCACAACCGTTTAGCTATCGATAAAATATTTTTTACCGGTTCCAAACAATTTTTTAAGAACGGGATACATCTCATTAAAATAAAACAATGGCATTAAACAAGTGCGGGGTTGCTGGCATCGGATGACGTCATTTGACACATTTACCGATCACATGCAGAATAATGGTAGAGTTGGTTTGTGGGTGGCGATTTGGATGGCGTAAAACTTTGATGTTCGCATTGAACTTGCTTACAAGTGTGAAAGTTTGGGCTCATTTTGGATGGAAGGGATTCTCGTCTTGTGGTTGGATCATTAAATTGTACCTGTATTGATTTTTCGGTGACTCGTTGAGCAGTTGAAGGTTCGGTAAAAGTGCGGTATTTTATCACTTCCGCCGATATTTACAGCAGTGAAAACGAAAGTTGGATTGTTCGCCCATGAAATATTTGCGTCCGACGGACGCACATATTTTATTATCGTGCGTCCTCAGTCCTATTTGTGCGTCCTGGACGCAGGACGCAGGGGTAAAAAAATCACTGAAAGACATATAATTCTCTAATTGTAGGCATGTAAGATTACTCAATTTTTATCTGGTAGGATCACCAAGACTATTCCAGGGTAAAATCCAGTATTTCCTAAAGCGGCCAGCATACTTCTAAAGTCAACCTTCACTTAATAGCAGAATACATATGACCAAACACATATAATTCTCTAACTTATGACTAAAATAAAGGTCCGTTCCGGTTATTCCAGGTCCGTTCCTGTTATTCCAGGTCCGTTCCGGTTATTGGGTCCATTCCGGTTAGTAAACGTACCCTTCTGATTCTGAATTATTACTGGTGACACGTCAAAACCTGGAGTGTATGTAATATACACCTGCAGTAATGGTCAAATGTTCAGAAGATGGATAGATAGATAGTCAAATGACATTCATACACCAGGACCTGTGATATGGGAAGTTAGTCCCTACCTCTAGCCAAAGAGCTAAACCTAGCTACACAATCCTCAGCACCTTCAGCTGTCGAAATAATCAAATCGGGAAGGGCATTCCAATCTCTAATGATTCGGGGGAAGAAGGATTCTTTATAAATGTCCGTTCTTGCAGTGAGGGTCTGAAACGTCATTGAATGGCGGTCAGACGATTTAGTGAAATCACCGAAATCTAACGAAATCACCGAAATCACCTCATAAATTACCGAAATCACCTTGAATAACGTATTTTTTTGCGAAATACATTATTAATTGGGATAACTAATTAGTGTTTTTGTATTTTGCATGTCATATCTCGCATAATTATGCTTTATTATTTCTGCTGAGCTCAGAAATGTGGAGGCGTGTAACACGGTGATACGGATGATCGCTGAAATCACCACACATGTCACCGAAATCACCACACCTATCATAATATTGTATACCAAACTATCTATAATAAGGAATAATAATGTTTTTTTTTTTTTTCATTCCATTTTAAAATATATAAATATATCAAAATAAACTGTCAGGCTTAAGCATGCGGTCTAACATTATATTAAATACGATTACTGAAATCACCACAAACTTTACTGAAATCAATGCTAATATGGTAATGTAGCATTCTAAAGTATGTCTGATAGGGAATAACAGTGTTATTGTGGTAGTTTTCATGTCAAATATTCATAACTGTATTAATTTAATGTCCAGTCTAAGAATCCGGCCTAACATTCTATTAACCGAAATCACCAGAGATTTTACCGAAATCACCGCTCATATCGCAATACCGATCACAGAGGTATCCTAAAATGCATACCTCTGAATCTCAATCTTATACTGTGCAGGCTTTGTGTCGACGTCGTCGTTGTGTGACAGCTCCACTATGTAAACACGCTTAAGCAGGAGCTTGGTGGTACTAAGGCCTATGAACTTCAGCCTTTAGCTGAAGAGAGAGCTATAGTAGATAAACATGTTTGTCTTTCAGCCACCAAGTTTGCTGTGTGTGTTAAAGAAGGCCAAGACAAGCTTCCTACGCTATACTGGTTACCAAAACTTCATAAAAAAAACCTTACAAAGCACGGTTTATTGCAAATTCTAGCTCTTGCACTACCACTGAACTTTCTAAATTATTAACTTCCTGTCTTACTGCTATTAAAACGCATGTAATTAAATATTGTGATAAAGTCTTTGAAAGATCAGGAAGAAATCTGGTTTGGTCTATAAAAAATTCGAATGAGGTTTTAAATAAATTGAAATCTAGACATTTTCGTGCTTCTAGTCTGTCTACCTACGATTTTTCCACTCTTTACACTACACTTCCTCATAATCTTATAAAAGAAAAGCTTAATGATTTAATTGAATGGGCTTTTCACAGAGAAGATTCTCTCTATCTTGCATGTAATGTCAGAAATGCATTTTTCACTTCTAAAGAGCATAAGAATTATACACTTTGATCATGTCAGAAAGTGTGTGATGCCCTCACCTTTCTACTTGACAATATTTATATTAGATTCGGTACTAAGTTATTTAGACAAATTGTGGGTATTCCGATGGGTACGAATTGCGCACCTCTTGTGGCTGATCTGTTCTTGTATTGTTATGAAAGAGACTTCATTTTGTCGCTTTCCATTGATAACCAATCTGAAATTATTGAAGCTTTTAGCTCTACTTCCAGATATTTAGATGATTTATTAAATATTGATAATACCTATTTTGATGGTTTGATCAGTCAGATTTACCCCCTAGAACTTCAGTTAAATAAAGCAAATTCTTCTGATACCGAGGCCCCGTTTTTGGATTTACATCTATCTATTGTAGATGGTTTGTTTCGTGCAAAATTTATGATAAACGCGATGACTTTGATTTTGAGATTGTAAATTTTTCTTTTTGGATGGTGATGTTCCTCGTGCGCCATCCTATGGCGTTTATATTTCACAATTAATTCGATTTGCTAGAGTGTGTAGTCATGTAACTGACTTCAACACTCGTAATAAATTATTAACGGCTAAACTCCTTAATCAGGGTTATCGGTACCATAAACTACGCAAAGCCTTTTCAAAATTTTATAGAAGCCATTCTGATTTAATTTCAAAATTCAATATTGGACTTAAATCTCTTCTGCAACAAGGTCTATCGGAACCCGAATTTTATGGTGACTTAGTATATAAATTCAGAAAAATATATTTATCCGCAATGACTTCAGCACCCAATTTCGTAAAATCATTCTTCGATATAAAACGATTGGGTACAACATGGATATTATACGACAGACTGCATGCATGGTAGTTAACCCAATCACGGTTGGCAAGTTTGCTTGCCTCTTTAATTGCACGCCGGTGGGTCAGGCCTCAGATTCTATGACGGCTCCAACGTAAAGGCTTATTGAGAATTAGAGAGATAATGTTGGTTGGTGCCTGATGCTCTGTCTCTGGTCGGGCTCATCGGAGTCTAACTGTTGGTTTTCTTTTGCTCCAGCATTTCAGTGGTTTCTTGCTGTCGAGTCCTCACCGTTGTCTCACCTCTGTGGTTCTTTGACTTTTGTGTTCACGGAGATGTTGCACTGATGAGTTAGGAGGCCTTCATGTGGACTGAACAAATTATTTGTCTAAATCGCGACGGAATTAAGGACGAGGATTGTGGCCACGTAAAATCGATTTAAGCCCCCCAGTGGAAATCTTCCACTGACCGTTCCAAGGCGGCTCTTCTGTGGCGATTTATTTATGTTGTTGTTTGTTACTTACTGTGTGTATCACATGTGTCTTTTAATTTTGGATGGCCATATGGCCATTTTGTGGGAAAGTAACTGTCCTTATGGCCTTCCTTTGTTTAGGTTTCCATTATGGTCTGGTCGCTTAATGTTTGTATTTCTTTCCCTTTGGTGTCTTTTATGGGTGGAGTAAGTTAATTGTATCAATTCCTGATCTTTGTTTTACTTCTACTTTGAACTCATCTGCGGTCTTAGACTATTCCACTGAGGAATACATGTAGTTCTAGGGAAGAAAGAGTTTTTCAGGGCATCACTATAGGACTGGCACCTACGATACTGTGAGTTATTTGCTATTGATGACTGTAGCAGGGGTCAAGTACCTATCCTTGTTAATTGATACTGTACCAGAATGTATAACTGGTTTTCCAAAATCGAGGAGTATAAAAGCCAAGGCCGGGAAAAATGATAATATGAAATCGAGGGGTATAAAGCTAAGGCCGGGAAAAATGATAATATTTCTACATTTGTTGCAAGTTAACAGGTTAAAGTACTTCTTTTTGTGCTGAAAATATTTGAATTTGATTATTGTCATCATTTGTCTCTAGGAAAATATAACAGACATATAAGAGTACTTTAAATTGTCAATTTTCATATTTATACCCGCTTTTTCGAAGAAAAATCGGGTATATTGTTTTCGTACCACAGTTCACTCCGGCGTCTGTCCGTCCGTCACGTTTCTTATGATTGGATCTCCTCTGCAACCACTGAAGTTACACTTTTGAAACTTTGCATGTGGATAGTACATGGAATGTAGATGGCAGTGGGCAACTTTTTTTTGACCTCAACATGACCCCAAGGTCAAAGGTCAAAAATTATGATTTGCCATATCTCCTAAAATATTGGAGTTACACTTCTGAAATTTGCTTATTGGATGGTCGTTAGAATATTAAATATGTCGGGTTACTTTTGGTGTGACTTGACCCCAAGGTCAAAGGTCAAAAAGTATGATTTTGCCATATCTTCTAAACTATTAGAGTTAAACTTCTGAAACTTGGTTATTGGATGGCCCTTGGAATATAGAATAAATTTGGATACTTTTGGTGTGACCTTGACCTCAACATGACCCCAAGGTCAAAGGTCAAAAATTATGATTTGCCATATCTCCTAAACTATTGGAGTTACACTTCTGAAACTTTGCTTATTGGATGGTCCTTGGAATAAAGAATATGTCAGGTTACTTTTGGTGTGACCTTGACCCCAAGGTCAAAGGTCAAAAAGTATGATTTTGCCATATCTTCCAAACTATTGGAGTTACACTTCTGAAACTTTGCTTATTGCCTTTGGAATATAGAATATGTTGGGCTACTTTTGGTGTGACCTCGACCCCAAGGTCAAAGGTCAAAAAGTATGACTTTGACATATCTTCTAAACTATTGGAGTTACACTTCTGAAACGTGGTTATTGGATGGCTGTTGGAATATAGAATAAATTAGGATACTTTAGGTAGACCTCAACATAACCCCAAGGTCAAAGGTCAAAAAGTATGGCTTTGCCATATCTTCTATACTATAAGAGTTGCACTTCTGAAACTTTGCTTATCATTTAGAATGTTCTTTGCAACTTTTTTTAACTTACATGTAGTTTTGGCTAGCTAATACATAGTCATTAGTGTTATTAATAGAAAAAGCGGGTATTTGCAATGGTATACCATCGACTGCAGATCTAGTTATGCCCCCGGAATCTAAGAGATAGTTTTTGGTCTGTCTGTCTGTTTGTCTGTCTACAAAAACCTTAACATTGGGCATAACTTTTGAATGGTAATAGATAGAGCTTTCATATTTCACATGTGTATACCTTATCACAAGACCTTTCCAGTGGTACCATAATTTTTGATCTCGTGACCTTGAACTTGACCTTTGACCTGTCTGTTTGTCCGTTTGTCTGTTTGTCTGTCTACAAAAACCTTAACGTTGGGCATAACTTTTGAATGGTAATAGATAGAGCTTTCATATTTCACATGTGTATACCTTATCACAAGACCTTTCCAGTGGTACCATAATTTTTGATCTCGTGACCTTGAACTTGACCGTTGACCTATTTTTTACAAAATTTTTAAAACATTAACATTGGCCATAACTTTCGATTGGTAAGTGATAGGGCTTTAATATTTCACATGTGCATTCCTTGTCCCAAGACCCTTCTAGTGGTACCATAATTTTTGACCTTGTGACCTTGACTGTGATGTTTGACCTACTTTTTAAAAACTTTAACATTGGACATAACTTTCAATTGGTAAGTGGTAGAGCTTTCATCTTTCACATGTGCACTCCTTGTCACAAGACCTTTCTAGTCGTAACATAATTTTATTTTTGACCTCTTGACCTTGACATTTGACCTACTTTTATAAACTTTAACATTGGCCATAACTTTCGATTGGTAAGTAGTAGGGCTTTCATATTTCACACGTGCACTCCTTGTCACAAGACCTTTCTAGTGGTACCATAATTTTTGTCCATCCAGACAGCCCCCCCCCCCCCCCAAGGTCAAGGTCACTGTGGCTATTTTTAGAAAAACTTTGTCGTCGCTCTAGCGCCAACATTGCTTTACTGATTTCAATATAACTTCATACAAATGTTCCTTATGACAATATCTCGAGCGAGTTCGACTTTCAAGGTCATGACCTCAAGGTCAAGTTCAATGTGTCTATTTTTAGAAAAACTTTGTCATCGCACTAGCGCCTACATTTTTTCACCAATTTCAATATAACTTCACACAAATGTTCCTTATAAAAATATCTTGAGCGAATTCGACTTTCAAGGTCATGGCCTCAAGGTCAAGATCACTGGCTATTTTTAGACAAACTTTGTCATCGCTCTAGTGCTTACATTTCTTCACCGATTTCAATATAACTTCAAACAAATGTTCCTTATGACAATATCTCTAACGAGTTCCACTTTCAAGGTCAAGGTCACTGTGGCTATTTTTAGAAAAACTTTGTCATCGCTCTAGCGCTTACATTTCTTCACCGATTTCAATATAACTTCACACAAATGTTCCTTATGACAATATCTCGAGTGATTTGGACTTTCAAGGTCAAGGTCACTGTGGCTATTTTTAGAAAAACTTTGTCATCGGTCTAGCGACTACATTTCTTCACTGATTTCAATATAACTTCACACAAATGTTCCTTATGACAATACCTCGAACGAGTTCGACTTTCAAGATCAAGGTCACTGTGGCTATTTTTAGAAAAACTTTGTCATTGCTCTAGCGCTTACATTTTTTCACTGATTTCAATATAACTTCACACAAATGTTCCTTATGACAATATCTCTAATGAGTTCCACTTTCAAGGTCAAGGTCACTGTGGCTATTTTTAGAAAAACTTTGTCATCGCTCTAGCGCTTTCATTACTTCACCGATTTCAATATAACTTCACACAAATGTTCATTATGACAATATCTCAAGCGATTTCGACTTCCAAGGTCAAGGTCACTGTGGCTATTTTTAGAAAGACTTTGTCATCGCTCTAGCGACTACATTTCTTCACCTATTTCAATAGAACTTCACACAAATGTTCCTTATGACAATATCTCTAGCGAGTTCGACTTTCAAGGTCAAGGTCACTGTGGCTATTTTTAGAAAAACTTTGTCATCGCTCTAGCGCTTACATTTCTTCACCGATTTCAATATAACTTCAAACAAATGTTCCGTATGACAATATCTCAAGCGATTTCGGCTTTCAAGGTCAAGGTCACTGTGGATATTTTTAGAAAAAACTTTGTCATCGCTTTAGCGCTTACATTTCTTCACTGATTTCAATATAACTTCACACAAATGTTCCCTATGACAATACCTCAAGCGAGTTCGACTTTCAAGGTCAAGGTCACTGTTGCTATTTTTAGAAAAACTTTGTCATTGCTCTAGCGCTTACATTTTTTCACCAATTTCAATATAATTTCACATAAATGTTCCTTATGACAATATCTCGAGCGATTTTGACTTTCAAGATCAAGGTCACTGTGGCTATTTTTAGAAAAACTTTTCCATCGCTCTAGCACCTACATTTATTGATGGATTTTAATAGAACTTCACACAAATGTTTCTTATGATGACATCTCGAGTTGCTTTGACTTTGAAGGTCATGACCTCAAGGTCAAAGTCACTGTGGCTATTTTTAGAAAAACTTTGTCATCGCTCTACCGCTTACATTTATTAACAGATTTTAATATAACTTCACACAAAAGATGCTTATGATAATATCTTGAGCATGATCTACTTTCGTGGTCAAGGTCACTATGGCTATTTTTAGAGAAACATTGTCATCACTCTAGTTTTACCTCGTTACCTTGATGTTTGACCTTTTTTTTTAAATTTAACATTGGCCATAACTTTCAATTGGTAAGTGATAAGGCTTTCATATTTCACATGTGCATACTATGTCACAAGACCTTTTCAACAATCCCATAATTTTTTACCTTGTGACCTTGACCTACTTTTTTAAGACTTGAACATTGGCCATACCTTTTGATTGCTTAGTGATACTGCTTTCATATTTAACATGCGCTGTCCGGGGGGCATCAGTGTTTCACAAACACATCTTGTTTCTAATTGTTTCTATTTTTAGATTGACTTAATTAAAGAAAGGGAAGCAAGTTATGTTTACTGCTAGCTGGAATTAAAGGAAAATAAAAAATAACATTTTTTCTTTATCATTTTAATATACATGTTAACAAATAAAACAATCATTTTTTTATATTTCTTTTATTCTAGCTAGCAGTAACAACACATTTTTGTTTCCTTTTCGGTACATTCCGGTCGTTTCCTTTAGTAAAGTTAATCTAAAATTAGAAACCATTAGAAAATAAGAAATTTGATCATTCAAAGTGATTTTGATATGTTTATTATATTTTCTATAGTCTACTCAAACATGGCCCACTTGAATGAACATAAACTTTTGTCAGACAGACACACACATTTAGTTGCGAAACTCAGTTGAGCAGGGATATTAATCTTGGACAATAGGGGACAGGTGGACACATTAATTCTGGACTTCGAGAAGGCTTTTAGCACCCCACCTCATGAGCTACTTATATCCAAATTATTTGGTTATGACATTGGGGGAAATACTCGCATATATATAGATGGACAGATTCCTTTCTTTGCTACAGAAAACAGCGCATTGCTGTTAATGGTGAATCTTCAGAGTGGGCACCAGTTTTGTCTGGAGTCCGATAAGGGACTGTTCTTGGTCCACTGTTATTCTCCCTGTACATAAATGATATTTCCACTGTTATTATATACCCAGAAAATGTCCCGTTTACTTTGTACAGAAGTTACCGGTCAATATTTTTCCATATTGCCCGTAGTCAAGTTCATATTGCCCGTAGATAAGCAGTCACGTTCAAAATAGAACTACTTTCAAATTTGTCCACTTCGATACTAAAAATCGGCAGCCATCTTGTCGTGCGTATCGACTGAAATAACCTAAAACAAAATGAATATAGGCTGTGACAAGGTGCATAAAGCGCATTTTATGCTAGCAAATATGACCTACCTGCAATCTGTTCAGATATTCAATAATTTCTTTAAGGAAATGAAGAGTATTTTGAAAGAAACAAAAGTAACACTTCGGTAAACATGACGTCCTGCGTTGGGAAACGTTAATGTTTTTAATGACGTCATGTCAACCGACGTTAACGTCGTCTTCACTTTGGCGCCATTGGGCGTGTTTTTTCATAGTGCAGGAAGACACTTAACGACGTGCATTATTTTCCATTTCAAAGCACTTAAAGATGTCTAACCTTATTTTACGTTCAAATTTCCATGCCAGGCAATCCTGAATTCTGGCACAGAGTCCAAGTTTTGGTATATAATAAAAAGGTTATTGACTTTATATTGTGAAATATTCGGCACTCGTTCATATGGCGAAGACGCACTCGCAAGCTCGTGCGTCCTTCACCATATGAACTCGTGCCGAATATTTCACAATGTAAAGTCAATAACCTATAAATATTGACTCAGAAATTTTTTATAAGACTGCTTGGAGATGACTGTCTTTGCTATTGGGAAATTAGAGAGCAAGAGGACAGTCCGACTCAATGAAACTTCAGAATGATATAGATAGATTAGGATGTTGGGCACGAAAATGATGCATGACATTTCAGGCTGTTAAATGCAATATGCAGATGACTAGGAAGAGAACCAATAAAACTGAGGCATCTTACACCTTAACCCTTATCTTGCTGAATATTCATCTAAGCCACACCCATTTCTGTCTATCAACCAATCAGATTACTTGATGTAATTTATTGCTACAAATTCATAAACTGAATGCCAAACAGTGTAGATCCTGATCAGGTGGCTTCTTCAGAAGCCACCTGATCTGGATCTACACTGTTTCCAAAGATAGGGGTTGTCGTGAACAGCAAGATAAGAGTTAAAGGGAACTGTCCTTGAAAATATGAATTCCTTGGTGTGACAATCACACCCAATTTGAGATGGAATACACATTAGCAACATGTGTACTAAGGCGAATAGAACCATTGGCTTCCTGAAACGAAATCTTCATCAGTGTCCTCAGGATGTGGAGGATGCAGCATATAAGGGACTTGTTCCCCCTATCTCAGAATATGGTAGTTGCATCTGGGACCCAAGTGGAGTGGTCCTTAACAAAGAAATTGAAAAAGTTCAGTAAAGAGCTGCTATCTTTCTCCTATTACTGCTACCCGCTCACCTTTGAGCATTACGAGCAGGACTACCTGGGTGGAAACCAGTACTAAGCAATGTGGATGAAGTGCCTTGCTCAAGGACACAACACTTTGGTCAGCGTGAGGATCGAACCCGCAACCTCTCGATCACATATCCGATGCGCTACCACTGCTAGATTTGTAATAAGCAATTGCTTTGAAACTGGCAGCAATACTAGGAACACTAAGATGGGAGTCTCTTAAGAAAAGGAGAAGAGACAGTAGGCTCATACTTTTATACAAAGGTCTAAAGGGTGCTGCCTACATTACAACAATTGACCTTGTTCCCCCAGCTAGGCACTGTAAAAATCATCAATTCAATGGCGTTCCAAACCCCTACTGCAAGAACTGACATCTATAAAAAATCGTTCTACCCTCGAACCATTACAGATTGGAATGCCCTTTCTGATTCAATAATATCCCCTGCTTAAGGAACAGAGGATAGTGTAGCTAAGTTTATCTCTTTGGTGAGGGCTAGGGACTAACTTCCCATATCACAGGTCCTGGTGTATGAATGTCATTTGACATGTCACCAGTAACAATTCTGATTCTGACACCCTAGCGCGAGCCAAGTCACCAAAGGTGCGTGCATTGGGGGGTGGGGGTGGGCGAATGAACAACATGGCCACCAAAGCTAAAAGTAGAAAACATCTCGCCCGTCAACATTACATTTAAAAGACCTCTTCTCCTAAACGGGTGAACAGAGTAATTTTACAAGAATATTCCTTGGGTGACTCTACAAAAATTTTGCAAACCGTTCTGCTTGGATGAACAGTACGTGATTCCTGTGTAGGCTTTCATTCTGCAAACCTGGTGTGTATGTAATGTTCACCTGCGAATAGATGGATAGATATATAATTACCAAAGAAGTTATGAGAGTGAATAGAGTTATGAGAAAATGGGATAATATCAGACCAAAAATAACCACTCCCAAAATTGGGCTGAAATAACTTGAGACTGAAACCCTGTGGTCCGCAGCGACACAAGGCTGAAATTTCCCCAAAATAGAATAAGAATGAAAAAATAGGCCTGGCACCCCTCATATGGCAAATAGACTTGTCCAACATATAGCAATGGAAGAGGCCACCAGTGTACAATGGGTTAAAACAATATACCCATCATTTTCGTGATACCATTAACACATTAGTTTTGAACAGCTTAGTCCAAACTTTTAATGGTGGACTATGATTGATGGATTGTTTTGGGTTTAATGACACGTCAACCTTGTGGGTCATTTTGTGTCGTTTCCTAGAGAAAGGGAGAAAAGAGATAGAAGAGATAGTGGAGGAGATGAAAGTTAGGGACAGTGGAGAAAACAAAAAAGAATGGAAGTGTAGAAACAGAAGAAATAACAACAGTTCCCCTCTACCCTTACCTGCTGCAAGGATAGCAGGCCTTGTCCAACAGTAAGCCAACATCAGTTGGATGCCCCAGTGATGCAAGATACAAGTCAGCTTTGCCTCACCAAACCACCCGCGTAATGATGGACTAACATAGAAGTTTAGTTGCTTATTGTTAAGTCAGGAATTATGTATTAACCCTTGACCTGCGGAATATTTAAATATGCCACACCCACTACCAATTATCAAGGTTGGCAAAAAGCCGGTCAATATGAGTATTGACTGGGCTGGTGGTTAAACCCGGTTTTAACCGGTCAATACTGGTCAATACTGGTCAATTGGTGGTCGATTAAATCACTGAAGTATATGCCTCTGTCCTGTTGCTAAACTGGTCTTAAAAGCTTTCCCCTACATCATGTACATGGTGTTAGACTATATTTTCATCACTGAACAAGACAAAAATAGTTTTTATTAACAACAGTAATTATTTGAAGCATTTTTTATTTGATCAAAAGGCGAAAGACATTGCTGCTGGTCAAATGAAGAGGTTTGAATGGCTCACTGAACTGTAGACAGGCCTGTTCTTTTCAATCAATTATAATTATTCTTTTTTCCTTTATTATATAGGTTTGATTGTTCATATTTTGATTTACAGAAATATGAATAAGCTGAATGTATCATGGATTTTGGAGGATTTATGAAAGGTCCTATTTTGTTCGACACAGAAAAAAAAAATTGTTGTGCCAGATTGACCCACTTACCTCTCTCCCCCACAAATCTTCTTCCCTCTTCAATTTTGAAAATATCAATTATATGACATAATCTTTGATCATAAAATTTTAAAGCAGTTTAAAGCATTTTGATGGTATTCACAGAAAATTGTCACATGCATATATTGACAAATGTGTGAAATACACCTGTCATCAATTTTAGGCCTGTGAAGTAGTTCATCTGTAAAAGTCTGTAATTTATTAAACAAACAATGTTTGAAGATTCAGTGATGTCTTTGAATATTTAAAAGTATCTGCAACACCTGTAAATTGCTGTCAAAACAGACTAACCCATGCCACTGCAGTGGGTGTGGCAAAGATCTAATTGCTAAATTGACCAATTACATGTCCCTAATAGGGGTATTATAAACTGACACAAGGCTTTATTCCTAATGTGTGAAATTTTGATTTATATGCAATATAGACAGTATCTTATCATCAAGTTATTACTGAAGGTGTCAAAAATGAATGAAACCTAAAGACACTAAGAGGCCACTTGAAGAAATAACATCTGAACCTGAAACTCTTATCAAAAATCAAATGATCAGCCTCCAGCAAAGAGACCAAAACTTCAAAATTGTTTCAGTAGCTTTGCCTCTTCAACACTAAAATTATTCAATTGACCACTCAATATTTCAATCGACCAGTATTGACCAGTATTGACCACTCTGGGAGTATTGACCGGGACGGTTTTAACCGGTTAAAACCGCTGGTTAAAACCGCCCATGGTTTTGACCGCCCAACCTTGCCAATTATCAACCAATCAGATTATTTGATGCAAATTATTGCAACAGATTCATGAACTGAATGTCAAAACAATGAAGATCCTGATCAGATGGCTTCTTCAGAAGCCATCTGATCTGGATCTTCATTGTTTGAAAGATAAGACATATCCGTGCCCAGCAGGACAAGGGTTAAGTCAGGAATTACATGTACATGTATTAATTGTAAATAGAACAACTTTTGCATTTTGCAGAAAGAATCTAGATTTGATAGAAGCACCAGGAAGTGATGAGTAATGATGGTGGAATTGTTACTAAAGGGTAAGCTTTATTTGACTTGTAAGGCCAAAAACGATGGTCTTGTTTTTTTAGAATGTCTAATAAAAAATAGGATTGATAATTTGGCAATCTTTTTTATTTTGCTAATTTTTTTAAGTGTTCCTTGGGTGACCCTCTACCAACATTGCCTAAACAATTCTGCTCGAATGAACAACATGGCCACCAAAGCTAAAAATAGAAAACATCTCGTCTGTCAACATTACACTTACATTGTAAAAGACATCTTCTTGACGGTTGAACAGATTTTGGAATACATGTGTTTTTACAAGAATATTCCTTGGGTGACTCTTTACCAAAATTTGTCAAACCGTTCTGCTCGGACTGAACAAGATGGCTACCAGAGCTAAAAATAGAAAACCTCTTCTCATCTGTCAACAGTATGTTTAAAAGTCATCTCATAACCCGGTCCACAGATTTTGGAATAATTTTACAGGAATGCTCCTTGATTGGGGCCCTCTACCAAAATTGTCTAAATGGCTCCAGTCCACTGAAAAAATGGTCGCCAGAGCTAAAGATAGAAAAACCTTAATACAGGCATCTCCAAAGCCTTTGGCGGATTTCAAAATAATTTCACAAGAATATTCCTTGGGTGACTCTGTACCAAAATCGCTCAAAATTGTCCACTTCTATGAACACACAAGGTGACTGTCCACTTTTTCCAGGATCTCTTTGCTGCTTCAGTCCCCTTAGATACATTCAAACGAACTGTTTTTGCTCGAAACTTTCATTCAATATCTCTCCAATCAGGTATATCACAAAGTCCATTTTCTGTCTGTTTTCTTTGTGTCTATCACCAAACATATTTGCTTTTCGGTGATTTTGACGAATTTATGTTCCATCCGAAATCATGTTAGATTTTCCATAATGTATTGTCTCCAGGTGATATTATACACAATCAGATTGTTTTCCAGTATTTTGCCAACATTTCTACCAATTTATGTATTAAAAGATAAGAAATTAATAATTTTATAACACTTTTAGTACACCTAGCCTGATCTTTTCAAAAGAAAGGTGCTAATCTGTATGCAAGGTTGGGCGGTCAAAACCAGGGGCGGTTTTAACCAGCGGTTTTAACCGGTTAAAACCGGCCCGGTCAATACTCCCAGAGTGGTCAATACTGGTCAATACTGGTCGATTGAAATATTGACTGGTCAATTGAATAATTTTGGTGTTGAAAAGGCAAAGCTACTGAAACTATTTGAAGTTTTGGTCTCTTTGCCGGAGGCTGATCATTTGATAGAGTTTCAGATGTTATTTTTTCAAGTGGCCTCTTTAATAGCAATACTTTCTGGCTTTTTAAGCCCTATTCATTTTTGTCTATGACTCATCAGTCTTAAGACCTTAGCACTAACTTAATAGTGCAGTCTTTGCACCTTGCACTGTTGTTTTTTTTGTTATCTTCCAAAATAGTGAAGAAGTTCCAAAATGGGTCTTTAGGTTTCATTCATTTTTGACACTTTCAGTAATGGCTTGATGATAAGATACTGTCTAGATTGTATATATATAAATATTTCACACAATAGGAATAAAGCCTGGTGTCAGTTCATAATGCCCCTATTAGAGACATGTAATTTGTCAGTTTGGCAATTAGATCCTTGCCACACCCACTGCAATGGCATGGGTTAGATTGTTTGACAGCATTCTACAGGTGTTGCAGATACTTTTAAATATACAAAGACATCAGTGAATCTTCAAACATGGTGTATACAGGAGTCCGTCGTTCATGTTGCACACCCATTAGACGATGCCCCCACTCATAACCCCACCCAAACACCTCCCACTATAACCCAGATGCAGACACGGCCCATAGCCAGCCCATCAGTA
The DNA here is from genome assembly GCA_963580285.1 of Lucinisca nassula. Lineage (NCBI taxonomy): Eukaryota > Metazoa > Mollusca > Bivalvia > Lucinida > Lucinidae > Lucinisca > Lucinisca nassula. Next base: position 106,607,692 of record OY757018.1, on the reverse strand, counting down.
CCAAATTATCCCATACCTAACCCTAATCCTAACCCTAGCCATACACCCAGCCATAACCAAACGTATGTTACAACAGAACAACTCATCACCATCCTCGTTGAGGTGATGAAATTGGATAAATTGAACCTAGCCCCAAAAGACAAAGCGAAAGCAGTGGGAAATATCGTCAGAACCCACACCCACATAAACCCACACCTGAGTACAAACATAACAGACACCCCGGCTAGACAAAAAACGCACTGCCATACAAATGCCACCAACAGGCGTATAGCAGCACTAAGAGCAGACAACCCAACTCCCATGGATACCTCAACACCCAACCCAACAAACCCGACCCCAAGCCCATAAACATTCCAACCCCCACCCACCCGACCCCATAAGGATATATAATGGCGGACTCCACTGCAAAACCACCCCCTCCACCAGCCTCCCGACTTGACGTTCTGCAGTGGAACTCCCGTAGCGCTGTCAATTTACATCAACTTAGAGCCTTTCTAGATGAAAAAACAATATCCCCCCACGCTATATGCCTACAAGAAACCTGGTTCAAAGATAATAAAAGAACCCCTACGATACCGACATTCAAACTTGCCGCCATCTCCAACAGACAGGAAAAAGGAGGAGGTGGCGTAGCCATTTATATGAAAGATAACATCCCATTCGAAAAGCTAGACCTAAATATCAATGACCCCACTTTTGAATCGTGTGCTGTCACCATCCATCTGAAAAACTGTAAAGTAGCCTTGATAAACTGTTACGACCCGCCCAGCAATAAAAACGCAACAAAAGAACTAGATAGACTAAGAAAACTTTTCGACCATATCCCGCACCAAAGCTACATACTTGTAGGTGACTTTAACGCCCATGACACGCTATGGAGCCCAAAGCAGAACCCAAGGGGGAAGGCACTATCAGAGTTATTACTTGAATACGGGGCTACCATCCTCAATGATGGGGCACCAACCATGGCAGAAACTGAATCTTCACCTGACATCACCATAGCCACCCCAAACCTCTCAGCCCGCTCAGAATGGTATACCCTTGACAATTCCTGTGGTAGTGACCATCTCCCCATTTTGTCCAAATATAATGCCAAATACAACACCACGGGAGCAGCCGTTTCCCAAAAATGGAACCTAAACAAGGCCGACTGGGATCTCTTTAAAAATCTCTGCTCTCAAAAATTAGAAATTAGTGACAACCAAAACATAGACGAAATTGCCAACCAGTTTACGTCCACCCTAAAAGAGATCTGTGACAGTACAATTCCAACGACCTCAGTTAAACATAAAAAACTACTCCCACCCTGGTGGAATCAAGATTGTAGGAAAGCCATAAATCAACGCGAGCAAGCGAGGAAGAAATACTTGAAAAATAGAACTTCCGAGCTTAAGAATAACTACAATAAAACTAAGGCACACGCTAGAACCACCCTAAAAATAGCACAAAAACAAGGGTGGCAAGAAATAGTCAACAAACTTAACCATAAGACCACTAGTAAGAAAATGTGGTCTACTTTTAATAAATTTAGGGGTAAACCTACTGAAAAGATAAACTGTCTCAAAATTAACGGCCAGACCATAACTAATGATAGAGAGAAAGCAGACGCCCTTGCCAACCACTACCATAATATGTCGAAAACCTCCAACCAAGATCCTGCCTTCCAAACAATAAAAGAGACCGAGGAGAGAACCTTCAACCAATCTCTCCCTGACCTCTTCAACGATGACCGAAGAAGCAGTAACCTGAACTGCGACTTCACCCTATTTGAACTTAATGAGGATCTGCAGAGTAAACGCAGCACAGCTCCAGGAGCGGACAAAATTCATTATGAAATGCTGAAACAGCTCCCACCAGATAGCAAACAAAAACTCTTAGACCTCATAAACACTTCCTGGCGTAGAGGAGAAGTCCCCACACAATGGAAACTAGCCACAACAATCCCAATAAAAAAACCACTCAAGGATAAGCTGGATCCACAATCATATCGACCCATCTCCCTCACCTCATGCACATGTAGAACTATGGAAACCATGATCGCCAAACGCCTCTCCAACTATCTAGAAGCTAATAATATCATCTCAGACAACCAATCAAGCTTCAGGCCTAACAGATCCACAACTGATCAACTTGTCCGACTGGAATCAGAAATAAACATGGCTTTCATGGAACACAAAATCCTAGTAGCGGTAGCCCTCGATCTTGAAAAGGCCTTTGACCTCATGTGGTCAACCGGCACCATAACCAAACTAAAGGAATACGGAATAAGCGGAAACATGCTAAAGTGGATCCATAGCTTTCTCAAGGATAGAAAAATTCAAACCCGAGTTGGGGACAATACCTCAGAGGAACTAATCCTGGAAAACGGCTGCCCCCAAGGCTCAGTACTAAGTCCCATACTCTTTAACGTAATTGTTAACACCCTTCACGAGGCCCTGAAACCACATAATAATATAGGCCTGTCACAGTTTGCCGATGATAGCGCGGTGTGGGGGAAACGCTCTACCCTAGAACTGGCGGTCAAAGACCTACAATCAGTTCTAAGAGAAATCGAAACCTGGGCACTAAGATGGGGATTCAAAGTATCAAACCTAAAGACTAAAGCAATCATATTCAGCAAACGACGAAATCTGAAGACCACTCAAAACAAACTATACCTCTTTGGTAGGGAAATAGAATGGGCCCAGAACATCAAATTTCTGGGCATGATCCTCGACAAACATCTGACTTGGAGAGATCACATTAAAGATCTCAAAGAAAGATGTGAAAAAGACCTGAACCTACTACGAGTAGTGTCAGGTACCACCTTTGGAGCTGATAAAAAGACACTCCTGATCCTATACAAAGCCCTTATTCTTAGTAAGCTAGACTATGGAGCCCAGGCTTTCAACTCCGCGTCAGAGAATATCCTTAAAACTCTGAATATCATTCAAAACCACGCCCTCAGGATAGCAACAAGAGCATACCGATCTACCCCAATCAACGCACTAGAGGTGGAATGTGGACTTAAACCACTACATCTACGAAGGGAAGAACTCATATTAAAATACTGGGCTAGATCCTCCCCACTTGGCAAATCCCTCCCAGTGAATGATCTATTAACAGATCATGGTTGCTATTCATGTAGGAGAGCCAAGAACTACAACCCATATTGTAAGAAAGTCCGTGCCCTCCTGAAAGAGCACAACATACCCGATAAGATCCAGGCACCCAAGTACAGATCCAAATGGGATCTCAAACACAACACACCCTCCTGTTACCTCCATCAGGTCCAGGAAAGAAGAAAATACAAATGAATACATGAAAAATAAAAGCCTCTCTTATGTTCGCACCAGCCATGCTGGGAAAACTCTAATCTACACAGATGGCAGTAAGGACCCCACAACAGGAAAAACCGGCGCCGCATTCGTTGTCCCAGAGAGAAATCTTCACGTACCGATTAAAACAAACCAACACCTCTCAGTATTCACAACTGAACTGATTGCCATTCACTGGGCCATCTCCTGGGCCATCACAGTTAAGACACCCAAAGCCACAGTACTCACGGACAGCCTAAGCGCTATCCAGGCCCTACAGTCAGGAAAATCCAAAACACGACCTGACCAAATTGACTCAATCCTGTCTAAACTAGATAAGGCAAAAAGAGAAGGGCAAGACATTGAAATCGACTGGATCCCATCCCACGTCGGCATCCCCGGTAATGAGGCGGCCGACGAAACAGCCAGATTAGCACTAGATATAGGTATTAAAGATTATACTCTCCCTTCAAAACGGGAGATCTATACAATCATAGACACCGCCATAACTAGAAAATGGCAAGCTCTATGGGATAGAAACCCAACCAACACCGGGAGGCATTACCAACTCCTCCAGCCCACAGTGGGTAAATCTGCCCACCAATTTAGCAACAACAGAAAATTAGACGTGGTAATTTCCCGTTTGAGATTTAACCATAACGGCCTAAATGCCAACCTCACTCAACTAGGAAACACAACGGGTCTATGCAGAAAATGCGATAACTATGAACTAGAAACAACACAACACATCTTGTTTGAATGTGTAACAAACGCCCATGCACGAGAAGAGATAAAATCTGAAATGTTCAAATTAGGATATGAATCGGTACACCTACAAGATCTCCTCGCTCCCCCCGAAAAACACTGCTCGGCCATAGCCGAGGTGGTTAAGAAATTCCTTAAAGACACAAATTACTGGGAAGTAATATAAGAAAAACAGCTTTTGTTACCCACACACCGCGCTTAGGCAACCATCACCTACCGTCAATCTGCACTTGGACCTGAGACGGGGGCGTCAAAGCGAGACACTGTGGTTGCGGCTCATTTGCTTTGCACTTATGGGTGCCCCGCCGAGGCTACCCCCCGTCAAAGGACAAACCAATGACCCTCCCATACCTTCAACATCATAACAGACCACGGGCAAGGGTGCATCATAAGAAAATCCCATAGCCCGAAAACTCCCACGGACATGCTTGAACCTACGGCGACAAGCCGATTCGGGACACTGTGGTTGCGGCTCATGTGCTTTGCACTTATGAGTGTTCCGATGAGGTAACATGCCGCGGCAGGACAGGCAGCCCCCATGGGAAGGTAATTCTTCACAATAACCGCGCCACCCGTTAACTTGGTTTTGAACAAGTTACCCTAAGAGCCGGACCGTGCCTTTGTGGGGGGACCCCCCTCACAAGCCCGGCCCGCCCTGTGCACAGAATGGGAAGCCAAAATATGTGACGGATGGCGGGGTCATATTAGCACAAGCACAATATGCACTAATGACTTTTGTTTGTATTACAGGTACAGGTGGGACCCCGGGGGACTAGAAACTGAACACAACTACACTGATCCGAGCGCACACATGGGGTCCCAAAGCACTAATCCGACTTTTCTATTTCAGGAACGAGAGGAGGCTCGACGGAGCCCGTCAGGACAACATCCTGAGGGCACCTGGGAGAAAGCCCGTACTGGGCTCCCCCTAGGTACCAACAGAATGAAATCCCCTGAAGTAGGCAAAGCGAAGGCATAAATACTGCCAGAACAGAGCATACAAACGGGGACAGGTCACACGCTAAATATCTTTATAGGCGGGGCAACGGCAATATCCACCATTTGCTAGGTATTTGGAAATAGGAAGTCCCTTAAAAATGCCTTTTGGAAGACCATTCAAAAATAAAAATTAGCGGGATTGCAAAACGGCCTCATCACTGCCTTTCCCAAACAAACACATACCTCCAAACACATCACGAAGACACACCTGTCCAATTTTGAACCCCACTTGCATAGGCAGGTCTCCGTGATGAGAGCACGGGTACTAGGACTTTTTGCAATAGCCGGAATTGGCTGGTCTATTAGTCACCCACCCTGGCTCACTTTAGATGCCTGTTCAAAATTCAAAAGTTTAATGCGTTATCACCCTTTAACAAGCATCGTGACCGAAGGCGTTTTCTTTGCCATGTCAGGGGTGGAGGCAGAGAATAATGGAAGCCAGAACTGATAATGTATGTTAGCTTTTTTCCTCGACCAGACATTCGAAAACAGGGCTGTGCTCTGACACATTTGGCAGTCGAAATTGGCAACACGTCATCACATACTAGAGCCCGTCTTTGGTCAGATTCCTGCACTCAAAATTCTAAAATCGCTATAGAACTGTGTTTCTTAGGACAAACGCTGTACATTGGGTGCGATTTGTGCCTTCCTCCGATTAAGAGTTCAGTATATTCCCATTGGTCAGCTGACACCTGTCGAATTGACAAGTGCCAGCACATTGGAGGCCCTGGGAAGAGCAATTCATAAACTAATCCCATTTAGCGAGATGGGGGTAGCCCCTATGTGCTTTTAGCGCCCGGTTACCTTACAAAATCTATCAAGAGTCAAGAATCTTCAAACATGGTTTGGTTAATAAATTACACCCTTTACAGATGAACTACTTCACACAGATTAATGACCAGTGTATTTCACCATTTGTCAATATATGTATGTGACACTTTTCTGCAATAACATAAAAATTGAATGTGAACTTTGAAATTTTCCAAGTTGAATAAGGAAGAAGATTTGTGTGGGGAGAGAGGCGGGTGGGTCAATTTGGTACAAGAGGTTTTTGTTTTCTGTGTCAAACAAAATAGGACCTTTCATAAATCCTTCAAAATCCATGATACAATTCATGTAAATCCAATCTAACCTATAAAGGAAAAAAGAATAACTATAAAGATTGTTTGACTGAACAGAACAGGCTTGTCTACAGTTCAGAGAGTCAATCAGACCTCTTCATTTGTCCTGCAATAATGTCTTTTGACTTTTGATCAAATACAAATACCTCAAATAATTACTGTTATAAAATAATAAAAACTATTTTGTCTTGTTCAGTGATGAAAATATAGTCTAACATCATGTACATGATTTAGGGGGAAGCTTTTAAGACCAGTTTAGCAACAGGACAGAGGCATTACTCCAGTGATTTAATCGACCACCAATTGACCAGTATTGACCAGTAATGACCGGTTAAAACCGGTTTTAACCACTGGCTTTTTGCCAACCTTGTCTGTATGCTGTCTGATGTTGCCATGGCAACTGATGCCATCTGATCATCATTTTGCTAGGTGCTGATGTAAACATATAACCTAAGTAATTATCTGGGCCAATTAGCATTTGAGTATGATTTGTAATTAGGTAGAAAATTGCAATTCTTTCAGTCCATATTTTCTCCCAATTTCTTGTCAGCCATTTTGGGAACTCATTTATGACCTTTGAGTGAAGTTAAAACAAATCTCTTGGGAATAAAATCTGTAATTGAAGCCAATTTATTAATATTTAATGAAGGTCTGTAATACCATTTGTTACGAGCCAGGCTTAGCAGAAATCAAAAGCAAACAAGCCTTATGGAAAAATTTAAGAAAATTTATTTGCGAACAATCTTTAACCTGTAGAAGTAAGAAAATTAAATGTACTTAACTCTGTTACGAAATATCCTTGAATGAATCTATTTTCCTTGATCCCACAGAATTCCCAGTCCGAAATGAAATATAATATCCTTGGACAATCCAACACAGAATTTAGAAATAACTTTTCTTAAAAACCCAAACATCAAACTCCAAAGTCTGACTCAAAGAGAAAAATCAAGCTCTTTTATAGACCCTAAGATTTCTCTAGAACATTCCAGAGGGCTGTGGAATAAGATAAGGTAGTTTTCTAAAAAATAATGCCACCCCAAACTTTCTGGAAGATTCTAAAGTACTTTTCCTTGTAAACATGTTGTTTACCAAATAAAATTAATCTGTGACTCATTTCTTTCCAGAAAGTTCTTTAAGAAGAATTAGGTCACCCAGTGGGGTGAAAGTGGGAACCAGAAAAATAAATTCTTATGCATAACACATTAAACCATGATTTCTGTTTGACCATGTTCTTGCACACCAGACAAGGAAATCCGTGATTTTACCCTGGGATAGAAATTTATGTTCTGAACCTGGTGTTCCGACCCCAAATCGAATATAATCGCGTGTTTGATAAATGCACTGGTTGATTACAACCTCATGCGCGGTGTCGTCATGCGTGATGTCACTAAACATTCCTGTTGTGTCATCACAAAATGGCGGACGTCGGTAACTGAAGTGACAGCAGCATTAAAAATTCGCAATAGAAATGGAAGGTATGCAAGAAAAAGAATCCAATATGGGTGGGAGGGGTGGATAGAAAAATCCGTCCCTCGGGATCACTGTCCGGCATCACTCTGCAAGCCTCGTGATGCCCGACAGTGTCCCTCGGGACAGATTTTTCAATCCACCCCTCACACCCATATAAGATTCTTATACTCCATTATGCAGCCTGGCAAGACTCTTGAAATTTAACCCTTATCTTGCTGTTCACGACAACCCCTGTCTTTGCAAACAGTGTAGATCCAGATCAGATGGCTTCTGAAGAAGCCATCTGATCAGGATCTGCACTGTTTGACATTCAGTTTATGAATTTGTAGCAATAAATTACATCAAGTTATTTGATTGGTTGATAGACAGAAATGGGTGTGGCTTAAATGAATATTCAGCAAGATAAAAGTTAAGATATAGAAAGTAGAGGTACATGTACAGAAGAATTCCAATGGCTCAAACACCTATTGGTCATCTGCCATGGTTGAGTCGGAACCCGTTATTGAGTCCCTAGGGAATTCCTACAGATAATATGGTCTAAGCCTACCAAGGGGGCAAAGTGGTGTGAGTTGAACTGTCCATACATATATACCCTTTGGTTTCATTGGGCGGCAGGGCTTGAGATGTCATTTCATCTCAGTGTCATGTAAAAGTCACACAAAATTGGAAGCAACGTCTCCAAAATGACATAACTAGTATTGATGGGGACACTAAGCCTTATTTCAAACCAACAACTATCCTTCAATTCATCACAAAATACCAACCTTATTTGTTGCTTTGTATTGTTTGCAAATAGCAGAAGCAGTTTTTCTCATGTCATAGCCCACATAATAATTATGGACCTGTTCATTCATCTTCAGCGGATTCAAATTCAGAAGACCAGGAAATTCACTTAGCCTCAGCAAGCCGAAACCCCCAGCATCATTGATCACAAGTGAGAGTCAGACCACTTTGTCAAAAGCTACAAGCTATGGGACAGCACAGAACAGAATCGGCACCCCTTCAGAACCTGCCAACTTTGGTGTAACACAAAGCAAGTCCCAGAATAATGCTGTATCAAGTCCTGTCAACTTTGATGTTACACAGAACAAACCAAATGTGAAGCAGGGTGCTGTGTCTAAACTTAGAAGCTGTGGGAAACCCCAGGGTGAAAATGAAGACATCACATTTGTATCACAGACTAAACCACTACAAAATCTGACTAATGCCAGGGAAAGCAGGAAAATGGTGGAAAAGTCAAAGAAGGTATTGTAAATAATAAACTTAAGTGGGATTCACACACCTTCAGGGGAGGCAACTATCCAAGTATTTACTATTTTGAAAGAGTTGCCTAGCAACTCTTTCAAAATAGTATATACTTGGATAGTGTCTTTAATAATAAATTATAATCGTCGAAACTTGACAGTTTTATAGGGGCGACCTTTAGTGAGCCCCTATAAAATTGTCAGGATGAAACGATGATATTTTATTATTAAAGATGCTAATCGTGTATATACATGTAGACAATACCGCAGTCCAAAAAATCCATTAGTTTTGAAATAATTTTGCAAATTTCACCCAAAAAAGACTGCAGACAGTGGGTCATGTTAAACAACATTTAATGACATGGCGTGCACATGTAGCATAGCGTGACGTCAAAGAGTGCAACGTTTCTGATGTAATGGCGCCACAGAGAAGTCAGAATTAACATGGTCGCTCAAATAAAAATTTTCTTGGCACTATACATTCTGCAGAAGTGAGTGAGTGTTTGAGTTTTACGTCCCACCAACAGCTAAGGTCATATGGAGACGGGACCGCGGTTTAAAGACTCATCCGAAAATCTGGTGAAGCCCGGGATTGATCCTGCGAACCCCTGGTTTACAAGGCAAGTAGCAGTGCACCTTTATTCCCCCCCAAGGGACCATTCATTATAGCCCCGCTTGAAAAGTGGGGCTATATTGGATTTGCCCTGTCATTCCGTAATTCTGTAATTCCGTAATTCTGTAATTCTGTAATTCCGTAATTCCGTTATTCCGTTATTTTTTCGTCACAGTTTTCCCCGAAACTAAGAGAGCTAGAAAACTAAAACTTTGTATACACGTGGACAATGGGTGCCTCCACGGACCTTACCGAAATTATGACCAAGGGCCCATAACTCTTGGAGTTATCTCCCCTGATAGGTTTTTTTAAATGAAAATGTTTGGTCACAGTTTTCTCAGGAACGAAAGAAGCTAGAAAGCTCAAACTTTGCATAAATGTGGACATTGGGTGGATATAGGGAGCTTACCAAAATAATGGCCAAGGGCCCATAACTGTTGGAGTTATCTCTCCTGATAGGTTTTTTAAATAAATGAAAATATAGGTTTTTTTTAAATGAAAATGTTTGGTCACAGTTTTCTCAGGAACTAAAGAAGCTAGAAACCTCAAACTTTGCATAAATGTGGACAATGGGTGGATATAGGGAGCTAACCAAAATAATGGCCGAGGGCCCATTACTTTTGGAGTTATCTCCCCTGATAGTATAGTTTTTTTTAATAAATGAAAAGGTTTGGTGACAGTTTTCTCAGGAACTAAGAAAGCTAGAATACTGAAACTTTGTATGAACATGAAAAGTGGGTGGATGTATGGCCCTTACCAAAATAATGGCCAAAGGCCCATAACTCTTGGAGTTATCTCCCCTGATAGGATATTTTCTGCAAGTAAAAAAATCATTTCACTTTTCTAACCATCAAACCATGAAAAATATTTTCGATACAGTTTTCTCAGGTACTAAGAAAGCTAGAAAGCTGAAACTTTGTATAAACATGAACATTAGGTGGATGTAAGTAAATAATGGCCAACAACATTACTCTTGGGGTTATCTCCCCAGCAAAGAAAAAAAAAATATTAAAGTTTTCTCTGGAACTAAGAAAGCTCCCCTGATAGGTTAAAAGCTTTTAGAGTCAATGTGTCTTACTCCTCTGATAGCGCTATAGCGGGGCTATAGTCAGATCCTCTGACAGCTCTAGTTTGATTGGTTGATAGACAGAAATGGGTGTGGCTTAAATGAATATTCAGCAAGATAAGGGTTAATGAACCTAGACACATAAGAATGTCTCTGATCATGTTGACCCGGTGAACATCAGATTAGTCTTAGTATTCGCCCAGACTGATCAGAACTTTCTTCAGAGACAATACTTAGTTCAGGTAACAATTGGGCTAAAGCTTATATAGAAGAAAACAGAAGGCTGTGTCAAAACAAATCAGGGTTCTGTGGTTTAAAACTGATGATTTCTTTAGTTAACATAACATTAAAACATCCATCATTTAATAAGGTAAATATGCTGATATTTTTGCTTAAAAAAATGTGAGTAGCTTTTGCAAATGCAAAAGTACCCATATTTTTCCCCACAGAAATACCCGACTCTTAGTTACCCGGATGTTTGCAATTGCAAGAGCAGTTAACTATTTGACCAGTATCAAACTCGTTACTCTAATTTCTAATGATGCTATGAGCAGTGGGGCCTTGATGTTGTCTATGGCTCCACTGCTCATAGCATCGTTAGAAATTAGTGTAACAACTTACATGTACAGATAGAATATACACCCCCATATACACCATACACACCCCACCCACCATCTAGAGCCTATCCAGGTTGCACAAAGAATCTACGAGCAAATAACAAGGGTTTGGATTGGAACACTTTACTGCACATATGCCTCAGACTGGTAAATGATTTTGCCTATCCACAGGGCTTAAAAATTTGACTCGTCCCCTCGCCATACGAGTAAAACATTTCAAGGATGAGTAAAAATTTTGTCTTGTCCCTATGAAATTTATCAAAATGTACATGCCATTTGTCATGCAGGGTGAGTGGGATTTTGAAGAATCTTCCAGTCCTGATCCATCATTGTAAGTTATCTGTTTCTTCTGTATGACTCACTTGTGTCAGCACATGGCAAAACTTACAATACAACCTGGGACCAGAGAAGATTCAAATCAGAGTGCACATCCAACCAGAATGGTGAAAGTTTTTTATTTTTATGCCCCAACCATTCGATAAATGGTGGAAAGGCCATATAGAGTTACCCCTGCCCGTCCATGTCTGAGATAGCATAGCAATTTGCATTTAAGTTACCTTAATTGCGCTACCAGAATGGGTATCTGTGTCCGTTGGACACATTTCTAGTCTCTGAGTTGCCTGGATGCTGTAGAGGGTTCATGCTATTAGCTCCAGCTGATCTGAGTCTTTGCTGTTTGCATAAGTCATATTGTTGGTTTTATTATGTGCTGACTTATAAGTAGAATGTGTATTTCAGGCGTCCACATTCCAGACCTCTATAACAGCCTTCACCATGCAGAACAAACCTAAGCCTGTTGCTGCTATTGCACCTCACAGGTAAAGTGCCAAAGTTTTGTTAGATCAGTGTGAGCTTATCTCATTGAATCTTCAACTGCTTAAACAGCTTTGGGACTGTGTAAATTTGTTCTTAGGTTGAAATGTTCTTCTCTACCTCTATTTTAGTCATGATTTCGAAAATGCCTGGCACTGCTACAGATATTAATAATAATAATTCAACCTCATTTATAGCGGGTAAAACATTTCGAAAAATGGTACTAATCTTCCATGTGGCCCCCTTTTCCTCCTGACCTGGGAAGAAACCTGTACTTAGCAATGTGGATAGTCTCTTGCCCATGGAAACAGCACTTGATGGTTGCTGGGATCGAACCGGCTATTGGATTGTGATTATCGGGGCCAGTGTCATTAGTAAACATACCATTAAAAGTTCAATCAAACATAATCACAAATATGCTAGTATTTTTGCCGAAGAAATGTGAGCAGCTTTTAGAAAAGCTAAATCTGCTCAGTTTTTTTGCAAAAACACCACTGTCTTAGACATTGTAGTTACAAGAGCAGTATACAGCATGAACATTAACAATTGCGCAAAGCTAGCAATGCTTTGAACAACTGGGCCCTGAAGTGGAATTTTATCCAGTACATTTTGTTGTACTGCAAAGAAATTTCCAGGCTTTTGGTTGGACCTCGGAAGAGCAAATATTTTCCATATACCCCATGAGCAAAAATATTTTACCCTCTCACTCTGGACTTTGCTGAATCGTGATGTCCGTCATCTTGGATTTACTGCACTGTCGGTCAGATATATAAGGAAAATAATTTCATGCACCACAATAATTTCCAGCGAATAAGTTTATAAATAAAAACTTTTGATTGTTTTTCAGTCATTCGGTACTTTATTTCATTGTTTTCCAACATGACATAAACATTTTCCCACTGAACATGGTGATCCATGTAGTGCGTGCAGAAGGGCGCGTTTGATGCTGCCACATGTCAACATATTCTTCCGATGACGTCCGCTACAAAACAATCCTTTGGAAAACATTACAACAATATACAAAATGTCAAAAAGCTTTCCATCATCCTCATCGTTGTCTCACCTCTGTGGTTCTTTGATTTTTGTGTTCACGGAGATGTTGCACTGATGAGTTATGAGGCCTTCATGCGGACTGAACAAATTATTTGTCTAAATCGCGACGGAAGTAAGGGCGAGGATTGTGGCCACGTAAAATCGATTTAAGCCCCCCAGTGGAAATCTTCCACTGACCGTTCCAAGGCGGCTCTTCTGTGGCGATTTATTTATGTTGTTGTTTGTTACTTACTGTGTGTATCACTTGTGTCTTTTGGTTTTGGATGGCCATATGGCCATTTTGTGGGAAAGTAACTGTCCTTATGGCCTTCCTTTGTTTAGGTTTCCATTATGGTCTGGTCGCTTAATGTTTGTATTTCTTTCCCTTTGGTGTCTTTTATGGGTGGAGTAAGTTAATTGTATCAATTCCTGATCTTTGTATTACTTCTACTTTCCAGTATAACAAAATTGTTACTTTGATTCTTGACTGGGAACATGGGATCATATTTTCTGCCTGAGAGCAATATTTGCCTGAGCCATAATATTCCCTGCCTGAAAGTGATACTTACCCGAGCCTTATGGCTAGGGCACATATCCCTCTCAGGCAGGGAATATGATCCCATTTTTCCCCCTTCAAGAATCGAAATAACTTACAATATCCCTTATTTTGGGCCAGACAGATTGAATGGAGTGTAGCCAAGGGGAAGATAGCTAGAAAGCCTAAGCTGACAAGACTTTGAACTGTAAGCGAAAGCAGTATAGAATCAAGTTTGAAGAGTCAGTATTGACCCAAATGAGTTGCCCAAAATGCAGCATGTCATTAGGGTCTATACTGTTTGTCACTCATCCAACTATTTTTAGACACAAAATCAGCAAGTTGCCCCCGCCCATCCGGGCTTAAATAAATATTTGGGCTGCATGATGCTTCCACGCAGAGCTGAAACCGACTGCACACGGGTACTGGTAAACCACTTAGAGGATCTAAGCTTGCCCAGGCAAAGCAGTGCAAGTAGGACCTTCCATATAAACCTTATTGGTTTCATTGGGCGACAGGGCTTGAGATGTCATTTCATCTCAATGTCGGGTAAAAGTCCTACAAAATTGGAAGCAAAGTCTCCAAAATGACCCATACAGTGTTGTTTGGGATGAAAAACCTCAAATCAAACAAACAAACAAAAAATCAGCAAGTACATTTTGTAAATTTTACTTGTTCAAATTTTAGGAGTTGAGGTGTCAGAATATGTAGGGCAAATATGCTAAATGTATGACACCTATTTTTAAGATCTCCTCCCAAGCCAGAGTCAGAGAGGCCTGTACTGAGTGGTAAGAGAAAGTCTGATGAGATGAACAACTGGCACATGAAGAATCTGAGCAGTATGTTTACATCATTTGATGAAGATAATGACAGCGACTTTGAAATGGACATGCCTACAGGTAAATAGAGGATATTGAATGAGTGTTCATGTATTATTTAATTCATTAAACAAGTTTAGGAAAGGGATAAATTGTGAGGCTTTGCAGAGCATTTTATCTCTTTCCTCAACCAGTTTAATAAATTCAATAATACATGAAACTGTATGCAAGATTCTGTTTATCATATGACATTTAAAACGCATTTTATTAAGGAATTTTTAACCTAAATGTCAATACTATGCCATTAGTAAATGCGATATTAAGGACTTTGTACATGAAACTTTACAGGGCATATTTAAATAATTTGCATATTTAATCCACAAGTGGATTATGGAATTTATTATATAGAGGACCTTATAGGAGTGCTCATGTATTATTGAATTTATTAAACGAGTTGAGGAAAAGGGATAAAATGCGAGGCTTTGCCGAGCATTTTATCCCTTTTCCTCAACGAGTTTAATAAATTCAATAATACACAAGCACGAATGCAAGATTCTATTTATCATATGACATTTGAAACGCGTTTTATTCACGATTGTTTACAAAAATGTCAATATTTCGCCATTAGTAAACGCGACGTCATTAAGGACGTCGTACATGTAACGTTACGGGGCGTATCTAGCTAATTTGCATATTTAATCCACTAGTGGATTATCAAAAATATTACATGGCATTATTACACTCTCAGACGTGACGTCATATGATAAATAGCGTTATTACACTCTCAGATGCAACGCCTTCAGGTAAATTACTTTTGGTACTGCTTGCCTCAGTGGCTCAGTCAGATGCACATCTGACAGGTGATCAGGAGGTGGTTTGTGGGGTCCCTTTAGGGTCAACCAACATTCTTCTGTGTTGTATGGTCATTCTCTCCTTTCTGCTGATTTATGTGGAATGGGAACACCTGGCAGATTTTTCCACCATTTTTCAAAGGGAGACAACTATCGGAACTTCCTGGTCACTTTTCTATAAGCTCTGTCCCTAGGAAAAAGGGGTCAACTCTTAAAGGAAAGAATTTGCTCCACAGGAGAAATTTTTACCTTTAAGAGTTGACCCCTATTGACATGGGAGACAAAAACACTTGCATGAGTTGCCTCCAATGAAAGTGATTCCATTCCCCTTAAGAAGGGAAGTTGTCAGTTTCTTGCCAAAGACTGTTCATTGTTCTGGTACACCACTTACATGTATGTATAAGCATGTGCAGGAATAGTGAGCTTACAGTCCACATTACATTAACAGAGTTATACCCCTTCGAAAGTTTATGTATATTTTTTGTTTCAGGCTAACCTCCTAATAGTTTTCATCCGATCAAGCTTAAAAATATTTTATAGTTAGGCCATGATGTAGAGCAGTGCATATTGTTTTGAGATTAAAGTCCACAAACACCGATTAGTACAAATGCCAGTATAATGTGCTACATCTTATTTGTTGCTACAGCCTATGATGTCCCGCTTTCTGGAGCTCTTCTTTGATATGTCTCTTGAGCGCTGTGGTGCAGTGGTAAAGCATCAGATTTTACATCGAGAGGTGGCCGATTTGATCCCCGCAGGTGCCAAGTGTATCTTTTATATAAACTATCAGTGATTTTTTTACCCCTGCGTCCTGCGTCCAGGACGCACAAATAGGACTGAGGACGCACGATCATAAAATATGTGCGTCCGTCGGACGCAAATATTGCATGGGCGAAAAATCCAACTTTCGTTTTCACTGCCGTAAATATCAGCGGAAGTGATAAAATACCGCACTTTTACCGAACCTTCAACTGCCCAACGAGTCACCGAAAAATCGATTCCGTTTATCGAGAAGTTACAGTCGCTGCTCACAGATCATCGTGGAAGGCAGTGGTGGTCTCAGCTTAACAGTTCTCATAAAGTACAGTTGATCCTTGACAACTCCAAGTTTATGGACATCGACAATGCGGTACGATCCCATATATGGGGTATCGCCAGGGGACTTTGTTTCGTGCTGCACTCCAGAAGATCAGCAATACTCAACAAGTGTGTATAAATTCATGGCCGGGGTGAGGTTAAGAGTTGTGCAAGAACGTTTGCTGACAACCTGTATATAGCTTTTTATTGTGTGCGTTGACTTGTAAACTATGCTGCTGTAAATATATTTTACTCTGATCTACTAATGGGAACGATGCACACACAGCGGGCCAGTCCTATTTTATTTTTTGAGATAGTATTTTAAAGACTGGGTGAAGTGATAGGCAATATAAACTTTTACGTCTCTAACGACGGTGCTCCAGGAAGTGGAGGAATTTCCGACAGAACAGAACAGACAGGTACAATTTAATGATCTAACCAAAAGACGAGAATCCCCTACATCCAAAATGAGCCCAAACTTTCACACAAGCACGTTCAATGCGAACATCAAAGTTTTCCGCAATCCAATTCGCCGCCCACAAACCAACTCTACCAGTTGTCTGCATGTGATCGGTAAATGTGTCAATGACGTCATCCGATGCCAGCAACCCCGCACGTGTTTAATGCCATTGTTTTATTTTAATGAGCTGTATCCCGTTCTTAAAAAATGTTTGGAACCGGTAAAAAATATTTTCTCGATAGCTAAACGGATGTGAATGGAGGTGGATAGAAAACGGCGCTTTGCACAGCCCCCGAATTATCCCCAGCAGCTCCAACAACAGCTTTCGACTTTTCCCGCCAAGCCGAGCGTCTGCTATTTGGCGCCAAAACATAACCATTCATGATCCGTTTTTATAATGCATACATGTACCGTTTGATGTAGCTAATTGTCTGAGGTGCGAGTAAATCATTTTCACATTGATTGTGGATTAAATTTTATGATTGGGGAATAAACGCAAATTAGAGACATAACTTGACCATATTTTCACACCTCGTTCAAGTTGGCTTATCGCCAGAAATGAAAGACACGCACCGCAGGGCAATCAAGCTTACTTGGCAATTATATGACAGGGATTAACATTAGTGTCATAATTGAACTGTTATAAATACACAGACAGTTTGACTCTGAATTGTCGACAAAGCCGGACAGTGCAGCACTATTGTGATTTACTTACTCTAGTTTTACTGTATTTAAGGACTCAAAAGACCGGGCGTCCTAAGGTCAAAGTGCACCTGCCCAGCGCGATTTGGGACTTGTACCTGGCGGCCGGGCAATGGGTTTGTCAGCCCCTGAACCTAGATAGCTGGTTTCCCAATCAGGGGAGGAAACGTTTGTCGACAATGGTTCGGAATATTATCTCCATTGTGCATGAAGTAAATTTCACGCACATGTTGCGGTGCGCATTTATCGAAAACGAAAGTAGAAAACATTACGGAAAATAGACTAAAAAACGTACACTTTAGCAGGATCACTTTGGGCTAGTAAACAATACAAGTTGTTGATTGATTCTGTTCATTGCAAATAATAGATACTAGACCGCATTATTTTTAACTAAGAATAATGGCATTTTATACTGAACCGATCTTTTTTGTACTTTCTTTTTTTCCCTCCAAATATTGGGACTCATACTTTCGGATTTGGGACGCACAGTTTTTTGGTTAAGCGAGTCCCAGGACGCATAGTTGAAAATTTGTAAAAAAATCACTGAACTATATATGATATAATACTATAACTATATATTTTATATGAACTATATATAATATAATACTATAAGATGAGATGTCATTTCATCTCTATGTCAGTATATTTAGACTATTAGTGATAACTTAAGACAGCTCAATATGGATATGTGAAAAGAAATATAAATGACGAAGATGTGTCATCTGCCATCTTCCCATTATTTAGTTTTCCTTTCATTAAATGAATTAATGAAGGTACTCAAGAAGATTGTATTTAATTCTTTAAGAAACAAATGGTGTGGATATTTGTTCGAATAGCCTCAGTGAGCTATTCTTACAAAATTAATGTCCTATTTATTCGCTTTATCCTGTTCTTGCCCCAGGGTCCAGCTTATGGAAGGGACTAAGGGTCATGGCAGGAGCATCTACGCAGTTTTTAAGAATGGCCTAAGACAGTCTACCATGTAACCAAAAAGAACAAAAAAGCCCTACTGTTTTAATAAATTGGAGTTGAAGGTTAGGCTACAAGTGGAGGTTGGAGGCCATATATTTTACCAGTTTTGATTTTGACTACCATGAAAGCAATCATATTTTAGATAAAATTTCATTTAAATAAGAATATTTTGACAGCTTTGTGTATAAACATGTCACTTGACAGCATTTGAATCAGTATATGACTTCTAAAAGTAGGGGCCATTGCGATAATATCAAAAATTTTAATCAGGGAAAATCAAATCAAATCAGGGAAAAATCAGGGAATTTGATTGCTAAAAATGTGTGGCCACCCTGATCCAATGCAGACTGTCCTTTTGGTTTCATTGGGCAGCAGGGCTTCAGATGTCATTTTATCACAAAATTGGAAGCAACATCTCCAAAATGACCTAAATAGGGGATGTTAAATCTCCCCTTCAACACTTGAAGACATTGCTTCCAATTTTGTTGGAGTTTTACTTGACATAGAGATGAAATGACATCTCAAACCCTACCAGCCACTGAAACCAATAAGGTTTATGATAATGTGCATGGACCATCCGACTCGAACCACATTGCCTGGGCAGGCTTAGACCCCCTGCCCAGAAAAAAGGTTGGTAAAGTAAATAGACCGGCTTGAAATGACCTATAGTGTTTGCTGGCCCAGAAAACTCCAAACTAAATCAAACTTTTATGATTGCATTAATAGGGATTATCAACTAAATGATAATCCCATTTATTTGGTGCGAACAAATTGAATGGACTGTCATTAATGTGTCATGATTGCAGCTTCAGGGTGGCTTGACCTCTCATTATTTAGGTTTAAACAATGTCTGATCGCAATTTCGATCTCTTCATCCACCATGACAGTTGGTCCAGGTTACTGGACGCTTGCACCGTGTTTGTTATTCAGCAGTCAAGCGTCTTAAGGGCCAAACTATGGTTTGGCGTCTTGCGCATGCTCAGGGAAACCTTCCTTTTCCGTTTTCAAATCCAGCAAAAGAAAGTTGTATTTTTTAAGAAGAATCTAAAACTAAAAATCCAGCAAGAGAAAGTTGTCGGGACTCGGTTGAGATATGTTTCATAATAAAAGAAGAAGAGGGTGTCCTTTAGCTATAATATAAGAATTTCCATTGGTTGACCTCGAACAACAATAATAGTATCGGTACTTTCGTTTTGCAACCGGAAATGATAAAATGCGTTAGTGACGAGGTACAACTAAATAGGGAAAAGGGACAACTAAGACAGTTCACCGTTACGAAAATATTAGGAAAAGTGACACTACGGCGGCATAAAAATCGCCATTTTAATTGCAAAATATACATGGGTGACAATGGTGGCCCTGCGAGTTTTTGGTACCTTATAAAGCTTGGGGAAAATGTTATTATGGAAGATAAATAGTATGCAGCGAAGAAATTAAAGGGCTAAATATGATTTCTGATATAAGGACGGTCGGCCGGGAACTCTTCAGTAAAAAGAAACAAAGAACGGATATCTTTCCCGCCAGTTTCTCATTTGGTGGAGGTGAAAGCTTCGGTTTTTATTGCTAAAATTTGATCATTTTTGAACAGTTGAAAGCAAAATCTTTGCCAGAGGTGTGGGACTGATTGAAAATATTTCTTGTGTACATTTGGTAAGGGGAATTTCCACAGGGGTCATGACCTTTGGCACTCATTGTGTAACGTTAAATTAACTTACAGTACCATATTTTAAGTAAATACGCTTTTAGAATTTTCTTTATATTTTTGAAGGGATTATGCCTCGACTTTCGGGTATAATAGCGTCAGTTTGGGTTGTCAGAGTTAAACAGCGCAGGCATTGTGGGATAGCTTGACGGCTCGGCTGACCAGCTATGTTATTTTTAAATATGCAAATGACCATGTGTTTGTCGAATGTTAGTTTATTTATGAACACCCGACCTACTTTTGAGCCGGACATAGCCGCTTGAATCACAGGTGTGATATACCGGTATTTACGATAGTAACCTGTCAATTAAACATATATTGGGAATTCAATGACCACAAACAATATATTTTCTAAAGGTAATTTTATTGACTTTCAAAACATATTTGAAGCCACAAACCTCATCTGATTCGATATGACAGAGTGGCTGGACCTTTTGACTCTTGTCCGCTATGAACTCTGCACATATCACCATTAGGTCTTGTATATTATATTGTGCAAATTGTACAAGCTTAAGGCTGTGGTTGCCTTTTGGTAAATTCCGATATAAAAGGAAAATTTGGGCTATTACTCGTCTCTCCTTTAGACTCTGATCAGCTCAGATTCAAGCTTGACGGGAAGTTTTATTTTGTTTAAGCAATGCCATTTGGTCGCAGCATAGCACGCCAGACTTTCGAGACTGTCGCTACTTTTTTGGAATTCTGGGTAGCTAGACATGTTTCTGAGGGACGATTCATATGTTATCTTGACAGTTTCCTGCTTGGTACTAGGGAGTCCATTTTGTGGGCAATTTATAAATGTTACATGTGGTTTATCAAAGATACACTGTCACCTTCGCATCACAGCAGATATGAAGGAATTTGAACTTTGGGTACAATTTTTCAAAAAAAAAAAAAAAAAAATTATGGTATTTCCGTTTCTCATGACCGGTTCTGGATGTCAAATGAGGACTTACAGCACTGCACCATTCGTGCAAGGGGTTTGAACTCGGTTTTGGTGCCTACTTTGTAGGTAATGAGATAAGACCAGTGGTCCAGTGGATAA
Source organism: Lucinisca nassula (assembly GCA_963580285.1). Taxonomy (NCBI): domain Eukaryota; kingdom Metazoa; phylum Mollusca; class Bivalvia; order Lucinida; family Lucinidae; genus Lucinisca; species Lucinisca nassula. Next base: position 106,586,497 of record OY757018.1, on the reverse strand, counting down.
TTTTTCCATCTTTGGAGCATCTTCTGTTATTTATTTTTGATTTATAAAAAAAAAAAAAAAAAAAAACAGTAGTGTATTGGGAACTGCACCCTGCAGTACACCACATTCTATTCAAAATTACAGACCAGCCTTACCAAGTCACGGAAGGCAATGTTAATCGAGATATTTCCATGACATATTAAAAATGTAGAGTGCCGAGCACTGAACTTTGCAGTACACAACATTCTTTTCAAATCTACGGATCAACCTTACCACTCACGAGGGTAATGTTTAATGAGATATTTCCATTTATGTATTTATTTATTTATTTATTTTAATTTATGCATTTATTAAAATGTAGAGTACTGAGCACTGCACCTTGCAGTACACCACATTCTAATCACACATACCCACTCACGCAGGGTAATGTTGGATGAGATAGTTCTAATCAGATAAATAAACTAGATAAATATTTAATTCATCTTTAGAATTAGTTGAGACATAACTGCCCTCCAACAATATCGTGCATCCCACTTGCAATCAATGCATCTATATGTTGCCTTGGTTGTCAAACAATATATGATGTGGAAGCCTGAGGGTAGTCTAGACTTCTTTTGCCTCCGGAATGGCCATTCATTAAAGCACTGTCAGCTCAGTGGCATTCTTGTGACAGCTGTAGAAAATAAATTAGGACTTCCAAAGCAACTTTATGCTGCACATTCCTTTAGAATTGGAAGGGCTATTAATTTGGCAGCTAAGGGTATTCTAGTATAGCCATAAAAGAACTTGGTTGATGGAAAACTGGGGCGGTAACATAGTACATACTTTTTTAAATTGTCTGTTACAGATATATTGATTATCGGTGATTCCCTGGTTTCACACCTTGCTGACAGTGTATCAGCTCTCAGACCTCCAGCTAATGCAGTGATTGTTAGCTAAAATTTTTATTAGGGTTCAGCGGTGCACTGGGATCACTACGACACCGAGCTCCAATGGTTGCTGCAGTTTCATTCAACCCTTGTGATGATAATTATTCACCTCGGGGGCAACAACCTTGTTGAGTGGTCCCAAAGCAAACTTCTTAAAGACTTTTAAAAGCTAATTTGCATACATGGCTTCTATCTATCCCGAAGCCCAAACGGTATGATCAGACATCCTCCCTAATTGTCAGTCGTGGCTGGGGGCGGACAACACTCATGAAGGGCTTAAAAAGCTGGATCAAAGGAGGCGTATAAACCAATCGGGTAGACAGCCTGCTGTAATTGTAGTGACCGAACAATCAAGCATGTGCTCGATTTCAATACAACAGGGCTATTTAAGACAAATAGGGTTCATCTCACTGCTGTGGGCAATATCATATTTTTAAATACATTTGAGGAAGTAGTCAATCAATTTGTTACAGACCCTTCTTCCCAAATGTAAAATCCTAATATGTAGTTAGAATAACAGGACAAGGATAAAAAGGCTATATTCATAAAAATGTTGACTTGCTGAATTGGGGGACAAATTTATGTGGGGCATCATAAATTTGCTGTGGCGGAATTCAGCATTCGATAGGGGGGACGCTTTGCTTAGACAGCTGTTTGGTTGTAATGAAACTTTACGCCTTGAGCCTAGATTCCAAATACTGGTTGCTGGGAGCAAGGCTGAAGTTTGTTTCTTTCAGGACTTCTGCTTGGACTGGGTGGCATCTCCTTCATGGAAGTGGTCCGCCATAACCTGAAGATTTGTTCTTGAGCCTAGATTCCGGGTACTGGTTGCTGGGAGCAGAGCTGAGGCTTGTTTCTTTCAGAACTTCTTGAACTGGGTGGCGTCTCCTTCAGGGAAGTGGTTCGCCATAGCCTGAGGATGTGTTCCCCCCAGGGTCATACTAAAACTTTCTAAATTGCAAGTCATAAGTAAGGTTCGCACGTGCAGCCGGGGCTATTTGAATATATGTAATATGGGATGGATTACATGGTATGCATTGCATAATGCAGAAGATGGTATGGAATGCGTGTCATGGAATGCATTTTGGAGTGCACATTACGGAGTGCTCACTGTCAAGATTAGTTGGAGTGCATAAATTGGAGTGCACAAGAGTTGGGATAGAATGGAGCGTACAAATAGGATGTGCGCAATATCTGGATTTTTAGCTCACCGTCACGTAGTGACGAGGTGAGCTTTTGGGATCACTTTTCGTCCGTCGTGCGTCCGTGCGTCCGTCCGTGCGTCCGTAAACAATTCTTTAAACGACATCTCCTCCTAAACCACTGATCGGATTTTGACCAAACTTCACAGGAAGGATCCTTAGGTGGTCCCCTTTCAAAGTTGTTCAAATGGTTCCGGTCCGTTGCACATCTAGGTCATAGGAGCCAAAAAGAGATTTTTTTCACCAAAAACTTAAAAAATCTTCTTCTCTGAAACAGCAAGGCCCAGGTCTTTGATATTTGGTATGAAGCTTCATCTGGTGGACCCCTACCAAGATTGTTCAAATTATAGTGCTGGGGCAAAAAATGCCCCCGCTCCGGGGCCCTTTGGTTTTACATGGGCTTATATAGGGAAAATCTTTAAAAATCTTCTTCTCTGAAACCGTAAGGCCCAGGTCTTTGATATTTGGTATGAAGCTTCAGCTAGTGGACCCGTACCAAGATTGTTCAAATTATAGTGCTGGGGCCAAAAATGCCCCCGCTCTGGGGCCCTTTGGTTTTACATGGGCTTATATAGGGAAAATCTTTAAAAATCTTCTTCTCTGAAACCGTTAGGCCCAGGTCTTTGATATTTGGTATGAAGCTTCATCTAGTGGACCCGTACCAAGATTGTTCAAATTATAGTGCTGGGGCCAAAAATGCCCCCGCTCCAGGCCCCTTTGGTTTTACATGGGCTTATATAGGGAAGAGCTTTAAAAATCTTCTTCTCTGAAACCGTAAGGCCCAGGTCTTTGATATTTGGTATGAAGCTTCATCTAGGAGACCCCTACCAAGATTGTTCAAATTATAGTGCTGGGGTCAAATATGCCCCCGCTCCGGGGCCCTTTGGTTTTACATGGGCTTATATATGGAAAATCTTTAAAAAATTTCTTCTCTGAAACCGTAAGGCCCATGTCTTTGATATTTGGTATGAAGCTTCATCCCACAAGGCCATGGTCCTTCTCCCCTCCCCCCTCCGGGGCCCTTTGGTTTTAAATGGGCTTATATATTGAAAATCTTTAAAAATCTTCTTCTCTGAAACCGCAAGGCCCAGGTCTTTGCTATTTGGTATGAAGCTTCATCTGGTGGACTCCTACCAAGATTGTTCAAATTATAGTGCTTGGGCTGAAAATGCCACCGCCCCGGGGCCCTATGGTTTTACATGGGCTTATATGGGGAAAATCTTTAAAAATCTTCTTCTCGGAAACCCCAAGGGCCAGGTCTTTGCTATTTGGTATGAAGCTTCATCTAGTGGACCCCTACGAAGATTGTTCAAATTATAGTGCTAGGGCCAAAACTGCCCCCGACCTGGGGCCCTTTGGTTTTACATAGACTTATATAGAGATATTCCTTAAAAATCTTCTTCTGAAACAGCAAGGCCATGGTATTTGATATTTGGTGTGAAGCTTCCTCTAGTGGACCTCTATCAACATGGTTTAAATTATAGCCCTGAGGCCAAAAATGCCCCCGCCCCGGAGCCATTTGGTTTTATATAGGCTTATGTAGGGAATATCTTTAATAAAAATCTTCTTCTCTGAAACCGCAAGGCCCAGGTCTTTGATATTTGGTATGTAGCATATCTAGTGGACCTTTGCCAAGATTGTTCAAATTATAGCCTTTGTTGATATTTGGTATGAAGCTTCACCTTTTTGACGTCTCTGAACATTATGCACATTATAGCCCTGGGGTTAATAATGGCCCTCCCCGGATCCAACTTGTTACTCTATGGATCAGGTGAGCGATCCAGGGCCATCATGGCCCTCTTGTTACATAATTTGGAGCGGACAGTCAGGATGTGCGCAATATTTAGAATGCTAAAAAATTGTAAAGCATACAAACAAGATGTATGCAATATTTGGAATACTTGGAGCGTACAAATAGGATGTGCGCAATATTTGGATTGTTACAAAATTTGGAGCGTACAAACAGGATGTGCGCAATATTTGGAATGTTAAAAAATTGTGGAGCGTACAAACAGGATGTACGCAATATTTGGAATACTCTGTTACAAAATTTGGAGCGTACTATAGGAAGTGCGCAATTTTTGGAATGTTACAAAATCTTGGAGCACACATTAGAATGCTAAAAAATGGTAAAGCATACAAACAAGATGTATGCAATATTTGGAATACTTGAAGCGTACAAATAGGATGTGCGCAATATTTGGATTGTTACAAAATTTGGAGCGTACAAACAGGATGTGCGCAATATTTGGAATGTTAAAAAATTGTGGAGCGTACAAACAGGATGTACGCAATATTTGGAATACTCTGTTACAAAATTTGGAGCGTACTATAGGAAGTGCGCAATTTTTGGAATGTTACAAAATCTTGGAGCACACATTTGGAGTGTGCGCATATTTTGGAATACTCAAAATTCAAAATTGGACTGCACAATATTTTGAGTGCAAACAAATTAATAATTTGGTGCCCGTTTTCGTGCGAGCAAGGTTATATGCTGTCACTGCGTCCCCCCTTCGACCTGAATCTACTCGGTGTCCATATACTGCCAATAATGTTTTATGTGAAAAAGGAGATAAATAAAAGTAGTTGTATCTATATATATTTTGTTGTATGAGTGAGCATCCTTAATAATAGGGATTATCAACTAAATGATAATCCCATTTATTTGGTGCGAACAAATTGAATGGACTGTCATTAATGTGTCATGATTGCAGCTTCAGGGTGGCTTGACCTCTCATTATTTAGGTTTAAACAATGTCTGATCGCAATTTCGATCTCGTCATCCACCATGACAGTTGGTCCAGGTTACTGGACGCTTGCACCGTGTTTGTTATTCAGCAGTCAAGCGTCTTAAGGGCCAAACTATGGTTTGGCGTCTTGCGCATGCTCAGGGAAACCTTCCTTTTCCGTTTTCAAATCCAGCAAAAGAAAGTTGTATTTTTTAAGAAGAATCTAAAACCCACCCACCCGCCGCTGTCGTTGTGATATTATTGGCAGTCCAGGAAGTTTAATACCTGATACTGTCTTAAGTTCTTTTCATTTCAGGCTTGTTTGGTGCCTCATGGTACTGAGGCTGGCATGTCCTAATTAAAGATGCTGTACATACGACAGTCTACTTGTATAAATATAGCAACAATACTTAGTTCTATAAGTCAATATATAATTAACAAATAAGTAAATACGTGTTAAATTGGATATATATATTATTCTCCCGACGCTGGATATTATTCTCCCGTTGCTGTAGAGAGACTGTTGGATGTGACAACGCTGCCTATGGACGTATATCTTCGACTGGCCCACAAAATGGATTGATGTGTTAACACTATATATATGTATACTGGCTACTTAGTGACGTTTAATGCCCATGGTTTTAACTACATATACGCATGTGACATTGAACATAAACTAAAAGCCCAAAATTCAGCGACAGCTGTTGCAAAATATGGAGTGTGCATGTTTTCTGGGCCAGACTAGCTAGTTTCGGCCAATTAGGCCTCATCAGTGACCCTCAGATATTTTCAAATTTCCATAATGGAATCAATGATCACAAAGGACAAGAAAATATAATCTACACTATGATGTAGACCCCGGATCGGTTGTTTATGGCCACTTAATTTCTTCACCGAGAGATTCTGCTGACTTTTGATCAGCTGAGCTTCGAGGTGCAATGCGGAATTCAGCATTCGATAGGGGGGACGCTTTGCTTAGACAGCTGTTTGGTTGTAATGAAACTTTACGCCTTGAAACCTAGATTCCAAATACTGGTTGCTGGGAGCAAGGCTGAAGTTTGTTTCTTTCAGGACTTCTACTTGGACTGGGTGGCATCTCCTTCATGGAAGTGGTCCGCCATAACCTGAAGATTTGTTCTTGAGCCTAGATTCCGGGTACTGGTTGCTGGGAGCAGAGCTGAGGCTTGTTTCTTTCAGAACTTCTTGAACTGGGTGGCGTCTCCTTCAGGGAAGTGGTTCGCCATAGCCTGAGGATGTGTTCCCCCCAGGGTCATACTAAAACTTTCTAAATTGCAAGTCATAAGTAAGGTTCGCACGTGCAGCCGGGGCTATTTGAATATAATTATGTAATATGGGATGGATTACATGGTATGCATTGCATAATGCAGAAGATGGTATGGAATGCGTGTCATGGAATGCATTTTGGAGTGCACATTACGGAGTGCTCACTGTCAAGATTAGTTGGAGTGCATAAATTGGAGTGGACAAGAGTTGGGATAGAATGGAGCGTACAAATAGGATGTGCGCAATATCTGGATTTTTACATAATTTGGAGCGTACAGTCAGGATGTGCGCAATATTTAGAATGCTAAAAAATTGTAAAGCATACAAACAAGATGTATGCAATATTTGGAATACTTGGAGCGTACAAATAGGATGTGCGCAATATTTGGATTGTTACAAAATTTGGAGCGTACAAACAGGATGTGCGCAATATTTGGAATGTTAAAAAATTGTGGAGCGTACAAACAGGATGTACGCAATATTTGGAATACTCTGTTACAAAATTTGGAGCGTACTATAGGAAGTGCGCAATTTTTGGAATGTTACAAAATCTTGGAGCACACATTAGAATGCTAAAAAATGGTAAAGCATACAAACAAGATGTATGCAATATTTGGAATACTTGGAGCGTACAAATAGGATGTGCGCAATATTTGGATTGTTACAAAATTTGGAGCGTACAAACAGGATGTGCGCAATATTTGGAATGTTAAAAAATTGTGGAGCGTACAAACAGGATGTACGCAATATTTGGAATACTCTGTTACAAAATTTGGAGCGTACTATAGGAAGTGCGCAATTTTTGGAATGTTACAAAATCTTGGAGCACACATTTGGAGTGTGCGCATATTTTGGAATACTCAAAATTCAAAATTGGACTGCACAATATTTTGAGTGCAAACAAATTAATAATTTGGTGCCTGTTTTCGTGCGAGCAAGGTTATATGCTGTCACTGCGTCCCCCCTTCGACCTGAATCTACTCGGTGTCCATATACTGCCAATAATGTTTTATGTGAAAAAGGAGATAAATAAAAGTAGTTGTATCTATATATATTTTGTTGTATGAGTGAGCATCCTTAATAAATGCATATAAAAGAAAAAATGTTGAAAAATTAGACTTTGCTTACTAACTAATTCAGTGTATCCTCTGTTAACCAGCAACCCAGGGAACACAATAAAACTGACTGCTTAAAGAAGGTCGCTGTCCAGCAGTGGTAAATGTTTTGAAATGATGTTTGACCTGATAGACAGAAATAATTGGTAACTTAAGACAGAAAAGAAATATACTGTATTCCTCCCATTTACTGCCCCTGCTCATATAAGCGGCCCCTTACTGTTTTTCCAAGCGCCCCTTCTGCTGTCAGAGGAACAAAATATTTTCGCTTACCTAAAGTAAAAATTAGCCTTTCAGTCATTGCAGTATCTGCTGTAAATCCTATCATGCAAGGTATTTTTAAACCTCCTGCTATCACAGAGTGTCTGTGTTGATCACTTGGTACTTTATGTGTCATGATTCCACCATATTCTAATGGAAAACTACCACGTGTAATGGGTTTTAAACCCTCCGCTTCGGTAACATTTTTGTCTCTAATAAGCCCCCCCCCCCACATCTTTTTCCAATTCTTTAGGCGCCCGGGGTGCTAAATGGGAGGAATACAGTAAATGATGAAGATGTGTCATGTGACATCTTCCCATTATTTAGTTTTCCTTTCATTAAATTACATGTTATCAGACAGCCCCCGCCCAAAGGGGCTTGAAGAAATATATGGGCTGCATGATGCTTCCACGCAGAGCTGAACCCAACCCGCACACTACTACTGGTAAACCGCTTAGAGGATCTAAGCCTGTCCAGGAACCGCGGTGCGAGGCGGACCCTCCATGCTAATAAACCCTATTGGTTTCATTGGGCGACAGGGCTTGAGATGTCATTTCATCTCAATGTCGGGTAAAAGTCCCACAAAATTGGAAGCAACATCTCCAAAATGACCTTTACAGTGTTGACAGGGACTTTAAACCTCAAATCAAACAAACAAACAAAACATGTTATGAGAGTGGTAATTTTAAACAAACTAAACACGCCATAAAAATGTTTTCTTATATTTACTTGTTGAGATAACTGGCTGTTTGATAGAGGGAATTTAAATTTACTCATGTGGGTGCTGGCTGGAGGCGAGAGGTGGCTGCTCAGCAGAGGTTAAATATGCAGGAAAATTTCTATGGCTGCTGAAGTGAGGTTGCTGCTAAACAGAGGTGACCATTACTGGTGGTTTAACTGTATAAATTATTTTATTGCAGGATCCCCAGCTTTCAAGAAAACATTGTCACAGTCCACAAAGAAGAAAGAGGTATACCACAATCTCTTTGTAACAATATTGCTTGGGTCCAAATCTAAATCTGTGTTAGTTAAAAAAAGAATTTGTTTCCAAAGAAGATAGATTATCCTGTTGCATGCGGGAAACCCCTAAAGGGTACCTTTGCAAACAGTGCAGGCCCAGATCAGACGCCGCAGAACGCGGCGTCTGATCAGGGCCTGCACTATTTGCTAACAGAATTTTTCATCAAAAATAGAATAAAAGCGGAAAAAATAGTCCTACCACCCCTTATATGGACAAATGGAAGAGTCCACTAGTATACAATGGGTTGGCTCATCCTCCAGCATGAGGTATTGTCATGTCAAGTGGATAAGTGGACTTTTCCAGCTCTGAGCCTCTATGTTTCATGTACCAATTCACCATGAAAAGACTTCATCAGATGTCACTGTAAGCATTTTCTATGCTTGCTTCTTGACAACTACACTAACTGCTTCAGGTAGGAGCTTGTCCCCTTCAAGTAGGACAAGTTAAATCTGTTACTAACCTACCTGAAGGGGTCATCTGAAGGGGATGAGCCAGACAATTTGGGCATGGTATTTCCACAGTCTTGAAGAGACATTTTAGTTTTCTAATGGTGCTACACATATACATTTGAAGAACCTAAATCAGAGACCACTAGGAGCCCTTTTCTTGTGTGTTGGCTCAAACATTGTGTGGCTAGATTCCCTAATATATTATAGTCTTATTAATCAAACATTTTAGTATTGGCCCAGTTACAGGTTTTTGGTCTGCTGTATTGGCCTCGGCCACGGGCCAATACAGCTGACCTCGGACATGTAACTAGGCCAATATGAAATTACTTTATTTATGACAATTTTATTAATTGACACAATTAAAAACATGATTATTGATTTTTGACCTCGGTTAATATTTGTTGACCTGGTGTTAATACAGATAACCTTTGATCAATAGATAACCTTCGATCAATATAGGATAGTCAACTAATAAGACATTATTATATACCCCGAAAATGTCCCATTTACTTTGTACAGAAGTTACCGGTCAGTATTATAACGTTATTAATCAAATAATTCCATATTGGCCCAGTTACAGGTCAGAGGTCTGCTGTATTGGCCCGAGGCCAGTACGAAATTACTTGATTAATGACAATTTAATTAATTGGCACAATTAAAAACATGATAATTGATGTTTTGACCTCACTTGACCTCAGGTTAATATTGGTTGACCTGGTGTCAATACGGATAACCTCCGATCAATACAGGATAGTTAATTAATTATTTTCCATATTTATTACCCCGGCATACGAAGTATGTAATGGGGGTATATAGTTTTTGTCTTTTCCGCTGTCTGTCTGTGTGTCCGTAAACAATTATTTTGTGTCAAAGATATCTCAGGAACTGCTTCACATAGAAACTTGAAATTTTGCACACATGATCAGTATGACTACTTGTATTGTGGGAAATAAGGGCCAAGGGGTCAGGCCTTTTAGAGTTATTTCCCTTTGTAGTTCTTGCTGTTTAATAGTTAATATTTTTAGCTCACCTGTCACGTAGTGACAAGGTGAGCTTTTGTGATCACTTTTTGTCCGTCGTCCGTCGTGCGTGCGTGCGTGCGTGCGTCCGTGCGTCAGTGCGTCCGTCCGTAAACAATTTCAAATAAGTATATCTTTAATACCCCACGGTCAATCTTGATCAAATTTCATGAGAAGCATCATCAGGTAGGGGGAAAGGCTGCATAAGGTTTTTGGGCTGATCAGATTGGAATTCTGGTTGCCATGGCAAATTATAGCTCCCATAGACTTACAATAGGAAAAAATTAAAATATCTCCTTCTCTGAAACCACTGGGCCCAGCGCTTAGATATTTAGCTTGTAACAATGTCAAGTGGTCACCTACATAAATCCTGCCAATCATGCCCCTGGGGTCCAAATTGGACACACCCCAGGGCCCCTTAACTCCTATAGACTCATAATGGAAAAAGCTTCAAAAATCTTCTTCTCTGAAACCACAGGGCCCAGAGCTTAGATATTTAGCATGTAGCAACGGCAAGTGGTCACCTACATAATTCCTGCCAATCATGCCCCTGGGTTCCAAATGGGCCAGGCCCCGGGGCCCCTTCGCTCCCATAGACTCATAATGGAAGAAAGCTTCAAAAATCTTCTTCTCTGAAACCACAGGGCCCAGAGCTTAGGTATTTAGCATGTAGCAAAGGCAAGTGGTCACCTACATAATTCCTGCCAATCATTCCCCTAGGGTCCATATTGGCCACACCCCGGAGCCCTTTAGCTCCCATAGAGTCATACTGGAAAAAAAAGCTTCAAAAATCTTCTTCTCTGAAATCACAGGGCCCAGAGCTTAGATATTTAGCATGTAGCAAGGGCCAGTGGTCACCTACATAATTCCTGCCAATCATGCCCCTGGGTTCCAAATAGACAATGCCCGGGGGCCCCTTCGCTCCCATAGACTCATAATGGAAAAAAAAGCTTCAAAAATCTTCTTCTCTGAAACCACAGGGCCCAGAGCTTAGATTATGTAGCATGTAGCAACGGCAAGTGGTCACCTACATAATTCCTGCCAATCATGCCCGTGGGTTCCAAATGGGCCACGCCCTGGGGGCCCTTCGCTCTCATAGACTCATAATGGAAAAAAAGGTATTTAGCATGTAGCAAAGGCAAGTGGTCACCTACATAATTCCTGCCAATCATGCCCCTAGGGTCCATATTGGCCACACCCCGGAGCCCTTTAGCTCCCATAGAGTCATAATGGAAAAAAAAGCTTCAAAAATCTTCTTCTCTGAAATCACAGGGCCCAGAGCTTAGATATTTAGCATGTAGCAAGGGCCAGTGGTCACCTACATAATTCCTGCCAATCATGCCCCTGGGTTCCAAATAGACAATGCCCGGGGGCCCCTTCGCTCCCATAGACTCATAATGGAAAAAAAAGCTTCAAAAATCTTCTTCTCTGAAACCACAGGGCCCAGAGCTTAGATTATGTAGCATGTAGCAACGGCAAGTGGTCACCTACATAATTCCTGCCAATCATGCCCGTGGGTTCCAAATGGGCCACGCCCTGGGGGCCCTTCGCTCTCATAGACTCATAATGGAAAAAAAGCTTCAAAAATCTTCTTCTCTGAAACCACAGGGCACAGAGCTTAGGTATTTAGCATGTAGCAATAGCAAGTGGTCACCTACATAATTCCTGCCAATCATGCCCCTGGGGTCCAAATTGGCCACAACCCGGGGCCCCTTAGCTCCCATAGAGTCATAATGGAAAAAAAAGCTTCAAAAATCTTTTTCTCTGAAACCACAGGGCACAGAGCTTAGATATTTAGCATGTAGCAACGGACAGTGGTCACCTACATACTTCCTGCCAGTCATGCCCCTGGGTTCCAAATGGGCGATGCCCCGGGGCCCCTTCGCTCCCATAGACTCATAATGGAAAAAAAAGCTTCAAAAACTGCTTCTCTGAAACCACAGGGCCCAGAGCTTAGATATATAGCATGTAGCAACTGCAAGTGGTCACCTACATAATTCCTGCCAATCATGCCCCTGGGGTCCAAACGGGCCACACCCCGGGGCCCATTAGCTCCTATAGACTCATAATGGAAAAAAAGCTTCAAAAATCTTCTTCTCTGAAACCACAGGGCCCAGAGCTGAGATATTTGGCATGTAGCAATGGCAAGTGGTCACCTACATAAATCCTGGCAATCATGCCCCTGAGGTCCAAATGGGCCACGCCCCGGGGCCCCTTAGCTCCAATAGACTCATAATGGAAAAAAAAGAATAAAAAATCTTCTTCTCTGAAACCATAGGGCCCAGAGTTTAGATATTTAGCATGTAGCAACAGCAATTGGTCACCTACATAATTCCTGCCAATCATGCCCCTGGGTTCAAAATGGGCCACGCCCCGGGGCCCCTTCGCTCCCATAGACTCATAATGGAAAAAAGCTTCAAAAATCTTCTTCTCTGAAACCACAGCCCACAGAGCTTAGATATTTAGCACGTAGCAACAGCAAGTGGTCACCAACATTATTCCTGCCAATCATGCCCCTGGGGTCTAAACGGGCCAGGCCCCGGGGCCCCTTAGCTCCTATAGACTCATAATGGAAAAAAAAGCTTCAAAAATCTTCTTCTCTGAAACCACAGGGCCCAGAGCTTAGATATTTAGCATGTAGCGATTGCAAGTGGTGACCTACATAAATCCTGCCAATCATGCCCGTGGGGTCCAAATGGGCCACACCCTGGAACCCCCTTAGCTCCCATAGACTCATAATGGAAAAAAGCTTCAAAAATGTTCTTCTCTGAAACCACAGGGACCAGAGCTTAGATATTTAGCATGTAGCAATAACAAGGGGTCACCTACATAAATCCTGCCAATCATGCCCCCGGGGTCCAAATGGGCCACACCCTGGGAACCCCTTAGCTCCCATAGACTCATAATGGAAAAAAAACTTCAAAAATCTTCTTCTCTGAAACCACAGGGCCCAGAGCTTAGGTATTTAGCATGTAGCAACGGCAAGTGGTCACCTACATATTTCCTGCTAATCATGCCCCTGGGGTCCCAATTTGCCACACCCCGGGGCCCCTTAGCTCCCATAGACTCATATTGGAAAAAAGCTTTAAAAATCTTCTTCTCAGAAACTGTGAAGCACAGAACTAAGATATTTAGTACCTAGCAACATAAAATAGCCGGCTACATAAATCCTGCTAACCCTGCCCCTGGGGTCAAAATTGGCCACTCCCAAGCTCATCACCACCAATAGACTTATAGTGGAAAAAAACTTAAAAAATCTTCTTCTATGAAACCATAAGGCCCAGAGCTTAGATTTTTAGTATGTAGCAATGTCAAGTGGCTACCTACATAAATCCTGCCAGTTATGCCCCTGGGATCCAAATTGGCCACACTCCAGGGCTCTATAGCTTCCATAGACTTACAATTGGAGAAACTTCAAAAATCTTCTTCTCTGAAACCACAGGGCCCTTATAATGAAAAAAAAAAAAACACACACACACACACACAAAAAAAACAACTTAAAATGGGGAAAAAATCTTCAAAAATCTTCTTCTCTGAAACCATAAGTCCCAGAGCTTAGGTATTTAGCATGTAGCAATGTCGAGTGGTCGCCTACATGAATCCTGCCAATCATGCCCCTGGGGTCCAAATTGGCCAAATCCTGTGGCCCCTTAACTCCAACAAACTTATAATGGAAAAAAGCTTCAAACATCTTCTTTGAAACCATGAAGTACAGACCTTAGATATTTATACCCCCGCAAACGAAGTTTGAAGGGGGTATATAGGAGTCAGCTTGTCGTCTGTCGTCGTCGGTCCGTTACAGAAAACTATAACATTGCTCATAACTTCCTTATTCTTTGACCGATTTCTTTAATATTCACACACCACACACCTTGCCACTAGTACTTAAGATTGATATACACAAACCTGACCTTGACCTTTACGTTGACCTTCCTCAAGGTCAAATACTTGTAAAATCTGACAACGCATGCGGGGGTATAATTGGCGCCCGTTAGGCGGCAGCTCTAGTTAGTATAATATAGCAACACAAAATGGTGGCCTACATAAACCCTGCCAACCATGCCCTTTGGGTCAAAATTGGCCAAGCCCCAGGGCTCATTAGCTCCTATAGACTTATACTGGAAAAAACTTCAAAAAATCTTCTTCTCCAAAACCATAAGGCACAGATTTTGTTTGATTTGAGGTTTTACATCCCTGTCAACACTGTATAGGTCATTTTGGAGATGTCTCTTCCAATTTTGTGGGACTTTTACCCGACATTGAGATGAAATTACATCTCAAGCCCTGTCGCCCAATGAAACCAGTAGGGTTTATAAGCATGGACACCGCTTTGCCTGAGCTTAGATATTTAGTATGTTGCAATGTCAAGTGGTCTCCTACACTAATGATTTTCTGGTACACAGGTGAGCGATATAGGGCCATTGGGCCCTCTTGTTATTTTGTGTCAAAGATTTCTCAATAACTACTGTACATAGAAACTTGAAATTTTGCATACATGATCAGTATGACTAGTTGTATTGTGGGAAAGAAAATAAGGGCCAAGGGGTCAGGCCTTTTAGAGTTGTTTCCCTTTGTAGTTCTGTATATGCAAAGAAGCTTTTGACATTGCTATTTTCAGCTGAGGTGATGGCACTGGCCGGGGGTATACGTGCCCCACTGGGCACTTTTGTCTAGTGCCCGTAGTTAAGTTCATATTGCCCATAGCTAAGAAGTATCGTCCACTATAGAACTACAGTTGAAACTCGGTGATTTCGAAACTAGTGGATTTTTCGAAGACGACAGGGTCCCAACATTTTTTGCTATTAATTATTGCCAAAATATTACTGATTTTTCGAATTTCTATTTTTCGAAAAATCCATTTTTCGAACAGATTCATTGGTCCCGATCAAAGAAATTCCTATTGAAATCCCTTGTTAAATTCGAAACACCACTTGGCTAATCAAGACCAAGCATGGTGATCATGAATTCTTTGTGCTGGGAGTTTGATTGTCACACACCCAAGTGACTTTACGGATTATCCGCTATCTGCCACCTGATTGATGGTCACACAACAGGTGATGATCCTTAATTGAGTAAACAGTGCCTTTAATAGAGTTCGTCTGCACTGACCATTTTATTTAATGGTTTTAAGTGTTTAATTACAGGTCATTATTGAACATTTCTCTTCCTTTGATAGGGATGTTAAGGGGTGGTTTGGGGTGTTTCAACGGACCGGCAGTTACAGCAAAAATAACTATTCTGATAAAACTGAAAGTAGACAAATTTCCTGTTGACGTAGGGGCAAAAAGTGAAATTTAATTGGCTAGAAATGTGTAGTTAGCCCTTTCCTATCTGTATCTGCCAAAGCATGAAAGAAAATGATACAAATCCTGGCTAGCTGTCATTGATTGCAGATTCTGCTATCCTTTTGCAGGGTCAAATATTTCGGTTTGGTACTTTACATTTAACCTTTCTTTTTGTTACTGTTGATGGATGTAAATAAAAATGTCAGTTTATGTTTACTGCTTTCTGTTACGGTACCTGTCAAGGGGTAAAGATGTGGAAATAAACTTTCATGCAGCACATTTTCTTTCATGCTTTGGCAGATGTTCCTATTACTTCACCAAAGAGCCGAGTTGAAGTTGCAATAATGGACATGGTCATACACTGACATTGAATAAAAATATCTGAACATATCCAAAAGCTGTTGATTTTGAAAATCCGAACTACCGATAATTTGAAGGATTTCCTGCAATCCCTAGCACTTCAAATTAACGAGGTTTGACTGTACTTTCACCGGCCCCGATAGCTCAGTTGGTAGAGTGTCCGCTCCGGGGAACGGGAGGTCTCGGGTTCGATCCCGGGCCGCGACATACCAAAGTCGTTAAAAATGGTACTAGCTGCTCCTCGTTTGGCACTCAGATTTACGGGGTAGAGCTAGGACTGGTCGATCCAGTGTCAGGATAATGTGACTGGGTGTGGTATCATGTAATGTGTCTGGGACATGATACTTCAGTGAGGCAGCACTATAAACGTGAGCATTGAGCTCCCTGTCGCAACCAGACACCGTCGTGATATGACTGAAAAATTGTTGAAAGCGACGTTAAACCCGAATTCACACACACACACACACACATTGACTGTACTTTCAAATTTGTCCATTTTGAGACGAAAATGCAGCAGCCATCTTGTCATGCATATTGGTTGAAAGAACGTAAAACAAATAACATGGGTTGTGTCAAAGTGCATAAAGTGCATTTTATGCTGTCAAATGTGACCTACCTGCAATCTAATTAGATTTTCAGTAATTCCTTTTTGGAAATCAGGAGTATTTTGAAAGAAATAAAATGGGCACTTTGGAAAAAATAGCATCCTACATTGGAAAATAAAGTCATCTTCCCTTTAGTGCTGTTGGGCAGGTTTTTTCAACGTGTAGGAAGACACTTAAAGGCCTGCATTATTTTCCATTTCAAACCACTTGAAAGATATATAATCTTATTTTGACATTCAGATTTCTATGCCAGGCAATCCTGAATTCTAGTAGATAGTTCAAGTTTTGGGTATATTACCGAAACCGATCAGCAATTTCCGTATTTTTCGGGGAAATCTGGCTGGACCGATTTGGATTCTTCAGTTTCTCGAGCCCTGAACTTGTGCCGAATATTCCAGAATATAAAGTCAGAAACCTATATGTATTATTGTCTTTTTTTCAGCAAAAAGACCTGGCATCATTTGATCCTGTCAGGAAGCCAGATCATAGCAATCAAGGTGAAGACGATGATGATGAAATAATATCCTACAGACCTAAGCGGCGAAGGACACTTGAACTAAGTGACAGTGAAGATGATGACACTTTGAATGAAGTAACTGATACAGGACAGAAAACCTCCAATGGTAACAATTGGGCCCCGCCAAGCGATTTTGGTACTTATCGCCTATGCAAGCAGCAAAGGTTCAGGCGAGCCTGCGCATCCGCGCAGTCTCGCCAGAACCTTCGCTGCTCGCTCATACAAGCAGTGAATCAAGCGGAACCATCAGACAGAAAGCCATATCCCTGGCCCCTCTGAATGGTTGGGCATGCGCAGTTAAAATTTGTCATGACGGAATGCTCGAAGACACAAATTCGCTTGGCAGGGCTCAATTGTCTGCAATAAGCTGGGTTATCAGGTTACTCAGATTCTAAAATAAAAAAGTGCCATATTAACTTCAACTACTTGATGTACTTGTTCTGAAATTTGAACGAGTACAATTTGCTATCAGATCTTATGGTATTTATATGCATGCGCAGGAAAGATATGTTCAAGTAAACTGACAGCTAATTATGACAAAAATAGTGTTGATTGGGTCATTTAAGTATATGTACAAACAAAACCAGATCATTTGCAAATTGGTGTCACTATCAGGAGAAAGGTTGTCTTTGAAGTATTTGTTTAACCTTCAGCGTACTGTAGGCACATTTATTCGCCCAGGGGGGTAGTCCAACAACTTAAGCTAATGAGCACACAAAATCTATGTTTGCAGTAGAAATGGAAAAAATATCAATTTTTTTCGTATGAAAAAAGCTAGATCTAGATATAAGAAAGATGCCATTTTAGCACATGGGTAAGTTATCATAATGATTCTTAGACATCTGGTCTGGGCCTGCACTGTTGGCCAGTGTGTCCGTTTTGGAGTTTACCATCTGAAATGGGTTGGAGACTGTTAAAAAGAGTACCATCTGAAATGGGTTGGAGACTGTAAAAAAGAGTACCATCTGAAATGGGTTGGAGACTGTAAAAAAGAGTACCATCTGAAATGAGTTGGAAACTGTAAAAAAGAGTATCGAGGCTTATAGTTTTGAAAAACATGCATTTACATGAACATTTTTGCTGTGGCTTAGGCTGCTGATTAATCATTATCAGATGTTTTAAGGGGAATGGATACAGCATCAGGGGAGGCAACTACTGCAAAAGTATTTTTGTCTCCCATGTCAATAGGGGTCAACTCTTAAAGGTAAGAATTTGCTCCTAAGGAGCAAATTCTTACCTTTAAGAGTAGACCCCTTGTTCATTGAGACTGAAGCCTATAAAAAGTGAACAGGATGTCCCGAAGTTGTCTCACTTGGAAAAATGGCAGAAAAATCTGCCAACTGTTCACATTCCCTTTAAGAAGTGCAAGCTCCGGATAAGCACCAGTTCGTTTAAGCAGTGTTGTTTTGGAAGAACAGTAACTATTTCGGTTTTTTGCAGGACCAACAAAAGAAATTTCAAATGAGGCCAGTGAAGAATCCAGTACAGGAACCACTGTAAGTCAAACATACAATTTCATTTTTGGCCTTTGCTGAGATCTGAAGCTTAACAGCTGTGTTATTTGAATCCTGTCAACCAATAAGTCAATCTGGTTAGAGCCTAGCTCAGGTCACATGTGAGACTCCAAGTTCTGCAACGGAAGGACAGTTGTTTTTTCTCCGGGTACTTTGGTTTTCGCCAATCTCTGATTAACGATCAGCTCGATATAAGTGAAATAATCTTGAAAAAAAACAAAACAAAGAAAACAACAACAACAACAACAAAAAAAAACACAACCTGGCCTGCTCAGCCACAGGTTATTTAAGAATGTTGCTTAGGTGACCGAATACCAAAATAGCTAAAATCTTTCCTCTCAGATGAACAATTTGGCCACAAGAGCTAAAAATAGAAAAATCTTTAAACAACTTTTCCACCTATACCCCTGGGTTATTTTCATTCAAACTTCATAGGAATGTTTCTAATAGGTGACCCTCTACCAAAAGAGTAAAACCATTCATTCCAATGAGCAAAATGGCCACCAGACATAAAAAAAAAAGAAAAAAGAAGTCAACATATATGCTTCAAGGAATAAGATGGCTGTCAGTTATCCATATGACTTTAGAAGCTATGTGACATCTCAAAATCAGATGAGTTATTCAGGGCCATCTTAGCCCTCTTGTTTTATTGAAATTCTTTTGAACTTCTTAGGCAATAAAATCCATGTTATGATAAACAGAATCTTACACATGAAAGGAATAAAGGATTTTTACACTCATGGTCATTTCATATGAAATTTATGGAACTTGCCAAAGGCAAGTTTCATAAATTTCATTTGAAATGACAACCATGTTAGATCCTCTTTATTTCTTTCATGGCTCAGTAAAAGATATTTTTGTCAAATGAAAAATTGTGACATCCTTGTTATCCCCTCGCACAACATAGTTGTGAGGGGGGATATAGCATTTGTCCCGTACATACGTACGTACATACTTTTGTCATCGCTCTAGCGCCTACATTTCTTGACCGATTTTAGTATAACTTCACACGAACGTTCCTTATGACAATATCTCGAGCAAGTTCGACTTTCAAGGTCATGACCTCAAGGTCAAGGTCACTGTGGCTATTTTTAGAAAAACTTTGTCATCGCTCTAGCAACTACGTTTCTTCACCAATTTCAATAAAACTTCACACAAATAATCCTTGTAAAAATATCTCTAGCGAGTTCGACTTTCAAGGTCATGACCTCAAGGTCAAGGTCACTGGCTATTTTTAGAAAACTTTGTCATCGCTCTAGCGCCTACATTTCTTCACCAATTTCAATATAACTTCACACAAATGTTCCTTATGACAATATCTCGAGAGAGTTCAACTTTCAAGGTCATGACCTCAAGGTCAAGGTCACTGTGGCTATTTTTAGAAAAACTTTGTCATCGCTCTAGCACCTACATTTCGTCATTAATTTCAATATAACTTCACACAAATGTTCCTT
Source organism: Lucinisca nassula (assembly GCA_963580285.1). NCBI lineage: Eukaryota > Metazoa > Mollusca > Bivalvia > Lucinida > Lucinidae > Lucinisca > Lucinisca nassula. Next base: position 106,566,774 of record OY757018.1, on the reverse strand, counting down.
ATAAAACTATCTGGAGCAAGTTCGACTTTCAAGGTCATGGCCTCAAGGTCAAGGTCAGTGGCTATTTTTTGAAGAAAAACTTTGTCATCGCTCTAGCGCCTACATTTTTTTCACCAATTTCAATATAACTTCACACAAATGATCCTTATAAAAATATCTCGAGCGAGTTCGACTTTCAAGATCATGACCTCAAGGTCAAGGTCACTGTGGCTATTTTTAGAAAAACTTTGTCAGCGCTCTAGCACCTACATTTCTTCACCAATTTCAATATAACTTCACACAAATGTTCCTTATGACAATATCTCGAGCGAGTTCGACTTTCAAGGTCATGACCTCAAGGTCAAGGTCACTGTGGCTATTTTTAGAAAAACGTTGTCATTGCTCTAGCGCCTACATTTCTTCACCAATTTCAATTTAACTTCACACAAATGTTCCTTATAAAAATATCTGGAGTGAGTTCGACTTTCAAGGTCATGGCCTCAAGGTCAAGGTCACAGTGGCTATTTTTAGAAAAAATTTGTCATCCCTCTAGCGCCTACATTTTTTCACCTATTTCAATAAAACTTCAGACAAATGTTCCTTATAAAAATATCTCGAGCGAGTTCGACTTTCAAGGTCATGGCCTCAAGGTTAAGGTCACTGTGGCTATTTTTAGAAAAACTTTGCATCGCTCTAGCGCCTATATTTCTTCACTTATTTCAATATAACTTCACATAAATCTTCCTTATGACAATATCTCTAGCGAGTTCGACTTTCAAGGTCATGACCTCAAGGTCAAGGTCACTGTGGCTATTTTTAGAAAAACTTTGTCATCGCCTTAGCGCCTACATTTCTTCACCAAATCAATATAACTTCACACAAATGTTCCTTATAAAAATATCTCGAGCTTGTTCGACTTTCAAGTTCAAGGCCCAAAGGTCAAGGTCACTGTGGCTATTTTTAGAAAATCTTTGTCATCCCTCTAGCGCTTACATTTCTTCACCGATTTCAATATAACTTCACACAAATGTTCCTTATGTCAATATCTCGAGCGATTTAGACTTTCAAGGTCAAGGTCACTGTTGCTATTTTTAGAAAAACTTTGTCATCGCTCTACGAACTACATTTCTTCACTGATTTCAATATAACTTCACACAAATGTTCCTTATGACAATACCTAGAGCGAGTTTGACTTTCAAGGTCAAGGTCACTGTGTCTATTTTTAGAAAAATCTTTCTCATTGCTCTAGCGCTTACATTTATTTCACCAATTTCAATATAACTTCACACAAATGTTCCTTATGACAATATCTCGAGCTATTTCGACTTTCAAGGTCAAGGTCACTGTGGCTATTTTTAGAAAAACTTTGTCATCGCGCTAGGGCCTACATTTATTGATGGATTTTAATAGAACTTCACACAAATGTTTCTTATGATAATATCTCGAGTTGCTTAGACTTTCAAGGTCATGACCTCAAGGTCAAGGTCACTGTGGCTATTTTTAGAAAAACTTTTTCATCACTTTACTGCTTACATTTATTAACAGATTTTAATATAACTTCCACAAAAAAGATGCTTATGATAATATCTTGAGCAAGCTCTACTTTTGTGGTCATGGCCTAAAGTCAAGGTCACTATGGCTATTTTTTGAGAAACATTGTCATCACTCTAGAATGTACATTTATTGATGGATTTTTAAACAAACTTTACCCAAATGTTGCATATGATAATATCTCAAGCAAGTTGGACTTTTGCCATTTCAGTGTTTTCCACACATGAAGTGGTCTAGTGCGAGGGGATTTGTATCGCATGCGATGCCTTGTTAGTTTTTTGGCTCTAGAGATAGATTATAGGTACTTGCTAGAACCATCTCAGTGAGGCAGTTCTAACAAGTACTCATATTGTATGAGATGAGCTATAAAAATGAAGTGAGGCAGTTCTAACAAGTACTCATATTCTATGAGATGAGCTATAAAAATGGAGTGAGGCAGTTCTAACAAGTACCCATAAGCTATGAGATGAGTTATAAAAATGAAGTGAGACGGTTCTAACAAGTACCCATAATCTATTAGATGAGCTATAAAAATGATGTATAAACCTTATACACCCAACTTTTCCCTGTACAATGTGGGTTGACAAAGATGTTCATTTCATGGACTTGTAAATTAGATGTTGCAATTATATATTTCTGTTGCAGGTGTATGATTTACAGATCAAGCTTCTGAAAGCTACTGATCAGATCTGTGATCTCATCATGCAGCTGAGTAATGCTGATCTGATGTCAGTGCTGAAGAAGAACTATACTACACTCCAGAACTTACTCTTGGCCAGGTGAAGTGATTGCTCTATTAATAATCAAATAACTTAGTACAGTAAAATTCCGCTATTAAGACCACCTAAAATTAAGTCTAATTCTGCTTTAAAAAGTTATTTAGTAGGTTGCAGTTATTCTTTCTTTGACTTTTCTGCATTAAGTGTCCTTTGGTCAGAGACCACCTTTGGGACTGTTCAAAAGTTGTCTTAAAGACCTCTTTTGAACAGTCCCAAAGGTGGTTTTAATATTGTAATCTTACTGTATTTCCCCTAATGAGTTATAGTAGGGTGCAGCACCCTGCTGCCCTTCTCACTCACCCTCCTGTCCTTTGTTGGTCTGAAAGCATTTTTTCAAGAGAAAATTGGCCAAAACAAGTTCCTGTAAATAAAGAAACCTGTTGATCATCATAGTAGGTTAATTGCCCTTTCCTGAACCAGCACCCTGCCCTTTTCCAAGTGTTCGGGAACACTAAATAACCGCAACCAATCATTGGTAGTTTTTAATCATGAACAGGGGGATACAGGATATGTATTGTATACCAGAAGGATGATTATCAGTTCAAATCCATATCAGATGCTACTTCAAGCAAGCAGTGGAATGCATGTCTGACTGATGATCAGGTTGTGGGTTTGATACCTGCTGGGGTTGGCAACATTCCTTGCCTTTAATTCAAGACCATTTCCTACAAGGGCAACACTGCCTTACACAAATTTCTTGAGTTTTAGTCTGGCCTCGAACTTTTTCATCCTCAACTCACTGAAGTGAAGCGATTCTAACAAATGTTTGTTACATTTTTTTAGTAATTCGGGAAAAGAAATGTCTTTCATTACCTCTTGTAATTTTACCATGTGATTCTTTATTTCGGTGAATTCTTTATAATGGCCAACTTGATTTTTATTAAGTTCTTTATGAATACAATCATTATAATGTGGGTCCTCTGTGAAAAATTATTATGACCCTAAAAGTTACACAAAAATGTCAAAACTGACCCAATGTCTTTTGCACACTTTCAGAAACAACATAAAAGAAGAAGCAAAAGGAGTTAATCTGTTAAACCATGTAAAACAAGATTCTGAAAAATCTAGGATAGACTCAGAACACAAAGGAAATCTAGATGAGCAAAGTTTAGGTGTTGGCCAGGGGCATTTGCAAGCCAGTAAACCATTTGTAAAACCACAGTCTCCTCAGAGAAAAACAGCAAACAGTGTTATGGAAGAGAATAAAACTATTCAAGCTTCCACTCCATCACCACGTCCTTTCCGAGATCAAACTAATAGTTTGAAAGGTTTACCAGTTACTAGCACAGTGAGCAAAAATGTGCCTGGGAGATTGTCTGATGCAGGTGGAAGTTTTGGGTCTCCAATTCCTTGTGGTGACAGTTTCTTTGAAGACGATGCAATATTGACTCAAACACATGTTGATTTCATGTCAAACTTTAAACGCCATTCATTAAATGGATCAAGTAGTACAGGAAACAGTAATTTTACCAGTCCAACTTCAAATTATGCGAGACCTCTTGGGAAAGCACAAACGGAATTGCAGCCATCTTCCAAACACACTTTAAACAGCCCTGTCCTGCCAAGTCAAAAGAAAACTAGTGTTTTTAATCAGTCAGACAGTTTTATCAGCCCTAACAGATGTAAAACAAATAATAATGATCTAGATCAGTTCGATAGTATAGACGATGAGATGAATTTAGAACTGGCAGAGCAATCAAACTTTGATTTTGACTATAAAATCTCCTCAGCCAGTCATTCTGTAGCTAAGAAATCCATGGATGGTGGAACCCATGCAGTTGTTGGTGGTACAGTAATGGGAGATAATCGTAGTGTTAGCAGCCTGGCTAAGGGAGGTAACTATGACCATGTCAATCAGTCAGGAGAGGAGTTGTTCAATATTGATGACTTTGATGAAGAGGATTTTGGGGAAGTTTTGGAGTACAATGATAATCTACCTACAATATCACATGCATCGAGAGCTAGTTCAGGATCTGGAGGTAAATTTAGAAATGATAGGAACATAATGTCTCCTCTAGTATATTATTCTGAAAGTATACCTGACCTCAACCTGTTTATAACACTATGGTTGGGTTTCATAGCAGAAACCACTGTATTAAATCCAAACAAAATGTAAAGGTTATATAGAAAAATGACCATAAATGGTCATTTTTATATATAATCTTTACATTCTTGGGATTCACCTTTAAACCATGTCATATCCAAAACCATGATATAACAAACAATGTTATAAAAAGATTCAGGTGTACCAGTGTAAATGGCATGTTATTAACTACATGTCATTATGAAAACACGCCTATACTAATACATGATCAATTTTAGCGCTGAAAAAAAAAAAAATTTTAAGAGGAAAAATTGTGATATTTTTCTTATTTTTGCTTAAAATATAGATTGTGGGTATTCGTTAGAATCACCAGTTTTATTATTTAAAAGTGGGGTTCATGGGGTGTCAGATTTATATAGGCGTGTTTTTAGCTCACCGTCACATAGTGACGAGGTGAGCTTTTGGGATCACTTTTCGTCCGTCGTCCGTCGTGCGTCCGTCCGTGCGTCCGTCCGTCCGTGCGTCCGTAAACAATTCTTTAAACGACATCTCCTCCTAAACCACTGATCGGATTTTGACCAAACTTCACAGGAATGATCCTTAGGTGGTCCCCTTTCAAAGTTGTTCAAATGGTTCCGGTCCGTTGCACATCTAGGTCATAGGAGCCAAAAAGAGATTTTTTTCACCAAAAACTTAAAAAATCTTCTTCTCTGAAACCACAAGGCCCAGGTCTTTGATATTTGGTATGAAGCTTCATCTGGTGGACCCCTACCAAGATTGTTCAAATTATAGTGCTGGGGCGAAAAATGCCCCCGCTCCGGGCCCCTTTGGTTTTACATGGGCTTATATAGGGAAAATCTTTTAAAATCTTCTTCTCTGAAACCGTAAGGCCCAGGTCTTTGATATTTGCTATGAAGCTTCATCTAGTGGACCCCTACCAAGATTGTTCAAATTATAGTGCTGGGGCCAAAAATGCCTCCGCTCCGGGGCCCTTTGGTTTTACATGGGCTTATATAGGGTAAATCTTTAAAACTCTTCTTCTCTGAAACCGCAAGGCCCAGGTCTTTGATATTTGGTATGAAGCTTCATCTAGTGGACCCCTACCAAGATTGTTCAAATTATAGTGCTGGGGCCAAAAATGCCCCCGCCCCAGGGCCCTTTGGTTTTACATGGGCTTATAAAGGGAAGAGCTTTAAAAATCTTCTTCTCTGAAACCGTAAGGCCCAGGTCTTTGATATTTGGTATGGAGCTTCATCTAGGGGACCCCTACCAAGATTGTTCAAATTATAGTGCTGGGGTCAAATATGCCCCCGCTCCGGGCCCTTTGGTTTTACATGGGCTTATATAGGGAAAATCTTTAAAAATCTTCTTCTCTGAAACCGCAAGGCCTAGGTCTTTGATATTTGGTATGAAGCTTCATCTAGTGGGCCCCTACCAAGATTGTTCAAATTATAGTGCTGGGGCCAAAAATGTCCCCGCCCCAGGGCCCTTTAGTTTTACATAGGCTTCTATAGGGAAAATCTTTAAAAATCTTCTTCTCTGAAACCGCAAGGCCCAGGTCTTTGATATTTGGTATGAAGCTTCATCTTTTGGACCTCTACCAAGATTGTTCAAATTATAGCGCTGGGGCCAAAAGTGCCCCCGCTCCAGGGCCCTTTGGTTTTACAAAGACTTATATTGAGAAAATCTTAAAAAATCTTCTTCTCTGATACCACAAGGCCTAGGTCTTTGATATTTGGTATGAAGCTTCATCTAGTGGACCTCTACCAAGATTGTTTAAATTATAGCCCTGAGGCCAAAAATGCCCCTGCCATGGGGCCATTTGGTTTTACATAGGCTTATGTAGGGAATATCTTTAAAAAAATCTTCTTCTCTGAAACCGCAAAGCCCAGGTCTTTGATAATTTTGTTGTGTAGCTTCATCTAGTGGACCTTCGCCAAGATTGTTCAAATTATAGCCTTTGTTGATATGTGGTATGAAGCTTCACCTATTTAAACCTCCCTCAACATTATGCACATTATAGCCCTGGGGTCAATAATGGCCCTCTCCGGGCCCACTTGTTACTCTATGGATCAGGTGAGCGATCCAGGGCCATCATGGCCCTCTTGTCATGATATACATATAGATTAACATTACTTTAAACCATGCTGAAATGGACAAGTCCTTTTTGGACGGGTTTTTCATCATCAACGGATTTTTGATTAACGTGCAGGTACAGGGGCAACGTCCACATAAGTGGGCCCCCTTCCAGGTAGCTGGCTTGCTGCACGCATGGCAGATCTTACACCAGATCTCCAGGCCTGTCTATCATGAGGATCGATAGCAGAGAGCTTCCATTCTCTGCAATCTCTTTCTGTTAGCTGCTTCCAGGTCATCTTGGGCCTTCCAGGCCTCCGCTTTCCACCTACCTGTATGTCACAGGCATTCTTGATTGCACCATTGGAGCGTTCCACATGTCCATACCAGCGAAGCCTTCTCTCTTTTTAGGATGAGGTCCAGGTCCTCAATGCCCAGACGCTCAAGTAAGTCACTGGACCTGATTCACCTTTCAAGGAAAAATTCCGTCCTTTAGAACAACGATGTCCGTGTGGGTGGGTGGCTGGGTGTCCGCGTCTTGGTTTACCTTTTGGTTAACCCTGAAAAACCTGTCCATAATGCCATTTGGCGTTTTTCTTGTTTGAAAACAGTTTAGGTGCAGATCAGCTTGCTTCTGAGAAGCCAGTGGTTCAGACTCTGAACTCCTTTCAGTTCTGCTTCTGAATTCAAGGTAACATTGATATCATTAAACAAAATGGCTGAAAATCTGGATGCGTGTAGCATATTAAAAATTTCAGCATGGTAAGGGCTGAAAAATCAACATATAAACCACTACTGGCCTATTATACTGCTATTATTGTTCTTTCTGTGTTGTATGAATTGGGTTTAATCACTTGTCAGTCTTTGTGTCATCTCCAGCTAAAAATCTGCTGCTGAAAAGGAGTGGAAGATGTTCCTCTATCAATTGGACACTTACATTTAAATTACCCAGTCCACTCCCCTGACATATATTGCAAAATGGAGACAACTTTCGGAACTTCCTATTTTACATTTCTAGGAGCCAAGCTTGCTGAAGTTTGCTGTTTAAGGAAATGATTTGTCGTGAAAACTTAATCACTTAATTTTGTTCAAGGGTAGATCCTTTGGTTGAAGGAGACAAATTACTGTACCTGGTTAAGGTCAGAATTTAACCCCTTTTGTACCAAGTGGAATCTTATATATAGACGGAGTTCGTTTCAAAATGTAGGGGTTTCAGGTTGTGTTTTCTTCAAAAAATATTTGGAAATTGGCTGAAAATTTTACAAATAGTGCAGGCCCTGATCTACGAGGACTGTTCAAATATGAATGCAAGTAGAACGTTTTCTCATGCACTAATGCGAAAATCACCTGGAAATAAATATCACAGCATAGACAAACATTTTACCTATACATTGATACCAAACCTGTTATAAATCCGTTGACTTTAGCCATGTATATCGTTCGATAAACACTGTCTACTCTTGTATACTAATACAAAACATGGTTGGAAGAAGGTCAGAGTACGCTGTTGAAATACGGTCCTATATTAAGAATCGTATTCTTGGTATACGGTGCAAAGACATTTTTGATGAATTATGTTCGGTGTATGGGCATAATGAAATGTCTTTTCCGACAGTTTTTCGTTGGTGTAAGAAATTCAGCTGTGGGCTAGGCTCAACAGAAGGTGCACCACATGATCGTCGGCCGAAAAGAGCAACATCTGCCAAGATGATTGCTAGAGTGAAAGAAATAGTTGCTACCGATGCACGATACACCACTAGGCAAATAGCTAGTATGGTTGGCATCCCATTAGGAGCAGCTCATACAATTCTGAAACGGCATTTGAAAATGAGAAAGATCTGTGCTAGATGGATTCCCCATCTGTTGACAGATGAGCAGAAAAATACACCCGTTCAGTCTGCCAAGAAGCTGCTTAAAAAGTTTTCAAATTACAATGCACAGTCTTTCGCTAATGTCGTCACAGGTGATGAGACATGGGTTCATTTTTTTGAGCCAAAACGAAATATTCAGAACAAAATATGGGCAACAAAGTATTGCAAAAGACCATGCATTGCAAAGCGGACCATGAGCATCAAGAAGGTAATGTTTGCCATATTCTTTTCAAATCAGGGCCCTGCTATTCAGGTTGCTGTGCCTAAAGGCAAATCTGTAAATGTGAAGTTTTACAAGAATAAAGTTCTTCGAAAATTGAAGAAATATTTCAAAGAACGAAGACCCGCAACTGGTTTGGCCAATGTCAGATTGCTACATGACAATGCGTCATCGCACAAGGCGTTCATTGTGCAAGACTATCTGAAGCAGGAAAAGGTTGTTGAACTCCCTCACCCCACGTATTCCCCTAACCTTGCCCCGTGTGACTTTTTTTTGTTCCCGCGGCTGAAAAAATACCTTTCTGGTCGAAAATTTGTACAGCGCAAACACCTCGCTTCTGCAATATTCCAGTGCCTTTAGACTACCAAAATGCATTCAATGATTGGATCAGAAGACTGAAAGTTTGTATATCTGTTAAAGGGGATTTTTTTTTTTTTTTGGTTTTGGTTTTACGGCCCTTTCAATATTATTTCACTCATATCTAGCCGATCGTTAATCAGAGGTGGGCGAAAACCAGAGTACCCGGGGAAAAACCACCTGACCTTCCGTTGCAGAACTTGGCGTCTCACATGTGACCCGAGCGAGGCTCAAACCACAGCGGTAAGAGACCTAATGATCAAGAGTCAGCGCTCTTAACCACTAGGCCACGGAGGCCCGTCCTGTTAAAGGGGAATACTTTTAGGGGACAAAATAAATTTTTCATCGAAATATATCACAGAATCATTTTTATGTGCTTAGTTGCATTCATATTTGAACAGTCCTCATAGACCTGCTCTGTTTGCCAACTACCCGGTACAAAATGGGTTAAGGAACTGTAAGTTTTATTGTGATAGCACAACATAAGAAGGGGTGAAGAGGATAATTATGGTATATTTTCTTATTTTTCCATTAAACCATATATCACAGGAGAGTTAAGGTAGATGTAGACACACAGGAGGTATAATACTTTGTCTCAAGGGGGTTCGGGGTTCAAGAAACAACAACAAAGAATGGTGATTTCATATTTTTCAGCTTATATAAATATCCTAAGACTCGTTATTAGGAAAATATATAATATCTGTCCTTGAGCTGGACCCAGAGTCCAACCCCTGTCAGGAACAAAGAAAGACTGACAAGGTAAGTATGTACATGCATGCATTGTTAATCATTGAGGTGTAATGCGTGCGAAGCTTATGTAAGGACAGTACGGAAATAGATATGCGCTACTGGTGAAAAGCTTAATGCTTAATGATAGACTAAATATACGAATATCTGAGATAAGAAAAATAATTATGAATATTATTATGAAATCACTGAAGGTGACTTGAAAGTCCTAAGAGCAAGCACTACTCCAGTTTCTGTAATTCCACTCTGTGACACACATGGTGTGGGTACTTGCTTGAATCACCTCAATGACACATGATGTTGGTACTTGTTAGAATCGCCTCATAGAGGCGATTCTAACAAGTACCCACAACATATGTTTCTATCAAGAAATAAAAAAAATATCCCTTGATTTTCCTTGTTATCCAGCCTAATCTGGAGTTATAATTATATCAAATTGTCATTCTAGATGTTTTCTAAACGGAATCTTCCTCCTTATATATTGCAAGAGTTCATTTCAAGATTTAGGGGTGTCAGGTTGTGTTTTCACCAAAATTTATTTGGAAAATGACTGAACTTTTAGCAAACAGTGGAGGCCCTGATCAGACGCTTTCTGCGGCGTCTGATCTGGGCCTGCACTGTTGCCAGGGTACCGGTTTTGGGGTTTCTGGTACTAAATGGGTTAAACAGTATTTTATTGTACCCCCTGCATAAGAAGTATGCTATGGGGTATAATGTTTTCGTTCTGCCGTTTGTCAGTTCGTCCATCCGTCTGTGTGTCCATCTTTCTGTGTGTCTGTCCGAGCAAACTGGAGGACAGTAGTTGACTAGGCCTATCTTGGGTACTTGCCGTTTATTCCATTGTTAACAGACTTAGAGTAGCCAGTAGCCTGTTGGGTATTTTGTCGCTTGTTGGGTACTTTGAATGGGAAAATTAACATGGAGGTACCCAACAAATGTCCTCTCTAAAACCAGAGGACACTAGTTGGATAGGCCTATCTTGGGTACTTGCCATTTATTCCGTTGTTAACAGACTTAAAGTAGCCTGTTGGGTATTTTGTCACTTGTTGGGTACTTTGAATGGGAAAATTAACATTGAGGTACCTAACAAATGTCCTCTCGTAAACCAGAGGACACTAGTTGGGTAGGCCTATCTTGGGTACTTGCCGTTTATTCCGTTGTTAACAGACTTAAAGTAGCCAGTAGCCTGTTGTTAACAGACTTAAAGTTTGGTATTTTGTGGCTTGTTGGGTACTTTGAATGGGAAAATTAAAATGGAGGTACCCAACAAATGTCCTCTTGTAAACGTCCGTCCATCTGTCCGTCCATCCTTCTGTCCATCCGTTAACATTTTGGTTAAAGTTTTGCGTCAAAGTTTCTAAGAGATTATATCTTCTGAGCCCTTTGATAGATTTAGTTGATACTTACACTGAAGTTACATACTGGTCTAAAGATTTCATTGATGCATGTCCCACCCCCCACAGTGACCTTGAGGTCAAGGTCAAAGACTTGGAAATTTTACATTTGGTTGAAGTTTTATGACAAAGTTTATAGATGCCTGTGTGTTCTACCCTCTAGGACAAATTCAGTTGATACTTGCATCAACGTTGCAAACCAGTCCAAAGATTTTGTTATGTATGTCCCTTCCCCCACCCAAGGTGACCTTGACCTCAAGGTCACGGACTTAGAAATTTTACATTTGGTTAAAGTTTTATGACAAAGTTTATAGATGTCTGTATGTTCTAAACTCTTAAGACAAATTCATTTGATACTTGCATCGAGTTTGCATACCAGTCCAAAGATTTCATTGATGCATACCCCACCCTGCTGCTTCAGTAACATTGATGCCCCCAACCCTTCAGTAACTTTCATGCCCTCACTAGGTGGTCCATTGTTTGGTTTAGCTTTTATAAGCACATTTATAGATTTTTATAGCTTCTTCATTCATATTACATACAAGCTCAAAAGCTATATCAGAGGGTGGCGCTGGCTGGGGGTATACGTGACCCACTGCTCACTTTCTCTAGTTGAATCTAAGTGTGATATTCATAAAACATTGCAAATACAGTATTTGAGGGTAAGCAGGCAGTGTAAATGAAAAACATCTGGTCATTCTAGTTCACAGTAGCAGTAATACTAGCCGGGAAAGAAGTCCATCCCCAGCCCCAGAACACAAGGAGTATGCCCATTACAACTTCAACCACTGTAAAGAGATGATGAAAGTGTTCAACAAAGTGTTTGGTCTACAGAGATTTAGACACCACCAGCTGGAGGCTTGCAATGCAGCCATATTGGGCAATGATACTTTTATTCTTATGCCAACAGGTAAGTTTTAACCCATTGTAAAAAACTAGTGGGCTCTTCCACTGCTGTATGTTGGACAAGTCCATTTGTCATATATTAAAGTGTTGTCAGACCTACTTTTTCGTTTTTGACGAAAAATTCTGTTAGCAAATAGTGCAGGTCCTGATCAGACGCTGCGTTCTTCGGCATCTGATCTGGGCCTGCACTGTTTGCCAAGGTACCCCTTTAGGGGTTTCCCACATGCAATGGGTTGATTAAGTGGATTTCTCTTTTTAGAAAAAAGAAGAAAAACATGTTTATGAAAAGGTATACAAGTGTTTGGTCTACAGAGATTTAGGCACCATCAGCTCCAAACTTGCAATGCTGCCATATTTGGCAATGATGGTTTTTGTTTGTTTGATTTGAGGTTTAACGTCCCAGTCAACACTATAGATCATTTTGGAGATGCTTCCAATTTTGTGGGACTTTTACCCGACATTGAGATGAAATGACATCTCTCGCCCTGTCGCCCAATGAACCCAATATGGTTTATAAGCATGGGCGGTACGACTCGCACCACTTTGCCTGTGCAGGGCTTTGATCTCTAAGCGGTTTACCAGTACTCATGTGCGGTCGGTTTCAGCTCTGCGTGGAAACATCATGCAGCCCATCTATTTCTTCAAGCCCCGATGGATGGGGGTGGGCAATGATAGATTAACACTGTAACCTCGTTTAAACGCGGGTATTGGGGTCCAAGACTGGTGACCGCATTAGCAATGATCACCCCTTATAAAGATGAAGCATATACCCCACCCACTAGTGGTCACAAAAACCCACCATTACAAATACAATAGGACACATTGCGAATCTCGAAAAGTAATGTAAAATGTATTATTTTATCTATTAGTCCATTTCACCAAAATGCAATCACTATTTCTTTCTAGGATACCAACCTTTTAAAGCAAATTACCTTTCATTAGCACAAAAAATTGTTTGTTTATATTTCTCACATTTATGTTGGAACGATATAGCCAAATTTATGCCGGGGTCCGACAATATACTGGTACCTAAAGTTATGTCAGGACGATGTACCCAAATTCATGTAGGTTAATTTATGAAGGTTTGTTTCATTTAACTCGAAAAGGTATGTTGTGTACACTCATTAGAATAGCCTCTTTGAGGCGATTCTAATGAGTGCACACAACGTACATTTATTTGATAAAAAATGGAAATTATATCCTAAGGTCATCCCCATTATGTCTTGTGCCCTGGCGTTTGAGTAACCATCAGTAAATCGAACTATCCCAATCTCGAACAAAATTTCATGATCCCAAAGGTGTTTGAGTTATCGAAGTTTCACTGTATGTGGATACACAGGCTAATCTAAGTCTCTGGTTGGCACATAGGTCTTACTGTTAGTTTTACCATGCAATGAATCATATATTATCTGAGGGTCTTTACCATATGAATTCGGACAGACAGGCTTGAGCAAACAGTGTAGACCCAGATGAGATGCTGCAGAATGTGGCCTCTCTTTAGAGTCTACACTGATTGCCATTCATCCAGCTATTTTTAGGCACAGCATTGGTGGTAAATTGTACTTTTCCAAATTTTAGAACACATGGTCAAGAGTTTAGGTGTCCAAATATTTAGAGTAAGTATGGTATCTCTTGCAGGTGGTGGTAAAAGTTTGTGCTATCAGTTACCTGCCCTTGTCTCTGGAGGTGTGTCTATTGTTATATCCCCTTTGAGAGCTTTGATTCAGGATCAAGTGCAGAAACTTCACTCGTTACAGGTACATATACATGTATTTATACACCATCGTGGCCCCCGCCCATAGGGGCTTGACGAAATATATGGGCTGCATGATGCTTCCACGCAGAGCTGAATCCGGCCCGCACACTAGTACTGGTAAACGGCTTAGAGGATCTAAGCTTGTCCAGGAACCGCGGTACGAGGCGGACCGTCCATGCTAATAAACCCTATTGGTTTCATTGGGCGACAGGACTTGAGATGTCATTTCATCTCAATGTCGGGTAAAAGTCCCACAAAATTGGAAGCAACGTCTCCAAAATGACCTTTACAGTGTTGACGGAGACGTTAAACCTACAATCAAACAAACAATTTATACACCATCAGTATCCATGAAATATATAAAAAATTTATAAATGAAAAAAATAAACAACAAAAAACAGCAGGTAACAGGTTTCTTTTTTAAGGCCCACCATTCAAAAAATGTCGAGGTATTATGTTATACTCTCCGAAGTTTTGAGTGTCTGTCCGTCAGTCAGCACCTCATAGTTTCGTGTCTGCTCCATAACTCTGATACCGTTTGAGGTATTCTCACGAAACTTCACAAATATGTAGACCACTATGAGACGACATGCATAATGTATGAACCGTAATTCTGATTTTCCTACTTTTGGAGTTGTTGCCTTTGAACATTGAACATAGACATTTCTATCCTAGTTTTGTGTCCGCTCCATAACTCTGATACCATTTGAGATATTTTCATGAAACTTCACAGATACATAGATCACGAGACGACGTGCAGAACATATGAACCTTTACTCTGATTTTCCTACTTTTGGAGTTGTTGCCCTTTGAACATTGAACATTGCCATTTCTATCCTAGTTTTGTGTCCGCTCCATAACTTTGATACCATTTGAGATATTTTCATGAAACTTCACAGATATGTAGAGCACCATGAGACGACGTGCAGAACATAGGAACGGTATTTTCCTACTTTTGGGATAAATGCCCTTTGAACTTTGAATATAGCTGTTGCTGTCATTTTTGTGTCCACTCCATAACTCAGATACCATTTGAGATATTAAAGCACTATATCTTCTGAATCTAATGATTGATTCTGACCAAACTGGCATGGTTACATCACTAGGATGGGGGAAAACAGCCATTAGTTTTTGATTTCCTTGACCATATTCACGCCTACAGAATGATAGAATGCGTAACCATTGGGTAAGAACGTGAAGCAATTAGAGCGACATCCGGTGAGGAATTAGATCGCTAAAAAAGGTAAAGAAACTGTGCATTTTCTGTGTTTCATAAGTTATATAATTAGGGCCCCACACTGAAAGTGTGGGTGCCCTATAGTAATCACTCTGTCCGTCCGTCTGTCTGTCTGTCTGTCCATCCGTCTGTCCATCCACAAATTTCTGATAGCGCTGCCGGGGCCCTAGTCAGTTTCACTGACAGCTCTAGTTTTTACGAAGAAGTTATTTAAAAACAGGGAAATACATTCAGGAGCCCATTGATATCGGCATCTTTGGAGTAAATATCAAATCCCGTACTTCACACATTTTTGCTAAATTTAGTTTAAGCATATATGTTTACTGTGTGTGCATGTTAGTACACTGAACTTGTAGCAATGCACAATCATAAATAAAAGGCAACAAAAACCTCGAAAAACCATGGGTTTTCTAAGGCTTCAGTTCACCTTCAGCAGGAGAAACTAAATTTAGCCAAAATGCGTGAAGTAGGGATTTGGTATTTACTTCAAAGATGCTGAAATCAGTGGTCTCCTGAATGTAATTCCCCGTTTTTAGCTCACCGTCACGTAGTGACGAGGTGAGCTGTTGGGATCACTTTTTGTCTGTCGTGCGTGAGTGCGTCCGTCTGTGTGTGCGTGCGTAAACAATTTCTTCAAACGACATCTCCTCCTAAACCACTGATCGGATTTTGACCAAACTTAACAGGAATGATCCTTAGGTGGTCCCCTTTCAAAGTTGTTCAAATGGTTCCGATCTGTTGCACATCTAGGTAACAGGAGCCAAAAATAGATTTTTTTCACTGAAAACTTAAAAAATCTTATTCTCTGAAACCACAAGGCCCAGGTCTTTGATATTTGGTATGAAGCTTCATCTAGTGGACCCCCACCAAGATTGTTCAAATTATAGTGCTGGGGCAAAACATGCCCTCGCCCGGGGCCCTTTGGTTTTACATGGGCTTATATAGGGATAATCTTTAAAAATCATCTTCTCTGAAACCGCAAGGCCCAGGACTTTGATATTTGGTATGAAGCTTCATCTAATGGACCTCTGCCAAGATTGTTCAACTTATAGCCCTGGGGCCATAAATGCCCCCACTCTGGGGCCCTTTGGTTTTACATAGACTAATATGGGAAAATCTTTAAAAATCTTGAAACCACAAGGCCTAGCTCTTTGATATTTAGTATGAAGCTGCATCTAGTGGACTTCTATCAAGATTGTTCAAATTATAGCCCTGAGACCAAAAATGTTCCCACTCCAGGGCCCTTTGGTTTTACATAGACTTATATAGGGATAATCTTAAAAAATCTTCTTCTCTGAAACCGCATGGCACAGGACTTTGATACTTGGTATAAAGCTTCATCTAATGGACCTCTACCAAGATTGTTCAAATTATAGCCCAGGGGCCAAAAATGCCCCTGCCCCGGGCCCTTTGGTTTAACATAGACTAATATAGGGAAAATCTTTAAAAATCTTCTTCTCTGATACCACAAGGCCTAGGTCTTTGATATTTGGTATGAAGCCTCATCTAGTGGACCTCTATCAAGATTGTTCAAATTATAGCCCTGAAACCAAAAATCCCCCTGCTCCGGGGTTCTTTGGTTTTACATAGATTTATATAGGGAAAATCTTAGAAAATCTTCTTCTGGGAAACCACAAGGCTTACAAAGGTCTTGATATTTGGTGCGAAATTTCATCTAGTGGACCTCTATCAAGATTATGCAAATTATAGCCCCGGGGCCAAAAATGTCGCTGCCCAGAGACTCTTTGGTTTTACATAGACTTATAAAGGGAAATCTTTAAAAAATTTTCTTCTCTGAAACTGCAAGGCCCAGGTCTTTGATGTTTGGTTTGGAGCTTCATCTAGTGGACCTCTACCAAGATTGTTCAAATTATTGCCCTGGGGCCACAAATGCCCCCACCATAGGGCCCTTTGTTTTAACATAGACTTATATAGCCCCGGGGCCATATGGTTTTGCATAGGCATATGTAGGGAATATCTTTAAAAAAATCTTCTTCTCTGAAACCCTAGGCCCAGGTCTTTGATATTTGGTGTGTAGCTTCATCTAGTGGACCTTTGCCAAGATTGTTCAAATTATAGCCTTTAGTTTATACTAATTTATTTTAGTTCGATTGCGATGAAAGCTTTCAGCTTATTGAATCGCTCTCGAACACTCATTCCGGGTGTTCTCACGCGCGCGAGAGAGAGAGGCAGTGGCTTTTAGACCACTGCTACCCATTTACACCTGGGTGGAGTGGGGCAGTGTCATTACGTGTCTTGCCCAATGACACACCTCGATACCGGTGGCGGATTCGAACACACAACCTCTCGATTATGAGTCGAACGCGCTAACCACTGCGCTATCGAGGCGCTATTATAGCCTTTGTTAGCTCACCTGAGCCGAAGGTTCATGTGAGGTATTAGTATACCACGAGCCGGCGTCCGTCGTCCGTCGGCCACACTTTCAACGAAGTATATCTCTGGAACCAGTGGGCCGGCCTTGATCAAATTTCATATGAACCATCATCAGGTAGGGGGAAAGGCTGTATTAGGTTTTCGTGCAGATCGGATGAGAACTCTGGTTGCCACAGCAACAAACAGCTCCCATAGGCTTAACATAGGAAAAAGCTTGTAATCACTCTAGCTCCGTCAATTTTTAGCACACCGTCACGTAGTGACGAGGTGAGCTTTTGGGATCACTTTTCGTCTGTCGTGCGTCCGTCCGTCCGTCCGTCCGTCCGTGCGTCCGTAAACAATTCTTTAAACGACATCTCCTAAACCACTGATCGGATTTTGACCAAACTTCACAGGAATGATCCTTAGGTGGTCCCCTTTCAAAGTTGTTCAAATGGTTCCGGTCCGTTGCACATCTAGGTCATAGGAGCCAAAAACAGATTTTTTTCACCAAAAACTTAAAAAATCTTCTTCTCTGAAACCACAAGGCCCAGGTCTTTGATATTTGGTATGAAGCTTCATCTGGTGGACCCCTACCAAGATTGTTAAAATTATAGTGCTGGGGCCAAAAATGCCCCCGCTCCGGGGCCCTTTGGTTTTACATGGGCTTATATAGGGAAAATCTTTAAAAATCTTCTTCTCTGAAACCGTAAGGCCCAGGTCTTTGATATTTGGTATGAAGCTTCATCTAGTGGACCCCTACCAAGATTGTTCAAAAATAGTGCTGGAGTCAAAAATGCCCCCGCTCCGGGGCCCTTTGGTTTTACATGGGCTTATAATGGGAAAATCTTTAAAAATTTTCTTCTTTGAAACCGTAAGGCCCAGGTCTTTGATATTTGGTATGAAGCTTCATCTAGTGGACCCCTACCAAGATTGTTCAAATTATAGTGCTGGAGCCAAAAATGCCCCCGCTCCGGGGCCCTTTGGTTTTAAATGGGCTTATATAGGAAAAATCTTTAAAAACCTTCTTCTCTGAAACCGCAAGGCTCAGGTCTTTGATATTTGGTATGAAGCTTCATCTAGTGGACCCCTACCAAGATTGTTCAAATTATAGTGCAGGGGCCAAAAATGCCCCCGCTCCAGGGCCCTTTGGTTTTACATGGGCTTATATAGGGAAGAGCTTTAAAAATCTTCCTCTCTGAAACCGTAAGGCCCAGGTCTTTGATATTTGGTATGAAGCTTCATCTAGGGGACCCCTACCAAGATTGTTCAAATTATAGTGCTGGGGTCAAATATGCCCCCGCTCCAGGGCCCTTTGGTTTTACATGGGCTTATATAGGGAAAACCTTTAAAAATTTTCTTCTCTGAAACCGTAAGGCCCATGTCTTTGATATTTGGTATGAAGCTTCATCCCACACATCCATGGTCCTTCTTCCTCCCCCCCCCCCCCCCCCCCCCCCCCCCACTCCTGGGCCCTTTTGTTTTAAATGGGCTTATATAGGGAAAATCTTTAAAAATCTTCTTCTCTGAAACCACAAGGCCCAGGTCTTTCCTATTTGGTATGAAGCTTCATCTAGTGGACTCCTACCAAGATTGTTCAAATTATAGTGCTCGGCTAAAAATGCCACCGCCCCGGGGCCCTATGGTTTTACATGGGCTTATGTGGGGAAAATCTTTAAAAATCTTCTTCTCGGAAACCCCAAGGGCCAGGTCTTTGCTATTTGGTATGAAGTTTCATCTAGTGGACCCCTACCAAGATTGTTCAAATTATAGTGCTAGGGCCAAAACTGCCCCCGACCTGGGGCCCTTTGGTTTTACATAGACTTATATAGAGATATTCCTTAAAAATCTTCTTCTGAAACAGCATGGCCCAGGTCTTTGATATTTGGTGTGAAGCTTCCTCTACTGGACCTCTATCAATATGGTTTGAATTATAGCCCTGAGGCCAAAAATGCCCCCGCCCTGGAGCCATTTGGTTTTATATAGGCTTATGTAGGGAATATATTTAATAAAAATCTTCTTCTCTGAAACCGCAAGGTCCAGGTCTTTGATATTTGGTATGTAGCATATCTAGTGGACCTTTGCCAAGATTGTTCAAATTATAGCCTTTGTTGATATTTGGTATGAAGCTTCACCTTTTTAGAAGTCTCTGAACATTATGCACATTATAGCCCTGGGGTTAATAATGGCCCTTCTCCGGGTCCCACTTGTTACTCTATGGATCAGGTGAGCGATCCAGGGCCATCATGGCCCTCTTGTTTTCTGATCGACTTCATTCTTGCAGATAACGAGGACAGGCATGAAATCTCGATCAAGTTCGATTTTGGGCTGAATCGGATTATTCACTCAGGAGTTACGTGCCCTTGAGCGTTGAAAAAACTGCCTGTTGACTTAACATGGGGAGAATGTTGTCATCACCGTAGCTGCTTCAATTATTTTCAGATTGGCTTTATTCTTGCAGATAACCAGCACAGCCATGAAATCTCGGTCAAGTTCGATAACTGGCAGAATCGGATCATTCACTTAGGAGTTACCTGCCCTTGTGTGTTTTTGCATTAGGGTTAATGGGAATTTCAAAAATGTATATCTTAAAGACTACTTGGCCAACTTTGATCAAATTTCATGTGTCGCATTATTGGGCAAGTGGAAAGGCTTCATTAGGTTTTCAGGCAGATCTCAGTGGAACTCTGGTTGCCATGGCAACATCTAGCTCCCATAGACTTCACATAGGAAAAAGCTTGTCATCACTCTAGCTCCGTCAATTTTTTTCTGATCGACTTCATTCTTGCAGATAACCAGTACAGGCACAAAATCTCGGTTAAGTTCGATTTTGGGCCGAATCAGAAAATTCACTCAAGAGTTACGTCCTCTTGAGCGCCCGAAAAATTGCCTATCGACTTAACATGGGGAAAATGTTGTCATCACTGTAGCTGCTTCAATTTTGTTCGGATTGGCTTCATTCTTACAGATAACCAGCACAGCCATGAAATCTCGGTCAAGTTCGATAATTGGCAGAATCGGATCATACACTTAGGAGTTACCTGCCCTTGTGCATTTTTGCATAAGGGTTAATGTGAATTTCAAAAATGTATATCTTGAAGACTACTTGGCCGACTTTGATCAAATTTCATGTGTAACATTATTGGGCAAGTGGAAGGACAGCATAAGGTTTTCATGCAGATCTGAGTGGAACTCTGGTTACCATGGCAACATATAGCTCCCATAGACTTAACATAGGAAAAAGCTTGTCATCACTCTAGCTCCGTCAATTTTTTTCTGATCGACTTCATTCTTGCAGATAATAAGGACAGGCATAAAATCTCGGTTAAGTTCGATTTTGGGCAGAATCGGAATATTGACCTCGGAGTTACGTGACATTGAGTGACAAAAAATTTGCCCATAGACTTAACATAGGGAAAATGTTGTGACTACGATAGCGACTTGAATGTTTTTCAGATCAGCTTCAAACTTGCAGGTAACGAGGACAGACATAAAATCACGGTTAAGTTCGATTTTGGGCCGAATCGGATTATTTGCCTTGGAGTTACCTGCCCTTGAGCATAAAAAAATACGTTGTGACCACGATAGCAACTTTATTTTTATTCAGATCAGCTTCAAACTTGCAGGTAACGAGGACATGCATAAAATCCCGGTTAAGTTCGATTTTGGGCCGAATCGGAATATTGACCTCGGAGTTACGTGACCTTGAGCGACAAAAAATTTGCCCATAGACTTAACATAGGGAAAATGTTGTGACTACGATAGCGACTTGAATTTTTTTCAGATCAGCTTCAAACTTGCAGGTAACGAGGACAGACATAAAATCTCGGTTAAGTTAGATTTTGGGTCGAATCGGATTATTTGCCTTGGAGTTACCTGCCCTTGAGCATAAAAAAATACGTTGTGACCGCGATAGCAACTTTATTTTTATTCAGATCAGCTTCAAACTTGCAGGTAACGTGGACAGGCATAAAATCTCGGTTAAGTTCGAATCGGAATATTGACCTCGGAGTTACATGACCTTGAGCGACAAAAAATTTGCCCATAGACTTTACATAGGGAAAATGTTGTGACTACGATAGCGACTTGAATTTTTTTCAGATCGGCTTCAAACTTGCAGGTAACGAGGACAGACATAAAATCTCGGTTAAGTTCGATTTTGGGCCGAATCGGATTATTTGCATTGGAGTTACCTGCCCTTGAGCATAAAAAAATACATTGTGACCACGATAGCAACTTTATTTTTATTCATATCAGCTTCAAACTTGCAGGTAACGAGGACAGGCATAAAATCTCGGTTAAGTTCAATTTTGGGCCGAATCGGAATATTGACCTCGGAGTTACGTGACCTTGAGCGACAAAAAATTTGCCCATAGACTTAATTAGGGAAAATGTTGCGACTACGATAGCGACTTGAATTTTTTTCAGATCAGCTTCAAACTTGCAGGTAACGAGGACAGACATAAAATCTCGGTTAAGTTCGATTTTGGGCCGAATCGGAATATTTGCCTTGGAGTTACCTGCCCTTGAGCATAAAAAAATACGTTGTGACCATGATAGCAACTTTATTTTTATTCATATCAGCTTCAAACTTGCAGGTAACGAGGACAGGCATAAAATCTCGGTTAAGTTCGATTTTGGGCCGAATCGGAATATTGACCTCGGAGTTACGTGACCTTGAGAGACAAAAAAATTTGCCCAAAGACTTAACGTAGGGAAAATGTTGTGACAGAAATAGCGACTTGAATTTTTAGCTCATCTGAGCCAAAGGCTCCAGTGAGCTGATAGTATACCAAGGCTCCGGAGTCCGTCGTCTGTCGTCCGTCCATCCGTCGTCCATACTTTCAATGAAGCATATCTCAGAAGGCAGTCGACCATTCTTGTTTAAATTTTATGTGTAGCACCATTGGGCAAGGGGAAAGGCTGCATTAGGTTTTGGAGCTAGTCTGGTGCATTTGTTCCTTCATTCTTCTTTCTCTCCATATAGAGATAATAGACTAAATTTTATGTTAAATAATATGTTAAATTTTTAATCAAAGATTTCTCAGGAACTATAAAAGCTAGAAGCATCAAATTTGGTATTCAATAGAATATTGATGACTTATTTTGTGTAAGAGACATTGGGCTTTCTCAGCTTATTTGTTCATCTGTTCTTTCATTCTTCTTTCTCTCCATTTTGACCAATGTTAAATTTTCGTCAAAGATTTCTCAGGAACTATAGAAGCTAGAAGTCTCAAACTTGGAATGCAATGCAATAATGATGACTTATATCCTGTAAGGGTCAATGGGCTGGATTCTATTAGCAGATTTAGTAGTCAAGTCTGTGAATTGTAAAAACTTAAGTTCCTCAGGTGAGCGGTTTAGGCTCATTGAGCCTCTTGTTGATGTTTGTTATGAGGCTTCACCTTTAAGACCTCCCTCAACATTATGCACATTAAAGCCCTGGGGCCAATAACGGCCCTCCCTGGGGCCCACTTGTCACACTGGATCAGGTGAGCGATCCAGGACCATCATAGCCCTCTTGTTTAAATAACTTCCTCGTAAAATTTTTATAACTGTGACTGTTTATAACTGTGTGTTTCACACACAGAAAATGCAAAGTTTCTTTACCTTTTTTAGCGATCTATCTGGATGTCGCTCTAATAGCTTCACGTTCTTACCTAATGGTTACGCATTCTTTCGTTCCATAGGCGTGATATTTTCAATGGCACAAGTCCAATTTTGGGCCAAAGATGACTTGTCTGCACCCAATGTCATGAACACATCAATGAAATGTAATCTATTTTGATACACTATGTCATTGCAACTGACCTAAGATTTTGTTAGAATATGAAGACCTTGACTTTATTTTAAAGGGCACAGGCCCCCAAAAACTGAAGATTCTGGTTTACTTTCTTTTGGTGCAATGGCTCTTTGAACATTGAAAATAGTTATCTCAGTCATGTATTCCTGTGAACATTATTAAGGGAAATAGTAATGCATCCTTACTTGAATTCCTTTTTAGCTCGTCTGTTTTTTGAAAAAAAAACTTTCGAGCTATTGTCATC
The DNA here is from genome assembly GCA_963580285.1 of Lucinisca nassula. Classification (NCBI taxonomy): domain Eukaryota; kingdom Metazoa; phylum Mollusca; class Bivalvia; order Lucinida; family Lucinidae; genus Lucinisca; species Lucinisca nassula. The sequence continues at coordinate 106,543,437 of OY757018.1, read as the reverse complement.
ACTCCGGCGTCTGCGTAGTCGTCCTGCGTCGTCCTGCGTCGTTCCAAAAAAACTTAACCTTGGCTATAACTTAAAAAGTATTAGACCTAGCCTCATGAAACTTCATACACACACTCATCATCACAAGAGCTACATTTTGACCAAGGACCATAACAACATTGTTGATTTTGGCTGAATTATCTCCCCTTTTCCAATTTTTTTCTGAAACACATTTTTTTGCTCTCATTTTAATACTATTCACAACAGAGCCTTCAAACTTCACATGAATGTTCCTTGGGACAAGACCTTTTCAGTGATACCACACTTTTTGATCTGTGACCTTGACCTTTGAACTTTGACCTATTTTTCGAAAATTTAACCGAAAACCTTAACCTTGACCATATTTCCAAAAGTATTTGGCCTACCTTCATGAAACTTCATACACATACTCACCATCACAAGAGCTACATTCCCTACAAGTTTTATAACTCCATCGCGCAATTTGATTGAATTATCTCCCCTTTTCTCTCCGTTTTTTTTAAATTGTTTTTGTCTCTTATTTCAATACTATTCACAACAGAGCCTTCCAACTTCACATGAATGTTCCTTGGGACAAGACCTTTTCAGTCATACCACGCTTTTTGACCTGTGACCTTGACCTTTGAACTTTGACCTATTTTTCGAAAAATTAACCAAAAAACTTAACCTTGACCATATTTCCAAAAGTATTTGGCCTACCTTCATGAAACTTCATACACATACTCACCATCACAAGAGCTACATTCCCTACAAGTTTTATAATTCCGTCTTGCAATTTGATTGAATTATCTCCCCTTTTCTCTCCGTTTTTTTTAAATTGTTTTTGTCTCTTATTTCAATACTATTCACAACAGAGCCTTCCAACTTCACATGAATGTTCCTTGGGACAAGACCTTTTCAGTCATACCACGCTTTTTGACCTGTGACCTTGACCTTTGAACTTTGACCTATTTTTCGAAAAATTAACCAAAAAACTTAACCTTGACCATATTTCCAAAAGTATTTGGCCTACCTTCATGAAACTTCATACACATACTCACCATCACAAGAGCTACAATCCCTACAAGTTTTATAACTCCATCTTGCAATTTGATTTGACTTAGAACTTTTGTTTTCTAAAAGAAACTGCAGACGAGCGTTGGCACCCGCTTGCGGTGCTCTTGTTGACTGTGATATGGCACTTTCTTGATGTAATTGTAGTGGTGGGGTATCATGCAGTGCTTGCAGCTTTTATTTGTGCTTTAAGCATGGCACAGTATAGGATTCTGAGTTTCCATTCATATGTTCGTGATGTCTGTCAGTCCAGCTACATTTGCTACAACCCTAGCTTTTGCCCGAATCTTCATGCCCAATTCTCAAGAACTGAAAGAGCTACCATATTCAACCTATTTGCCGCACTGTGTGCTTAGTTTCATGTATAAAACAAAATCATGGTGAAAAATCTACCCAATAAGTGCACACTTGATACCAAGAAAATACGCAAAAAATAGCTTCCAAGTGAGTTGGATTTCACCTTATATACATATGATCGTGTGGGTCAAAAATGCACCAAAACTCAATATGAATTCAGGAGGAGAAATAACTAGGTTGCTGTAAAGTGAGCCCTTTTGCATTTTCTTTCCAAAAATAGCTTTGGTGTGCGCTTATAGGAGCATGTGGGGTAAATAGGTTGAATATGTTATATTAACCCATTGTATACCAATGGATTATTCCATTGTTAGATGTTGGACAAGTCCATTTGTCATATAAGGGGTGGTAGGCATATTTTTTCCTTTTTATTCTAGTCTTGACGGAAAATTCTGTGAGTAAATAGTGCAGGCCCTGATCAGATGCCAAGTTCTGTGGCATCTGATCTGGGCCTGCACTGTTTGCCATGGTACCCCTTTAGGGGTTTCCCGCATGCAATGGGTTAATGATACTTTGTACAAACTGACATCTATGGATGACATCTTTAATGGAAGCATCCATTGACCTTGACATACATTTCATGTTTCAGTGTCTGCAAACTATTGCAACAACCCTAACTTTTACCCTAATGTTCAGGGCCCAGTTGTTCAAAGCATCATTAGCTTAATGAGCTCGTTAGTGGTCATATTGTTAACTGTTCTAGCAAGTTTAATATGTAAAATTTTGATATTTTTGCTGAAAAAAATGTGAGCAGCTTTTGCATCCCATTTTTTCAGCAAAAATATTAGCATTTTTGCCATATTAAATGATCAAAGTTTTAACGATACGTTAACTAACGACGTAGTTAGTTTTGAACAACTGGCCCCTAGTCAATTTCACAAGACCTATAAGAGCTTCATTAATGATAGTTAGTACAAGCTTGCATCTAGGGATGGCAACTTAAATGCGAGCACCTACATTTTCACCTTGAGCTGCAACGAACCTCTTAGGCCTAATGGCTAAGAGCGCTGACTCTTAATTATTAGGTATCTCACCGCTTTGGTTCGCACCTCGCTAGGGCCACATGTGAGTTGCCATGTCAGGGAAATAGACTTACTTTGTGCATTTGCAAAGGTTGCTCACATTTTGTTCAATAAAAATATTAGCATATTTGCCATATTAAATGATCAAAAGTTTTAATGATATACAACTAATGATGTCGTTAGTTTTGAACAAATGACCCCTGGTAAATATGTGATTTAGTCAATAATATAATCAGTGTAGCTCCTGATTGGATGGCTTGTTACAGGTAGTCTCATATGGATCTACACTGTTTGCATAGGTACCTGTACTGGTCTACCAGGTTGAAAGGGTTAAGACGGGAATAATCAATGACTTGCAAGTCAAAACCAGTTTTATTGTTGTAGTTCCAGCTTTTAGCATGGTGTGATTTTGGAGTCCGGTTTTCTGCTCGTTCGTCCCTTAAGACGTCAACAATTATGTTCACCCTAGCATTCACCCTAATGTAAGAATCCGTTTCTTAAGATCTATTAGAGCCTCATCAATGATACAAACCTGCATCTTGGGATGACAACTTTAATGCAAGCATCCATATTTGACCTCAACCTACATTTCATGGTTCCCTGACTTTGCAAACATTTGCATTCACCCTAGCATTCCTCCTAATGTTTACAAGAGTCCATTTCTGAAAAACTATAAATGGTAATTCATAATACTGGGTACAAACTTTTATCTTTGGATGGCAACTTCAATGCAAGCATCCATATTTGATCTTGACCTACATTCCATGGTGCACTGACTTTGTTAGCATTTGCAACCAACCAAGGGTTCACCCAAATGGTCAAGTTTAATACTTGAGAACTATAAGGGCTTCGTTAATAATAATTGGTACAAACTTGCATTTAGGAATGATAACTATAATGGAAGCATCTATATTTGACCTTGACCTACATTTTGTGGTTCAATGACTTAGTGAATTATTGTGTCGACCCTAGGTTTCACAGTTATGTTTAAGTTCATTTCTCAAGAATGTAGGAGCTTCGTAAAAGATACTTGGTGCAAGCCTGCATCAGGGAATGGCAAATTTTATGAACGTGTCCATGTTTGACCTTGACCTAGATTTTATCGTGTGGTGACTATGCACACCACAGGCGCGACATAGCCTTTGGCAGAATTCTTGTTTATTGCATAATTTTCAGATCTATACATGTATTAGTTATTAATTCAATTTTCAGTCTTTGTAGAAGACTCCATGATATAGTGGCTGAGCTACTCCCTTTATAAACATGGCAGTGCTGGTTCAATTCAGGGCTTCTCCGGGCTTTCAGATGGGTCTTTAAACCAAGGTTCCATCTCCATATTGATGCCCTTTGTTGGTTGGACATAAAACTCAAACAAACAATTTGAGCTAGTGCACGACAAAACCTACAATAAGACATGTGTGCACAGCGAAGACTCAGATCAGCCTGCGCATCCGCACAGTCTGATCAGAGTCTTTGCTGAGCACTCTAAGGATAGCTAAGGGCCCAATGCACCTTCATGCAGCAAAAGAAGTCTCTGGTTAGACTATGGATGGGCAGGCTGATCTGCTTGTTTGCTGGGCGCACATGTAAATTGTAGAAAATACTGTGCCCCGGCTTATTTGATATTGGAAGTTGTCTTTTGCCGACAGGTGCCAGCAGGTCATTTATCCAGTGATGTTGGACAAGCTGAAGCCGATATGTTGTATATGAAGCTACACAAACGAGTACCAGAAGTTAGACTGCTGTATGTTACACCAGAAAAGGTATGTTTTAAGACAACAAGCTGATTCAATGTACCATATTTACCCCAAGTATTTGGACACCTCATTTCCCTACAGTATATGTTCTAAAATTTGAACAAGTACAATTTTAACACAAGATGTTTAGTCTGAAAATAGCTGTATGAGTAGCAAACAGTGTAGACCCTGATGAGACGCTGCATTCTGCGGCGTCTCATCTGGGTTTACACTGTTTGCTCAGGCCTGTCTGTCCGAATACATACTGTATATATTGTTTTGTTTGTTTGTTTGTATTGGAGTTTGACGCCCCAGTCAACACTGTTTAGGTCATTTTTTAGCCGGTCAGTTTACCTATCCACACTTTTCCAGGGCAGGCTTATAGGTAAGCGGTTAACCAGTACAGTGCACATTCTTTCGCCAGAAACTTGCTCAGACCTGTCTGTCTGAATATGGTATGTATGGCACTTTTGCTGTTGTAAATTCCCAGCTCTGGGTTGTGTTATTCAAAGCATCATTAGCTTAACGGACTCCTTATTTGTTGAATTATGTACTGTGAGAACACATTCTCTAACATGATGGTATTTGTCTGGAAAAATGCTTATGGATTGCATTGTAAAAGCTACTCTTTTTTTTTCAGCAAAAATTTTATACAGTCTTACCTGTATTAAGCAAGCACCTGTGAGATCATCAGAATGTGCTTGCTTAAGACAGGTATTTGCTAAATTCAGGGATTAAAATTTTTAAGTAATTGACTTTTTATGGGACGTTTTTCAGACTTGGTTAATACTGGTTTGTTGCTTATTAGTGGTGGCAGGTTTTACTGTAAATGCCATATCAAATGTTCAAAGTTTTAATAATACATGTACATGACAACCTCATTATAAAACAGTTCATTATAACACAGTTTTGATATACCACGGTTTCAAGATGGATCCCAAAAATGTTTTGTACTTGCTTGATGTAATTGTAGTGGCGGGGCATCATGCAGTGCTTGCAGCTTTTAATCTATATAATCTACACATCTTTGTTTGGTTTTAACATGGTTGTTTTAACTAACACTGTTTCTGTTTTGGACCCCATTATAGTTGGCCATCCAATCCCAAAAAATGTTGATATTTTTACTTTTGATGGCAAAATTGAGTAGAGTATGGCATCCATGCTAAATGTAATCCTTGATGTGTGTCAACAATCATAGGGGTGGATGCCACGTCTGGAAATGGGTCTGAGGCTCAGAAGTAGGTCAAAGGTCAAATGAGTGCAAAATAAACATGAAACTACTTATAACTCTCTTTGAACACATATTTGGCGGAAATGTTCGCTTAAAATCACCATAAACTATTCAGGTGCAGTGAACAATGGAAAATCATTATAAATGTACCCTCAAAGTATGTCAGTCTTATAGGTCAGGGGTCATTTAAGTGCAAAACTCGTGAAAAATGGATGTTTTCTGAACACATTTTGTTATATTTAGCATAAGGATGTGTTGCTGACCAGTATTTATTATACCCCCGCCATACGAAGTATGCTATGGGGGTATTTAGTTTTTGTTCTGCCGTTCATCCGTCCGTGTGTCCATCCTTCTGTCCGTCCATCCGTCTGTTAACATTTTGGTTAAAGCTTTGCGTTAAAGTTTCTAAGACATTGTATCTTCTGAACCCTTTGATAGATTTAGTTGATACTTACACTGAAGTTACATACTGGTCTAAAGATTTCATTGATGCATGTCCAACCACCCACAGTGACCTTTAGGTCAAGGTCACAGCCTTAGAAATTTTACTTTTGGTTAAAGTTTTATGACAGAGTTTATAGATGAATGTATGTACTAAACTCTAAGACAAATTCAGTTGATACTTGCATCAATGTTGCATACCAGTCCAAAGATTTTGTGACGCATGCCCCTTCTTCCACCCATTGTGACCTTGACCTCAAGGTCAGAGACTTAGAAATTTATATTTGGTTAACATTTTATGACAAACTTTAAAGATGCCTGTATGTTCTAAACTCTAAGATAAATTCAATTGATATTTGCATCAATGTTGTATACCTGTCCAAAGATTTCTCTGATGCACACCCCACCTGATTTAGTAACATTGATGCCCCCGCCCCTCCAGTAACTTTGATGCCCTCACACTCTTGGTTCATTTAGAAATTTTATGTTTGGTTTAGCTTTTACAAACACATTTATAATTCTTATAGCTTCTTGACTTCTTCATACAAGCTCGAAAGATAAATCAGAGGGTGGCCCTGGCCGGGGGTATACGTGACCCACTGGTCGCTTTCTCTAGTTATCAAAATATTTAAAAAATACATTTGTAACGTGAATTTGATTAGAAAATCTGCTTGTTTACATGGATATGGGTTAAATGGAAAAAAAAGGATACTAATGTTACAGACTTGAATCATTGATGATCCCCGATATTGATATAGCACTGGATTCTTTCTTTGTGACTTTATTTGTGCTATGGGCCTGAAACATTGCCTTTGCGCAACTACCATAAGTCAAATCGCGACTTCCGTTGAGCTAGCCTGTCCGACAACAGGTTTTATTAGTCAGTACCCACCAGCTGACTGAACCGGGTTGCCAGGCCAGTTTTTATCACAACATAGATAGAATACTACACTGTGCCATTTCTAAAATAGAAAAGGCGACATAAAATGGTTTTTCAAGCATTAAATATTTTCAACTAAAATGTTACTCTATTATGAGCAGGACCGATTTTAACACTTTCTTTGTGGAAGACAATTAAAAATCATACTTTAACCTTATCCCCTTAATTAAAATGTCGCATCTCGGATAACTGGCAATAATAGATAAACCAATTAACAACACATAAAAACATCCTTTATGCTTGACTAAGCAGGTGCAAAAAAAAAAGCTTGATATTTTTACGTTTGATGACAAAATTGACTACAGTATGGCACCCATGCTAAATGTAATCCTTGATGTGTGTCAACAATCATAGGGGTAGGTGCCACGTCTGGAAACGCATCTGAGGCCAAGAAGAAGGTCAAAGGTCAAATGAGTGCAAAACAAACACGAAACTACTCATTACTCTCTTTTAACATATATTTGGGGAAATGCTTGCTTAAAATCACCACAAAACTATCCAGGTGCAGTGAACAATGGAACATAATTTTAAATGTACCCTCTAAGTATGTCAGTCTTATAGGTCAGGGGTTATTTCAGTACAAAACTCGTAAAAATGGATGTTTTCTTTTCAAATATAGTCATATTTAACACAAGGATGTGTTGATGACAAGTATTTATTATCAAAAAATTCATTTGTTATGTGTATTTGATTGAAGTGAAGGCAATGATCAGGAATCGATACAATTAACCCAAGCTCCAATCAAGGGCACCAAAGGGAAAAAACACAAAACTGAAATGACTAGAACCTAATGGAAACATCAATAGCCGAAAGACAAAAGGACAGTTACTTTTCCACAAAATGGCCAATTGGCTATCCAAAACAAAATAATATAAGCGATACGCATATTCAAAGACAAACCATAACAAAAATAAACCGCGACAGAAGAACGGCCTTGGAACGGTCAGTGAAGCGAATTCCGCTGGGTGGTGGGGCGGTCTTAAATCGATTTTATGCAGCTGCAATCATCGCCCTTACTTCCGTCGCGATTGTAGATATTCTTTCTAGTCAATGTGTTGGTTTTTGTCGGACTGCGACAGACCCATCCAAGGTAATCCATTCTTTAAATGAATTAAAGCGGAAACTAAACATTAATAATGTTGCACTGAGTTGAACCGGGAATGCCCAGATCAGCTTGCAAAAAACACTGGCTGATCTGTGCATTTGCGGTTTGACGGTGCATATGACAATGTCTCATGGTTATAATGAAAACGGCTCGGACCGAGGTAGGACAGATTATTCGAACTTGGTTCTCACTGTTCGCCTAAGGACATAAAAAGTATTGATAAATATGATATAGATATTAATAATATATGAATGCGTTTTGGTATAGATGAATATATAACTAACTGTTTATTTAACACTCTATGAGACATAGTTATAAAGGAAATATTGTTTTCTTATAGCCTTAACTACTTCCTTTCATTTCGTTTCGGTAAGGTGGTAGAAACGGCTAATATATTGGAAATGTTGTTCTTATAGCCTTAACTACTGCCTTCAATTTCGTTTCGGTAAGGTAGTATAAACGGCTAAAAAACAGCTTATACTATCATGTTTAATAAAAAAAAACAGAAAAACTCTGATATATACATGAACATGCAATCATGGTTACATGTAAGTACGCGTATGTGTATGTATATGTATGTGTATATATGTATATGTGTGTGTATGTATGTGTATATGTGTGTATGTGTATATATGCATGTGTATGTGTGTGTATGTATATATATATATATATATGTATATGTGTGTATATGTATATATATATATATGTATGTGTATATGTGTATGTATATGTATATATGTGTATGTGTGTACATGTATATATGTATATATATGCATATGTGTAATGTGTATGTATATGTATGTGTATGTGTGTGCATGTGTATATGTACGCGTATATGTGTATATTCGTGTGGATATGTGTATGTGTGTGTTTACGCAGGCAAGTTAAATGCATATCTGTATCAAGTGTTTAACATTGTTTGGCTGCTAGGTTCTAATATTTATACCCCCGGCATACGGAGTATGCCATGGGGGTATATAGTTTTCGTCTTTTCTGTGTGTGTGTGTGTAAACTTTTTTTTGTGTCAAAGATTTCTCAGGAACTACTATACCTAGAAACTTGAAATTTGGTACAAACAACATGCATAACTAGTTGTATTGTGGGAAAGAAAATTGGGGCTGTGGGGCCAGGTTCTTTAGAGTTATTCCCCTTTGTTATATTTGCTACTGAGATGTGCATTTTGTGACTTACCTTAAATTTTGTGTCAAAGATTTCTCAAGATCTACTGTACCTAGAAACTTGAAATTTGGTACAAGCAACATGCATAACTAGTTGTATTGTGGGAAAGAAAATTGGGGCTGTGGGGCCAGGTTCTTTAGAGTTATTCCCCTTTGTTATATTTGCTACTGAGATGTGTATTTTGTGAGTTACCTTAAATTTTGTGTCAAAGATTTCTCAGGAACTACTGTACCTAGAAACTTGAAATTTGGTACAAACAACATGCATAACTAGTTGTATTGTGGGAAAGAAAATTGGGGCTGTGGGGCCAGGTTCTTTAGAGTTATTCCCCTTTGTTATATTTTTTTTATAAAATTTTGTCAGCAAGATATCTCAAAAACTATTGGAGCTAGAGCCTTGAAAGTTGGTGAATAGATTGGTGGTGATGAGTAGATGAACTGATTAACTTTTGACAAAATTCCGAAAAATACTTTGTGAGTTATGGCCCTTTGTCATTTTGGTAATTTGTGCCATTGTACTGTATGGTAAAAGTGATGCATAGCATAACTTTAGAACCGTGTATGCTAGGGTTTTGAAATTTCATATATGGATTCCTCATGGAAAATTAGCCGACACGTATTTTTTTCTCGTCCGGATTATGCTCCTTTCAAGAGTTATTGCCCTTTGAAATTTTTTTAATAAAATCTTGTCAGCAAGATATCTCAAAAACTATTGGAGCTAGAGCCTTGAAAGTTGGTGAATAGATTGGTGGTGATGAGTAGATGAACTGATTAACTTTTGACAATATTACGAAAAATACTTTGTGAGTTATGGCCCTTTGTCATTTTGGTAATTTGTGCCATTGATCTGTATGGTAAAAGTGATGCATAGCATAATTTTAGAACCGTGTATGCTAGGGTTTTGAAATTTCATATATGGATTCCTCATGGAAAATTAGCTGACGCGTATTTTTTTTCTCCTCCGGATTATGCCCCTTTCAAGAGTTATTGCCCTTTGAAACATCTGTTCAAGATCTCATTAGTTATCAGGTGAGTTATTTAGATGTAATGGTATTCTCCTTACTTTTGCAAGATTAATTCTGTGTTCATAATAGGTTTTTGTCAAACTTGATGGCTTTGAATTGCCAGAAAGTTACCGATGGCTTTGGCCGGGGGTATTAGTGAGCATATGCTCACTTGATAGTCTAGTTTTCTGATCGACTTCATTCTTGCAGATAACGAGGACAGGCATGAAATCTCGATCAAGTTCGATTTTGGGCTGAATCGGATTATTCACTCAGGAGTTACATGCCCTTGAGCGTTGAAAAAATTGCCTATTGACTTAACATGGGGAGAATGTTGTCATCACCGTAGCTGCTTCAATTATTTTCAGATTGGCTTTATTCTTGCAGATAACCAGCACAGCCATGAAATCTCGGTCAAGTTCGATAACTGGCAGAATCGGATCATTCACTTAGGAGTTACCTGCCCTTGTGTGTTTTTGCATTAGGGTTAATGGGAATTTCAAAAATGTATATCTTAAAGACTACTTGGCCAACTTTGATCAAATTTCATGTGTCACATTATTGGGCAAGTGGAAAGGCTTCATTAGGTTTTCAGGCAGATCTGAGTGGAACTCTGGTTGCCATGGCAACATCTAGCTCCCATAGACTTCACATAGGAAAAAGCTTGTCATCACTCTAGCTCCGTCAATTTTTTTCTGATCGACTTCATTCTTGCAGATAACCAGTACAGGCATTAAATCTCGGTTAAGTTCGATTTTGGGCCGAATCAGATAATTCACTCAAGAGTTACGTCCCCTTGAGCGCCCGAAAAATTGCCTATCGACTTAACATGGGGAAAATGTTGTCTTCACTGTAGCTAGTAACGAGGACAGGCATAAAATCTCGGTTAAGTTCGATTTTGGGCAGAATCGGAATATTGACCTCGGATTAACGTGACCTTGAGCGACAAAAAATTTGCCCATAGACTTAACATAGGGAAAATGTTGTGACTACGATAGCGACTTGAATTTTTTTCAGATCAGCTTCAAACTTGCAGGTAACGAGGACAGACATAAAATCACGGTTAAGTTCGATTTTGGGCCGAATCGGATTATTTGCCTTGGAGTTACCTGCCCTTGAGCATGAGAAAATATGTTGTGACCACGATAGCAACTTTATTTTTATTCAGATCAGCTTCAAACTTGCAGGTAACGAGGACAGGCATAAAATCCCGGTTAAGTTCGATTTTGGGCCGAATCGGAATATTGACCTCGGAGTTACGTGACCTTGAGTGACAAAAAATTTGCCCATAGACTTAACGTAGGGAAAATGTTGTGACTACGCTAGCGACTTGAATTTTTTTCAGATCAGCTTCAAACTTGCAGGTAACCAGGACAGACATAAAATCTCGGTTAAGTTCGATTTTGGGCCGAATCGGATTATTTGCCTTGGAGTTACCTGCCCTTGAGCATAAAAAAATACGTTGTGACCACGATAGCAACTTTATTTTTATTCAGATCAGCTTCAAACTTGCAGGTAACGAGGACAGGCATAAAATCCCGGTTAAGTTCGATTTTGGGCCGAATCGGAATATTGACCTCAGAGTTACGTGACCTTGAGTGACAAAAAATTTGCCCATAGACTTAACGTAAGGAAAATGTTGTGACTACGCTAGCGACTTGAATTTTTTTCAGATCAGCTTCAAACTTGCAGGTAACCAGGACAGACATAAAATCTTGGTTAAGTTAGATTTTGGGCCGAATCGGATTATTTGCCTTGGAGTTACCTGCCCTTGAGCATAAAAAAATACGTTGTGACCACGATAGCAATTTTATTTTTATTCAGATCAGCTTCAAACTTGCAGGTAACGTGGACAGGCATAAAATCTCAGTTGAGTTCGAATCGGAATATTGACCTCGGAGTTACATGACCTTGAGCGACAAAAAATTTGCCCATAGACTTTACATAGGGAATATGTTGTGACTAAGATAGCGACTTGAATTTTTTTCAGATCAGCTTCAAACTTGCAGGTAACGAGGACAGACATAAAATCTCGGTTAAGTTCGATTTTGGGCCGAATCGGATTATTTGCCTTGGAGTTACCTGTCCTTGAGCATAAAAAAATACGTTGTGACCACGATAGCAACTTTATTTTTATTCATATCAGCTTCAAACTTGCAGGTAACGAGGACAGGCATAAAATCTCGGTTAAGTTCAATTTTGGGCCGAATCGGAATATTGACCTCGGAGTTACGTGACCTTGTCTTCAAAGTGGCGATAAATTACCAATAGCTATACCTGACATTTATATTTGATCACGAACCGCTGTACGATACATTGGGAAGTGTATATCAATTTACTTATATGGGTAGTCGATCTCCCAATGAATATTATATTCACAAATAAACTGATAAATTAGTTCTAATAGGGATGGAGAAAGCTTAAAAACCTCCATCCTGATCAGGAATTTTGGTCAACAATCTAAAATGGTTGATACAGTACTATCGTCAATTGAAATTGTTTACACTGTAGATGTTTAGTTACAGCTAGGTTATGTACTTTCATACGACTCTCTTGCTGTGTACTTTGTATACCAGAGAATAATAAAACTTTGACTTGACTTGACTTGATTTAGACAAATCATTTGTTCAGTCCGCATGAAAGCCTCCTAACTCATCAGTGCAAATTCTCACAGAACACAAAAATCAAAACAACCACAGAGATGAAACAACGGTGAGGACAGCAAGAAACCACTAAAATGCTGGAGCAAAAGAAAACCAAAAGTTGTACTCCGATGGGCCCGACCAGAGACAGAGCATCAGGCACCAACCAATATTACATAAAACTAAATTCTCTCTAATTCTCAGCAAGCCATTACGCTGGGACCGTCGTAGAATCTAAGGCCTGACCCACCGGCGTGCAATTAAAGTTGGAAGCAAACCGTGCTTGGGTTAACTACCATGCATGCAGTCGGTCGTATAACCTTTATGTTGTACCCAAATGTTTTTATATCGAAGAATTACTTTACGAAATAGGGTGCTGAAGTCATTGAATTATATATATATATTTCTGAATTTATATACTAAGTCACCATAAATTTTGGGTTCCGATAGACCTTTTAAGTCCAACATTAGATTTTGGAATTAAATCGGAATGACGTCTTCAAAATTTTGAAAAGGCTTTGCGTTGTTTATGATACTGATAGCCCTGATTAAGAAGTTTAGCAGTTAACAATTTATATCGCGTGTTGAAGTCAGTTACGTGACTAGAAACTCTGGCAAATCGAATTAATTGCGAAATATAAACGCCATAGAATGCCGCACGAGGAACAACAAAGGAAAATTTACAATATCTAAGTCAAAATTATCGCGTTTATCATAAATTGTCCCGCAAATAAACCCATCTACAATAGACAGATGTAAATCTAAAAACGGGGCCTCGGTATCAGAAGTATTTGCTTTATTAAACTGAAGTTCTGGGGGTAAATCTGACTGATCAAACCATCGAAATAGGTATTGTTAATATTTAATAAACCACCAAAATATCTAGAAAAAGAGAAGTAAAACAAAGATCAGGAATCAATACAATTAACTTACTCTACCCATCAAAGACACAGAAGGGAAAGAAACACAAACATGAAGCGACCAGACCATAATGGAAACCAAAACAAAGGAAGGCCATAAGGACAGTTACTTTCCCACAAAATGGCCATATGGCCGTCCAAAAAAAAAAAGACACAAGCGATACACACAGTAAGTAACAAACAACAACATAAATAAACCACCACAGAAGAACCGCCTTGGAACGGTCAGTGGAAAGTGGGGGCTTAACTCGATTTTACGTGGCCATAATCCTCGCCCTTACTTCCGTCGCGATTAAGACAAACAATTTGTTCAGTCCGCCTGAAGGCCTCCTTACTCATCAAGATATGAAGTCGAGATATGAAGTTAACATGGCTTGTTATTTATATATTGACTATGTCTACCATTTCAGATTATGCGGAATAAAAGCTCGTATCTGTGATATTAGAAAAATCCCTATTTGGTTTGCATTGCATAGACTTGTCAATGATGAAGTAAAATCATAAAATGATATGGGTGCAATCGCGAATACATATAAGCTGTTACCCTTTACTTTGTAGTGATCTAAACGGCTCTTAAAATGAAGTGGCATCTTGTAAAATACAAACTTTGAAGACTGTGAAACACTTACATTAAGCGGCAGCAAATTTTGGCGCTTTTTATCAGTAGACCTTTTCGCGGATTTATATTTTGGCAGATTTTCGATTTCCGAAGAAAAAGAATTGGTCGAATCTACAAAGCCATGTATGATGACAAAAAGCATCGGAGTTGATTATCAACAGCGTCAAGCAAAAAATGTAGTAATTAGTTAATTTTTTGTGTTCACCGCATGACTAACCCAATGTGCTACCTTGATAATCGAAATGTCTGTCTGGAGGTGGGTCAGTTTCCTCTTATCTGATTGGTTTACCCATCATATTGAGCTCACAGTTAAAGCCATCAATCAATTACTAACTACATCCACAATTTTGACAATAACTCTCAAGGTGTGTTTGTTTTCATTCAGCCGTTTTGAGCTGTCTTATGGCTAGAATATTGTCTTTCTTTATTTCGGCTTCTAAAGAAGTAAATACACTTTTTCTTTTGTTACCGATGATGCCTATGACCTATTGACACATTATAATTGTGATGTGTAGAATAAAGTTTCTTCTCTTGCATTCTTTTAGCTTTATTGGCGGATTTTTATTTCGGCGTTTTTTTCCCTTGACTGCAAGTAGCGGCAAAATAAAATGACTGCCAAATATAAGTGTTTTACAGTAGCTGCACGCGACCGTTGATGATGACCCACTTATGTTATTATTAGATATATCTTCATCATATACTATATCCTTGATATATTATTGTGACGTTTAGTAAGAACTCAGAAGACGATTTGGAATGTTACTTATAATAATTGATGGCATGTGAATAAACAACGTATTTTGCAAAATAAACATATTTTGCCAAATATGTACTTAAATGACCTTTGACCTAAGGCAGATTAGGTTGGCCATTATGCTGTTTGTATAATGTGTGGGTTTTATGCTTCCTAGATAAGGAAATGGCAACCCATTTGGCTTTGTTTCAGTTGCCATACTAGATAACCCTTTGTACAATAAATATTGGTGCATATTTAAAGAAAAGCTGTACTTAAATGACCTTTGACCCTGGCCAAATCTATGATACAACTTCTTTTCTCACATATAATGCATAAACAATATGTCCTAAGTACATTGCTGGTGTTTGAATTAACTTTATTTGGTCTGCTTAGATAAAGAGATGATACAAATACCAGCATATGAAATTTTATTGTATTTTTGCACTCATTTGACCTTTGACCTAATTCTGAGGTTCAGGGGCATTTTCAGAAGTGGCATCCACCCCTATCAGTTTTGCATCACACTAAAGAACACTATTAGCATGGATGCCATACTCTACTCAATTTTGCCATCAGAAGTATTTTTTCGTGGTTTGGATGGCCAACTATTAATAGTATTTCAAAATACTGAAACACATATAGTTTGCTATAAATATAACAAACCTGTTAGATCTATCATTTTTAATTTCAATAAACTTGTTTCAGATCTTGATATTGATACTAATACTCCTGATTCATGTGATTGTAAAAACTCAAAGTATTGCTATCCTGCTGCTGGTCATGTAATTACTGGCAATTTGAAAATTATTCCTGATTCTAGGAAAAGGAATATAATTTCTAAAGTACCGAAATATCGGTTTCCTTCTAAAATTGATTTCAGTAAATGTAGAGATGAAATCGCTGCTTCCTTGAATGAATTCGGTAATCGATGGTGTAAGGGAGAGTATGTTGAGCATAAAGCCCTTAAGGACTGGCTACTTAGCATTTTAAAACTAGTGAATAAACGCATTTCTTTCTATTCTCAAAATACTAACTTATTACCTCCTAAGCCCAAGACGTCTTTACGTCATCTTAAACTAGGTATTCAAGAATTTCATAAGAAGTTTGTTTTGGCCCCTGCAGACAAGGCCGCTAACAACGTCGTCTTTGTGTGACCGCTCCACTATGTTAACACGCTTAAGCAGGAGCTTGGTGGTACTAAGGCCTATGAACTTCAGCCTTTAGCTGAAGAGAGAGCTATAGTAGATAAACATGTTTGTCTTTCAGCCACCAAGTTTGCTGTGTGTGTTAACGAAGGCCAAGACAAGCTTCCTACGCTCTACTGGTTACCAAAACTTCATAAAAGACCTTACAAAGCACGGTTTATTAGTTCACCTGTCACGTACAAGGTGAGCTTTTGTGATCACTTTTTGTCCGTCGTGCGCCCGTCCGTGCGTGCGTCCGTGCATCCGTGCGTCCGTAAACAATTTCAAATAAGTATATCTCTAATACCCCATGGTCAATCTAGATCAAATTTCATGAGAAGCATCATCAGGTAGGGGGAAAGGCTGCATAAGGTTTTTGGGCTGATCAGATTGGAATTCTGGTTGCCATGGCAACATATAGCTCGCATAGACTTACAATGGGAAAAAATTAAAATATCTTCTTCTCTGAAACCACAGGGCCCAGAGCTTAGATATTTAGCATGTATTAACGGCCAGTGGTCACCTACATAATTCCTGCCATTCATGCCCCTGGGGTCCAAATTGGCCACGCCCCGGGGCCCCTTCGCTCCCATAGACTCATAATGGAACAAAAAGCTTCAAAAATCTTCTTCTCGGAAACCACAGTGCCCAGAGCTTAGATATTTAGCATGTAGCAATGGCAAGTGGTCTCCTACATTATTCCTGCCAATCATGCCCCTGGGGTCCAAACGGGCCACGCCCCGGGCCCTTTAGCTCCTATAGACTCATAATGGAAAAAAAGCTTCAAAAATCGTCTTCTCTGAAACCACAGGGCCCAGAGCTGAGATATTTGGCATGTAGCAACAGAAAGTGGTCACCTACATAATTCCTGCCAATCATGCCCCTGGGGTCCAAATTGGCCACACCCCGGGGCCCCTTAGCTCCCATAGACTCATAATGAAAAAAAAGCTTCAAAAAGCTTCTTCTCTGAAACCACAGGGCCCAGAGCTTAGATATTTAGCATGTAGCAACGGCCAGTGGTCACCTACATAATTCCTGCCAATCATGCCCCTGGGTTCCAAATGGGTGACGCCCCGGGGCCCCTTCGCTCCCATAGACTCATAATGGAACAAAAAGCTTCAAAAATCTTCTTCTCTGAAACCACAGGGCCCAGAGCTGAGATATTAGGCATGTAGCAACAGCAAGTGGTCACCTACATTATTCCTGCCAATCATGCCCCTGGGGTCCAAATTGGCCACACCCCAGGGCCCCTTAGCTCCCAGACTCATAATGAAAAAAAAAGCTTCAAAAATCTTCTTCTCTGAAACCACAGGGCCCAGAGCTTAGATATTTAGCATGTAGCAACTGCCAGTGGTCACCTACATAATTCATGCCAATCATGCCCCTGGGTTCCAAATGGGTGACGCCCCGGGGCCCGTTCTCTCCCATAGACTCATAATGGAACAAAAAGCTTCAAAAATCTTCTTCTCGGAAACCACAGGGCCCAGAGCTGAGATATTTAGCAGGTAGCAAGGGCAAGTTGTCACCTATATAATTCCTGCCAATCTTGCCCATGGGGTCGACACAGGCCACGCCCCGGGGCCCTTTAGCTCCTATAGACTCATAATGGAAAAAAGCTTCAAAAATCTTCTTCTCTGAAACCACAGGGCCCAGAGCTGAGGTATTTGGCATGTAGCAACGGCAAGTGGTCACCTACATAAATCCTGCCAATCATGCCCCAAGGGTCCAAATGGGCCATGCCCCGGGGCCCCTTAGCTCACATAGACTCATAATGGAAAAAAAAAAGCTTCAAAAATCTTCTACTCAGAAACCACAGGGCCCAGAGCTTAGATAATTAGCATGTAGCAACGGCAAGTGGTCACCTACATAATTCCTGCCAATCATGCCCCTGGGTTCCAAATGGGCCACGCCCCAGGGCCCTTTAGCTCCTATAGACTCATAATGGAAAAAAGCTTCAAAAATCTTCTTCTCTGAAACCACGTGGCCCAGAGCTGAGATATTTGGCATGTAGCAACAGCAAGTGGTCACCTACATTATTTCTGCCAATCATGCCCCTGGGGTCCAAATTGGCCACGCCCCAGGGCCCCTTAGCTCCCAAAGACTCATAATGGAAAAAAGCTTCAAAAATCTTCTTCTCTGAAACCACAGGGCCCAGAGCTTAGATATTTAGCATGTAGCAAAGGCCAGTGGTCACCTACATAATTCCTGCCAATCATGCCCCTGGGTTCCGAATGGGCGACGCCCCGGGGCCCCTTCGCTCCCATAGACTCATAATGGAACAAAAAGCTTCAAAAATCTTCTCCTCGGAAATCACAGGGCCCAGAGCTTAGATATTTAGCATGTAGCAATCGCAAGTGGTCACCTACATTATTTCTGCCAATCATGCCCCTGGGGTCCAAATTGGCCACGCCCCGGGGCCCCTTAGTTCCCAAAGATGCATAATGGAAAAAAAGCTTCAAAAATCTTCTTCTCTGAAACTACAGGGCCCAGAGCTTAGATATTTAGCATGTAGCAACGACCAGTGGTCACCTACATAATTCCTGCCAATCATGCCCCTGGGTTCCAAATTGGCGACGCCCCGGGGCCCCTTCGCTCCCATAGACTCATAATGGAACAAAAAGCTTCAAAAATCTTCTCCTCGGAAATCACAGGGCCCAGAGCTTAGATATTTAGCATGTAGCAATGGCAAGTGGTCACCTACATAATTCCAATCATGCCCCTGGGGTCCAAATTGGCCCCACCCCAGGGTTCTTTAGCTTCCATAGACTTACAATTGGAGAAACTTCAAAAATCTTCTTCTCTGAAACCACAGGGCCCTTATAATGAAAAAAAAAAAAGAAAGAAAAAAAACAACCTAAAGTGGGGAAAAAATTCTTCAAAAATCTTCTTCTCTGAAACCATAAGTCCCAGAGCTTAGGTATTTAGCATGTTGCAATGTCGAGTGGTCGCCTACATGAATCCTGCCAATCATGCCCCTGGGGTCCAAATCCTGTGGCCCCTTAACTCCAACAAATTTATAATGGTAAAAGCTTCAAACATCTTCTTTGAAACCATGAGGTACAGACCTTAGATATTTAGTATATAGCAACACAAAATGGTCGCCTACATACACCTGCCAACCATGCCCTTTGGCTCATTAGCTTCTATAGACTTATACTGGAAAAAAAAACTTAAAAAAATCTTTTTCTCATAAACCATAAGGCACAGATTTTGTTTGATTTGAGGTTTTACATCCCCGACAACACTGTATAGGTCATTTTGGAGATGTCTCTTCCAATTTTGTGGGACTTTTACCAGACATTGAGATGAAATTACATCTCAAGCCCTGTCGCCCAATGAAACCAGTAGGGTTTGTAAGCATGGACACCGCTTTGCCTGAGCTTAGCTATTTAGTATGTAGCAATGTCAAGTGGTCTCCTACACTAATGATTTTCTCGTACACAGGTGAGCGATATAGGGCCATTGGGCCCTCTTGTTGCAAATTCTAGCTCTTGCACTACCACTGAACTTTCTGAATTATTAACTTCCTGTCTTACTGCTATTAAAACGCATGTAATTAAATATTGTGATAAAGTCTTTGAAAGATCAGGAAGAAATCTGTTTTGGTCTATAAAAAATTCGAATGAGGTTTTAAATAAATTGAAATCCAGACATTTTCGTGCTTCAAGTCTGTCTACTTACGATTTTTCCACTCTTTACACTACACTTCCTCATAATCTTATAAAAGAAAAGCTTAATGATTTAATTGAATGGGCTTTTCACAGAGAAGATTCTCTCTATCTTGCATGTAATGTCAGAAATGCATTTTTCACTTTTAAAGAGCATAAGAATTATACACTTTGGTCATGTCAGAAAGTGTGTGATGCCCTCACCTTTCTACTTGACAATATTTATATTAGATTCGGTACTAAGTTATTTAGACAAATTGTGGGTATTCCGATGGGTACGAATTGCGCACCTCTTGTGGCTGATCTGTTCTTGTATTGTTATGAAAGAGACTTCATGTTGTTGCTTTCCATTGATAACCAATCTGAAATTATTGAAGCTTTTAGCTCCACTTCTAGATATTTAGATGATTTATTAAATATTGATAATACCTATTTCGATGGTTTGATCAGTCAGATTTACCCCCCAAGAACTTCAGTTAAATAAAGCAAATTCTTCTGATACCGAGGCCCTGTTTTTGGATTTACATCTATCTATTGTAGATGGATTTGTTTTGTGCAAAATTTATGATAAACGCGATGACTTTGATTTTGAGATTGTAAATTATCCTTTTTTGGATGGTGATGTTCCTCGTGCGCCATCCTATGGCGTTTATATTTCGCAATTAATTCGATTTGCTAGAGTGTGTAGTCATGTAACTGACTTCAACACTCGTAATAAATTATTAACGGCTAAACTCCTTAATCAGGGTTATCGGTACCATAAACTACGCAAAGCCTTTTCAAAATTTTATAGACGCCATTCTGATTTAATTTCAAAATTCAATATTGGACCTAAATCTCTTCTGCAACAAGGTCTATCGGAACCCGAATTTTATGGTGACTTAGTATATAAATTCAGAAAAATATATAACCGTAATGACTTCAGCACCCAATTTCGTAAAATCATTCTTCGATATAAAAAGATTGGGTTCAACATGGATGTTATACGACAGACTGCATGCATGGTAGTTAACCCAATCACGGTTGGCAACTTTGCTTCCCTCTTTAATTGCACGCCGGTGGGTCAGGCCTCAGATTCTATGACGGCTCCAACGTAAAGGCTTATTGAGAATTAGAGAGATCTAATTCAAGGTAATGTTGGTTGGTGCCTGATGCTCTGTCTCTGGTCGGGCCCATCGGAGTCTAACTGTTGGTTTTCTTTTGCTCCAGCATTTCAGTGGTTTCTTGCTGTCGAGTCCTCACCGTTGTCTCACCTCTGTGGTTCTTTGATTTTTGTGTTCACGGAGATGTTGCACTGATGAGTTAGGAGGCCTTCATGCGGACTGAACAAATTATTTGTCTAAATCGCGACGGAAGTAAGGGCGAGGATTGTGGCCACGTAAAATCGATTTAAGCCCCCCGGTGGAAATCATTCCACTGACCGTTCCAAGGCGGTTCTTCTGTGGCGGTTTATTTATGGTGTCCATTATGGTCTGGTCGCTTAATGTTTGTGTTTCTTCCCCTTTGGTGTCTTTGATGGGTGGAGTAAGTTAATTGTATCGATTCCTGATCTTTGTTTTACTTCTACTTTTTATAAATAAAGATGTTGTGGTGTATGTTAATTAACGACATCTTAGTTTTGGACATATGGACCCTGGTCAGCAATACTTGCAAAACTTAGCAGACAAATCCACATACTGACATGTGTATTGTCCACAAATTTATTTTACTTGAAATAGCACCATTGGCATGTTATTGTGTTTCCCTGTATTCAACACAAAATGTTTGTAGTTTTCATAATTTTCTATTTCTAATGTCCTGATCTCTTTCCTGAAAACATTTCAGATTATTTTCAGTTTGTTTATTCCAGTAGAAAAAAGGCAATAGACCGAATGACTGGATCACACTCATCTAGACCCAAAGGTTTCAGCACATGCTATTCATATAATTGTAAAAAATTACATTCATTGAATTATTTCAGTTATCAGCAAGTAGTAAGCTAATGAGTGTTCTGGAGAATTTGTACAACAGAAAACTGCTGGATAGATTTGTCATAGATGAGGCTCACTGTGTTAGCTCTGTAAGTATAAACTTTAAGCTGAGGCCGTATTTTCCGCAAGTATTTGAACACCTGAACCCTTTACCATACTTGTTCTAGAATTTGAACAAATACAATTTATTACTTGATATTATGTTTAAAAATAGCAAGATGATTTGCAGACAGTGTAGACGCTGATGAGATGCCACATTCTGTGGCAACTCCTCTGGATCTACTCTGGAAGCTCAGGCGTGTCTGTCCCAATAAATGTGGTAGAAACGGTAAAACCTTAACAAATTAGGGTATAGCATAATGATCCAAAGTATTTGGACAGATAGTCCTAAGCAAACAGTGAACACCCTGAAGGAGCAGTCTGATCAGGGTCTACACTGTTTGCCATTCTGTCTTCACCTTTTGGACTCCTTGCTGGATCATGAAACAAATTTGTTAAAATTTTAGGAGAATTACAGAAAGTGCTAATGGCATCCATTAATTTTAGAATTTTTGTGGTAGATCCAAACTTCAGTGGGACTATGGAAAGATGTACTAGACGGGTGGTTTGAGCCACTGAGGGTTGGTTATTCATAGCGCCGGGTCAGGAGGCATATTGCCCTATTTGTGGCTATGGTTAAACAAGTTTGTCTTAAGTTAACCCTAGCCCTATCTTAAACACATTTTTAGCTTGTCTGTTTTTCTTCTGTCTGTTTTTTTTTCGAAGAAAAACATTCAAGCTATTGTCGTTACTCTGGCGTCTGAGTTGTCGTTGTCGTCAATGGCGTTCCGAAAAAACTTAACCGTGACTATAAGTTCAGAAGTAATTGACCTAACCTCATGAAACTTCATACGCATACTCACCATCTCAAGAGCGAACTCTGACCAAGAGCCATAACGGTATGTTGATTTTGGCTGAATTATCTCCCCTTTTCTGTTTTTTTCTGCAACACATTTTTTCCTGTCATTTCAACACTGTTGTTCTAACAGAGCCTTCAAACTTCACATGGCTGTTCCTTAAGACAAGACCTTTCCACAAATGGAAAGCACGGCTCACAAGTTTTTTGTTTGAAAATCACATCATTGGAATTTGTTGCCACTTTAATTTTCTTTCGTTGTCTGTGGAATGTTCAGTAAAAATGCCAATATGTCAATCGTTTGAACTTTCTCGTTAAATTCTGAGACAACTGGAAAGACATTTTTTAATCACACCATCTTTCCTTATTGGGCGATCATTTAAAAAGGAATTCTTGAAAAAATTGGCATTCCAGATGTTTCTAGAAGTGCATGGTATCAGAATTAACGCTTTGACCATTCAGATTCGACTTCCATGAACCATGCTGTGGAAACCGAATTCAATGAAACCAAATCATTTTATTGTTGATTGTTCAGCAACATATGTCATACAGACTATCCTGCACCAGAAATTACCATGAAAATTTAACCATATCTGTGTTGCGTTATGTGTTTCGGCTCTGTATAAAAATACATTGATCAGCTGTTCTTGTTTGCAGTGGGGTCATGATTTCCGGCCGGACTACAAGAAGTTGTGTATACTGCGACAGAAGTTTCCAGGAGTCCCTATAATGGCATTGACAGCCACAGCAACCATGAGAGTCAGGAAAGATATATGTCACCAGCTTCTCCTCAAGGACCCAAAATGGTTGCTATTTTTCACATACAGTTTAACCCTTATGTATAGCAGGAGTCCATTTCAAAATTTAGGGGTGTCAGCTTGTGTTTTCTTCAAAATTGATTTGGAAAATGACTGAACTTCTAGCAAACAGTGGAGGCCCTGATCAGATGCCGCGTTCTGCGGCGTCTGATCTGGGCCTGCACTGTTTGCCAAGGTACCCCTTTAGGGTTCTCTGGTCCTGAATGGGATAACCACATTACTGACAATCCATCAACAAAACTCATTATAACAACAATTTCAGTGGAAACAAATTGTCATCTTTGTTTGTTTGATTTGAGGTTTAACGTCCCGATCAACACTGAAAATAGGTCATTGTGGAGACGTTGCTTCCAATTTTGTGGACTTTTTAACTGACATTGAGATGAAATGACATCTCAAGTCCTGTCGCACAATGAAACTAAAAGATGGTCCGACTCGCACCACTTTTCCTGGGCAGACTTAGATCCTCTAAGAGGTTTACCAGTACTTGTGTGCGGTCGGTTTTAGCTCTGCATGGAAGCATCATGCAGCCAATCTATTTCTTCAAGCCCCGATGGGCGGGGGCCCCATTGTCAGCTGAAGATGAGATGTATTAATTGAGTTATTCAAGAATGCTCAGTGAACAAATGTGGATATTTGTGAGAATCGTTCAACAAAACTTATTATAAAGGCAATTTCAGTGGAACAAATCCTTAGTTTAAGGGGAATGGGAACACTTGGCACATTTTTCTGCAATTTTTCAAAAGGAGACAAATTTCGTGACTTTCTGTTTGCTTTTCTATCAGCCCTGTCCCACTGAAAAAGGGGTCTACTCTTAAAGGAAAGAATTCCGTTAAGAGTTGACGCTTATTGACATGAGAAACAAAAATACTTGTGCAGGAGTTGCCTCCTCTGAAGGTGGTCCCTTTCCCCTTAAGATGAGACAGATTGATGGAGACAATAAAGAAATTTTGTGGATATTTGTTAGAATCACTTTAGCAAGGCGATGCTAACAAATATCCCAAAGACACAGATGTAGTTGATATTTGTTCCAGCCCTTAATTTGTTCTTTATTGGTAATCAAATGATCTTGGTTATCAAACTACTGGACAACAATCAATGGTTGGTAATTTTTTCTTTGCATTTATCCAAAAGTGAGTTTCTTGTCTTCAACAATTATTGCTATGTTTTGCACTATAATTTTACCACATCTGATAAACTGCAAAGACACAATTAAAGGAGAATTACAAGCATCACATATTTTCATTACATTTTTATCGGTTTGTGTAGGAATGTTGTGCTTTTTTATTATTAATCAAAATGTGGAAATATTTAGAAAGCAGTCATTTTAACAAAAAGAGGTTGACTTTGAAGCCTTCCCTGTAATTTACATGAATACAAATTTTTGGAGTTGAAGACATACTGGTTTCAGATAGCTCCTATATCCAGGCAGTTCTTTGAAACCATAAATATTAGCCTCTTGAACTTTGGAAAATATAAAATTGTTCATTTTTATACCCGCTTTTTTGAAGAAAAATCAGGTATATTGTTTTAGTACCAGAGTTGAGTAGGCGTCAGTCCGTCTGTCTGTCTTGTCAGTCACGTTTCTTGTAAATGGATCTCCTCTGCAACCACTGAAGTTACACTTGAAACTTTGCATGTGGATAGTAAATGGTATGTAGATAGCAGTGGGCTACTTCTTTGTGACCTTGACCTCAACATGGCTCCAAGGTCAAAGGTAAAAAAAGTATGACTTTGCCATATCTAGAGTTACACTTTTGAAACTTTGCATGTGGATAGTACATGGTATGTAGATGGCAGAGGGCTACTTTTTTGTGACCTTGACCCAAACATGGCCCCAAGGTCAAAGGTCAAAAAGTATGATTTTGCCATATCTCCTAAACTATTCGAGGTACACTTCTGAAACTTTGCTTATTGGATGGCCCTTGGAATATAGAATAAATTGGGCAACTTTTGGGATGACCTTGACCTGAACATGACTCCGAGGTCAAGGTAAAAAAGTATGATTTTGCCATATCTTCTAAACTATTGGAGTTACACTTCTGAAACTTTGTTTATTGGATGGCCCTTGGAACATAGGATAAATTGGGCTACTTTTGGCATGACCTTGACCTCAACATGACCCCAAGGTCAAAGGTCACAAAATATGACTTTGCCATATCTCCTAAACAAATGGAGTTACACTTCTGAAACTGCTTATTGGATGGCCTTTGGAATATAGAATATATTAGGCTACTTTTGGTGTTACCCCGACCTCAACATGACTCCAAGGTCAAAGGTCAAAAAGTATTATTTTGCCATATTTTCTAAACTATTGGAGCTACACTTCTGAACCTTTGGATATTGGATGGCTCTTGGAATATAGAATAAATTGGGCTACTTTTGGTGTGACCTTGACCTCAACATGTCCCCAAGGTCAAAGGTAAAAAAGTATGACTTTGCCATATCTTCTAAACTATTGGAATTTTCACTTCTGAAACTTTGGTTATTGGATGGCCGTTGGAATAAAGAAAAAATTGGAATTCTTTTAGGGGACCTTAACATAACCCCAGGGTCAAAGGTAAAAAAGTATGACTTTGCCATATCTTCTAAACTATAGGAGTTACACTTCTGAAACTTGGCTTATCAGTTAGAATGTTCGTTGCAACTTTTTTTTTTACAGAATTTTGAATGGAATTCCGTAGGGAATTATGAATAACACAATGTGTCACAAAATTTCGGCCAAATATTGAATAAGAGTAATTTTGAAAAATTTGTTATTCATAATTCCCTACGGAATTCCATTCAAAATTCTGTGAAGGCCTCTGGCCGAAATATTGAATAAGAGTAATTTTGAAAAAAAAAATTTTTTAACTTACATGTAGTTTTGGCTAGCTAATACATAGTCTTTAGTGTTATTCATAGAAAAAGCGGGTAGTTACGATGGTTTACCATCAACTGCGCAATCTAGTTTATCTATGTTTTAAGTTGATATTGTTGATATGTGTATTTGGAATAGGGACAATATAGGGTAGGACAGGAAGAATTAGAAGTAGAATTACCACTTAAAGTGGGACACTAATATTGAGAATGATTCTTGGGGAGTCATGAACATTATTTTTAAGATGCTAGTGAGAGCCCACTTTTGCTGCCCACCTTTGATTAAAAATAGTTGTCTTATACAAAAGAATTTATCTATAAAGGGGATAGGACTCATACTTTCTGCAATATTTTTACGGGGAAACTGTTTCCTGATTGCTGTCTACGGGGATCATCATTCTTTCCTATAAAATAATAGCACTATTGCCAAAGTGAACAAAAACTTCTTTGAATGAGTTGCCTACTCTTGCATAATTTTAACATTTTTGCAAGTAAACAGTTTTGGAACTTCCTGTTTGTTTACCATAAACTTGGGCCATCCAAAAAAGGGTCTATCCTTGAAGGAAAGAATTTGCTCTAGTGGAGCAAATTCTTTCCTTTAAGGGTAGACCCCTATTGATAAGTGAGACGAAAATATTTTTGAGAAAGTTGCCTCCCCTGTAAATGTATCTGTTCCAGTTAAAATTTGAATTCTAACACAGCGCACCTATATAGTCAATGGAAAATAATTGTGTTTTATTCTACAACAAATCACGGCAAAGAAGAGCTAACGAGTGACGTCATTAAAACTGCAAATTCCTGACGTCACTAGTCGATTTCCTTGACGTTGGACGGTGTAACGTCATATTCTCGCATCGAAAACGTTAGAAAAGGATGTAAATACATGCGTTTCAGTCGATAATTTTAGCGGGATTTCTTCTAACAATGGCGAAAAGTTGTGAGAATTTGAGGGAAACAAGAGCATTATTGCAGAGTTTCAGCATGTTAGAATCGAAATAGATCAGCTCTAGCCAATGATTTGTTAGGTAATAAATCACAGTTTGTCGGTCAGTTGTAAGTAGACAAATCATGCGTGCTACGCGCTCGTGATTTGTCTACTTTACAACTGACCTCCAAACTGTGATTTATTACTCAACAAAACACAGCCACAGCTGATCTATTTCTTAAATGAAAATGACAGTGGTAGAATAAAAGATGATGTCCTAAAAAACTGAATGGTCCATCTGTGATATGTTCCAGGTTTACCCAGAGTTTTAACAGATCTAACTTAAAGATGGAAGTTCTCCCAAAGAAACCATCCTCTGCCACTAAAGATGTTATCCAGATCATCAAGGAGAAGTTTCCCGGAAAATGTGGTATTGTTTACTGTCTCTCAAGGTATTTAATTAATTCATGTATATTCAAAAATGTGCTTTGTAGTATGTGTACCCACTCAAGACCTATTCAGGGATTGACTTGGTTTGATGTTTTTGAAGTACACAAAGCAAACTAAATGAAGTGAAACCAAACAAACTGGGAACACTCAAGATAAAATCTAGCTGCAGTTGTCAGAGATTCTAATGTGTACACACAACAACCTTTTCAAGGTAAAATCAGAAAAATAAAAACTTTTTAAATCATCTTAAATGTATGGATAGAAAGCTATTGGACGATTTTTTTCATGGATTCATCACATGAACAAGTCTGTGAAATGAACACCCCCTGAACCCCACTTTATATAGAGAAAACTAATAGTTAATGGGAGTATACATTAGTTTGCCTATTTGTGTTTAAAGACATAGGTTGTGGGTACTCGTTAGAACCACCACAATGAGGCGGTTCACAAGCTATTCACAAGGTATGTTTGCAGTATAAATAAGAAAAAATATCACAGATTTTCCAACTCCAATACAAACAAACAGACAAAACAAAATTGTTTAATAATTTCAATCTTTTTCTTTCCAAAGCTTGTAAAAGATATACAATATTATATCACTTGTTTTAAAGGAGCAATTGCCCAGCGGGGTTTGGAGAAATAGATTGGGCTGCATGGTGCTTTCGCACAGTGGAAACTGAGTACTGGTAAACCCAGGAAAGGTGGTGCGATCGGACCTGAGTGATTTCCTTGGGTGGTAGGGCTTGAGATGTCATTTCATCTCCTTGACGGGTAAAAGTCCCACAAAATCAGAAGCAACATCTCCAAAATGACCTAAATAGTGTTGACAGAGACTTAAAAAATTACTTGTTTCATAGATTTAATATCAGCCCCATCATTACCAAACCTGTTTATAGCAGTTGCAAAGAAGAATTATACAGATCACCTTTATTTTTGCTGCTTGGATAGTTTACCACAGTACACCCACTACAATTCTTTTTGAACCCGCGCAACCCCTGGGTCTAGTTGTTTGACCACCACGTTACCGTGCAGCATGACTCGGTGCTACATCCCGCTGCAAGCTATCGCAATGGCGCTGTGTACATGCTGCAAATCCGCCAGGTTTCATTTAACACCTATGAGAAAGTATAAGACATGTAATGCAGAAAACAAAATTTATACCTGTATAAAGCCACAGAAACACCGCAATTACCTCACAACCCCCCAGATTGACGCGTATCCTTGGTTGTCTTCACAGATTTAATCCTTTTTGTCATGGCACACTCAACGCGGGGTTACGCTGGTTCAAATAATTTGCGGCGGGTGTACTGTACCTCTAGTTTATAAAAAATTTCAAGACAGCGGTTTGTGTCTTACCTGGTCAAAAGTCCGAAAGACAGGTTTTCTCATAACGGGGCTCATGTGAAATGAACATGTCTGAATTGTATCAATTCCTGATCTTTGTTTTACTTCTACTTTGCATATCAGGGCTGTTTTGTTTGTGCCGTGTGGCGGCTGTAAAAGGTCTCCCCGTACATGCATTTAATGCTCTTATTTTTCCAATCCTCAGGGATTGCTTATGCAATTGCTTTTCACTGTTCCATCAATTGACATCCTTTAGATACCTGTTGAAGGTCATTATTAAACCGATGTTCGTTCCTCGTTGTATAACAACTGCTTGTTTGACATCCCTGTACTTTAAGTAGACTAAGATGTTTTTTGGGCTTTTGTTGTACCTTCCTTCTATTCGAAGGAATCTTCTTCAGTAATTTTATATGCTGTTTTATTTATTTATTTAATAACCGGTATGAACATCGCTTTAGTTTTGACGGTATCACAACCTTATTAACCAAAATGAGTATTACAAATACATTTAAAATATCAATATCACCCCTTAGGTTACACTCTGCTTCTTCTGTACGGATTCCCCATTCTATTAAGAACTTTAATACTATGTTGCCTTCGGTATTGGTTAGACCCTTAAATTTATCTTCTGTAACTTCAGTTAATCTCAAAGGAGCAGGCAATACCAATGTTTTTGGGAGTAGTCTTCGTATAAGACTATCTCCTCTCAAATCGCCCATCCTTCGAAAATATACTAATCCGTGGAAAAGAAGTGGAATGTATCCTAATATTTCTAAGTGCAATGCCAAGAGGTGCAGATGTTGTTCGCATTTAAGCACTGCGTCTACCGTTACTTCATCTGTAAACGGTAGACGCTTCTCTGTAGTTAACATGTCTGATTTGACATGACAGTCTACAGATTTAATTTATCTAATTGCTTGACGTGCTGCAAACTGTAATATGCAGTACCTCGGTCAAACTAACCGCATGCTTAAAACTAGATTGAACGAGCATTATCGTAGAATGAGTAAGCCTAAGAAAACTGACACTTTCTTGTACCGTCACTTTCGACGTACAGGTCGTTATGTAAATAACATTGTTATACAACCAGTGGAAAAACTTTATTACGATGCAAATTCTACATCTAGATTAAAAATAATCAAAAGACATGAAGCTGAACTGAAATGGATTAAATTTTTACAGACCCCTTTTCCACTGGGATTTAATGACAACATTTATCATGAGGGTAATATTTCCAGAATGCCGGACTTTGATATTTTCTCACTCCTGGAATGTCGAAAACGCAGAACTAGATCTCACGGCACCAGGAAAAATGGTAACTTTAAACGTAAATCACGTGCGTTTAAACGAAACAATACTAGACTGAAGTGACTGTCAATTATATTATTAAATCATGGACGCCACTCTATGCTTTCATTTTTAAGTTCATTACCCGTTTCTGTTTTACGTCTTCTGGACACCGAGGCGAATAAATTCTACGATAGTTCTCATCAGTTATATGATGCGGCTCTCTTAACTAGAGGCTGTACTCAGCATACTCTCCGTCCTTTCATTGATTCTGAAATTAATCATAAACGCCATTTCTTCAAAATATCCTTCATTAATAAGGGTATGGATTTTATAGATTTGCCCAGTATCTTCCGTGAGAGATCGGTGCTTTCTTCCATTCCTGCTTATTTTCAAAATACTGAAACACCTATAATTTGCTATAAATATAACAAACCTGTTAGATCTATCATTTTTAATTTCAATAAACTTGTTTCAGATCTTGATATTGATACTAATACTCCTGATTCATGTGATTGTAAAAACTCAAAGTATTGCTATCCTGCTGCTGGTCATGTAATTACTGGCAATTTGAAAATTATTCCTGATTCTAGGATAAGGAATATAATTTCTAAAGGACCGAAATATCAGTTTCCTTCTAAAATTGATTTCAGTAAATGTAGAGATGAAATCGCTGCTTTCTTGAATGAATTCGGTAATCGATGGTGTAAGCGAGAGTATGTTGAGCATAAAGCCCTTAAGGACTGGAAACTTAGCATTTTAAAACTAGTGAATAAACGCATTTCTTTCTATTCTCAAAATACTAACTTATTACCCCCTAAGCCCAAGACGTCTTTACGTCATCTTAAACTAGGTATTCAAGAATTTCATAAGAAGTTTGTTTTGGCCCCTGCAGACAAGGCCGCTAACAACGTCGTCATTGTGTGACGGCTCCACTATGTTAACACGCTTAAGCAGGAGCTTGGTGGTACTAAGGCCTATGAACTTCAGCCTTTAGCTGAAGAGAGAGCTATAGTAGATAAACATGTTTGTCTTTCAGCCACCAAGTTTGCTGTGTGTGTTAACGAAGGCCAAGACAAGCTTCCTACGCTATACTGGTTACCAAAACTTCATAAAAAACCTTACAAAGCACGGTTTATTGCAAATTCTAGCTCTTGCACTACCACTGAACTTTCTAAATTATTAACTTCCTGTCTTACTGCTATTAAAACGCATGTAATTAAATATTGTGATAAAGTCTTTGAAAGATCAGGAAGAAATCTGTTTTGGTCTATAAAAAATTCGAATGAGGTTTTAAATAAATTGAAATCTAGACATTTTCGTGCTTCTTGTCTGTCTACCTACGATTTTTCCACTCTTTACACTACACTTCCTCATAATCTTATAAAAGAAAAGCTTAATGATTTAATTGAATGGGCTTTTCACAGAGAAGATTCTCTCTATCTTGCATGTAATGTCAGAAATGCATTTTTCACTTCTAAAGAGCATAAGAATTATACACTTTGGTCATGTCAGAAAGTGTGTGATGCCCTCACCTTTCTGCTTGACAATATTTATATTAGATTCGGTACTAAGTTATTTAGACAAATTGTGGGTATTCCGATGGGTACGAATTGCGCACCTCTTGTGGCTGATCTGTTCTTGTATTGTTATGAAAGAGACTTCATTTTGTCACTTTCCATTGATAACCAATCTGAAATTATTGAAGCTTTTAGCTCTACTTCCAGATATTTAGATGATTTGTTAAATATTGATAATACCTATTTTGATGGTTTGATCAGTCAGATTTACCCCCTAGAACTTCAATTAAATAAAGCAAATTCTTCTGATACCGAGGCCCCGTTTTTGGATTTACATCTATCTATTGTAGATGGATTTGTTTCGTGCAAAATTTATGATAAACGCGATGACTTTGATTATGAGATTGTAAATTTTCCTTTTTTGGATGGTGATGTTCCTCGTGCGCCATCCTATGGCGTTTATATTTCGCAATTAATTCGATTTGCTAGAGTGTGTAGTCATGTAACTGACTTCAACACTCGTAATAAATTATTAACGGCTAAACTCCTTAATCAGGGTTATAGGTACCATAAACTACGCAAAGCCTTTTCAAAATTTTATAGATGCCATTCTGATTTAATTTCAAAATTCAATATTGGACTTAAATCTCTTCTGCAACACGGTCTATCGGAACCTGAATTTTATGGTGACTTAGTATATAAATTCAGAAAAAATATATAACCGCAATGACTTCAGCACCCAATTTCGTAAAATCATTCTTCGATATAAAAAGATTGGGTATAAGATGGATATTATACGACAGACTGCATGCATGGTAGTTAACCCAATCATGGTTGGCAACTTTGCTTCCCTCTTTAATTGCACGCCGGTGGGTCAGGCCTCAGATTCTATGACGGCTCCAAGGTAAAGGCTTATCGAGAATTAGAGAGATAATGTTGGTTGGTGCCTGATGCTCTGTCTCTGGTCGGGCTCATCGGAGTCTTAACTGTTGGTTTTCTTTTGCTCCAGCATTTCAGTGGTTTCTTGCTGTCGAGTCCTCACCGTTGCCTCACCTCTGTGGTTCTTTGATTTTTGTGTTCACGGAGATGTTGCACTGATGAGTTAGGAGGCCTTCATGCGGACTGAATAAATTATTTGTCTAAATCGCGACGGAAGTAAGGGGGAGGATTGTGGCCACATAAAATCGATTTAAGCCCCCCAGTGGAAATCTTCCACTGACCGTTCCAAGGCGGCTCTTCTGTGGCGATTTATTTATGTTGTTGTTTGTTGCTTACTGTGTGTATCACTTGTGTCTTTTGGTTTTGGATGGCCATATGGCCATTTTGTGGGAAAGTAACTGTCCTTATGGCCTTCCTTTGTTTGGGTTTCCATTATGGTCTGGTCGATTAATGTTTGTATTTCTTTCCCTTTGGTGTCTTTTATGGGTGGAGTGAGTTAATTGTATCAATTCCTGATCTTTGTTTTACTTCTACTTTCCATTTTAATCATTTCTCAGGAAGGAATGCGATGACGTGGCCAGTGACCTTAGTAAAGCTGGGATATTGTCAGTCTCCTACCACGCTGGCCTCAGTGACAGTGAGAGAACTATGATCCAGGAGAAGTGGCTCAATGGAAATAGATGCAAGGTAATACAGTGGAATTCCGCTATTAAGACCAATTAAAATGAAGTCAAATTCTTCTTTTAAAACATATTTAAAAGTTACAGTTTTTATGCCCCCGCATCATATGATGCCGGGGGCATATAGTTTTTCGGTTTTCCATACGTGCGTACATGTGTACGTCCGTCTGTACGTGTGTGTGTGTGTACGTACGTACGTACGTGATCCTGTAACCTCAGGTTAAAGTTTTTGTAACAGGTAGAGCCGGAACTTTTAGAACTCATATTTTCCTAACCATTTGATGGAACTGGTTCATCTTTGGTATGATGATAGATATAGGTCCAAAGTTTTATTAAGCAATACCCCCACCCATGCCTGTGACCTCAAGGTCAAGGTCACAGACTTAGACATTTTCGATGTTAAAGACTCAGGTTGAGGTTTTTGTAACAGGTAGACTTGAACATTTTAGAACTCATATTTTCCAAACCAT
Source organism: Lucinisca nassula (assembly GCA_963580285.1). Lineage (NCBI taxonomy): Eukaryota > Metazoa > Mollusca > Bivalvia > Lucinida > Lucinidae > Lucinisca > Lucinisca nassula. The sequence goes on along the minus strand of OY757018.1, from coordinate 106,509,429 downwards.
TTGATGGAATTGGTTTATATTTGGTATGATCATAGATATAGGTCCAAAGTTTTATTCAGCGGTACCCCCACCCATGCCCATGGCCTCAAGGTCAAGGTCATGGACTTAGAAATTTTCCATGTTAAAGACTCCAGTTAAGGTATTTGTACCTGTTAGAACCTGAACTTTTATGATGGCTTTGTTTCATATGATGATAGATATAGATACAGTGTTTTATTCAGCAATACCCCCACCAATGCCTATGACCTCAAGGTCAAGGTCACAGACTTAGACAGTTTTAATGTGAAAGATTTTAAAGAACTCAAATTTTCCAAACTATATTATGGATTTGGCTTATGTATGCTATGATGATAGATACAGGTCCAAATGTTTATTTGGCAATACCCCCACTCATGTCTATGGCTTCAAGGTCAAGACTTAGAAATTTTTTATTAGATATTTTAAGAGTTGATATTTTCCAAATTGTGCGATGGATTGAGTTGATATTTGGTATGATGTTAGATACCTGTCTATTTTATTCAGCGATACCCCCACCCATGCCCATGAGCTCAAGGTCAAGGTCACAGACTTAAAAAATTTTTAATTATCCCCTCCCGGGTCATAACTCCTAAACCGTATGGAATATATTCATGAAACTTCACAGGTGCATTCATCACACTGAGACGATGTGTCATGAACAAGGTAGACAACTCTTGCATTTTTGATTTTTGGATTATCTGCCCTTGATGCATATATTTTATGATTGATTTCAAGTACATTCGTAATAATTTTATGAATGGCATTTGGCGGGGGCATCCGTGTCCTATGGACACTTTTTCTAGTTCTTTCTTTGTGTTTTCTACAACCAGTATCTTGGATTAGATTGAGACCACCTTTAGAACTGTTCAAAAGTGGTCCTAAGACCACTTTTGAACAGTCCAAAAGGTGGTCTTGAACTATTCAAAAGTGCTCTTATGACCACTTTTGAACAGTCCCAAAGGTGGTCTTAATATAGGAATTTTACTGTATATAATTACTAAGGACTCTCATTATAACAGCAGTATTTGTTTACAAAATGTTTACCTTTCTAAACAAATTGACGCTATAAAGAATACCAATACAGACATAGAAAACAGTTCTAGAATTGCTAAATTTGGAGATGATCTAAGAGAAACTCTTTAACCCATTGCAGGTAGGAAACCCCTAAAGGGGTACCTTGGCAAACAGTGCAGGCCCAGATCAGACGCCGCAGAACGCGGCGTCTCATCAGGGCCTGCGCAGCACTATTTGCTAACAGAATTTTCCGTCAAAAATACAATGTAAAGGAAAAAATGCACCTACCACCTCTTATATGACAAATGGACTTGTCCAACACATAGCAATGGAAGAGTCCACAAGCATACAATGGGTTAATATAGTGATACAGTGGCAGACTGATAGGTAGTAAGAAGCTTGATATTTACTCATTTACTAAAGAAACATATGCTATGGATATTTGTTAGAAGCTACTCACATTTTTCTAGCAAAAAAATCAAGAGTATTACTATATTTACTGTATGTATTCGGACAAACAGTGTAGACAGATGAGCCGCCGCAAAATGCGGCGTCTCGTCTGGGTCTACATAGTACTGTTTGCCACTCATCCAGCTATTTTAGACTCAACATTTGACATAGTAAATTCGCCTTGTTCAAATTTTAGAACAAGTATGGAAAGGAGTTGTGGTGTCCGAATATTTAGGGTAAATAAGGTAGATTTTGTACTTGCTAGAACAGTTAACTGTTGACCACTTAGGAGCATGTTGAGCTAAGGATGCTTTGAATATCTGAGCCTAGGGGCCAGTTGTTCAAAAATAACTATGTCGTTAGTTAATGTATCGTTATAAGTTTGATCATTTAATATGGCAAATATGCTAATAGTTTTGCTGAAAAAAAAAAAATGAGAGCAGCTTTTGCATTTGCAAAAGCTGATCTCATTTTTTTTCAGCAAAACTAATACTATATTAGATGTACTACTAGAACAGTTAACAATTTGACCACTAACGAGCTCGTTAAGCTAACGATGGTTTTAACAACTGGGCCCTGATACTTCGAAATGTGTTTTCAATTTTAGAAATAATAGGTTTATAGTACAATCTCTCATAAATTCATTTCATGTACCTTTCAGGTGATCTGTGCTACTATAGCATTTGGTATGGGTATTGACAAGCCAGATGTAAGATTTGTCATCCACTATTCTATTCCTAAGTCAGTGGAGGGCTACTACCAAGAGGCTGGGCGAGCCGGGAGAGACGGGCTCTTGTCTTCGTGCATACTGCTGTACACCTATGCTGATGTCAAGAGATGGAGAAGGATTATAGAAAGTAGGTTTTTGGGATTTGTATATACCATACATCCGCCCCCGCCCAGCGGGGCTTGATGAAATAGATGGGCTTCATGATGCTTCCACGCAGAGCTGAAACTGGCCACACACTAGTACTGGTAAACAGCTTAGAGGATCTAAGCCTGCCCAGGCAATGTGGTGTGAGTCGGCCCGTCCATGCTTATAAACCCTATTGCTTTCATTGGGCGACAGGGCATGAGATGTCACTTCATCTCAATGTCGGGTAAAAGTCCCACAAAATTGGAAGCAATGTCTCAAAAATGACCTATACAGTGTTGATGGGGATGTTAAACCTCAAATCAAACAAACAAAAAATGGATAGGTAGGCCTGACAATCAATGCAGACCCTGTTGAGATGCACAACACCTTGTACTTCTCAACAGGGCCTACATTGTTTGCCACTGTTTGAGTCTCATTTCTCTGCTAATCTACTGTTTGTTTGTTTGATTCGAGGTTTAACATCCCCGGCAACACTGTAGCGGTAATTTTGGAGACGTTGCTTCCAATTTTGTGGGACTTTTATCCAACATTGAGATGAAATAACATCTTAAGCCCTGTCGCCCAATGAAACCAATAGGGTCTACAAGCATGGACGGTCAGACTCGCGTCCCTTTTTCTGGGCAGATTCTCTAAGCAGTTTACCAGTTGTCATGTGCGGTCAGTTTCAGCTCTGCATGGAAGCATCATGCAGCCCATCTACTTCTTCAAGCCCCGATGTTTGTTTGTTTGATTTGAGGTTTAAGTCCCCGCCAACACTGTATAGGTCATTTTGGAGACGTTGCTTCCAATTTTGTGAGACTTTTACCCGACATTGAGGTGAAATGACTTCTCAAGCCCTGTTGCCCAATGAAACCAATAGGGTTTATAAGCATGGATAGACCGATTTGCACCGCTTTGCCTGGGCAGACTTAGCTCCTCTAAGCCGTTTACCAGTTCATGTGTGTGGTCAGTTTCAGCTCTGCGTGGAAGCATCATGCAACCCATCTATTTCTTCAAGCCCCGTTGGGCGGGGGCTGCCAAGCCCCGAAGGGGTGAGGGCCATATTGGGATTTGTTTGTTTGTAATTTTGGAGACATTGCTTCCAGTTTTGTGGGACTTTTACCCGACATTGAGATGAAATGACATCCCAAGCCATGTCGCCCAATGAAACCAATAGGGTTTATAAGCATGGCCGGTCCGACTGGCATCGCTTTACCTGGGCAGGCTCAGATCCTCTAAGCGGTTTACCAGTACTTGTGTGCCAGTCGGATTCAGCTGTGCGTGGAAGCATCAGGCAGCCCATATATTTCTTCAAGCCCCTATGGGCGGGGGCCGATATTGGGATTTGTATATATACCATACATACCATATGTATTTGGATAGGCAGGCCTGACAATGAATGTAGGCCCTGATGAGATGCACAAAGTCTTGTACGTCTCAACAGGGCCTACACTGTTTGCACTGTTTGAGTCGCATTTCTCTAATTCAGTTACTGTAGGGAAATTATTATTTTGAGCTTCACTCGGGCCACATGTCAAGTTCTGCAACAAAAGGCCAGGGGTCAGTTGTTCAAAGCATCGTTAGCTTAACGAGCTCGTTAGTGGTCATATTGTTAACTCTTCTAGCAAGTACAATATCGTAAATTTTGGTATTTTTGCTGGAAAAATGTGAGCAGCTTTTGCGTCAGCAAAAGCTGCTCACATTTTTCCAGCAAAAATTTCAGCATATTTGCCATATTTAATGATCAAAGTTTTAACGATATGTTAACTAACGACGTCGTTAGTTTTGAACAACTGGCCCCAGGTGGTTTTTCTCCAGTTACTCCAGTTTTTGCCCACCTGATTAACAATCAGCCCAAGATATTAAAGTGAAATAATCTTTAAAAGGCCGTAAAACCAAACCAAAAAAAAAAATAGGGCCCAGCTGTTCATAATACCTGGGCCCAACTATTCAAAGTATTGTTAGCTTAACAAGCTTGTTAGTGGCCAAAATGTTAGCTGCTCAAGCAAGGTCAGTATCTAATACTCTAGTACATGTACATTTGCTGAAAAAATGTGAGTATAGGGCCAGTTGTTCAAAACAAATGATCTTAACTGTTAAGTCTGTATCAATTATTATGGCATATATACTGATATTTTTACTGAAAAAAAAAATGAGTAGCTTTTTCATATACATAATATACATAAATGCAAATCCAAAAACAACTCGTTTTTTTTTTTTTTTTTTTCAGCAAAAACACCACTGCATTAGATATTTTACTTGCCAGAACAGTTAACATTTTGTCTTTTACGGGCTCATTAAGCTAACATTGTTTTAAACTACTCGTCTATGTGGAGTCCAGAATAAAACGGGGTCATACAATTTCTTCTCTTGACAGCTGCTCTTCAGTTGTGTGTTTTTCAGAACCAATAAAATAATCTTTTCATCTTTCAGTGGACAAGAGCGCCACCTATGAGTCGAAGCGTGTCCACATTGACAACTTGTTTCGCATGATCCAGTACTGTGAGAATGTGTACGACTGTCGCCGTGCTCAGCTGCTTCACTACTTTGGGGAACACAAGTTTGACAGAGCCAAATGTAGCCAGTTTAGGGGAGCTATCTGTGATAACTGTGTCTCTAAGGTGGGTTGGTTAAACCATTACCTGCTGAACATGACAGTGAGTGAGTGTTTGAGTTTTACGTCTCACCAACAGCTAAGGTCATACAGAGACGGGACCTCAGTTTAAAGACTCATCCGAAAGTCTGGAGAAGCCCGGGATCGATCCTGCAACCCCTGGTTTACAAGGCGAGTTGCGTAACCACTACACCACGGACGCTTCAACTGAACACAACAGATCTGACCTTTGCAAACAGTGTAGATCCATATCAGATGGCATCTGATCAGGGTGTAGTTGATTTGATGTTTAACATCCCCATCAACACTATATAGGTCATTTTGGAGACGTTGCTTCCAATTTTGTGGGACTTCTATACGACATTGAGATGAAATGACATCTCAAGCCCTGCCACCAATGAAACCAATAGGGTTTATAAGCATGGACGGTCCGACTCACACACGCTTTGCCTGGGCTAAGCATTTTACCAGTACTGGAGTGCAGATCGTTTTCAGCTCTGCGTGGAAGCATCATGCAGCCCTTTTATTTCTTCAAGCCCCGATGGGTGGGGGCCGGCTGAACATGACAAACCCTATCTTTGCAAACAGTGTAGATCCAGATCAGATGGCTTCAGTAGAAGCCATCTGATCAGGATCTACACTGTCATTCAGTTTGCGAATTTTACTGAAAACACTATCTTCATACACTGCCATACCCCCGCGAGGGCATTCTAGGCAGATGCGACACTCAGGCTATTTTATTGGTTGATAGTCATAAATGGGTGTAGCAAGTTAATTTATTCAGCAGGATAATGGTTAATCATAGCTACTAATAAGGAGGAATATTGACATTTCTTGATGAAAACATACATTATGATTACTTGTTCCAGAGGTTCAGAAACTGCCGTCTTGTGCACGCCATCTTGTGCACGCGAGAACATAGTACATGTAGTGTTAGAAATGCCCCAATGATTTTTGTAGCGCCTGCTATTAGCATGGCGCGATATAGGCGCCCGGTTTTACATCCGTTTGTCCGTTCGTCCGCAGGAACAGATGTATACTTGTGTGTTTAAAAAGTTTGGACACTTCCATTGAACTCAATGCGATTTATTCCGTCAGTGTCTTGTGTGTCTAAAAATAGTTACTTGTGTGTCTTTTTTTCCAAGAAATTCCAAGAAATTTCCTGGAAATATGACACACAAGGGTACTTTGTAGGGATGAAGACACACAAGTATACATCCGTAAAGACGTCCGTTCGTTCGTCCGTCCGTCTGTTTGTCAAGGCGTCAACATTTGCGACCACCCTAGCGTTCACCCTGAGGTTCAAGTTTATTTCTCAAGAACTGTAAGAGCTTCATTAATGATACTTGGTACAAACTTGTATCTGGGGATGACAACTTACATGCAAGCATCCATATTTGACCTTGACCTACATTTCATGGTTCACTGACTTTGTAAAATATTGCGACCACCCTAGAGTTCACCCTGAGGTTCAAGTTTATTTCTCAAGAACTATAAGAGCTTCATTAATGATACATGGTACAAACTTGTATCTGGGGATGACAACTTACATGCAAGCATCCATATTTGACCTTGACCTACATTTCATGGTTCACTGACTTTGTAAAATATTGCGACCACCCTAGCGTTCACCCTGAGGTTCAAGTTTATTTCTCAAGAACTATAAGAGCTTCATTAATGATACTTGGTACAAACTTGTATCTGGGTATGGAAACTTAAATGCAAGCATCCATATTTGACCTTGACCTATATTTTATGGTTCAATGACTTTGTCAAATATTGCGACCACCCTAGCGTTCACCCTAATGGTCAAGTTTATTTCTCAAGAACTATAGGAGCTACATTAATGATACTTGGTACAAGCTTGCATTTAAGAATGGAAACTTTTGTGCAAGCATCTATGTTTGACCTTGACCTACATATCATTATTGGGTGACTTTGCGCCCCTACAGGCACAACATAGCCTTCGGCGGAATTCTTGTGTTTATTAGGTTGGAGTAATGGCCCACCAAACACTATTTATCTGATTTTGGGCTGGTCTGTTTACCTTACCTAACGTTCCCTGGGCAGGCTTGAAGAGAAGTGAAAACCTCTCTGACACACACAGCATTTTTTAGCTCACCTGTCACGTAGTGACAAGGTGGGCTTTTGTGATCACTTTTCGTCCGTCGTCCGTTGTCAGTGCGTGCGTGTGTGCATGCGTGTGTGTGTGTGTGTGTGCGTAAACTTTTTCTTCAAATGACATCTCCTCCTAAACCACTGATCAGATTTTGACCAAACTTCACAGCAATGATCCTTAGGTGGTCCCCTTTCAAAATTGTTCAAATGGTTCCGGTCCATTGCACATCTGGGTCACAGGAGCTAAAAATAGATTTTTTACATGAAAACTTTAAAAATCTTCTTCTCCGAAACCGCAAGTCCCAGGTCTTTGATATTTGGTATGAAGCTTCATCTAGTGGACCTCTACCAAGATTGTTCAAATTAAAGCCCTGGGGGCCAAAATGCCCCAGCCCCGGGGGCCTTTGGTTTTACATAGGCTTATATAGTGAAAATCATTAAAAAATCTTCTTCTCTGAAACCACAAGGCCCAGGTCTTTAATATTTGGTGTGAAGCTTTACCTGGTGGACCTCCACTAAGATTGTTCAAATTATAGCCTTAGGGCCAAAAATGCCCCCGCCCCGGGGGCCTTTAGTTTTACATAGGCTTATACAGGGAAAATCTTTAAAAATCTTCTTCTCTGAAACCCCACGGCCCAGATCTTTGATATTTGGTGTGAAGCTTCATCTAGTGGACCTCTACCAGGATTGTTCAAATTAAAGCCCTGGGGGCCAAAATGCCCCCGCCCCGGGGGCCTTTGGTTTTACATAGGCTTATATGGGGAAAATCATTAAAAAATCTTCTTCTCTGAAACCACAAGGCCCAGGTCTTTAATATTTGGTGTGAAGCTTTACCTGGTGGACCTCTACTAAGATTGTTCAAATTATAGCCTTAGGGCCAAAAATGCCCCCGCCCCAGGGGCCTTTGGTTTTACATAGGCTTATACAGGGAAAATCTTTAGAAATCTTCTCCTCTGAAACCGCACGGCCCAGATCTTTGATATTTGGTGTGAAGCTTCATCTAGTGGACCTCTACCAAGATTGTTCAAATTATAGCCCTGGGGGCCAAAATGCCCCCGCCCCGGGGGCCTATGGTTTTACATAGATAGGCTTATATAGGGAAAATCATTAAAAAATCTTCTTCTCTGAAACCAGCAGGCCCACGTCTTTAATATTTGGTGTGAAGCTTTACCTGGAGGACCTTTACTAAGATTGTTCAAATTATAGCCTTTGGGCCAAAAATGCCCCCGCCCCGGGGGCCTTTGTTTTTACATAGACATATACAGGGAAAATCTTTAAAAATCTTCTCTGAAACCGCAAGGCCTAGATCTTTGATATTTGGTGTGAAGCTTCATCTAGTGGACCTCTACCAAGATTTTTCAAATTATAGCCCTGGGGGCCAAAATGCCCCCGCCCCAGGGGCCTATGGCTTTACATAGGCTTATATAGGGAAAATCATTAAAAAATCTTCTTCTCTGAAACCAGCAGGCCCACGTCTTTAATATTTGGTGTGAAGCTTTACCTGGAGGACCTTTACTAAGATTGTTCAAATTATAGCCTTTGGGCCAAAAATGCCCCCGCCCCGGGGGGCTTTGGTTTTACATAGGCTTATACAGGGAAAATCTTTAAAAATCTTCTTCTCTGAAACCACAAGGCCCAGATCTTTGATATTTGGTGTGAAGCTTCATCTAGTGGACCTTTTTCAAGATTGTGCAAATTATAGCCCTGGGGCCGAAAATGGCCCCACCCTTGGACCCTTTGGTTTTTCATAGCCCTTTAAAGGGAAACCTTTAAAAATCTTCTTCTCTGAAACCACAAGGCCCAGGTCTTTGATATTTGGTATGAAGCTTCACCTAGTGGACCTCTACCAAGATTGTTCAAATTATAGCCCTGGAGCCAAAAATGCCCCCGCCCAGGGGGCCTTTGGTTTTACCTAAGCTTATGTAGGGGAAATCTTTAAAACTTTTCTTCTCTGACACCGCAAGGCCCAGATCTTTGATATTTGGTGTGAAGCTTAATCTAATGGACCTCTACCAAGATTGTTCAAATTATAGCCCTGGGGCCAAAAATGCCCCCGCCCCGGGGGCCTTCGGTTTTACATAGGCTTATATAGGGAAAATCTTTAAAGAAACTTCTTCTCAGAAACTGCAAGGCCAAGGTCTTAGATATTTGGTGTGAAGCTTCATCTATTGGACCTCTATCAAGATTGTTCAAATTATAGCCCTAGGACCAAAAATGCCCCCACCCTGGGACCCTTTGGTTTTTCATAGTCTTATAGGGAAAATATTTAAATTCTTCTTCTCTGATACCACAAGGCCCTGCTCTATGCCATTTGATATGAAGCTTCAACTAGTAGACCTCTACCAAGATTGTTAAAATTATAGCCCTTGGGCCAAAAATGCCCCCACCCCTGGGGCCTTTGGTTTTACGTAGGCTTATACATGGAAAATCTTTAAAAATCTTCTTCTCTGAATCCGCAAGGCCCAGATCTTTGGTATTTGGTGTGGAGCTTCATCTAGTGTACCTTTTTCAAGATTGTTCAAATTATAGCCCTGGGGGGCAAAAATACCCCCACTCTGGGACCCTTTGGTTTTTCATAGGCTTATATAGGGAAAACCTTTGAAAATCTTGTCTCAAACAAGAAGGCCCAGGTCTTTGATATTGGGAATATTCATCTAGTGGACCATTCCCAAGTTTGTTCAAATTATAGCCCTTGGGCATAGAATGTACTGGAGACACTGATTCTCAGATGAGCGATTCAGGGCCCTCTGGGCCCTCATGTTAGCTCACCGTCACGTAGTGACGAGGTGAGCTTTTGGGATCACTTTTTGTCTGTCGTGCGTGCGTGCGTCCGTGCGTGCGTAAACAATTTCTTTAAACGACATCTCCTCCTAAACCACTGATCGGATTTTGACCAAACTTCACAGGAATGATCCTTAGGTGGTCCCCTTTCAAAGTTGTTCAAACGGTTCCGGTCCGTTTGACATCTAGGTCATAGGAGCCAAAAATAGATTTTTTTCACCAAAAACTTAAAAAATCTTCTTCTCTGAAACCACAAGGCCCAGGTCCTTGATATTTGGTATGAAGCATCATCTAGTGGACCCCTACCAAGATTGTTCAAATTATAGTGCTGGGGCCAAAAATGCCCCCGCCCTGGGGCCCTTTGGTTTTACATTGGCTTATATAGGGAAAATCTTTAAAAATCTTCTTCTCTGAAACCACAAGGCCAAGGTGTTTGATATTTGGTATGAAGCTTCATCTAGTGGACCCCTACCAAGATTGTTCAAATTATAGTGCTGGGGCCAAAAATGCCCCCGCCCCGGGGCCCTTTGGTTTTACATAGGCTTATATAGGGAAAATCTTTAAAAATCTTCTTCTCTGAAACCACAAGGCCCAGGACTTTGATATTTGGTATGAAGCTTCATCTAGTGGACCCCTACCAAGATTGTTCAAATTGTAGTGCTGGGACTAAAAATGCCCCCGCCACGGGTCCCTTTGGTTTTACATAGGCTTATATAGGGAAAATCTTTAAAAATCTTCTTCTCTGAAACCACAAGGCCCGGGTCGTTGATATTTGGTATGAAGCTTCATCTAGTGGACACCTACCAAGATTGTTCAAATTATAGTGCTGGGGCCAAAAATGCCCCCGCCCTGGGGCCCTTTGGTTTTACATTGGCTTATATAGGGAAAATCTTTAAAAATCTTCTTCTCTGAAACCACAAGGCCGAGGTCTTTTATATTTGGTATGAAGCTTCATCTAGTTGACCCCTACCAAGATTGTTCAAATTATAATGCTGGGGCCAAAAATGCCCCCGCCCCGGGGCCCTTTGGTTTTACATAGGCTAATATAGGGAAAATCTTTTAAAATCTTCTTCTCTGAAACCACAAGGCCCAGGTCTTTGATATTTGGTATGAAGCTTCATCTAGTGAACCCCTACCAAGATTGTTCAAATTGTAGTGCTGGGACAAAAAATGCCCCCGCCACGGGGCCCTTTGGTTTTACATTGGCTTATATAGGGAAAATCTTTAAAAATCTTCTTCTCTGAAACCACAAGGCCCAGGTCTTTGATATTTGGTATGAAGCTTCATCTAGTGGACCCCTACCAAGATTGTTCAAATTATAGTGCTGGGGCCAAAAATGCCCCCACCCCGGGGCCCTTTGGTTTTACATAGGCTTATATAGGGAAATTCTTTAAAAATCTTCTTCTCTGAAACCACAAGGCCCAGGACTTTGATATTTAGTATGAAGCTTCATCTAGTGGACCCCTTCAAATTATAGTGCTGGGACAAAAAATGCCCCTGCCACGGGGCCCTTTGGTTTTACATTGGCTTATATAGGGAAAATCTTTAAAAATCTTCTTCTCTGAAACCACAAGGCCCAGGTCTTTTATATTTGGTATGAAGCTTCATCTAGTGAACCCCTACCAAGATTGTTCAAATTATAGTGCTGGGGCCAAAAATGCCCCCGCCCCGTGGCCCTTTGGTTTTACATAGTTTTATATAGGGAAAATCTTTAAAAATCTTCTTCTTTGAAACCACAAGGCCCAGGACTTTGATATTTGGTATGAAGCTTCATCTAGTGGACCCCTACCAAGATTGTTCAAACTATAGTGCTGGGGCAAAAAATGCCCCCGTCCCGGGGCCCTTTGGTTTTACATAGGCTTATATAGGCAAAATCTTTAAAAATCTTCTTCTCTGAAACCACAAGGCCCAGGTCTTTGATATTTGATGTGTAGCTTCATCTAGTGGACCTTTGCCAAGATTGTTCAAATTATAGCCTTTGTTGATGTTTTGTATGAAGCTTCACCTTTAAGACCTCCCTCAACATTATGCACATTAAAGCCCTGGGGCCAAGAATGGCCCTCTCTGGGGCACACTTGTTACACTATGGATCAGGTGAGCGATCCAGGGCCATCATGGCCCTCTTGTATTGTTGATCAGGTTGGTGGTGTGAGGCAAAAGTGTTGTGTAACTTGCGTCACAAGGGCGTGCAACTGATGTTGGCTTACAGTTGGGCATGGCCTGCTGTCCTTGCAGGAGGTAAGGGTAGAGGGGGATGTTGTTATTTCTTCTAAATGTACACTTACACTCGTTTTCCTCTTTCTCCCCTTTCAATCTATACAGTAGAACTTTGATGGCTCGAACACCGATGGCTCGTTTACCATGGATGTGTCGAACCCATTCTTGAGCCCCTAGCGAAATCCTCTACATAAGACATAGTGGGGGATAATTGAGGAGAATTTAGTCTTTTATCCTGCTAATGTATGCTGTGTGGACTGCGATTCTAATGAGTACACACAGCATACATTTTCATTAGAGAACACCGAAAATATATCTAAAAGTATCTCGTTATGCCTTCTGACAGTAACCTCAGTGACTCGAACTACCCCAATCTGGAACAGATTTTGGAGGTCCCAAAGGTGTTCGAGCCATTGAAGTTTGACTGTATTATCTTTTCTTCATCTTTTCTTTCTTTCTTTGGATACAACACAAAATGACCCACAAGGGTTGATATGTCATCAAAGCCAAACTTTATTAATCAATCAATGTTTCTTACCAAACAATTTAAAATATTTCTTGCAATAAATGTGGCAAATTTTCTCAAAATTACCCTAATACCCATCCATATCAGAGGCTGTTTAACATTTCTTTCAATAGGAGACCTTCCAGCTTCGTGATGTCACAGAAGATGCCAAATTGATCATCAAATGTGTCCGAGACTTGACAAGTGGCAGAAAGGCCGACTTTACCTTGATTCATTTCATGGAAATCTTCAAAGGTAATCTTTTTCCTTTTCAGATCACCTGGGCCGAAGGCTCCGGTGGAGCTTTTGTGATCACTCACCGTCTATCGTCCTCTGCGGTCTGTCCGTCCGTCCACAATTCCTTCAAACGACATCTCATAAACCACTGAACAGATTTTGACCAAACTTGGCAGAAATGATAGTTGGGCGGTCCTCTCTCAAAGTTGTTCAAAAATTCCATTCCATACAGAAATGAAAAAAATTAGAAAAAAAAACCTTTAAAAATCTTCTTGTCTGAAACCAGAAGGTCCAGGTCTTTGATATTTGGTATGAAGCTTCATCAAGTTTGTTCAAATTATAGCCCTGGGGCTAAAAATGCCCCCGTGCCAGGGCCTACTGGTTTTACATATGCTTTTATAGGGAAAACCTTTAAAAATCTTCTGGTCTAGAACCAGAAGGCCCAGGTCTTTGATATTTGGTATGAAGCTTCATCTAGTGGACCTCTACCAAGATTGTTTAAATTATAGCGCTGGGGCCAAAAATGATGAAGCTTCATCTAATGGACCTCTACCAAGATTGATCAACTTATAGCCCAGGGGCCAAAAATGGTGCTGCCCTGCATTTAACATAGGCTAATATAGGGAATACCTGTAAAAGATTCTTGTATCAGACCAAATGGCCTAGATCTTTGATATTTGGTGTGAAGCTTCATCTGATGGACCTCTACCAAGAATTTACAAATATATAGCCCTTGGGCCAAAAATGTCGCCGCCCCAGGGCCCACATGTTTTACATAGTCTTATATAGGGAAAACCTTTAAAAATCTTCTTGTCTGAAACTAGAAGGCCCAGGTCTTTGATATTTGCTTTGAATCTTCATGTAGTGGACCTCTACCAAGATTACTCAACTTGCAGTCCTTGGGCCAAAAATGGTGCTGCCCCTGGTTTTACTTAGGCTAATATAGGGAATACCTTTAAAATATTCTTGTATCAAACCAAACGGCCTAGATCTTTGGTATTTGTATGAGGCTTCATAAATGGACTTCTTGCAAGATTGTTCAAATCATAGCCTAGGGTCCAAAACTGGCACTGCCCCAGGGCCCACATGTTTTATAGGCTGATATAGGGAAAACCTTTAAGAATCTTTTTATCTCAAACCAGAAGGCACATGCAGGCCTTTGATATTTGGTATGAATCTTCATGTAGTGTGCCTCTACCAAGATTGTTCAAATTATAGCCCTGGGGCCAAAAATTGCCCCGCCCCACGACCCACATGTAAATCTCTTAGCTATAGGACCATCTTGGTCCTCTTGTTTTATTAATTACACCGAGTGTCATTGGCGTTGGTATTTCAGTCAGATGTGCGTTTGACTGGTAATCAGATCAGGCAGCTGCGGGTTCGATACCTGTCAGAGCCGGCAAAATTTTTTCATGGAGAAAGATCATAAATTCCTAACGTCATTCTTTCCCTTCCACTGATTCAAGAATAGCAGTTGTCAGTTTCTGATGAAAGACTGTGGACTGTACTGGGGTACGTTTGATTTACTGGAATCAGAATCAAGATTCCAAATCATGATTTCTAATCACAAACATGATTCTGCCACTTTAAAAGCAGTAAGTCTTGATTCTATGATTCTGCCATTTTGGGTGCACTTGAATCATTCTGAAACATTGATGGAATGTGATTCACCTGATTCAGTATCATGTTTCTGTTTTGCACAAATAAAACATTGAAACAGAAACATGATTTTGGTATGTATGGGCCTGCATAGGAAGTGAGATTAGGTAAACTGACCGGCTTGATATGACCTAAAGAGGGTTGACTGGGCTGTTAAACACCAAAACAAACACTAAGCTTTTTGAATTTTCCTCTTCTCACCTTTCTTTCAGTTTCTTTTCATTTGCCTTTGATTGGTAGGTGTTGCAGAATGACCCACCTGTTAATGGACCACATTTCAGAGATGCAGATATAGTATACCACAACCTCATAACTGTTTGCTATAACATGGTTTTTGATATAACACAATTTCAAGATGGATCCCAAAAATGTATATATTATATGAGCCCCGCCAAGCGAATTTGTGTCTTCGAGCATTCCGTCATGACAAATTATTAACTGTGCATGCCCAGCCATTCAGAGGGACCAGGGATATGGCTTTCTGTCTGAAGGTTCCTCTTAATTCACTGCTTGTATGAGCGAGCAGCGAAGGTTCTGGCGAGACTGCGCATGCAGGCTCGCCTGAACCTTCGCTGCTCGCACAGGCGGTAAGTACCAAAATCGCTTGACGGGGCCCATAAAGAAATGGTCATTGTTTGTTTGGATATACAGTTGTTTAACTAAATTCTTTTTGTCCCATTAATAGTGTTTTAAAGAGTTTGGATAATGTACACATACAGAGGACCATTGTTATAAAGACAATATTTGTTCCCGAAAATTTTGCTGTTTTAACCCTTATCCCACGGCATAAATTAATTTATCCACACCCGACCAGTTACATTTCAACCAATCAAATTACTTGATGCAATTCATCCATTCAAATTCACAAACTGAATGACAAACAGTGTAGACCCTGATCAGATGGCTTCTTCAGAAGCCATCTGATCTGGATCTACACTGTTTGCAACAGTGGGGGTTATTGTGAACAGCAGGATAAGGGTTAAAGAATTTGCTGTTATAAAGAATCGCAGAAATGTTTGTTTGTTTGCTTTAGAGTTATAAATGAGATAAGTTTAGCAAGTTTTCAAATTAAACGTCAAACTCTCATCACGTGAACTAGTCCATGAAATGAAGACCCCCCCCCCCCCCTATACCCCACTTTATATAGAGAGAACTGGGGTTTACAGGATTATACATTAATTTTCTTATTTCTGCTCCAAGACATAGGTTGTGGGTACTCGTTACTTAATGAGGCGGTTCTCACGCGCACCCAAAACCTATTTTTGCCATAAAAATAAGTAAAATATCACAGATTTTCATCAGAAAAGTATCCATTTTGGGGATTTGAAAAAATGCACTGTGTCGCATGGGCACGTTATCGTATTGGTTGGCAGTTTACATTGTGTTTTCCCTATTCCCAGGTTCAAAAAACAAGAACATAATAGACAAAGGTCATGATAAGCACCCTCTCCACGGCCGAGGTACGGTGTACAGTCGGACAGATGCCGAGAGGCTCTTCAGAAAGCTGGTTATTGATGGGGTCCTGTACGAAGAGCTGAAGATAACTGCCATGGACACGGCAGCCTGTTACATCAAACTTGGGCGCAGGGCAAATGATGTACTGAATGGAAAATTAAAGGTTTGTATGTTAACCTATTTTGTGCCGGAAACCCCAGAACGGGTAATTGGCAAAACAGTGCAGGCTCAGATCAGACGCCGCAGGATGAGGCGTCTGATCAGGGCCTACACTGTTTGCAAAAAGTTCAAACATTTTTATGCCCCTGTAGGAGGGCATATAGTTTTTGTACTGTCTGTTTGTTTGTGGGTTAGTCCGCACTTATTTTGTGATGCGAACTACTTCCACATTTCTTCAACGATTGAGCTGAAACTTTGCACATGCATTCCTTGTGAGGTGAAGGGATGCCTTACACAATTTTCACGTTGGTCCTATCATTTTCGAAGGAGTTAGGGCCCTTTCCTCAAATTGGCTCCCACTGGGGCATTGCTCATTTATAGTGACAGCTCTTGTTCTAATAAATTTTGAAGAAAACTCCACCTGACAACCCTAAATTTTGAAATGGACTCATGCTGTATATGAGGAGGAAGATCCCATTTGGTACAAAAGTAGGGGTTAGTTGTTCCAGATAAGGAGACATAACAAGGACAGTTTAGGGACACTTTTTCTTATTCCCCCATAAAAACTTATATTGTGGGAGGTTATTAGCCTTGATAGGGCAGAGGTATGCACTTTGCTCATCACCACTGTGACCTGGGTTTAATTCCAGTTTTGCATGCAACATGGTAGTGGTAACCCCTCAATGGTCGGTGGTTTTCTGCAGATACTCCAGCTCCCTCCAACCCGTAAGACCAAATCACGCTAACATCCATGTCATAGGGAAAGCTTGCATAACTTGGGTGAGCTTATGGTGTAACTGAAGTAAAGTCTATGAAGTTTAAATATTTGCATACTTGTTCCTATTTCAGATCGAACTGCAGGTACAGGAAAACAGGAAGAAATCTGATGTCCAGATAGGTCGGGAGCCAGTGAGTAAGAAACAGACATTGGTGGATGACTGCTACAATGAACTGATGGAAATGGCTAAGACTCTTGGTATATAAAACTTGTTGCAAAATTGGTTGAACGTTATGAAAAGTTATAGGTCTACTATAGGTCTACTCAGAGCTGTACTCAGGATAATTTAGGGATAATTTACCTTATTTATTATTAATAGAAACATACGTTGTGGGTATTTGTTAGAATTTCCTGAGGTCTCAAGAATGAGTTAGAAACAGCCATGGTAAACGAACTATCTCGCTTTGAGTTATCAAAGTTTCACTACATATTTGTTACCTGGAGATGAAAGCAGAATTTCCTTAGGTCTCAAGAATGAGTTAGAAACAGCCATGGTAAACGGACCATCCATGTTCGAGTTAACAAAGTTTCACTGTATGTTTATTACCTGGAGTTGAAGGCTGAATTTCCTGAGGTCTCAAGAATGAGTTAGAAACAGCCATGGTAAACGAACTATCTCGCTTTGAGTTAACAAAGTTTCACTGTATGTTTATTACCTGGAGTTGAAGGCTGAATTTCCTGAGGTCTCAAGAATGAGTTAGAATTAGCCATGTTAAATGAGCCATTGGTGTTGGAGTTGTTGGCTGTTTTTGTAATTTGAGTCTCTGAGAATGGTTATTTTTGTGTATTTTAGCCTCTGAGAGTGGAGTATTCAACTGGAGTACAGTTTTCCGTGCCAACACCCTTCGTCAAATGGCCGAGCTGACACCTACTAGTGTAGAAGAACTGAGGAAGATTGAGGGCATAACTAACAACAACATTGGTCGGTTTGGTGATGAGAGGATGTTAGACATCACTGCTAAGTTCTCTGGCTTGATTGCTTGTAAGTACAGACTCCTTCCAGGGGAAACAACTCTTTCAAACATATTTTGTCTGGAAAGAATTTGTTCTTGCTCTTGAAGAGCAGGTAGCAAATCACTATTCCAAGCTGTCGGCGAGACTCGGATGCGCAGCGGACGAAGTTTTTTGAGCCGTAACAAAAAGTACACTTTGCAACCCTTCTCTTTTGTGTTATCTCTGCATTGTGACTTGCCACAGAATAATTTAAAGCTGGTTTCTATAGCTTGTACTGTACAGCCAATGTAGTGGCTATGTAAACAAACCCTACCCCACCCACTTCTGCTGCTAATTTTTACCATTTTCTGCTGTTTTCAAGGGAGCCCTGGCAGCACACTGCATTTGCAAGGAAACTTGTCAGCTTTCAGCTCTATTGTACACCTACCAAAAATGAAGAGGGGGGGGGGGGGGGGCGGCTAGAAATTGACCCCTGCCAGCCGTTTACTATTTTAGCAATAACCAAATGTAGTGAACACACTGTATGAAACAGGAAGTGTAATGATAAATAGCCCACAACAGTAGTTTTGTATTTCAGTTACATCCCATGATATCCAGGTCATGTGACCATGAATTCATATTTCTCCACAATGACACAAAAACAATACACTGAATTCAAGATATTGCTTTCATAATTGCCAAACATTATTTAGACACTGAAATTGATCCCTACCCTTACTTATGAAGAAGTATGTGCACAGGCTGGAAACTGTGTTCTGCTACCTTAAGCAAAGACAGACTTTCAAGTAGTCCTACTTTTCCTACTTTTTTTTATCTGTTCCTACTTTCTTCCTACTTTTTCCAGAAATACTCCTACTTCTCCTACCTTTTTTGACTTGTTAAATAAAACAAAGATTCTAAATAAATAAATAAACAAATATGGCATTAAAAAGTATTAACATATGTCTCAGTCTTTTTGTAGAATGCATCTTAACTGTTAAATGAGCTATGGACTGATAGCATGCTGATGAGCCTTGACATTCTTCTGTTGACCTTTTTTGGAATGCCAGAAGCTGTTCATTGGTAATAAGTGAGTCTGATGCAAAGTTAGCTTCAGTGTTGGTGCATAAGGAGAAGACGAAAAAATAATTTAACATTGGTCAGCTACTAGGTGTGATAGTTGTGCACTGTAGATCTCCTTGGTCTTTCCCAGGGATAAGTACATGTACTAGTAAATAGTAAACAGAAATGATAGACTGTATCCATTTGTATGTACTTGTTCACAATTCATGTCTGAAAGATTTTAAATTGCTGTCTGTATTGGACTGACATTTTAAAAATATTTCAAAGTGTAGTACAACAACAACATTGCACTTGCAGTTTTAAAGATACAAGTTGTATTAGTCACTGTGCCCAGGCACTAATTGGAATATGTTAAGGTAAAGCAACATTGCAAACCATTTTGTCTTGTTTAGCATGACAGGAATTCATTGCAATAGAGCTGCAATGCCTTTACTCCAGTGACCAATTAGAGCCCTGTCTTGTGGTACATTGCAGGAATTCATTGAAGTAGTGTAGTTGTGCCTTTACTACAGTGACTAACTAGAACTCTGTCTTGGTGAGCATGAGAGGAATTCATTGCAGCAGTGTGATGATACCTTAACTACAGTAACCAACTAAAGCTCTGTCTTGTTGAGCATGGGAGGAATTATTGGCAGCAGTGCAGTGATGCCTTAACTGCAGTGAACAACTAGAACTCTGTCTTGTTGAGCATGAAAAGAATTCATTGCAGCCAGTGTTGTGATGCCATACCAACAGTGACCAACTAGACCTCTGACTTGTTGAGCATGACAGAAATCCATTGCAGCAGTGCTGTCATGCCTTAATTACAGTGACCAACTAGAGCTATGACTGGTATAGTTTAAAAGAAACACATTGTAGCATTGTTTTGATGCCATAACTGCACTGAGCAACTAGAGCTGTCTTGACGAGCATGATGGGAATTCATTACAGTTGTGCTGTGATGCCTTAACTGCAGTGACCAACTATAGCTCTGCCTGGTTTAGCTTAAAAGAAACACATTGCAGCATTGCTTCATGCCTTAACTGCTCTGAGCAACTAGATTTCTGTCTTGTTGAGCGTGATAGGAATTCATTGCAGCATTGCTGTGATGCCTTAACTGCAGTGACCAACTAATATATAGCTCTGTCTGGCTTAGCTTCAAAGAAACACATTGCAGCATTACTTTGATGCCATAACTGCACTGAGCAACTAGAGTTCTGTCTTGTTGAGCATGAGGAAATTCATTGCAGCAGGCAGCTGTGATGCCTTAACTGCAGTGACCAACTTGAACTCTGACTTCTTGAGCATGAAAGAAATTCATATTGCTTTGATGCCTTAACTGCAGTGATGAACTAGATTTCTGTTTTGTTTAGCTGAAGAAGTATTCACAGGGGCGTGGAAGTCCTATGTCTGACTTGTTCGATATGGGACTTTTTGCCTGCAGACAAGCATGTTCTTCAATTTCTGACCATGGACAAGCAGAAATGGCATTAAACCTGGCAAAATCACATTCATTACAAGCAGCCAGATGCAGTAAAATCAGCTAGTATTACAAATTTATTTTATGAAGCTGTTCTTTCAACTTCAAGCCAGTCAAATCCTGATTTGAAACTTATCAGCCAATGATAAATGAATCGTGGTAAATCTCTTGAAGAGGACAAGTTGAGAACTTAAACTAAGAGGACAAGTTGAGAACTAAAACTAAAAAAAAACTATGGCTGATAACCCATCTGCTTAATGCTGTCTAATATTAACCAGTATGTGTTATCTATTGTTTCTGTGATAAAGAAGTGCTTAATGAGTAGTGTTGTGACTTTTAAGAAAATTTGTTAAATTTTAATCTCAACATTAGCAATGCTCCATAACAAAATGATTACAGATATAACAAGACTTAGAGCTAGTGTTGTAACAGCTACAGTCATCAGCTGTATTAGGTATACTTTTTCACTGGCCAGACAGTCTGTAGATCATTGTTTAGTTAAATAAAGTATTATGGGCAGTTTCACTGGGTTTCAAGTGAAAAACAATGGTATTTCTACACCCCTAATTCATTGCAGCAGTGCTGGGATACCTTAAATGCTCTGTCTAATTGAGCATGGTAATTATGTTCTATAAAAGTGTTATCCTTTGGAAGCAAGGAATACACCACAGAACTGAAAAATATGGAGTGTACATGTTTTCTGGGTCAGACTAGCTAGTTTCAGCCAATTAGGCCTCATCAGTGACCCTCAGATATTTTCGAAATTCCACAATGGAAACAATGATCCCAAAGGACAAGAAAATATAATCTACACTATGATGTAGAGCAGGGAGATGTTTTACCGCCGCCACACATTCCCACACACCAGCTGTAGTGAAGTTAAATATGTTCTATAAAAGGGTTATCCTTTGGAAGCAAGGAATACACCACAGAACTGAAAAATATGGAGTGTACATGTTTTCTGGGCCAGACTAGCTAGTTTCGGCCAATTAGTAAGAATTTATTGCAGCAATGCTTCCGTGACTATTAAGATGTTAGTCTTGTTGGGCATGAAAGTAGTTCACTGCAGCAATGCTGTGATGCCTTGACTGAACTGATCAACTAAAGCTTGGTCTTGTTGAGCATGACAGGAATTCATAGCAGCAGTGCTGTGATGCCTTAATTGAAGTAAGCAACTGGAGTTCTGTCTTGTTGAGCATGACAGGAATTCATAGCAGCAGTGCTGTGATGCCTTAATTGAAGTAAGCAACTGGAGTTCTGTCTTGTTGAGTATAACAGGAATTCATTGCAGCAATGCTGTGATGCCTTAAACTGGCAGGCTTGTAGCTGATTCTTTTCCCAAATGTAAATGTTCGTTTATGTGTCAGTTCAGTTTAAGATTATATTTTGATATATACATACGTGTATTTTCCAGTGGTTTAATTTTGACAAATTTTAACTGCATGCATGAATGCTGTAGAAGATGGGGTAGCCAGTAATAGGCTTTGATTAGATGAAAGTTTACTTACAAAATAGCAGGCGATCGTGCCTACGTCATAAAACTGGAAAACCTTTATCTATATATAGCATGTGCCACCATGTGATAATTTTTCGGACAAACATTGTAACTAAAGCATTTTCTACAAATCAAACAGAACAGGCCCAGCTCAGACGACACAGGGCCCAAATATTGTGATAATAAACATATTTTGTTAGGATTTCATGCTGTTCACACTAGACTGGCACAAGATCGTTTTTCTGAAATCAATGATGCCCCTGTCTGCTAAGACTAGCCAAGCTATAAACAGCTCAAACCTGCCAGGAATTCGATCCCTTTTGCCTAAAATGTAAAACTGAGTAAATGTAAGAGATATATGATAGTATGTTTGTGTCCAATAGCTCCTACTTTTTGTAAGAGGTTCCTACTTTTTAATATCTCCGACTCATACTTTTCTCCTACTTTTTCACCAAGGGTCACTTGAAAGCCTGCAAAGAAGCCTTTTCCATTGGGGGTAGGCTTTAGAGTAGAGCATTTGGGATGTCACCAAGTGATTTTCCTGCATGATTGCAATTATGGAATTATTCTAGGGGAGGCAATGCTTTCATGATATTTTGTCTCCCCTTATCATTAAGGGGTCAGATCCCAAAAAGGATACTTTTTCCTTAAGAGGAAACCTTTTTTAGCACACTGTCACGTAGTGACGAGGTGAGCTTTTGGGATCACTTTTCGTCTGTCGGGCGTCCGTCCGTGCGTCCGTCCGTAA
Source organism: Lucinisca nassula (assembly GCA_963580285.1). Lineage (NCBI taxonomy): Eukaryota > Metazoa > Mollusca > Bivalvia > Lucinida > Lucinidae > Lucinisca > Lucinisca nassula. The sequence goes on along the minus strand of OY757018.1, from coordinate 106,486,850 downwards.
ACAATTTCTTTAAACGACATCTCCTCCTAAACCACTGATCGGATTTTGACCAAACTTCACAGGAATGATCCTTAGGTGGTCCCCTTTCAAAGTTGTTCAAATAGTTACAGTCCATTGCACATCTAGGTGATAGGAGCCAAAAAAAGATTTTTTTTTATCAAAAACTTAAAAAATCTTCTTCTCTGAAACCACAAGGCCCAGGTCTTCGATATTTGGTATGAAGCTTCATCTAGTTGACCCCTACCAAGATTGTTCAAATTATAGTGCTCGGACCAAAAATGCCCCGGCTCCGGGGCCCTTGGGTTTCACATGGGCTTATATAGGGAAAATCTTTAAAAATCTTCTTCTCTGAAACCGTAAGGCCCAGGGTTTTGATATTTGGTATGAAGCTTCATCTAGTGGACCCCTACCAAGATTGTTCAAATTATAGTGCTGGGGCAAAAAATGCCCCCGCCCCGGGGCCCTTTGGTTTAACATGGGCTTATATAGGGAAAATCTTTAAAAATCTTCTTCTCTGAAACCGCAAGGCCCAGGTCTTTGATATTTGGTATGAAGCTTCATCTAGTGGACCCCTACCAAGATTGTTCAAATTATAGTGCTGGGACAAAAAATGCCCCCGCCACGGGGCCCTTTGGTTTTACATTGGCTTATATAGGGAAAATCTTTAAAAATCTTCTTCTCTGAAACCACAAGGCCCAGGTCTTTGATATTTGGTGTGAAGCTTCATCTAGTGGACCTCTATCAAGATTGCTCAAATTATAGCCATGGGGCCAAAAATGCCCCCGCCCCGAGACCCTTTGGTTTTACATAGACTTATATAGGGAAATGCTTAAAAATCTTCTTCTCTGAAACCTTAAGGCCCATGTCTTTGATATTTGTTATGGAGCTTCATCTAGTAGACCTCTACCAAGATTGTTAAAATTATAGCCACGCCCCGGGGCCCTTTGGTTTTACATAGACTTAAATATAGAGATAATCTTTGAAAATCTTCTTCTCTGAAACAGCAAGGCCCAGGTCTTTGATGTTTGGTGTGAAGCTTCATCTAGTGGACCTCTATTAAGATTGTTTACATTATGGCCCTGAGGCCAAAAATGCCCCCGCCCTGGGGCCATTTGGTTTTACATAGGCTAATGTAGGGAATATCTTTAAAAAATCTTCTCTGAAACCCCAAGGCCTAGGTCTTTGATATTTGGTGTGTAGCTTCATCTAGTGGACCATTGCCAAGATTGTTCAAATTATAGCCTTTGTTGATATTTGGTATGAAGCTTCACCTTTTCAGACCTCCCTCAACATTATGCACATTGTAGCCCTGGGGTCAATAATGGCCCTCCCCGAGGCCCATTTGTTACTCTATCATATGGATCAGGTGAGCGATCCAGGGCCATCATGGCCCTCTTGTTTAGGGACTTGTTTTATAAGAAAGCATATAGAAAATTATTGAAATGCATCGCCTGTGCAGAGCACTGGAAAACATGTCATGTATCTATTACTCCTGAGAAAGAGAGTTGTTGTTGGTTGTTTGAACTTGAGTGGTCCCATAAACGCTATTTAGGTCATATTGAGCCACTCAGTTTACCGAAACACATTTTCCTTGGCAGTGTTACAGAAAACATTCCTAACCTATTTCCACCAAACTTCATACATGGCTTTATGTCCAAGAGACCTCAGAGGAGTTGGATCTTCGTCGGAATCTGACATGTATCATTGGAGTTATGGCCCTTTGTTCTTCAAATAACGCTGAAATTAGCTGTTTCTGGACTCTACAGTCTGTTTTCTCAAACATGGCTTCACATTCATATGACCTCAAAGGAGTTTGATTTTTATCAAAATCCCACACATATCATGTGAGTTAAGGCCCTTTCTTCTTCAAATAATGTGTCCTGAAGAGCAGGATAAGGGTTAAGACACAACTTTGGGCAGTTGGTTGTTCTTGTTTTAAGGGGAATTGAAACACCTTCAGGGGAGGCAACTCCTGTAAAAGTATTTTTGTGTCCCATGTCAATAGGGTTCAACTCTTAAAGGAAATTTCAGCAGGACAGGGCTTATAGAAAAGCGAACGGGAAGTCCCGAAACTTGTCTCCCTTTGAAAAATGGCGGAAAAAAAGCAGCCAGGTGTTCTCATTCCCCTTAAATTTTAAAACAACTATGGTAAGGAGCTATGTCCAATATTTAGGTTACATAAGGTATTTCTGATTTTGCTTGCAATTATTCATCACGAAAACACGCCTATATAATTTTTACCCCCTTTTATATGAGCCCCGCCAAGCGAATTTGTGTCTTCGAGCATTCCGTAATGACAAATTTTAACTCCGCATGCCCAGCCATTCAGAGGGGCCAGGGATATGGCTTTCTGTCTGAAGGTTCCTCTTGATTCACTGCTTGCATAGGCGATAAGTACCAAAATCGCTTGACGGGGCCCATATAGTAAAACTGGGGTTTATAGGGGTAAGCCTTATTTTTCTTATTTCTGCTCTAAAATATAGATTGTGGATACTCGTTAGAACCACCTCATCGAGGCGGTTCTAATGTGTCCCCACAATCTATATTTTCAGCAGAAATAAGAAAAATATCACGGTTTTTCATCTTAAATTATCCGTATTTCCGGCAGTAAAACTTACAATGTATCCTATTGGCGCGTTTTCGTAATGTGTTAAAAATTCTTATGTAATTATCCCCTGTTATAGCATTAGAAGACAGTGTGTTGGTGGCTGAAGACAGTGAGCCTGAAGAATGGTCCTCTCATTATTTTCCTGCCCCAAGTACCTCTGGTGGTGGTAGAGGAGGGAAGAAAGGGGGCTTCAAGAAGGTAAAGGAATGCTGTGTTATGTGATATTGCTTTTTATCAAATGACATCGCCTCAGAGAATATAATAATGCCATGTATTAAATTCGGTAATCCACTTGTGGATTAAATATGCAAATTAGTTACATACGTCCCATAACTTTACACATTCGGCGTTCTTAACGTGTTGCATTTTCTGATGGCGGTATATTGACATTTTTGTACAAAATTTGTGAATTAAACGCCTTTTAAATGTCATATCATAAATAGAATCTTGCATTCGTACTCATGTATTGTTGAATTTATTAAACTTGTGGAGGAAAAGGGATAAAATTCTCGGCAAAGCCTTGCATTTTATCCCTTTTCTTCAACTCGTTGAATTTATTAAACTCGTTGAGGGAAAGGGATAAAATGCTCGGCAGAGCCTCCCATTTTATCCCATTTCCTCAACTTGTTTAATAAATTCAATAATACATGAACACTCATGTAAAATCCTCTATGACAAGTGTAGGGTTTGTGGACATCAAGCTACGCCCAGTTGCTCAAAGCTAACAATGTGGTCCATTTCTAGGTAAACCACAATCTCTTTATAACAGTATTTTGTTTGTTTATTTGATTTGCGGTTTTAAGTCCCCGTCAACACTGTATAGGTCATTTTGGAGACGTTGCTTCCAATTTTGTGGGACTTGTACCCGACATTGAGATGAAATTACACATCAAGCCCTGTCACCCAATGAAACCAATAGGGTTTAAAAGCAATGACGGTCCGAATAGCACTTCTTTGCATGGGCAGGCTTAGATCCTCTAAGCGGTTTACCAGTACTCGTGTGCGGTCGGTTTCAGCTCTGCGTGGAAGCATCATGCAGCCCAAATATTTCTTCAAGCCCCGATGGGCAGTGGCGGTTATAACACTATTAATGGGGTCCAATACAACCGTGTTATAGCCAAACAAAAATGTACAGATTATATAGAAAAATGGCCATTTATGGTTATTTTTCTATACAATCTATGCATTTTTGGGATCCATCTTCCAACAGTATTATACCCAAAATTGTGTTATAAGGAACCAACTTATAGTGAGGTTGCAGTGTATCCTGTCTGATCAGGGTCTACACTGTTTGCCATTCCGTCTCCACTTTTTGGACTACTTGCTGGACTAGTTAAAATTTTAGGAGAATTACAGCAAATCCTATATAAAGGTGTTCATATTTTTTTATTTTTATAGTATGCACATTTAAATGATGTTTGATTGGAGTCTTTGCTGTAAGAACAGGTCCTATTGTAGGTTTTTTGTTTTTGTTTGTTTGAATCTAGGTTTAACATCCTTGTCAACACTATTTAGGTCATTTTGGAGACGTTGCTTCCAATTTTGTGGGTCTTTCACCCAACATTGAGGTGAAATGGCATCTCAAGCCCTGCCGCCTAATGAAACCAAAAGGCTTATATGCATTGAACTGTCGGACTCGCACTGCTTTGCCTGGGAAGTCTTAGTCCTTTTAAGTTGTTCACCAGTACTGGTGTGTGGTCAGTTTCAGCTCTGCATGGAAGCCCCATGCAGCCCAATTTATTTCTTCAAGCCCCGGTGGGTGGGGGCTATATTGTAGGTTAGTCTTGCCCTGGTTCAAATAACACTTTTGTTCAACTGATTATTTTTGCACCTAAGATGATCTTCAAAGCTGACAGAATAATTTGAGATAAACCCATTTTATACTGGCAGTTTGCCCCTCCCCCCCCATCAGGGCTTGAAGAAATAGACATAGGCTGCATGATGCTTCCACGCAGTGCTGAAACAGACCACACTTGAGTACTGGTATTCAGGTAAATGGCTTAGAGGATCTAAGCCTGCCCAGGCAAAGCGGTGCCAGTCATTGGGCGACAGGGCTTGAGATGTCATTTCATCTCAATGTCGGGTAAAAGGACGGGCCTCCGTGGCCTAGTGGATAAGAGCGCTGACTCTTAGTCATTAGGTCTCTTACCGCCGTAGGTTCGAGCCTCGCTCGGTCCACGTGTGAGTTTTTCTCCGGGTACTCCGGTTTTCGCCCACCTCTTTTTAAAGATCGCCTCGATATGAGTGAAATAATCTTGAAAGGGCCGTAAAACCCAAACCAAAAAAAAAAAAAAAATGGGTAAAAGTCCCACAAAAATTGGAAGCAACGTCTCAAAAATGACCTATACAGTGTTGAAGGGGACGTAAAACCTCAAATAAAACAAACAAACAAATACGTCATCAGCAAACAGTGCAGGCCCAGATCAGAAACCACATTCTGATCAGATGCTACAGAATGTGACGTCTGATCAGGGCCAACACAGTTTGAAAAATTCAGCCAATTCCCTTTGATTTATACAGATAATGCAGCTTGACATCTCCAAGTCTTGAAATGAACTGATGCTATATAGAGTGAAATTCCGCTAATAAGACCACCTTAAATGAAGACTAATTCTAGCTTAAAAAGCTTATTTAGTAGGTTGCAGTTATTCTTTCTTTGTGTTTTCTGCATACAGTCCTCTGGTCAGAGACCACCATTGGGACTGTTCAAAAGTGGTCTTGAAGACCACTTTTGAACAGTCCCATAGATAGGTGGTCTTTATAGTAGAATTTTACTTATAAGGCTGAATATTTCATTCAGTACAAAATGGGTTAATGTTGGCAGGCACAATAACTTATTTCATACCCCCCCCCCCCCATTTGGCTATCCAAGTTTTTCATCAACATGCATTCATGGTATTCATGTCGATTTCAGAAATATGTCTCAAAGAAGAAGACTGCAGCTAAACCTGGTGGAAGGAAAAAGGCAGCAGGGAATGCCAGCTCTTCATCTGGAGGGTAAGGTCAAGGGGAATGGATATGCTTTCAGGGGAGGTGACTCTTGCAAAAACATACATATCTCCCTTACCGATTTGGGTCTACACATAAAGGAAATAATTTGCTTCTGAGGAGCAAATTATTTCCTCTAAGAGTAGCCCTCTTTCAGGTGCCTCAGTAGATCCCTTTTTCAGGGGTTTCAGTAGATCCTTTTTTCAGGGGGCTCAGTAAATCCCTCTGTAGATCCGTTTTTCAGAGGGCTCAGATCTCTTTTTGCAGAGGACTCAATAGATCCCTTTTTCACAGGGGTTTGTAGATTTCTTTTTCTGGGGGCTCAGTAAATCCCTTTCTTCAGAGGGCTCAGTAGACTACATTTTCAGGGGGCTCAGCAGATCTCTTTATCAGAGGGCTCAGTAGATCCTTTTACCAGAGGGTTCGGTAGATCCCTTTTTCAGACGGTTCAGTTTTCAGAAGAACAAACAGAAAGTCCCAACAGTTGCCTCCTTTGCAAACAAACATGAAGTTATCTGACAGTTGTATCGGCAGGTTGCACATCTTGGAACAGTCCCAAAGGTGGTCTCTAACCAGAGGACAGTGTATGCAGAAAACACAAAGAAAGAATAACTGCAACCTACTGAATTAGCCTTTTAAAACAGAATTAGTCTTAATTTTAGGTGGTCTTAATAGCGGAATTTCACTGTTTTTGGCTACACCATACTTCTTCTAAAATAATTTAGTTGCGCTGGCTTTACAATATAACTTCTAAACTAATTTAGTTGCTTTGGAGCACAAGTTAGGCTTCAACATTATCCAATTTGTAACATATAGCCTGACAAAAATGTATAGACTATGTAGCAAAAATGACCATTTTTCTACATAATCTATTCATTTTTGGGATCCATCTTGAAACCGTGTTATATCCTAAACCATGTTATAACGAACAGTGTTATAATGAGGTTGTGGTGTAGATATATCATACGTCAGCTTATATTAAACCTTAGAAGCTAGTCTGAATTTTTTTCCTGTATCTATTTGTGTTTCTTGCAGGCCGAGCAAAAGTGCAGGTTGGATGTCAAAATCAAACAACTTCAGCCAGTTCAAATATAAATCTGGAGGTGGGTCTAAACCCAGCAGTACACCAAGATCATCAGGGTCAGCAACAGGGGGTGGTGCTAAGAGACTTGGTGGGCTGTCCGGGCCAGGGATGATGCCGGTTCCACAGCCTAAGAGGTCGTTCCTCTCTGGTGGAGGACATTATTTAGGATGAAAGAATACAAACTGGCACTAACAATTGTGCCACACGTTAGTGGTCAAATTGTTAACTGTTCTAGCAAGTACAATATCTAAAATTGGTAAATTTTTTTTTCTGAAAAAAAAAATGTGAGTAGCTTTTGCATACTCAAAAGCTAATCACATTTTTTCAGCAAAAATATTAGTATATTTGCCATATTAAATGATCAAAGTTTTAACAACATCATTTAGTTTTGAACAATCAGCCGCAGAGGTCTTCTGGCATACAGGCTCAGTGAAGTCTCACATCACTGTACACAAACATGGTGAGAATACAGTCTTCACTGACAGCATGTAGAAGCTCTGTGTCAATAGATACCCATATAACACTCAGTGAAAACTCTGATCTGGGCCAGTTGTTAAAAGCATTGTTGGCTTAACGGACTCGTTAATGGTCAAATTATAGACTGTTCTAGCAAGTACAATACCTAATATAGTGTTATTTTTGCTGAAAAAAGAGAGCAGCTTTTGCCTGCTCACATTTTTTCAGCAAAAATATTAGCATATTTGCCATATTAAATGATTAAAGATTCAATGATATGTTAACTAACGACGTCATTAGTTTTGAACAACTGGACCCAGGCTGATCTGAGTATTCACTTGGTGCACTTTTTCCAAGACCTCTTTTTGCCCACTTACCGTAACATTTATTTGTGCCCTGTCTTACAAATCTGAACAAAACAATGATCAAATAGCAAAGATTCAGATTGCCTTTTGCTTTTTGTTGCAGTTTTATAAAGATTTTGTTGGACATCATTTGCAAGGCCTGTTGTTCTTGTGACAGTTGGGGAAAAGACATATTCCTATTTCTTTAGTTTATATATACTCGTTCTCTTCATTGCTTTTCTTCTCTGCCTCTTGCTTTCTTCTCCTTTTGCCCCACTCTCATGAAACTTCACACACATACTTACCATCCCAAGACCTACATTCTGCCGTAACCAAAAATCCTAACCTCAGTCATAACTTCATAAGTATTTGCCTTTCTCTCATGAAATTTTGCACAGTTACTGACCATCACAAGACCTACATTCTGACAAAAACTTGTACCATGTCTCTTTGACAGCTTTATATGGGACCCTTTTTGACAAGGTCATTGATCTAGTTTTGAGGTTTTGATCCACCAAATAAAAACAATTTATGCCCCTTTGCAAAATTTCTAGAAATATTTTGTTTCATCTAACTTCGCCTGCAATTTGGATCCTGTCAAGCTGAAACTAGATTTATAGTTAGACCAGGATGTGGAGCAGTGCATATTGTTTCAAGGTTACAATCCACCAAATATTTACTGAGTTATCCCCTTTGAAAAGTTTGTGAACATTATGTCTTGGGTAAAGTCCTCCTTCAGTAACCATTTGATCAAGCTATTGTTTCGAGGTTATGATCCTCCAAAAATTAATTGAGTTAAACATTTCTTAATTAAATGCAAAACTGCTTTTTAAATTTTGAAACCTTTTTAAAATAGCTTTATGTAAGTTTAAAAATTTTCATGAATTTCTCATAGAACCTCTAATTTCAGCGCCTTTGGCGCTTTGATTTAATTTTGATTTTTTGTAGTAAACAAGTATTTGCATTGCTGTTTAGAGAATGATTGGTGTGCCAATCAAAACTGTTGATACAGTTTTCAGTTAAAGTTTCATCCAGTTAACAGGTTTGTATTATAAATACCCCTGTAAACCCCACTTCATATAGAGAAAACAGGGATTTACAAGGGTATACATTATTTGAGCCTTCACATGACAAAACCTACAATAAGACTGGTGCTACCAGGAGAGACTCAAATCAACCTGGGCATCTATCCACTATGACAATACCTTTTGCTTATGTCTCTTTGCATAGATATTAGCCTATAGTAGGTACATGCAATCAGCGAAGACTCTGATCAGACTGCGCGAATGCGCAGGCTGATCTGAGTCTTTGCTGATCGCTCAAGCCTTCTCATAGATTTTGCCAAGCGCTGGCTCATTTTTAGCTCACCGTCACGTAGTGACGAGGTGAGCTTTTGGGATCACTTTTCGTCCGTCGTGCGTCCGTCCGTGCGTCCGTCCGTCCGTGCGTCCGTAAACAATTCTTTAAACGACATCTCCTCCTAAACCACTGATCGGATTTTGACCAAACTTCACAGGTATGATCCTTAGGTGGTCCCCTTTCAAAGTTGTTCAAATGGTTCCGGTCCGTTGCACATCTAGGTCATAGGAGCCAAAAAGAGATTTTTTTCACCAAAAACTTAAAAAATCTTCTTCTCTGAAACCACAAGGCCCAGGTCTTTGATAGTTGGTATAAAGCTTCATCTGGTGGACCCCTACCAAGATTGTTCAAATTATAGTGCTGGGGTCAAAAATGCCCCCGCTCCGGGGCCCTTTGGTTTTACATGGGCTTATATAGGGAAAATCTTTAAAAATCTTCTTCTCTGAAACCGTAAGGCCCAGGTCTTTGATATTTGGTATGAAGCTTCATCTAGTGGACCCCTACCAAGATTGTTCAAATTATAGTGCTGGGGCCAAAAATGCCCCCGCTCCGGGGCCCTTTGGTTTTACATGGGCTTATATATGGAAAATCTTTAAAAATCTTCTTCTCTGAAACCGTAAGGCTCAGGTCTTTGATATTTGGTATGAAGCTTCATCTAGTGGACCCCTACCAAGATTGTTCAAATTATAGTGCTGGGGCCAAAAATGCCCCCGCTCCGGGGCCCTTTGGTTTTACATTGGCTTATATAGGGAAAATCTTTAAAAATCTTCTTCTCTGAAACCGCAAGGCCCAGGTCTTTGATATTTGGTATGAAGCTTCATCTAGCGGACCCCTACCAAGATTGTTCAAATTATAGTGCTGGGGCCAAAAATGCCCCCGCTCCAGGGCCCTTTGGTTTTACATGGGCTTATATATGGAAAAGCTTTAAAAATCTTCTTCTCTGAAACCGTAAGGCCCAGGTCTTTGATATTTGGTATGAAGGACCATCTAGTGGACCCCTACCAAGATTGTTCAAATTATAGTGCTGGGGCCAAAAATGCCCCCGCTCCGGGGCCCTTTGGTTTTACATTGGCTTATATAGGGAAAATCTTTAAAAATCTTCTTCTCTGAAACCGCAAGGCCCAGGTCTTTGATATTTGGTATGAAGCTTCATCTAGCGGACCCCTACCAAGATTGTTCAAATTATAGTGCTGGGGCCAAAAATGCCCCCGCTCCAGGGCCCTTTGGTTTTACATGGGCTTATATATGGAAAAGCTTTAAAAATTTTCTTCTCTGAAACCGTAAGGCCCATGTCTTTGATATTTGGTATGAAGCTTCATCCCACAAGGCCATGGTCCTTCTCCCCCCCCCCACTCCGGGGCCCTTTGGTTTTACATGGGCTTATATAGGGAAAATCGTTAAAAATCTTCTTCTCTGAAACCGCAAGGCCCAGGTCTTTGCTATTTGGTTTGAAGCTTCATATAGTGGTCTCCTACCAAGATTGTTCAAATTATAGTGCTTGGGCTAAAAATGCCACCACCCCGGGGCCCTATGGTTTTACATGGGCTTATATGGGGAAAATCTTTAAAAGTCTTCTTCTCGGAAACCCCAAGGGCCAGGTCTTTGCTATTTGGTATGAAGCTTCATCTAGTGGACCCCTACCAAGATTGTTCAAATTATAGTGCTACGGCCAAAACTGCCCCCGACCTGGGGCCCTTTGGTTTTACATAGACTTATATAGAGATATTCCTTAAAAATCATCTTCTGAAACAGCAAGGCCATGGTCTTTGATATTTGGTGTGAAGCTTCCTCTAGTGGACCATTATCAAGATGGTTTAAATTATAGCCCTGAGGCCAAAAATGCCCCCACCCCGGAGCCATTTGGTTTTATATAGGCTTATGTAGGGAATATCTTTAATAAAAATCTTCTTCTCTGAAACCGCAAGGCCCAGGTCTTTGATATTTGGTATGTAGCATATCTAGTGGACCTTTGCCAAGATTGTTCAAATTATAGCCTTTGTTGATATTTGGTATGAAGCTTCACCATTTTAGACGTCTCTGAACATTATGCACATTATAGCCCTGGGGTTAATATTGGCCCTCCCCGAGTCCCACTTGTTACTCTATGGATCAGGTGAGCGATCCAGGGCCATCATGGCCCTCTTGTTCTTGTTTAGGCTCCCAGACATAGGTTGTGGGTACTCGCTAGATCTGATTGAGGCAGTTCTAACGAGCACACACAACCTACTTTTGGAGTATAAATAAGAGAATTAACACAAAATAATCATCAGAAAAATAAACCTTTTGGAGATATGAAAGAATGCACTATGTCACAAAGATGGGTTATTGTAATGTTATTTAAAACTGAAATCGGTGGGTTTATTTTTCAGTATCATTCATATGGATCTTTAAATGGCTAAAACGCTTTTAAAAATTTAATGTTGTCTTTATAATACCTGAATACTGATGAGTTTTGCAAATTGAATTTTGTCTTAACATACCTGAATACATTGTTTTTAAAAACTGAATTTCGTTTTGCCATACCTAAAAAATCATTTTTTCCCAGTCCACTTGTCTATCAAAAATGGCATTGTTGTTTTAGAAAGTCCTATTTAGAACAACAATATTTGTCTGTTGGAAGCATTAAATCCAAAAATAAGTTTATACAAACTTGATTGAAAGGTTTAATAGTACACATTACGAAAACATGCCTATACAAATAGTTTGTAAATTTTATCGCCGGAAAAAAGAAAATTTTAAGATGAAAAATTGAGATATTTTTCTTATTTCTGGTCTAATTATAGATTGTGGGTACATGTTAGAACGGCGGTTCTAACGAGTACCCATAACCAATATTTTTGAGCAGAAATAAGAAAAATAAGTTTTACCCTGCAAACCCCAGTTTTACTATATAAAAGTGGGGTTCATGAGGGTCAAAATTATATAGGCGCGTTTTCTTGATCCATGTACATGAAGGTGCTTTTATTTGTTGTATCTTTTATTCTTTTATATCCAAATTGTTCTCTGACAGGAAAATGTAATACAAAAGTGTATGATTTTAATTTAAAATAAATTGTTGTCTATAAGCTTTTGTTCTTTTCATTGAACAGCCCATCAGTTTAACAAGTCCATGTAATGAACACCCGCTAAAAACAGAAGTGAAGGCAATGATCAGGAATCGATAGAATTACCTCACACCTCCCATCCAAGACACCAAAGGAAAAGAATCACAAAATATAACATCACGTGAACAAGTCTGTGAAATGAAAACCCCCCTAAACCCCACTTCATATAGAGAAAACTGGGGTTTACGGGGGTCTTCAATATTATTCTTATTTCTGCTCCAATACATAGGTTGTGGGTACTCGTTAGAACCGCCTCATTGGGGCAGTTCTAACAAGCACACACAACCTATGTTATGAGCATTTATAAGAAAAATATGACAGATTTTCATCAGAAAAGTAGCCATTTTGGAGATGTGAAAAATGTCGTACGAGTGTGTTATCCTAATGCAACTTCACCACAATGAAAACGTCGCAAGCTGAAAGCCAAAAGGATGATTATTTTCCCACAAAATAGCCAAAGGGCTATTGAAAATAAAAAAATATTAGCAACACAAACCTGCAAAGACAAACTATTATAATATTAAACCACAACAGAAGAACCACCTTGGAATGGTCAGTAAAAAGATTATTAGTGGGGGAACATAGTTTTTCGTGGCCACAATCCTCGCCCTTGGTTCTCTCGTGGTTTAGACAAGTAATTTGTTCAGTCCCCATGAAGGATTTCTAACTCATTGGTGCAACATCTCAGAGAACATAAAAATTGAACGAATCAATGATGAGGACATTACAGCATGAAATAACTGAAATGCTGGAGCTAAAGAAAACCAGTTGAACTGTATAGAGAAAAGTGAGATTAAAAGGGGTATATATGTGCTCAAAAACATAGATTGTTGGTATTAGTTTGAACAAACATAGATTGTGGTTATTAGTTTGAACAGCCTCAGTGAGGCAGTTCTAATGAGCACCTACAATCTATGTTTGAACCAGAAATAAGAAAAAAAAATCAGCAGAAAAATGCTATTTCCAGAAAGATGCCAATACAGGACATGGATGTGTTATACATGTAGTAATGCTTTTCGGGTTGATTGATTATCAGTCAACAGTTGTTTATTTATCGACCCAAAGAAGCAGGCCCACATACCTATCATGGACCTGTCCGAAAACAGGTAATTGTTATTTATAGAAAATAAATGCTATTCTTACCGATATAAGAGGATTGACTGAAATCATGGGTTGGGCTTGTCTGTGTAGACCCAGATCAAGACACCACAGAATGCAGGGTATACACTGCTTATAGGACAAAAATTTAAGGATTAAACGAAACAGTATCAGACTAGGAGTATTTTCCCAGGCTACACTAGAGACATGTGCCCCACTAGTGCTGTCAGTGATTTGATTAGCTCACTGTATGAAGAGCTCTTGTCGTAGGTGGCTTCGACATTCATATCATTCATGTGTTAATGGTTTACCTCCTAGATTTTAGCAAGTAATCTCTGCAACCAGTTAAATGAAAGCATTCATATTTGGTTCCATAACTGTCTTAGAGGATCATCTTTCATTCCAAACATTCTAACCCAGGGTCATGCCCTTGGCTGGGGCAACAGGTCAAGATGCAGGAGTAGGACAGTCACTCTTCTGGCTCAAATGCGCATATTTATCATTCGTTGGATTTTCATGCCGGTAATTCTGATTGGCTGTTGCAACTTGAATGACTTAAAGAAGATCATGTTCACAGTGACTTTATTTGCAGTTCAGTGATTTTGCTGAATACCTTTAAATACTAGTTGAAACTTGGTAATTAACTTCGGGTGAATGAGTACTACCAAGTTTGCAAAAATGATGACCCTAGGTTGACCTTTACCTATTTCAAGGCAAGGTCAAATTCGGCTCCTTGGGCTTTTCAATTGGAAATAGGTAAATCAATGCATTTTTCAAAAAATATTGTGGTCTGTGTATGAGAATGGGTAAAAAATGAATGCCTGTGAATGCTGAGGGTGGTCAAAGTCATACATTGACCTTGGCCCAAGGTCACTTGTATTGCAGGCCTATTGACATATTAGAATACATTTTCTCTAACACCACTCTGCCAATTTCATTTAAATTTTATATGCAGCCTTAGGACACTTGGTGAACAAAAATTTATTTGGATGGTCCAGGTCACATGACCACGATGGCCGCCATGCCCAAATGAAAAATATTCCTCTCCAGAACCATTGGGCCGATTGTCTTGAAACTTGGTATGTAGCATTGGGTGACTGAGTACTACAAAATTTACAAAGATGATGCCCTAGGTTGACCTTGACCTATTTTACGCCAAGGCCAAATTTGGCTCCTTAGGCTTTTCAATGGGAAATAGTAAAAGAAATGCATTCTTTCGAAAAAAAATCTTGTGGTCTTTGATATGAGCATGGGTAAAAAATGAATGCCTGTGAATGCTAAGGATCAAGGCCATTCATTGACCTTGGCCAAAGGTCACTTGTTTTGCAGGTCTATTGACATATTAGAATACATTTTCTTTCACAACACTGGGCCAATTTCATTTAAATTTTATATGCAGTCTTAGTTATATAGGTCAAGCTGTGGCTAGGATTGTGGCCACGTAAAATCGATTTAAGCCCCCGGGTGGAATTCGTTTCCGCTGACCGTTCCAAGGCGGTTCTTCTGTCGCGGTTTTTTAGCTCACCGTCACGTAGTCACGAGGTGAGCTTTTGTGATCACTTTTTGTCCGCCGTCCGTGCGTAAACGCTTTCTTCAAATGACATCTCCTCCTAAACCACTTATTGGATTTTGACCAAACTTCACAGAAATGATCCTTGGGTGGTCCCCTTTCAAAGTTGTTCAAATGGTTCCAGTCCGTTGCACATCTGGGTCACAGGAGCCAAAAATAGATTTTTTTTCACCGAAAACTTAAAAAATCTTCTTCTCTGAAACCACAAGCCCCCGCCCATAGGGGCTTGAAAAAATATATGGGCTGCATGATGCTTCCACGCAGAGCTGAATCTGGCCCGCACACTAGTACTGGTAAACCGCTTAGAGGATCTAAGCCTGTCCAGGAACCGCAGTGTGAGGGGGACCGTCCATGCTAAAAAACCCTATTGGTTTCATTGGGCGACAGGGCTTGAGATGTCATTTCATCTCAATGTCGGGTAAAAGTCCCACAAAATTGGAAGCAACGTCTCCAAAATGACCTTTAGAGTGTTGACGGGGACGTTAAACCTTAAATCAAACAAAAAACAAATTCTCTGAAACCACAAGGCCCAGGTCTTTGATATTTGGTATGAAGCTTTATCTAGTGGACCCCTACCAAGATTGTTCAAATTACAGTGCTGGGGCCAAAAATGCCCCTGCCCTGGGGCCCTTTGGTTTTACATGGGCTTATATAGGGAAAATCTTTAAAAATCTTCTTCTCTGAAAGCGCAAGGCCCAGGTCTTCGATATTTGGTATGAAGCTTCATCTAGTGGACCCCTACCGAGATTGTTCGAATTATAGGTCTTGGGCCAAAAATGCCCCCACCCCGGGGCCCTTTGGTTTTACATGGGCTTATATAGGGGAAAGCTTTAAAAATCTTCTGAAACCGCAAGGCCCAGGTCTTTGCTGTTTGGAATGAAGCTTCATCTAACGGACCCCTACCAAGATTGTTCAAATTAAAGTGCTGGGGCCAAAAATGCCCCCGCCCCGGGGCGCTTTGGTTTTACATAGGCTTATATAGGGAAAATCTTTAAAAATCTTCTTCTCTGAAACCGCAAGGCCCAGGTCTTTGATATTTGGTATGAAGCTTCATCTTGTAGACCCCTACCAAGATTGTTCAAATTATAGCCCTGGGGCCAAAAATGCCCCTGCTCCGGGGCCCTTTGGTTTTACATAGACTTCTATAGGGAAAAGCTTGAAAAATCTTCTTTTCTGAAACCACAAGGCCTAGGTTTTTGATATTTGGTATGAAGCTTCATCTAGTGGACCTCTACAAAGATTGTTCAAATTATAGCCCTGAGACCAAAAGTGCCCCCGCCTCGGGGCCCTTTGGTTTAACATAGACTTATATAGGGAAAATCTTAAAAAAAAATCTTCTGTGAAACCACAAGGCCTAGGTCTTTGATATTTGGTGTGAAATTTCATCTAGTGGACCTCTATCAAGATTGTTCAAATTATAGCCGCCCCGAGACCCTTTGGTTTTAAATATTTAAAAATCTTCTCTAAAAGTGCAAGGCCCATGTCTTTGATATTTGGTATGGAGCTTCATCTAGTGGACCTCCACCAAGATTGTTCAACTATAGCCCTCGGGCCACAAATGCCCCTGCCTCAGGGGGCCCTTTGGTTTTACATAGAGTGAGTGAGTTTGAGTTTTACGTCCCACCAACGGCTAAGGTCATACGGAGACGGGACCTCGGTTTAAAGACTCATCCGAAAGTCTGGAGAAGCCCGGGATCGATCCTGCGATCCCTGGTTTACAAGGCGAGTAGCGTAACCACTGCACCACGGAGGCTTCTTTGGTTTTACATAGACTTATATAGATATATATATATTTTTAGAACTTATATAGAGATAATCTTTGAAAAATCTTCTTATCTGAAACAGCAAGGCCCAGGTCTTGGATATTTGTTGTGAAGCTTCATCTAGTGGACCTCTATCAAGATTGTTTAAACTATAGCCCTGAGGCCAAAAATGCCCCCGCCCCGGGGCCATTTGGCTTTACAAAGGCTTATGTAGGGAATATGTTTAAACAAATCTTCTCTGAAACCCCAAGGCCCAGGTCTTTGATATTTGGTGTGTAGCTTAATCTAGTGGACCCTTGCCAAGATTGTTCAAATTATAGCCTTTGTTGATATTTGGTATGAAGCTTCACCTTTTTAGACCTCCCTTAACGTTATGCACATTATAGCCCTGGGGTCAATAATGGCCCTCCCTAGGGCCCACTTGTTACTCTATGGATCAGGTGAGTGATCCAGGGCCATCATGACCCTCTTGTTTTTGTTATGGTTTGTCTTTGGGTGTTTGTGTCACTTATTTTATTTTGGATAGCCGATTGGCCATTTTGTGAGAAAGTAACTGTCCTTTTGGCTTTCTGATATTGATGTTTCCATTAGGGTCTGTTGTTTCATGTTTGTGTTTCTTTCCCTTTGGTGTCTCTGACTGGAGCTGTGGGTTAATTGTATCGATTCCTGATCATAGCCTCCACTTCTATTTTGGACATTTAGTGAACAAATATTTATTTGGATTGACCAGGTCACATGACCAAGATGGCTGCCATGCCCAAATATGACAAAAACCTTAAAAAATCTTCTCCACACTCCAGAACCACCTGGCCAATGTCTTGAAACTTGGTATGTAGCATTGGGTGACTGAGTACTATCAAGTTTGCAAAAATGATGACACTGGGTTGACCTTGACCTATTTTAAGCCAAGGCCAAATTTAACTCTTGAGCCTTTTCAATGGGAAATAGGTAAATCAATGCATTTTTCGAAAAATATTGTGGCGTGTGATATGAGAATGGGTAAAAAATGAATGCCTGTGAATGCTCAGGGTCAAGGTCATTCATTGACCTTGGCCCAAGGTCACTTGTATTGCCGGTCTATTGACATATTGGAATGCATTTTCCCTAACACCACTGTGCCAATTTCATTTAAATTTTATATGCAGCCTTAGGACACATATTGAACAAAAATTTATGCGGATGGTCCAGGTCACATGACGAAGACGGCCGCCATGCCCAAAGTGGTAAAAACCTTAAAAAATCTTCTCCAGAACCACTTTGCCAATTGTCTTGAAACTTGGTATGTAACATCGGGTGACTGAGTACTACCAAGTTTGAAAACATGATGACCCTAGGTTGACCTTGACCTATTTTATGCCAAGGTCAAATTTGGGGCCTTAGGCTTTTCAATGGGAAATAGGTAAATCAATGCATTTTAGAAAAAAATATTGTGGTCTGTGATATGAGAATGGTACAAAAATAAATGCCTGAGAATGCTAAGGGTCAAAGTCATTCATTGACCTTGGCCAAAGTTCTATTGACATATTGGAACACATTTTCTCTAACACCATTGGGCCAATTTCATTTAAATTTTATATGCATCCTTAGGATACTTAGGGAACAAAAATATATTTGGATGATCCATGTCACATGACCAAGATGGCACCATGCCCAAATATGGTAAAAACCTTAAAAAATCTTCTTCTCCAGAACCACTGGGCCAAATGTCTTGATACTTGGTATGTAGCATCGGGTGACTGAGTACTACCAAGTTTGCAAAAATTAAGACCCTAGGTTGACCTTGGCCTATTTTATGCCAAGGCCAAATTTTGTTCTTTAGGCTTTTAAATGGGAAATAGGTATATCAATGCATTTTTTCGAAAAATATTGTGGTATGTGATATGAGAATGGGTAAAAAATGAATGCCTGTGAATGCTGAGGATCAAGGTCTTTCATTGACCTTGGTCCAAGGTCACTTGAATTGGAGGTCTATTGACATATAAGAATACATTTTCTCTAACACCACTTGGCCAATTTCATTAAATTTTATATGCAGACTAAGGACACTTATTGAACAAAAATTTATTTGGATGGTCCAGGTCACATGACCAAGATGGCCCCAATGCCCAAATATGGTAAAAACCTCAAAAATCTTCTTCTCCAGAACCAATGGGCAGATTGTCTTGAAACTTAGTATGTAGCATTAGGTGACTGAGTACTACCAAGTTTGCAAATATGATGACCCTAGGTTTACTTTGGCCTATTTTCTGCCAAGGTAAAACAATGCATTTTTTCGGAAAATATTGTGGTGTGTGATATGAGAATGGATAAAAAAAATGAATGCATGTGAATGCTAATGGTCAAGGTCATTCATTGACCTTGGCCCAAGGTCACTTGTATTGCAGGTCTATTGACATATTAGAATACATTTTCTCTAACACCACTGAGCCAATTTCATTTAATATGTAGCCTTAGGACACTTAGTGAACAAAAATTTATTCGGATGGTCCAGGTCGCATGACCAAGATGGTCGCCATGCCCAAATATGGTGAAACCTTAAGAAATCTTCTTCTCCAGAACCACTGGGCCGATTGTCTTGAAACTTGGTATGTAACATCGGGTGACTGAGTACTACCAAGTTTGCAAAACTGATGACCCTAGGTTGACCTTGACCTATTTTATGCCAAGGTCAAATTTGACTCTTTGGCATGGGAAATAGGTAAATCAATGCATTTTTCCAAAAATATTGTGGTCTGTGATATGAGAATAGGTTAAAAACGAATGCCCGTGAATGCTGAGGATCAAGGTCTTTCATTGAGTTTGGTCCAAGGTCACTTGAATTGGAGGTCTATTGACATATAAGAATACATTTTCTCTAACACCACTTGGCCAATTTCATTAAATTTTATATGCAGACTAAGGACACCTATTGAACAAAAATTTATTTGGATGGTCCAGGTCAAATGACCAAGATGGCCACCATGCCCAAATATGGTACCTTAAAAAATCTTCTCCACTCTCCAGAACCACTAAGTCGATTGTCTTGAAACTTGGTATGTAGCATTGGGTGACTGAGTACTACTAAGTTTGCAAACATGATGAGCCTAGGTTGACCTTGACCTATTTTATGCCAAGGCCAAATTTGGCTCTTCAAGCTTTTCAATGGGAAATAGGTAAATCAATGCGTTTTTCGAAAATTATTGTGGTATGTGATATGAGAATGGGTAAAAAATGAATGCTAAGGGTCAAGGACATTCATTGACCTTGGCCCAAGGTCACTTGTAATGCAAGTCTATTGACATATTAGAATACATTTTCTCTAACACCACTGTGCCAATTTCATTTAAATTTTATATGCAGTCTTAGGACACTTATTGGACAAAAATTTATTCGGATGGTACAGGTCACATGACCAAGATGTCTGCCATACCCAAAATGGTAAAAATCTTAGAAAATCTTCTCAAGAACCACTTGGCCGATTGTCTTGAAACTTGGTATGTAGCATCGGGCAACTGAGTGCTACAAAATTTGCAAACATGATGACCCTAGGTTGCCCTTGACCTATTTTACGCCAAGGTCAAATTTGGCTCCTTAGGCTTTTCAATGGGAAATAGGAAAAGAAATGCATTTTTCGAAAAAATATTGTGGTCTGTGACATGAGCATAGGTAAAAAATGAATAACTGTGAATGCTAAGGAAGGCCATTCATTGACCTTGGCCAAAGGTCACTTGTTTTGCAGGTCTATTGACATATTAGAATACATTTTCTTAACCAGCACTGGGCCAATTTCATTTAAATTTTATATGCAGTCTTAGTAATATAGGTCACGGCGTGGCGAGGATTGTGGCCGAGTATAGTCAATTTAAGCCCCCGGGTGGAATTCGTTTCCGCTGACCCTTCCAAGGAGGTTATTTTGTCGCGTTTTATTTTTGTTATGGTTTGTCTTTGGGTGTTTGTGTCGCTTTTATTATTTTATTTTGGATAGCCGATTGGTGGGAAAGTAACTGTCCTTTTGGCTTTCTGCTATTGCTGTAGGGTCTGTTGTTTCATGTTTGTAATTCTTTCCCTTTGGTGTCTCTGATTGGAGCTGTGGGTTAATTGTATTGATTCCTGATCATTGCCTCCACTTCTGTTTTGGACATTTAGTAAACAAAAATTTTTTGGATGGTCCAGGTCACATGACCAAGATGGCCGCTATGCCCAAATATGATAAGAACCTTAAAAAATATCCACTCTCCAGAACCACTGGGCCGATTGTCTTGAAACTTGGTATGTAGCATTGGGTGACTGCGTACTACCAAGTTTGCAAAAATGATGACACTGGGTTGACCTTGACCTATTTTACGCCAAGGCCAAATTTGACTCTAGCCTTTTGAATGGAAAATATGTAAACCAATGCATTTTTCGAAAAATATTGTAATCTGCGATATGAGAATGGGTAAAAAATGAATGCCTGTGAATGCTAAGGGTCAAGGTCATTCATTGACCTTGGCCAAATGTCACTTGTATTGCATGTCTATTGACATATTAGAATACATTTTCCCTAACACCACTGTGCCAATTTCATTTAAATTTTACATGCAGCCTTATGACACTTATTTAACAAAAATTTATTCGGATGGTCCAGGTCACATGACCAAGATGGCCGCCATGCCGAAAATGGTAAAAACCTTAAAAAATCTTCTCCAGAAGCACTGGGCCGATTGTCTTGACACATGGTATATTACATCGGGTGACTGAGTACTACCCAGTTTGCAAACATGATGACCCTAGGTTGACCTTGACCTATTTTACGCCAAGGTCAAATTTGGCTCCTTAGGCTTTTCAATGGGAAAAACGTAAATCAGTGCATTTTTTTAAAAAAAATATTGTGGTCTGTGAGATGAGAATGGGTAAAAAACGAATGCCTGTGAATGCTGAGGGTCAAGGTCATTCACTGACATTGGCCAAAGGTCACGTGTATTGCATGCCTATTGACATATTAGGATACATTTTCTCCAACACCATTGGGCCAATTTCATTTAAATTATATATGCTGCCTTAGGATACTTAGGGAACAAAAATATATTAGGATGGTCCATGTCACATGACCAAGATGGCCGCCATGTACAAATTAGGTAAAAGCCTTAAAAAATTCTTCTCTAGAACCCCTTGGCCAATTGTCTTTAAACTTGGTATGTAGCATCGATGACTGAGTACTACCAAGTTTGCAAAAATAATGACCCTAGGTTGACCTTGACCTATTTTCGCCAAGGCCAAATTTGGCTCTTTAGGCTTTTCATTTTTCAATGGGAAATAGGTAAATCAATGCATTTTTAGCTCACCGTCACGTAGTGACGAGGTGAGCTTTTTGGATCACTTTTTGTCCGTCGTGCGTGCGTGCGTCCGTCCGTGCGTCTGTGCGGGCGTAAACAATTTCTTCCGACGACATCTCCTCCTAAACCACTGATCGGATTTTAACCAAACTTCACAGGAATGATCCTTAGGTGGTCCCCTTTCGAAGTTGTTCAAATGGTTCCGGTCCGTTGCACATCTAGGTCACAGGAGAAAAAAATAGATTTTTTTTCCCCGAAAACTTAAAAAATCTTCTTCTCTGAAACCACAAGGCCCAGGTCTTATATATATGGTATGAAGCTTCATCTAGTGGACCCCTACCCAGATTGTTCAAATTATAGTGCTGCTGCCAAAAATGCCCCCGCCCCGGAGCCCTTCGGTTTTACATGGGCTTATATAGGGAAAATATTTAAAAAATCTTCTTCTCTGAAACCGCAAGGCCCAGGTCTTTGATATTTGGTATGAAGCTTCATCTAGTGGACCCCTACCAAGATTATTCAAATTATAGTGCTGGGGCCAAAAATGCCCCCGCCCCGGGGCCGTTTGGTTTTACATGGGCTAATATAGGGAAAGTCTTTAAAAATCTTCTCTGAAACCGCAAGACCGAGGTCTTCGATATTTGGTATGAAGCTTCATCTAGTGGACCCCTACCAAGATTGTTCGAATAATAGTTCGGGGGCCAAAAATGCCCCTGCCCCGGGGCCCTTTGGTTTTACATGGGCTTATATAGGGAAAATATTTAAAAATCTTCTGAAACCGCAAGGCCCAGGTCTTTGCTGTTTGGAATGAAGCTTCATCCAACGGACCCCTACCAAGATTGTTCAAATTATAGTGCTCGGGCCAAAAATGTCACTGCCCCAGGCCCTTTGGTTTTACCTAAGCTTATATAGGGAAAATCTTTAAAAAAATCTTCTTCTCTGAAACCGCAAGGCCCAGGTCTTTGATATTTGGTATGAAGCTTCATTTTATGGACCCCTACCAAGATTGTTCAAATTATAGCCCTGGGGCCAAAAATGCCACCACTCCGGGGCCCTTTGGTTTTACATAGACTTCTATAAGGAAAATCTTGAAAAATCTTCTTCTCTGAAACCACAAGGCCTAGGTCTTTGATATATGGTATGAAGCTTCATCTAGTGGACCTCTACAAAGATTTTCAAATTATAGCCCTGAGACCAAAAATGCCCCCGCCTCGGGGCCCTTTAGTTTTACATAGTCTTGTATAGGGAAAATCTTTAAAAATCTTCTTCTGTGAAACTTTGCTTTGATATTTGGTGTGAAATTTCATCTAGTGGACCTCTATCAAGATTGTTCAAATTATATCCCTGGGGCCAAAAATGCCCCCACCCCGAGACCCTTTGGTTTTACATAGACTTATATAGGGAAATATTTAAAAATCTTCTTCTCTGAAACTGCAAGGCCCATGTCTTTGATATTTGGTATGGAGCTTCATCTAGTGGACTTCTACCAAGATTGTTCAAATTATAGCCCTCGGGCCACAAATACCCCCGCTCCGGGGCCCTTTGGTTTTACATAGAAATTCGCAAAATTGCAGTATGTTTCCTCTGGCTTTCTTTGCCAGATCATTACAGGGTCACTGATGAGGCTTTATTAGCCGAAACTACCTAGTATGACCCATTTTCTTTCTTATGAATGTTTTCATTGCTCTTAAAGGAACTCAATTTTGATTTTTATTTGCCTTCACTGCAGCTGGTGTTGTGCCGTGTGGCGGCCGTAAAACGTCTCTCCGTACATCAACCATAGTGCAGTATATATTTTACTTTTGGTCCTTTGAGATCAGCGTGAATCTTCTGAGAAATCAGAAATAAATTATTGGTTTAGACTCATATTCTAGACAGGCTTTTAATTATTTGGACCCCATTTTGATTTATATCAGTCTTTGAATCGACTGCCTATTCGAAATTCGCAAAATTGCAGTATGTTTCCTCTGGCTTTCTTTGCCAGATCATTACAGGGTCACTGATGAGGCTTTATTAGCCGAAACTACGTAGCATGACCCATTTTCTTTCTTATGAATGTTTTCATTGCTCTTAAAGGAACTCAATTTTGATTTTAATTTGCCTTCACTGCGGCTGGTGTTGTGCCGAGTGGCGGTCGTAAAACGTCTCCCCGTACATCAACCATAGTGCAGTTTGTATTTTACTTTTGGTCCTTTGAGATCAGCGTGAATCTTCTGAGAAATCAGAAATAAATTATTGGTTTAGACTCATATTCTAGACAGGCTTTTAATTATTTGGACCCCATTTTGATTTATATCAGTCTTTGAATCGACTGCCTATTCGAAATTCGCAAAATTGCAGTATGTTTCCTCTGGCTTTCTTTGCCAGATCATTAAAGGGTCACTGACGAGGCTTTATTAGCCGAAGCTACGTAGTATGACCCATTTTCTTTCTTATGAATGTTTTCATTGCTCTTAAAGGGAACTCAATTTTGATTTTTAATTATATAGAGATAATCTTTGAAAAATCATCTCTGAAATAGCAAGGCCCAGGTCTTGGATATTTGTTGTGAAGCTTCATCTGGTGGACCACTATCATAATTGTTTAAATTATAGCCCTGAGGCCATTTGGTTTTACATAGGCTTATGTAGGGAATATCTTTAAAAAAATCTTCATCTCTGAAACAGCAAGGCCCAGGTCTTTGATATTTGGCGTGTAGCTTAATCTAGTGGACCTTTGCCAATATTTTCAAATTATAGCCTTTGTTGATATTTGGTTTGAACCTTCACCTTTTTAGACCTCCCTCAACATTATGCTCATGCCCTTGGGTTAATAATAGCCCTCCCTGGGGACCACTTGTAACTCTAGGGATCAGGTGAGCGATCCGCGGCCATCATGGCCCTCTAGTTGGAAAAATATTATGGCCTGTGATATGAGAAAAGGTAAAAAAATGAATGCCTGTGAATGCTAAGGGTCAAGGTCATTCATTGACCTTGGCCCTAAGGTCACTTGTATTGGAGGTCTATTGACATATTAGAATAAATTTTCTCTAATACCACTTGACCAATTTCATTTAAATTTTATATGCAGCCTTAGGACACTTAGTGAACAAAAAATTATTCGGATGGTCCAGGTCACATGACCAAGATGGCTGCCATGCCCAAATATGGTGAAAACCTTAAGAAATGTCTTGAAACTTGGTATGTAGCATCGGTTGACTAAGTACTACCAAGATGGCAAAAATAATGACACTAGGTTGACCTTGGCCTATTTTTACGCCAATGTCAAGTTTGGCTCTTTAGGCTTTTCAATGGGGAATAGGTAAATCAATGCATTTTTTTCTAAGACTATTGTGGTCTGTGATATAAGAATAGGTTTAAAATGAATGTCTATGCATGCTTAAGGTGAAGGTCATTTGGTGACCTTGGCCCAAAGTCACTTGTATTGCAGGTGCATTTACATAGTAGAATACATTTTCTCTCTAACATCTAACATCACTTGGCCAAATTTATTGGAACTTTATAAGCATCTGTAGGACACTTAGAGAACAAAAATTTATTCGGATGGTCCAGGTCACATGATCAAGATGTTTGCCATGCCCAAATATGGTACAAAAACAAAACCTTCGTCTCCAGAACCACTGGGCCAATTGTCTTGAAACTTGGTATGTAGCATCGGGTGACTGAGTTCTACCATGTTTGCAAAAATGATGACCCTAGATTGACCTTGACTTATTTTACACCAAGGTCAAATTTGGCTCCATAGGCTTTTCAATGGGAAATCGGTAAACCAATCCATTTTTCGAAAAGTATTGTGATCTATGATATGAGAATAGGTAAAATTGAATGTCTATGAATGCTTAAGGTCAAGGTCATTTGGTGACCTTGACCCAAGGTCACTTGTATTGCAGGTCCATTGACATATTAGAATACATTTTCTCTAAAACCACTGGGCCATTTTCATTTAAAGTTTACATGCAGCCTAAGGACTGTAGGGGAACAAAAATTTATTCAAATGTTCCGGGTCACTTGACCATGATGGCCCCCATGCCTGAATTTGATAAAAACCTTAAAAAGATTCTTCTTCAGAACTAATGGGCCGATTGTCCTGAAACATGGTATGTATCATTGGGTGACTGAGTACAAGCAAGTTTGCAACAATGATGACACTAGGTTGACCGTGACCTATTTTACATCAAGGTCAAATTGGTTGATATGACTTTTAAATGGTAAAAAGGTGGAACAATGCATTTTTCGAAAAATATCGGGGTCTTTGACATGAAAATAGATACAAAGTGAATGCTAAATGGTCATGGTAATTTGATGACCTTGACACAACGTCATTTGGATTGCAGGTCCATTGACATTTCAAAATACATTTTTGTTTCAAACAACTGGGCCAATTTCATTTGAATTTTATATAATGGACATGGGGTTATGCTAGTTTAGTTGAATGGTCCAGGTCATGTGACCAAGATGGCCACCATGCCCTATTATGGTAAAACCTTAAAAAATCTTTATCTCCGGAATCACTTGGCTGATTGTCTTGAAACTTGGTATGTAGCATCAGGTGAGAGTACTACCAAATTTGCACAGGGCTCTGAGAAGCGACCTGTACCTCATGGTCCTCTTGTTGACTGAATCTTATCTTCACACGGCTGTCAAGGCAACAATTTAGGGGTTGGGCACTTGCGATTTTCACTATCTGCAGCATGTTTTGCCAGCGTCAATTACGAGGAATTTTGACCCCAGACACCCTCAGATTTCATTTCAGCGGCCGGCTGGTCCATACCCCCATTTTTTCGGCCATGAGGGTGGCTGCCGCCCCCTTCAAACCCCCGATAGGTATATTTTAGTGGGGAACCAACAGGAAGAAACGGGCAATTTTTAGGACAACTTCTAACGCAAACGTAGCTGTCCAGGCTTGGGGAATGCAGATTTTAGGTGGTTCTGGGTCTCAATAAAATTGGAGGTGGGGAGGGGTCAGACACGTAAAAAGACTTATCTAAGTGGGAAAGGGTTAAAGTAGCTCAAATCACAGTGAATTTTTTGATAAAGTGCTCAGAAACATATAACGCGATGATTTTGATTTTGAGATTGTAAATTTTCCTTTTTTGGATGGTGATGTTCCTCGTGCGCCATCCTAAGGCGTTTATATTTCGCAATTAATTTGATTTGCCAGAGTGTGTAGTCATGTAACTGACTTCAACACTCGTAATAAATTGTTAACTGCTAAACTTTTTAATCAGGGTTATCGGTACCATAAACTACGCAAAGCCTTTTCAAAATTTTATAGACGTCATTCTGATTTAATTTCAAAATTCAATATTGGACTAAAATCTCTTCGGCAGCAATGCCTATCGGAACCCAAATTTTATGGTGACTTAGTATATAAATTCAGAAAAATATATAACCGCAATGGCTTGCTGAGAATTGGAGGGAATCTAATTCTATGTAATGTTGGTTGGTGAATAGTCTCTGTCTCTGGTCGGGCCCATCGGAGTCTAACTGTTGATTTTCTTTTGCTCCAGCATTTTAGTGGTTTCTTGCTGTCGACTCCTCACCGTTGTTTTGTTTGTTTGATTTGAGGTTTAATGTCCCCATCAACACTGTAAAGGTCATTTGGGTAACCTTGCTTCCAATTTTGTGGGACTTTTTCCCGACATTGAGATGAAATGACATCTCAAGCCCTGTCGCCCAATGAAACCAATAGGGTTCATAAGCATGGACTGGCCGACTCGCACCGCTTTACCTGGGTAGGCTTAGCTCCCCTAAGCTGTTTACCAGTACTCGTGTGCGGGTCGGTTTCAACTCTGCGTGAAAGCATCATGCAGCCCAAATATTTCTTCAAGCCCCGATGGGCGGGGGCCATTCTTCACCGTTGTTTCATCTCTGTGGTTGTTTGATTTTTATTGTTCACGGAGATGTTGCACTGATGAGTGAACAAATTATTTGTCTAAATCGCGACGGATGTAAGGGAGAGGATTGTAGCCACATAAGGTCGATTTGGAACCCCCCCCCCTCCTCCCAGTGGAAATATGTTTCAAGGTTCTATCGCGGTCTAGTTTTAGTACGGTTTGTCTTTGAGTGTTTGTATCGCTTATATTATTTTGTTTTGGATAGCCAATTGGCCATTTTGTGGGAAAGTAACTGTCCTTTTGGCTTTCCGATATTGATGTTTCCATTGGGGTCTGTTGTTTCATGTTTGTGTTTCTTTCCCTTTGGAGTCTCTGGTTGGAGCTATGGGTTAATTGT
Source organism: Lucinisca nassula (assembly GCA_963580285.1). Taxonomy (NCBI): domain Eukaryota; kingdom Metazoa; phylum Mollusca; class Bivalvia; order Lucinida; family Lucinidae; genus Lucinisca; species Lucinisca nassula. The sequence continues at coordinate 106,458,952 of OY757018.1, read as the reverse complement.
ATTGATTTCTGATCATTGCCTTCACTTCTATTTTACCATTATAGGGCATGGTAGCCACCTTAATGTAAAATAGGTCAGGGTCAACCTAGTGACATCATATTTGCAAATTTGCTGGTACTGAGTCACCCAATGCTACATACAACGTTTCAGGACAATCGACCCATTAGTTATGGAGACGAAGCTTTTTAAGGTTTTTACCATATTCAGGCATGGGGGCAATCTTGGTCATGTGGACCGGAACATTTGAATATTTTTGTTTCCTTACAGTCGTTAGGCTACATGTAAAATTTAAATGAAAATGGCCTAGTGGTTTAAGAGAAAATATATTCTTATATGTCAATGGACCTGCAATACAAGTTACCTTGGGCCAAGGTCACCAAATCACCTTGACCTTAAGCATCCATATACATTCAATTTTACCTATTCTCATATCAGAGTTCACAATACTTTTTGTAAAAAAAAAGGATTGATTTACCTATTTCCAATTGAAAAGCCAAATTTGACCTTGGTGTAAAATAGGTCGAGGTCAATCTATGGTCATCATTTTTGCAAAGACAATTGGCCTAGTGGTTCTGGAGAATAAGGTTTTTAATGTTTTTACCATATTTGGGCATGGCAAACATCTTGATCATGTAACCTGGACCATCCGAATAAATTTTTGTTCTCTAAATGTCCTAAGGATGCTTATAAAATTCAAATAAAATTGGCCAAGTGGTGTTAGAGAGAAAATGTATTCTAGTATGTAAATGCACCTGCAATAGAAATGACCTTTGGCCAAGGTGACCAAATGACCTTGACCTTAAGCATTCACGGGCATTCGTTTTTAACCTATTCTCATATCACAGACCAAACAATTTTAGAAAAAATGCATTGATTTACCTATTTCCCATAGGAAGCCAAACGAGTCAAATTTGACCTTGGCACAAAATAGGTCAAGGTCAACCTAGGGTCATCAGTTTTGCAAACTTGGTAGTACTCAGTCACCCGATGTTACCATGTTTCAAGACAATCGGCCCAGTGGTTCTGGAGAAGAAGATTTCTTAAGGTTTTCATCATATTTGGGCATGGCGACCATCTTGGTCATGCGACCTGGACCATCCGAATAAATTTTTTGTTCACTAAGTGTCCTAAGGCTCCATATTATATGAAATTGGCTCAGTAGTGTTAGAGAAAATGTATTCTAATATGTCAATAGACCTGCAATACAAGTGAGCTTGGGCCAAGGTCAATGAATGACCTTGACCATTAACATTCACATGCATTCATTTTTTATCCAGTCTCATATCACAGACCACAATATTTTCCGAAAAAAATGCATTGTTTTACCTTGGCAGAAAATAGGTCAAAGTAAATCTATGGTCATCATATTTGCAAACTTAGTAGTACTCAGTCACCTAATGCTACATACTAAGTTTCAAGACAATCGGTCCATTGGTTCTGGAGAAGAAGATATTTGAGGTTTTTACCATATTTGGGCATGGTGGCCATCTTGGTCATGTGACCTGGACCCTCGACCATTCGAACAAATTTTCCTGACTGTCCTAAGGCTGCATATAAAATTTAATTGAGATTGTCCCAGTGGTTTCAGAGAAAACGTATTTTGGAATGTCAATGGACCTACAATTCGAGTGACCTTGAGCCAAGGTCAGTCAATGACCTTGTCCTTAAGCATTCATAGACAGTCATTTCTTTACCTATTCTCATGTCATAGACCACAATATTTTTCGAAAAATGCATTGTTTTACCCTTTTCCCATTGAAAAGCCTAAGGAACCAAATTTGACCGTGGCAAAAAATAAGTCAAGGTCAACCTTGGGACATCAGATTTGCAAACTTGGTAGTACTCAGACACCCGATGCGACATACCAAGTTTCAAAACAATTGGCCCAGTGGTTCTGAAGAAGAAGATTTTGATGGATTTGTCCATATCTGGGCATGGCGGCCATCTTGGTTATGTGACCTGGAGCATACTTGCAAACTTTCGTTCCCCCATTGCCAGAAGTTTAATTGGAACTGGCCCTGTGGTTTCAAAGAAGAAGACATTTGAATAGGGTGGACGACGGACGGACAACAGAGGCCTACCATCCTATAAGGTCCCCCGGCCCCCGGGAGTCTTCGGCTCAGAGGAGCTAAAAATAGATCAAATTTATAAATGTATAAATTTTTGCGTCCATCCGTCGTACCATCCATTAATTTACCTTAATTACTGGCCACACAAACATGAAACAACAGACCCTAATGGAAACATCAACAGCGGAATGCCAAAAGGACAGTTACTTTCCCACAAAATGGCCAACTGGTTATCCAAGCCGTTCAGAGGCATAACGTTTAGCATACATCAGCCGTAGTAATCCTACTATCCAAACAGGGAACACAAGCGCTGATCAGAGTGCGCGGATGCGCAGGCTGATCTGTGCATTTGTTATTAGCACGTGCAATTTTCATACCATCCAAGCAGCGAGAAATTTCTCATTTCTGCTCTTAAAGACACATTTTTCGATTACATAACATCCTAATGACCGTTTATTAAAGAATCCAGCATTGAGACAAAATACACTTGGGGTATTCCGGTTGTCATACAGGTAGGGGACCAAGAGAGGGTAATAAATTACCTAGGGATATGACTTTGACAAATGATATCTCTTCATTTACACCTAAATCCTTATTTTGATTTGCCTGGAAGAAACAACAGCACTTTTTCCGATTTTATATTTAGCAGCCATTAATTATAATCATTACAGAAAATGCCAATTCAAATATATTGGTAATATTTGTCGACCAAAAATGATTTTTTTTTTTTTTCAGATAAAATCCTGTTAACTTTATTATTACTGCTCTAAACATATATTGTGGTACTCATTAGAACCACCTCCGCGAAGCGGTTCAGACGAGTACCCACAATTTGTTTTTACAGTGTGACTGCTCGTTAGAACTGCTTCTATGAGGCGGTTCTAATGAGGACACACAATATATGTTTTTGAGGAAAAAGCAACATCCCCTAAACCCCACTTTCTATATACAAAAATGGGGGTTTAAGGGGGTATACATTATTTTCCTTATTTCTGCTCCAAGTCATAGGTCATAGGTTGTGGGTGCTCATTAGAATCGTCTCATTGAGTCATAGGTTGTGGGTACTCGTTTGAACCGCCTCAATGAGGCGGCTCTAACGAGCACCCACAACCTATGTTTGCAATATAAATAAAAAATAAATTAAATTGTGTTTGTTATTTTAGTTTTAAACTTGAAAAGGTGAAAAATAAAATTTAAAAAAAAAAAAAAATCTTTTTTTACTCTTTTCTGATAAGATTGTGTCTAAAACAAAGGACATTTTATTGTTCTATCTTGAACGAAACTATAAAATGCTAATGTTTTAAACATTATATGATTTGCGTATCACATTCTTTCAACCAAAATAAAATAAATAAATAAATAAATAAATATAAATAAATAAAGGTAAATTGATTGATTAAATTTTGAGGTTCATCAATTCATTTGTTTGTTTACCTCTTTGTACTTTTGAGTAAAGGAAACAATGGATATCAGTGTTTTTCTTTACTTTATTTTAAAATAAAATAGAAGTTATTTAAACAATATGTTGTTGGAAACAAACTCAGTAAATTATACTATCACTCAAATACCCTTATTGAGCCCCCTATTAAACAAGACATCTGCTCATAATCACCTCATAATCACTTAGATAAGATAAGCCTTTGATGTGCACTATGGTCCGAAGGAAATGTTTATTGGAGATCATTAGACAGGCCACCCCTTTTATTAAGGAAAAAATGTGTCTTTAAAGGCATTTATTCTTGACTATTGAGGACTATCATTTCATTACATAATATTATATAGCCCTCAGAGCTGACTGGAGAGAGGTCCCAGAGCTGACTGGAGAGAAGTATTCTGTTTTCAACAGGTAAGGGGCCTCCTTGGGGAAAATCAATAATTTACTAACTGTTCACTGGTGTACATTATTGATTTTTACCCTTACGTTCCTCAGTCACGGGATACAACAAGAGCTACAAATCACCCTATTATCGGCCGCCTTTGATCTACTATAGTCGGTATATCGCAAGGGGCAATAAAAGAATTATGAACACACGGTGTGTCCTACTGTTACAAGAATAATGCCTTCAAACATAATAAAAAATTAAAAGAAAGACCGAGGGAGCGCCACATTCGACACCAAGAGGAAGAGGAAACATACACAAACCAAGAAAAAATACGAGTGTTTATGAAATGGAACAATCAGCCCTCTCTTTTCCACACGGAGTGATCAGACCATTAGAAAACACTAAACAGCAACTCACAACAAATTCCGCGACGTTCTTAACTTGATATGCAGCTCGGCCCGTTCATAAATACACAGCGATGTCTGCACTTCAAATTACCTGCTACCTGTTTAGTCTAAGCAGCGAACAACAGCACCGATCAGAGTGCGCGATGCGCAGGCTGATCTGCGCATTTATTATTCGCAGAAGCCCATCAAAGGAATAAAGTTCACTTCTATTTGGCATATAGCAGCCTTAGTAATCATATCATCCAAGCAGGGAACAACAGCGCTGATCAGAGTGTGCAGATGCGCAGGCTGATCTGCGCATTTATTATTCGCACTTGCAATTTTCAGGTGTTCTCAATACGTGATTAAAGTCTTATATTGGTTACGGTAATTACTCAGTACTTCTCACCCAATTATCAAATAATAATAATCCAATCAACAGGCACGCGTCAGTGATTTACTCAAGATAATCCAATTAAAAGATTATTTAATATTCTTGGCAGTTACCTGAGAATGCGTTACAGTCAAATAAATATGAAAATCTCCAGTTTTGAAAAGGCAAACACTGAGACAAGTACGAGTTATTTTAGGCTACATATTGCTAACCTTCCACCTATTCCCAAACTAAAAAATATCTTTTGGGCAAATAAATAATAATAATTATGATATAGACACATCCAAACACTACGTCATCGCTCAATAATACTATTTACCGGGACTTACCGGTGGTGGGCAAAAAAAACGTCGTTGGCCGTTTATCGCCATTGTAAATGTGATGCTATCTGCTGTAAACTTGTATTTTGTTTGGAATCGAAACGACAGAATTGACCTTTAAACTTGTATAATAGACATGTCTAAGCTAGAAATTATTGGTTTCTAGAATATTTGAGGATGTTTTGATGATTATTACTCATTAAACTAAGGCAGGTAACGTAGCGGGATGGTCTTAATTATTTGTAATAAAAATGCGCAAAACGAATGACAAAATATGCGGAAGATGCAGGAATGAAGTCTAGAAAAATATATATACTCAATTAAAGTGTAATTCGATCGATTTTCTGTAATAGTGGAGCGCTTTGGTGAGTGGAGCGCTTTGGTGCAGTGGTAGCGCATCGGATTAGTGATCAAGAGGTTGCGGGTTCGAGCCTCACGCTGACCAAAGTGTTGTGCCCTTGAGCAAGGCACTTCATCCACATTGCTTAAAAAAAAAAAAAAAAAAAACAGAAAGTACTGGTTACCACCCAGGAAATCCTGCTCGTAATGCTCAGATGTGAGCGAGTAGCAGTAATAGGAGAAAAAAGAAAATAAAATATGTCCATAATATTTAACCTATTTACAATGTGTTTATATGGAACCAGCGGCTTTTTGCCAACCACGAAAGATCGTTATCAAAAGGAAAAGTAGTTTTGCGCATGCGCAGTGACAAGTAAACGAGGTCACGTGTCAAAACATTGGATCCGTCTATTAGGGGCCGAGTTTGTAGGGGCCGAGTTTGTTAGGGGTGGAGTTTCTCAGAGACCGGGTTTGTTAGGGACCGAGATGTCCAGAAATCGCTCGCGTCATGTTCCATACGCGTTCGGCTCATTGCGATATTTTCCGGTAAATATAATCCATGTTGGAATATTGATGGACGATAGGAGTTCATCACCGTAAAGTAAATTTCACATCTATGAAAATCACACAACTGGTTTGTCTGGAAAGAGCTGCAGACAATAAACAGTGAGTGTTTCAGAATCAGAATCAGATGTTTGAGTTTTACGTCCCACCAACAGCTCAGGTCCGCCACTGTTTACTGACCTTAGTATGTTAGGAGTAGGTCACTGACGTTAGGGTTAGGTTAGGGTTAGGAATACACGTGAAGCTGACGGTGAGCTACCATCAAAAGGTAGCCTAGACTCATGGGTTTTGACGCACTTAAGCATTAGTTGAAGTGTCATTAATTTAACTTGCAACTCCCAGCACATTGGATTTGTGCAAGACATACGTGGACTTCTAGCAAATCTTTGTATATCATTTAAATTATTTTTCATCAATTGTCTTTGTAGAAATTATTGGTGATAAAGGACCACCATGGTGACTGTCATTTAGGCTAACAGTCATATGAAATGACGCATCTGACAATATGCCATTTTTCTTGCAAGATAATTATTTAAGTTCAACAATAATACCAGGACTGTGTTCAGAGATCATAATTTGTCTGTAAAAACAAAATAAAATGACAAGAATAACTACTGTTTGACATCTGAAAGAATTTAAATAATCTTATCCTATTTTGCAAATGGCTGCCATTTATATGTCCATGTTTCAGTGGGTAGGGAAGTTGCGATGCTTGTTTCTCTTGCTTGCATTGAGTAATATACCAAAGGTCTGCGTCAGTCTTTTCTTTAATAGATTGTTCATTATCAATGACAAGAATTTTCTTGGAATTCTTTACACTTGACAACATACAAACACACAGAAAATTACTTCACAAGTTTCTCTTCTTCTAGGTTGGGTATAATCTGCAGACCAAAGCTTGCAGACCTTTGGACCGTGGACCGGTCTGCAGTGGACCAAAGGGTATAATCTGCAGACCAATTACCTTGCAGACCAAGTTCCAATAATCAATATTTTATATTCTATAGACTATTTATATACTGATATGAAAAAGAAATTTTATGATTATTGCAAAATTTATTTTATGTCAGATATTATAGAATGTCAAATATTTTAGCAGTAACAATAAAAACCATGGATTTTTTTTCTTTCTAAAAACAAACATTCTCAAGAAATACTAATACAAAATTGGTTTAAATGTTGATTGCGAAATTTATTTTATCTTATTATTAATGGCAGATATTTATTTTAGCAATAACAATAAAATACCATGAAAAATATTTTCTAAACAAACATTCTCATAATCACTGAAATGCTATTCAATTAATTCAAAAACTGAAGGAAACAGAACATAATTCAGCCATGTATTTACAACTTTAAATCTTATCTCTAGGACTAACCTTTTTCAGATGAAAATATTTGATTTTTTTCTTATTTCTAGTCCAAATATAGATTGTGAGTGCTTTTTAGAACCACCTCAGTCAGGCGGTTCTAACGAGTACCCACAATCCAAAAATAAATAAAAGGAAAAACATATTATTATGCTCAAGAAATTTTTCACCATAGAATTTTATGAAATATATTTTTGACATCATGTTACTATGATAAAAATGTTTAGTTGAAATTAGAATTTCTGTACTTTCTATATACTTCATATTATCTATCTATCTGTTTTTTTTTTTGTTTTTTTGTTTTTTTTTACTTATTTTAATTCACAAACTGCATTATGAACAGTGAAGATCCTGATCAGATGGCAAATTTAAAAAAATGTTCACTTGAAATTAGAATTTCTCTACCATAAGTACTTACGATATACTTATATAATCTATCTGTTAAATTCACAAACTGCATGGTGAACAGTGAAGATATTGATCAGATGGCATATTGTTACTCTTTTAAAAATGTTCACTTGAAATTAGAATTTCTCTACAGTAAGTAATTACGATATTCTCATATAATCTATCTGTTAAATTCACAAATTGCATGATGAACAGTGAAGATACTGATCAGATGGTTTATCTGGAGCTACATTGTTTGCAAATGTAGGAATTGTCTTGTTCAGGGGGATACGTGGAAAAAAAATAAATGAAAGGAAAACATATCATAAGGAAAATTTTCTCCATATTAATATTATTTGTTTGTATTGGAGTTTAACAGCCCAGTCAACACTATTTTAGGTCATTTTTGAGTCGGTCAGTTTACCTATTCACGCTTTTTCCTGGGCAGGCATATACATAAGCCGTTAACCAGTACGGTGCACATTCTTTCGCCAGAAACTGACAACTTCCCTCCTTGAAACAGCGGAAGGGAGAGTATGACCGAAGAAACAATTTCATGATCAATCTCCACGAAAGAAAAGAATGTTGCCGACCCCGGCAATAAATGAAATATATATTTAGACATCTTGTTACTCTTTTAAAAAAATATGTTCAGTTCTAATGGAAATTCCTCTACTAGGGAATAAAAACAAAAAGAAACAGTTATTTATTTATTTAATTAATTTTTGTAGGACAATTTGGCCAAACAAATTTGTCCTAGTGACTTATTTATTTAATTTATTTACCTATTTTTGTTTTGCCACAGAGACACATTACATGCAAGTTGAGACCATCTATAGCAAGCTAATGTTAGGAAATATATTCATGTAACAGTGTAGCAGACTTCCAAGTATTACATTCAGAGCTGTATATGGAAAAAAAAACCAAGCAGATGGCATTCCAATTTTTTTCTTTTGTTTGTTTTCAGAGAACAACATTTCCATAGGACTCATATATGAAAAATGCTGAACAAGATTTTCCTTGAGAAGTAAAGAAAAAGGCTTGTTATTGAAATAGTTGTGATTGGCAGTTTAATGGTTATTTGTAGGTGGGGCTTATCCTATTGTAGGTGGATCAAAGTTATATATTACAACCAATGGCTGTAAGCATATGATTAGGCTGAAATTGCAAATGATTGAAAGTCTTAATTTTGGAAAAGGTTATATCTTTCAGAAGCAATTATTTTGTCTAATTATTTTGGGTGTTAACACTTTTTGTACAAAATGGAATCTTCCTCTTCATATATGACAGGAATTCATTTCGAAATGTAGAGGTGACAGGTTGTGTTATCTTCAAAATTTATTCAGAAAATGGCTGAATTTTTGCAAATAGTGTATGCCCTGATCAGACGCCACATTCTGCGGCATCTGATCTGGGCCAACACTGTTTGCCAATGTACACATTTTGGGGTTTCCGGTACCAAACGGGTTAATTAGGACCTTTTATTATTTAATTTTATGTTGAGCTGAAAAGAGAAAAAAAATGTTAATTTCTATTGCAGTTCTCATACAGGACCATAAATAAGCATTTATTTATTTAATTATTTAATATTTTTATTATTATTATTTTTTATAATATATTTATTTGGCCCCCGCCCATAGGGGCTTGCAGAAATATATGGGCTGCATGATGCTTCCATGCAGAGCTGAATCCGGCCCGCACACTAGTACTGGTAAACCGCTTAGAGGATCTAAGCCTGTCCAGGAACCGCGGTGTGAGGCGGACCGCCCATGCTAATAAACCCTATTTGTTTCATTGGGCGACAGGGCTTGAGATGTCATTCCATCTCAATGTCGGGTAAAAGTCCCACAAAATTGGAAACAATGTCTCCAAAATGACCTTTACAGTGTTGACAGGGATGTTCAACCTCAAAACAAACAAATAATATATTTATTTATTTTATTTTTTGTTTCTTTTATTGTGTTACAATCAAGAAACAAGAGGGCCATAATGGCCCTGAATCGCTCACCTGATCCATAGAGTAACAAGTGGGCCTCGGGGAGGGCCATTATTGACCCCAGGGTTATAATGTGCATAATGTTGAGGGAGGTCTAAAAAGGTGAAGCTTCATACCAAATATCAACAAAGGCTATAATTTGAACAATCTTGGCAACGGTCCATTAGTTGAAGCTACACACCAAATATCAAATACCTTGGCCATGCCGTTTCAGAGAAGAAGAGTTTTTTTAAAGATTTTCCCAATATAAGCCTATGAAAAACCAAAGGGCCCGGGGTGGGGGCATTTTTGGCCCCAGCACTACATAAGCCTATGTAAAACCAAATGGCCCCGGGGCGGGGGCATTTTTGGCCTCAGGGCTATAATTTAAACCAGAGATTCAACTTCGGTGAAGTTGATGTCGCACCTGCTCCCCACAAAAAAAAAAATAAAAGTTTATTTAAGGCAGGAGAAATGAAGATAGGGCTTTGAGAAAAATTTCTTAGCATAAAACAGTGTAGCTCCAGATAAGCCATCTGATCAGGATCTTCACTGTTCATCTTGCAGTTTGTGAATTTAACCCTTTTTGTACCAAATGGAATCTTCCTCCTTATATATAACACAAGTCCATTTCAAAATTTAGGGTGTCAGGTTGTGTTTTCTTCAAAATCTCCTTGGAAAATGGCTGAACTGTTTGCAAACAGTGAAGGCTCTGATCAGATGCCGGGGCGTCTGATCTGGGCCTGCACTGTTTGCCAGGGTACCTGTTTTGGGGTTTCCGGTACAAAATGGGTTAATAGATAGATTATATCAAGCATATTGAAAGTAGAGAAATTCTAATTTCAACAAAACATTTTTAAAAGAGTAACAAGATGCCAAAAATCATCATTTACAGCCCCGTGTAATGAACACCTCTCTTAACCCCACTTTATATAGAGAAAACTGGGGTTTAGAGGGGTATACATTATTTTTCTTATTTCTGCTCCAAAACATAGGTTATGAGTAGTCATTTGAACCGCCTCATTTAGGTGGCTCTAACAAGCACCCACAACCTACGTTTGCAGTATTAATAAAAAAATATCACAAGTTTTCATCAGGAAAACTACTATTATGGAAACATGTAAGAATGCTCTATGTCATATGGAAATGTTATCTTAATGATATTTCATATAATTCTATAGTGAAAAATTTCTGAGCATAACAACAGTTTAGCTCCATATAAGACATCTGATCAGGATCTCCACTGCTCATCATGCAGTTTGTGAATTTAACAGATAGCTTGTATTGTATTAAGTATATTGAAAGTAGAGAAATTCTAATTTCAAGTGAACATTTTTAAAAGATTAACAATATCCCAACTGATCAGGATCTTCACTGTTCATCATGCAGTTTGTGAATTAAAAAAAATCAACAATAAAAATAAAAAAAACCGATAGATAGATAATATCAAGTATATAGAAAGTACAGAAATTCTAATTTCAACTAAACATTTTTATCAGAGTAACATGATGCCAAAAATATATATTCATAAAATTCTATGGTGAAAAATTTCCTGAACAGAATAATATTTTTTGCCTTCTATTCATTTTATTTTAATATTTCTTTTATTTTCCTATTCTTTCTGTATATATGCCCATGAGGTGATATACCGTAACAGCAGGTGTCATTTTCAATAAACAGTAATTATCTTCAATTATCATACACAATCATGATATGGCTTATTAAAGCGCTGGTCCTCCTGTATTTGGTCCTCAAATTATACCCCTGGTCCTCTAGAGGACTTGGTCCTCATTCCTCTGGTCCTCCGGTGAAACTCCTCAAATTATACCTTCCCCAAGAAGAGGAAGGCATTTATGCTAATTCTTCCACGAGTCATGGTGCATTCAAGAATTTTTTTTTTTTTTTAATCTTATATATTCCAAACTTAGGTAACGGGTGCACATTAGAACCATCTCATTGTGGTAGATTTTTTTGCAGTGTTGACCCAAATCAGACTTCTCCTAGAGGAGCAGTCTGATCAGGGTCCACATTGCATGTATGCAAAAATATGTTTCAAAAGTTTGCAAGAAGATATAGCTGTTGACATATACATAACCAAGAATTCCTTTACTGTGAGTAAACAGTGTAGACCCAGATCAGTCGCCGCAGAAAATCAAATACAAAGAAACAATAAATGAACCATGACTGTATTGTTTTCTTTGGTTGTCTATTTAACCCAGCTATGAAGTGTATCTGCTATTGCATAAGACCTGTCAATCATTTTTGAAATTCTGTCAATCACTGTGATGTCACAATACCACTCAATTTACAGCCAATCAGATCAATGATAATCCTTCAGAGTCAAATGAAGAATTTTAACATACAACATTCGTCCCCCCTCCTGGTTAATGCAAATTGGTAGAAAGAAAGAAAAAGAAAGAAAGAAAAGAATGCACAGTTCATGGGAAGAAACAGTACCTGACCTTCCATTGCTGTACTCACTTGTCCATAATTAATTAATTAATTAAATCCAGGAAATTAAAATGACTATGGGGGAAAAGTCCCAATGCCGGTCTTTTGACAACACACTTTGTGACATGCAGCCCAGCAGACACATGACCTAATTGTAACGTCACATCGACGTCATTACAATGTCATGAGGTTTATGCGAACGTCAAATCTACGTCAATGCTATGATGTTGCACCGACGTTGATTTCACCTTGCCCTAGCTACGTGTCCAGCTGGGAGCACTCTTCCGCATTGCCAAAACTGACATTACTCGTTAGAGTCGCCTAGTTCTAGCAAGCATTCTCAACCTTTGTTTTGGACAAATATCACACATTTTGGTCAGAAAAATAACTGTTTTTGAGATATGAAAGAATGCACTATATCTCGCGAATGTGATTGTCTAGTTTTTCACCAATGTTGAAATTCGGAAGTTGAGACCATGTTAGTTATTTGAACAAATGTGTTATATGCCAAATAAAAAAGATCCCATAGATTTTTAGAAGATTTTTCCCTAACCAAAAAAAAAAAAAAAAACTAAACCATTTTATAATGAACAGTGTTAAAGAGGGTTACTGATTGATTATTGGTTCCATCATGTTTATAAGTCCATCAGAAGAACACCCCTGTAAAAGTCAGTGAACAAGTCCGTGAAATGAATACCCCACTAAACCACACTTTATATAGAGAAAATTGGGGTTTACAGGTATATACGTCAGATTTTCCTTGTTTCTGGCCTCAATATACCGAGCACCCACAACCTAAATTTGTAGAATTAAATGAGAAAATACCATGAATTTTGATCAGAAAAGTAGCCATTTTGGATATGTGAAAAATGCACTGCTGTGTTATCGAAATGTATACAGAAAACTCGGGTTTTCAGTGGTATATCTGATCCAAGATCAAGGTTTTTGGTTCTCGTTAGATCTGTCACAATGAGGTGCTGCAAATGTGCACCCACAACCTATGCCTGGAAAATATTATATAAATATTAAATCACACAGAAGAGTTTTCGTAAGGCCCACCTGTTCTTGGAAAACTAGAAAAATTATCTGTTCATTTTCTTGTCAACAAGTCTATAAAATTAAAACCTTTAAATTGTTGACTGCATTTTCTTCAGAGACAAATGGGGTTTAAAATTGTTAAACAAACAAAAAACATTTTTTTCTTAAGTTAGCTAAAATTGTTGTAGGAACTTCATCTCAATGAAGCAGATCAAAAGATCACCACAAGCAGAAATAAGAGTAAATTTCATACACTTCCATCAAAATAATCCTAATTTTGACCCTGAAAGAAAGCATTATATCACATGGATGTATTATGCCCAATTTCCTTCAAACTAAATTATTTGAATAGCATTTCAATGATTATGAGAATGTTTGCTTTTAGATATTATTTTCCAGGTTATTATTATTATTACTATTATTATTGCAAAAATAATTATTCAAGTAAAATACATTTTGCAGTAAACATTTAAAATAAACAAGCTTTTTGTTTTTATTTCTTTTCAATTCAATATTTATAAGCTATACATGTATATGATATATTGGTTATTTCTGTCTGCATAAATCTTGGTCTGCAAGGTAATTGGTCTGCAGATTATACCCTTTGGTCCACTGCAGACCGGTCCACGGTCCAAAGGTCTGCAAGCTTTGGTCTGCAGATTATACCCAACATGTTTTTATATAAGACGTGATATTAGTTTGAAAAGTAAAATTTTGTATACATTAGCAATTCATTCAAACAAATTGCATGTGAACTAAAGCAGGTGACACTATAACAGAGAAAGCATGGTTTGTCTCAGATGTACCTTTTTGTTCTTAAATTTTTATGCTTCAATTTGAGGAAAAAAGTGCCTTAAGGATTTCTCTTAAAGATTTGGGCAGTCAGGGTAAAACTGTTGTAATTTTCCTGGACAAACCTCAAATTTCTAAAAAATCACCTGGATGTAACACTCTAAGGTTGTTCTACCAAAATGATGATGAGGTATTGCAAATTAGCTTCCGTAAGTCCAAGAATAGGAAGAAACTTGTTGGTGCGTCAATTAGATGTGCGTCAAAATACATTACAGGACGATACAAGTCCGTTCCCCTCTATGGGGGACATAACAGTTGACCCCAAAGGGGTCGCAAAACTGTTGGACAAGCTCAACATACATAAGGCATCTGGGCCTGACGGTCTGCATGCCAGGGTGCTTAAGGAATGTAGTGCTGAAATATCTCCCCTGCTGGCCTTTATTTTCGATGAATCACTTGCTCGGGGCACTGTACCAGATGACTGGCGACAAGCAAACGTAACCCCGGTCTTTAAGAAAGGAGAAAAATACGGTCTCCCTATTTGGTGACAAGAAGTGACAAGAGGTGACAAGAAGTGACAAGAGCTATTTTATGGTGACAAGAAATGTTAAAACGCATTTGAGAACCCTTTTAAATGTAAAATATGATATATTAAACATTTCTGCAAGCGTTTGTATTCCTTTTAAGACTCCTATGATGCGCTGCAGCTATGTAATCGAGCCAGAAAAACGCAAACGCTCACATGCGTATTAAAGCCTGTAAATGAGTACATCCCTAGTATAAACCAAATTATTTATTGTAACATGACTAGGCAAATGAATTTCATACAATATAAGACACTAGAACCCCAACTGACCCACTAGAATCATATCAGGGCCGTCTTCAGATTTTCTTGTCGGCAATAAATTCAAGCTGGTGACAAGAGAACGTACACTATGTGTCTCACTGTCACACAAAATTCCAATAAAATGTGTATAGACCATAGCAGAGATTCTTATATCAGGCGGCGCATATGCGCACGCTGATCCAAGTCTTTTCTAGGCACACATGGTCGATGACGCTTCAGTGCTATTCAGAATTTCTTGTCTGGAATAAAGTCACGCTGGTGACAAGAAAATTTTACATGTATGAAATGATCTACTATATTTCTCCGTCACATAAAATTATACCCTCAGCAGAAAAAACAAACTAGACAGGGCATATGCACAGGCGGATCCAAGTCTTTTCTCGGAACACTTGCTCGACGATGCTTCAGGGCCTCTTCAGATTTTTTTTTGGTCGGGAACAAATTCAAGTTAATTTGGTGACAAGAAAATTTTACACATATTAGATGCTATACTATATTTCTCCGTCACATAAAATTATTCCCTCAGCAGAGAAAACATATCAGACTGCGCATCTGCTCAGGCTGATCCTTTCTAGGCACACTTGCTCGATGACGCTTCCGTGCCTCGTCGGGGATAAAGTCAAGTCAATTTTGTGACAAGAAAATTTTACATGTATGAGATGATCTACTATATTTCACTGTCACATAAAATTATACCCTCATTGGAGAAAACATACCAGACTGCGCATATAAGCAGGCTGATCCAATTATTTTCTAGGCACACATGCTCGAAGACGCATCAGTGCCTTTTCAGATTTTTTTGGGGGTCGGGAATAAAGTCAAGCTAATTTGGTGACAAGAAAATTTTGCATGTATGAAACGATCTACTATATTTCTCCGTTACATAAAATTATACCCTCAGTGGAGAAAACATACCAGACTGCGGATATGCGCAGGCGGATCCAAGTCTTTTCTAGACACACGTGCTCGATGACGCTTCAGTGCCTCTTGTCGGGAATAAAGTCAAAATACATGCATGTGATAGTCTACTCTATTTCTCTGTCACATAAAATTTCTAGAAAATGTATAAAGTCACCCCCCCCACACACACATATACAGAGAGATTTATTTATTTATGTATTATGTTCTTGTCAAAGAACATAATAAATAAATAAACTTATGAATTTATGATAACCATGCGGAGTTAAAATAATATGTCGACCAAATGCTAATCACACAAGCTTGTGATTAATCTGCAGAGATAACTCAATACTGAGTGACAGCAATTATCTTAATGAGTGGCGCACGCACGATTAAGGAAGGAAGGAAGACTTCTGTCCCAACTGCTTGTTTGTTTGTATTGCGGTTTAACAGCCCAGTCAACACTATTTAGGTCCAGTCAACACTATTTAGGTCATTTTTGTGCCGGTCAGTTCATTTATCCACACTTTTCCTTGGCAGGCTTATACGTAAGCGGTTAACCAGTACAGTGTAATTCTTTCGCCAGAAGCTGACAACTGCCTTCTTGAATGCAATGGTGACTTATCATAATGGGTTCGCCCCCGCCCATCGGGGCTTGGAGAAATAGATTGGGCTGCATGATGCTTCCACGCAGAGCTGAATCTGACCACACATGAGTGCCAGTAAACCGCTTAGAAGGACTAAGCCTGCCCAGGCAAAGCGGTGAGAGTCAGATCGTCCGATGCATATAAGCCTTCTGGTTTCATTGGGCGGCAGGGCTTGAGATGTCAACCATCTCAATGTCGGGTAAAAGTCTCACAAAATTGGACGCAACGTCTCCAAAACGACCTAAATAATGTTGACGGGGACGTTAAACACCAATTCAAAGTAACAAAAATCATAATGGGTTTCACATGTAGGAAACTCACATGAATCCTGGTTAAACCCGCTTTTATAGTTATAAAATGAGACGACATTGTTTTTGAGCCTGATTTTGTTTGAGAAATCTCTTGTCGGTAAATATGGTTAACCCCTTTCCTCGGTTATAACGAGTACCCACAGTCTATGTTTATGATTTTGTTTGTTTGATTTGAGGTTTAACGTCCCCGTCAACACTGTATAGGTCATTTTGGAGACATTGCTTCCAATTTTGTGGGCCTTTTACCCGACACTGAGATGAAATGGCATCTCAAGCCCTGTCGCCCAATGAAACCAATGGCGTTTATAGGCATGGACGGTCCGACTCGCTCCGCTTTGCCTGGGCAGGCTTAGATCCTCTAAGCCGTATAACAGTACTCGTGTGCTGTCAGTTTCAGCTCTGGAAGAATCATGCAGCAGATCTATTTCTTCAAGCCCGGATGGGCGGGGGCCGTCTATATATGTTTATGAGCAGAGAAAAAAACATGAAGAAAAGTCACAGATACCCATGTAAAATTCACTTTTTTGCTTATAAAATGAAGTGACTTTGTATATAAAGAGAACTTTCTTGTCGCAAATGTGGTTAAACATCTGAATTAAGCATGTTGCTTTTTCCTCCAAACGTCGTTAAATTTGGCCAAAAATAATTTCTTACTTAAGAATAACATATAATTTATCATTTTAAGCAATACTATAGTTTAAATTTTGTGTTAGAAAGTTTCTTGTCACCATAAAATAGCTCTTGTCACTTCTTGTCACCTCTTGTCACTTCTTGTCACCAACTAGGGAGACCCGAAAAATATGATGCTGCGAATTACAGACCGGTGGCGCTCACATGCATCTGTTGCAAAACCCTGGAGCATATATTAGTTGGCAACATTAACAAGCACCTAGCCTCTGAAAGCATTCTTGCTGACTGCCAGCATGGTTTCCCGAAGTAGAAGGTCTTGTGAAACTCAATTAGTTCAGTTCTACCATGACATAGTGAGCAATATGGATGGGGCCATTAATCGTGGCCACAAACAGACTGACCTGATTATCATGGCTTTTGCCAAGGCCTTCGACAAGGTACCTCACAGGAGGCTATTGTACAAACTAGATCATTATGGGATTAGAGGATCCACACTTAAGTGGGTTAGCTCATGGCTCTCTGGACGCACACAACAAGTTGTACTTGGCGGCCAAGCGTCGGATCCAGTCCCTGTTTTGTCCGGTGTCCCACAAAGTTTGGTACTTGGACCGGTCCTTTTCTTGATATTTATTAACGATCTTTCTGATAATATCAGGTCATCTGTTTGCTTGTTTGCTGATGATTGTGTTTTGTATAGGAACATATATACTACTTCTGACTGTCTTATCTTACAAGATGACCTGGATAGCTTAGCACGTTGGGAGGCCGATTGGCAAATGAAGTTCAATGTGGCCAAATGTCATTCAATGAGGGTGTCACGGCACCCTCCAGACAAGCAGATTAAATTCAACTACTCATTACATCAGCATACTTTGGAACACGTCCAATCCGCAAAATATCTTGGTATCACCATTACTGATAATCTTGATTGGGGTCAACATATTTCTGAGATTACCTCTAAAGCAACTAGGACATTAGGGTTTCTTAGACGTAATTTGGCTTTTGCACCTAGGCAGACAAAGGGTGTTGCATACAAAACCTTGGTTAGACCTCAATTAGAGTATGCATCACCTGTTTGGCATCCCCATGTTAAAACTCAGGTTCAACAGGTTGAGAAGGTTCAGAGGACGGCTGCCCGATGGACCTGCAGGCGATGGCGGAACAGAAGCAGTGTTGGTGAAATGCTCGATGAGCTGGAGTGGCCATCCTTGGAGGCCCGTCGCGAGCAGTCCTCTTTAACCTTCTTTTATAAGACACTCTGACACAGTGTCTCTTAATAAAGATAAATACTTGACCCCTGTGACTACTTCAACTCAAACAAGGGCATCAAAACTAAACAACAGTCAATATCGTAGGTACCAGGCCTATAGTGATGCCCTGAAGAATTCTTTCTTCCATAGAACTATTCCTCAGTGGAATAGTCTTCTTTCCTCTGTGGTAAATGCCAAAACTGCAGAGGAGTTCAAAGCCCGCATGGTGTAGATTGGGATTCAGAGGTGTGCGTTTTAGTACACCTCTGAAAGCAGATTGTAAATAGTTTTAAGAACTCATCCAGTGGGTGTTTTTTTTTTGTTTTTTTTTGCTAAATTCTAAATTTAGCGCACCACCCAACTGAGGTAATGGCCTAGTTTGACTGACTCAGTATATGAATATAGATAGATAGAATAGGTCACTGATTGTTAGGGTTAGGTTAGGGCTAGGTTAGGGTTAGGTTAATTCTCCGATATCTATCTGAGTCGGTCATATTCCATTCTGCCTTAACCCCCAGAAGGGACACACAGTGTATATGCTATACACCCCAGATTCAGCATTTTTGCAACGGTAAACATTTTTGAAGGCCTATCTCAAAATGAAAATGACCCACAAGCATGTCGTTAAATCCCTTATCACAGAGTGACCAGTTTTGGACAACTATCTACCTGGCTGGCGCCCATTGCATTGGGGCTTGAAGAAATAAATGGGCTGCCTGATGCTTCCACACAACCAACCTTTTCTTTTTCTTTTCTTCAGTATTTTCCTCCTATTCTTCCAGGAGCATGACAGCGTGGAGCATGATAGCTCAGTGGTTAGTGCACTTGCCTCTGATGCTAGAGGTCCCGGGTTCGATCCCCGGCAGCGGCGATAAAATTTCGGTGTCCGAACATGCTTTATTGGCATCATTTGCAGAGATGAATGTCATAAAGTGCACCGTCCTTCGGATCGGGTCGTTAACTGGAGGCCCCCTGTGCAGGGAGAACCATCCCCTGTACAGGTTAAAGGTCCCTACCTTAATTACATGATTACTGTGTAGGCTTTCATCCTGCAAAACCTGGAGTGTAATGTAATATACACCTGCAGTAATGGTCAAATGTGACCGACGCAGTATCAGAAGATAGATAGATAGATAGGAACACCGCCCATCAAGAGACTCAAGACGTAAAGTTTCGTAATAAATAAACTGTAAACTATATACATGTAGACTGGAGTTGGATGTCCGCAGCCATCATTCCCGCTGTTTACACAAACGTAACCGCCTTAAATAAATTTTGTAAAAGAATGTTCTGGCAACTCTTTCGATATATACGCGAGTGAAACTGACAGTCCTGGTAGCAGATGCGTAACACAATCAGAACAAATCAACACCCTCAGGATAGTTTCCCAGTTTTCGAGATGTTTACTCCACTCATCACGGCTACTCTGTTCCACTACTGCCTTTTTCAAACGCTGTCCAGATTGCCGCAACCCGAATGTCGTGAAAAGCAGGGCATTGTGTCACCAACCACATAAGTACTGATAAACCGTTAAGGTGGAGAGTGATAGCTCAGTGGTTAGTGCAATTGCCTCTGATGCGAGAGGTCCTGGGTTCGATCCCCGGCAGCGGCGATTAAATTTCGGTGTCTGAACACGCTTCATTGGCATCATTTTCAGGGATGAATGTCATAAAGTGCACCGTCCTTCGGATCTGGATGTTAACTGGAGGCCCCCTGTGCAGGGAGAACCATCCCCTGTGCAGGTTAAAGATCCCTGTAGGCTTTCATCCTGCAAACCTGTAGTGTATGTAACGTACATCTGTGATAATGGCCAAATATGACTGACGCAGTATCAGTAGAAAGAAAGAAAGAAAATATGAGGATCTAAGCCTGCCCTGGCAAAGTGGTGCAGGTCGGACCGCCTATGCTTATAAACACTATTATTTCTTTCTACTTGTACTGTGATCCGTCACATTTGACCATTACTCGCATGTGTACATTACATATACACTCCAGGTTGCAGGATTGAAAGCTTACACAGTAAGTACCATGTAATTAAGATAGGGGTCTTTAACCTGCACAGGAGATGACTCTTCCTGCACATGGGGAAGTCCCAATGCGAAGGACGGTGCTCTTTTTGGCATTCATCCCTGCAAATGATGCCAATGGAGCGTTCAGACACAGAAATAATCACTGACTCCGGGGATCGAACCGGGGGCCTCTAGCATCAGAGGCAAGTGCACTAACCACTGAGCTATCACGCATCGCGCACCTTGGATTCATTAGGCGACATGGCTCGAGATGTCATTTCAATTCAATGTTGGGTAAAAGTCCCACAAAATTGGAAGTAAAGTCTCCAAAATGACATATACAGTGTTGCTGGGAACGTTAAACCTCAAATCAAACACACAGAACCTACCTGTCTGAATCGAATGTACGACAAATGCTAAACATGCATTTGCTTAAAAGTTCAATTTCTTGTCTGTCTAAACATGTATTCAAAACCAACTTTCAATATCTGCTATGAAGATAGGAGGCCAAAGTTAGACTGCCATTTTTTCAGGTATATGTGTATGTGTGGGGGGGTGGGGGGGATGGTGGTTCTGGCTATTTAACCGTTAGTATCTGTCTTCATATACTGAATTGGTCATACTTGGCCATTACCTCAGTTGGTACGAAGCCTCAATGGTTCGTGCATCATGCGTGGATATTTTTTATTTTCAGTGTTTTAGTTACGTAATTTTTGCGTGAAAGTCGACAGCTCCAAGCGTGGTTTTTATCTGGAGCAGCGCGGAGTTTCCGCGATTGAACCAAAGTGTTCAGTGTTCACGCAAAATGAGTGAAACATCCCTTCCGATTTTGTCTTAAGTTTCTGAAAGGGATAGCTCAGTGGTTTAGGGAGCGTGATAGCTCAGTGGTTAGGGAGCGTGATAGCTCAGTGGTTAGTGCACTTGCCTCTGATGCGAGAGGTCCTGGGTTCGATCCCCGGCATTGGCGATAAAATTTCGGTGTCGGAACATGCTCCATTGGCATCATCTGCATGGATGAATGTCATAAAGTGCACCGTCCTTCAGATCGGGACGTTAACTGGAGGCCCCCTGTGCAGAGAGAACCATCCACTGTGCAGGTTCAAGAACCCTACCATAATTACATGATTACTATGTAGGCTTTGATCCTGCAAACTGGAGTGCATGTAATATACACCTGCGAGTAGTGGTCAAGTGTGACCAATCACAGTATTTGTAGAAAGAAAGAAAGAGCAAATTTTTCTCCGCGCCTGACAAAAAGCAATATACATTAATGGGCACCCACAATTTATAAACTGTATTTGGAACTTGCATTACGAAAACCCGCCTATTCAAATATACTGATTTTTATGCCCCTAGAATCGAGATTCGGGGGGCATATAGTTTTTGGTCTGTTTGTCTGTCTACAAAAACCTTAACATTGGGCATAACTTTTGAATGGTAATAGATAGAGTTTTCATATTTCACATGTGTATACCTTATCATAAGACCTTTCCAGTGGTACCATAATTTTTGATCTCTTGACCTTGACCATTGACTTACTTTTTTCATTTTTTTTTTATAACTTTAACATTGGCCATAACTTTCGATTGATAAGTGATAGGGCTTTAATATTTCACATGTGCATTCCTTGTCACAAGACCGTTCTAGTGGTACCATAGTTTTTGACCTCGTGACCTTGACATTTTACCTACTTTTTAAAAACTTTAACATTGGCCATAACTTTCGATTGGTAAGTGGTAGGTCTTTCTTATTTCACATGTGCATTCCTTGTCACAAGACCTTTCTAGTGGTACCACAATTTTTGACCTCGTGACCTTGATCTTGACGTTCGACCTACTTTTTAAAAACTTTAAAAAGGGCGAGGATTGTGGCCACGTAAAATCGATTTAAGCCTCCCAGTGGAAATCTTCCATTGACCGTTCCAAGGTGGCTCTTCTGTGGCGATTTATTTATGTTATTGTTTGTTACTTACTGTGTGTATCACTTGTGTCTTTTAATTTTGGATGGCCATATGGCCATTTTGTGGGAAAGTAACTGTCCTTATGGCCTTCCTTTGTTTAGGTTTCCATTATGGTCTGGTCGCTTAATGTTTGTATTTCTTTCCCTTTGGTGTCTTTTATGGGTGGAGTAAGTTAATTGTATTAATTCCTGATCTTTGTTTTACTTCTACTTTTAACATAGTCCATAACTTTCGATTGGTAAGTGATAGGGCTTCCATATTTCACAATTGCATTTTATGTCACAAGATCTTTCCAAAGATCCCATAATTTTTTACCTTGTGACCTTGACCTACTTTTTTAAGATTGCTTAGTGATACTACTTTCATATTTAACATGCGCTGTCCGGGGGCATGAGTGATTCACAAACACCTCTTGTTTTCAACTAAAAATGAAAATTTCGGATAAAATTTTCGGATATTTTTTATATATGAAAATGGCATGGCAACGCTGTTCTAACAAGTACCCACAATCTATGTTTTTTTTTCGCAGAAGAAAAAAAATATATGTATATACCCCTGCAAACCCAGTTTCACTATAAAAGAGGTGTTTAAGGGGATCAAAATTATATAGGTGTGTTTTCGTGATGGTCCCGCATTTGACCCGAGCAAGGCTTTAATCAGGGAAAGACTTCCATGTAAAGCTGGAACTGACCACACATGAGTACTGGTAAACTGCTTAGAAGGACTTAGCCTGCCCAGGCAAAGTGGAGTGAGTAAGACCAGCCAATGCATATAAGCAGTTTGGGTCCATTGGGCAGCAGGCCTTACAATGTCACTTTATCTCAATGTCAGGTAAAAGTCACTCCAAATAGGAAGCAAATAGAAAGCACTGTTCCGGACAATGGAATTAGCCTCCATGGCCTAGTGGGTAAGTGGGCTGGTCTTAATTTGCAACACCAATAGCTGTTTTCCCGTGTCATGTGTGATTTTTTTCTGTGGAATTTCCTGTGAAGTATGAGCTGGAAGCATGAATTTTGCATCAATTTTGCTGGGATATCACGGGGTTCACGCATGGAAGTTAATCCTTCCGACGCATTTCTACGCATCATGTGTGTACACGAACCATCGAGCCTTCGTGACAACTGTACTGTATGTTGTGAACTGTGTCGCCTGTTTCAGAGCGTAATTTCTAGGCATGGTACATGCCTAGCAGTTGTTCACAACTTCCCTTGTAACCAAAATTTCAGAGTTATTTTTGTCTTCTAAACATGAAGAAGTATTTTACACTAGACAAGACATGGATTAATTTAAAAGCTGAAAATAAAACTTGCCAAAAGCAGTTGTTTTCAATTGGTATATTACAACTCGTTCTTATTTTCTACATAAATGACAAGGATGGATGAATTTCTCACAAACTGGTGAGCCTTTCCTTACAACAAAATTGTAGATATGTTCAGTGTCTACTGTCAGTCAAAGCTTTTATGTAGACAAATTTTGTGTATTTTAACATTGTATGCAAAATGAAAATGAAACCAAAACATATAAGGATCATCTCATTTTGGGCATATACTGTGGCTGCCACTTTTATAAATACATGTATCATATGACTGGAAAGAACAGGAAATGTGCACTCTGTGGACCAAATTTGATTTTGGAAACATTTCCTGTCTTTAGATAGTTTGCTGGTTCCCAGTTTTCCCTTCAGATAGCCCTAAGCAAACAGTGCATACCCAGATCAGACTGCTTTGGAGGAGCAGTCTGATCAAGGGTATACAATGTTTGCCACTCTGTGAGGTCCGTCTGCACCTTTTGGACTCTTTGCTGGATCATGAGACAAAGTTGTTAAAATTTTTGGGGAATTACACCTGGAGCCAGTTGTTCAAAATTAATGACGTCGTTAGTTAACCATGTTAACATATCGTTAAAACTTTGATAATTTATTATGGCAAATATGCTTATATTTTTGGTGAAAAAATGTGAGCAGCTTTTGCATTTGCAAAAGCTGCTCACATTTTTTCAGCAAAAATACCAAAATTTTAAATATTAAAGTTGCTAGAACAGTTAACAATATTACCACTAACAAGCTCGTTAAGCTAACGAGGCTTTGGACAAGTGGGCCCAGGTCTTCAAGATGTCTGAATCTTTAGGATTTCCATGGTAATATTGGTACCCACTTTATCTGTTGCTATGCTTGAAGTATTGCTATCATATTGTAGATATCTCTGACCAATGTCTGTGAACTATGCAGAAGGCTTATCTCCTTATGAACACAAAGGAAAATGTGGGATGCCAGAGAAATACGACCCCCCTGATGTTGTTAAAGACAAAGTTCGAGAGCTTGCATCATGGGTAACTCAGAGCCATCATTTTGTTGTACATACTGGTGCAGGGATAAGTACATCTGCCGGGATACCAGACTTCAGAGGACCTAATGGTAGGTTTAGGGGAATCGATAGACCTTCAAAAAGGTAACTCATGCAGTTCTAACAAGTACCCACAATCTATGTTTTTTCTGCAAGAAAAAAGAATGTGAGTGGTGGATAGAAAATCAGTCCCAAGGGTCACTGTCCGGCATCACGAGGCTTGCCAAGTGATGACAGTGATTCTGAGGGGCTTATTTTTGTCGCACCTGCTTGTAGCAGGGTGCGACATAGGCGTCTACCTTTTCGTCCGTGCGTCCATCCATTTGGCTGTCCGTCTATTAACATTTACGTCGAAGTTCGACATTTACGTCAATATTTTTTATTAAGTCACCTACAAACCTCAGCTACCACATCTCCATGACCTTGTGACTGTGTAGGCACCTTGACCTGGTGACTTTGACCTATTTTTTGCGCTCCAGTGAATTTGATCATAATGTCGAAGTTCGACATTTATGTCGAAGTTTGTATTGTAATCAAATATAAGACTAAACAACCATCAAACCTTTCATGAAACAACTCCCTGAGCTGGTGACTGGGCAAGCACCATGACCCGGTGATTGTGTGTCTTTCCATTTGGCCATCCGTCTGTCTGTTAATATATACGTCGAAGTTCGACATTTACATCAAAGTTTTTATTTAAGTCAACTACAAACCTCAGCTACCATCAAACCTTACATGAAACATCTCCCTGACCTTCTGACTTTGTAGCTTCCTTGATCTGGTGACTTTGACCTATATTTTGCGCTCCTGTGAATTTGATCATAATGTCAAAGTTTGACATTTTTGTCGAAGTTTGTATTGTAATCAACTATAAGACTAAACAACCATCACACCTTTCATGAAGCATCTCCCTGCTAAGAATGAAATTTACTTATATATAACTACATTCTGATGATAGCTCCTGTGACCTTTACCTTTAGCAGGTGCGACACCGCCTTCTGTGGAATTCTTGTTCTATCTACCTCTCACGTTCATGTAAAAAAACATTTCTTGCATACATATCTTTCATTTTTGTGAATGGTGTTTTTGTCGCACCTGCTTGTAGCAGGGTGCAACATAGGCGTCCGCTTTTCCGTCCGTCCGCCTGTTAATATTTATGTCGAAGTTCGACATTTACGTCAAGTTTTTATTTAAGTCAACTACAAACCTCAGCTACCATCATATCTTACATGAAGCATCTCCCTGACCTTCTGACTTTGTGGGCACCTTGACCTGGTGACTTTGACCTATATTTTGCGCTCCAGTGACTTTGACCATTACGTCAAAGTTCGACATTATGTCGAAGTTTGTATTGTAATCAACTATAAGACTAAACAACCATCAAACCTTTCACGAAGCATCACCCTGAGCTCCTGACTAAGCAAGCACCTTTACCCGGTGACCTTGACCTATATTTTATGCTCCACTGACTTAGACACAAATTACGTCAATGTTCCAGATCTTCTCAAATAAAAGGCCCACAACCATCAAATCTTGCATAGTGCTTCACCTAGATGTACTAACTCTGCAGGTACCTTGACGTGGTGACCTTGACCTATATTTTATGCTCCAGCAACTTTGACACATTTTACGTCAAAGCTCCAGATTTCCGCAAATAAAAGGCCTACAATCATCAAATGGCCGGCCTCGGTGGCTCAGTTGGATGTGCGTCTGACTGGTGTTCAGGAGGTCGCGGGTTCGACTCCTGCCGGGGTCGGCAACATTCTTTCATGGAGATTGATCATGAAATCTTTTCTACGGTCATTCTCTCCCTTCCGCTGATTCAAGAAGGGCAGTTGTCAGTTTCTGGCGAAAGAATGTGCACTGTACTGGTTAACCGCTTACGTATAAGCCTGCCCAGGAAAGTGTTGATAGGTAAACTGACAGGCTCAAAAATGACCTAAATAGTGTTGACTGGGCCGTTAAACTCCAATACAAACAAACAAACAAACAATCATCAAATCTTGCATAATGCTGCTCCTAGATGTACTGACTCTGTAGGTACTTTGACCTGGTGACTTTGACCTACCGTATATTTTACCCTCCAGTGACTTTGACACAATTTACGTCAATGTTCCAGATCTTCTCAAATAATAAGCCTCGCTTTCGTTCTGATCCTTTGTATGTGTTTAACTTTGCTTGTATGTTGTATTATTTTGTGAACTTATTGAATAAAATATGTTTAAACCAAATAAAAGGCCTGCAACCACCAAATCTTGCATAGTAGTTCTCCTAGATGTACTGACTGTGCAGGTACCTTGACTTGGTGACCATGATCTTTTTTTCACACTCCATTGACTTTTACACATTTTAGGTGGACATTCCATATCTTCTTAACTATAAGGCTTACAACCACCAAACCTTGCATAGTGCTTCTCCTACATTTACTGACTCTGCGGGTACCTTGACCTGGTGAACTTGACCTATATTATGCACTCTAGTGACTTTAACACATTTTACGTCATTGTTCGATATGTGCTTAGATAAATGGCCTACAGCCACCAAACCTTGCATAGTGCTTCTCCTCGATGTACTGATTTGGCACGTACCTTGACCAGGTGACCATGGCCTATATTTTTTGGTCCAGCGGCTTTGACACATTTTACATCAACTATCAACTGCTAAGAATGAAATTTATTTAATAACTACGTTCTGATTGTGGGTCCTGTGACTTTTGCCCCTAGCAGGTGCGACGCCGCCTTCTGCGGAATTCTTGTTTTAAAAATGCAGTCACACTGATTGTCAATGTCTGCCACTTTTGATGACAATAATGCAGCGTTTTTGATACCACTGAATGTGTAGTGATGTCAAACTTAACAACGACAGTGCACATCGAACACATGAAAATTCTCGGTTTTTATCATGTCCCCGGATATGATAGGTTTTTCTATCCCAGGGTTAAGTCCAGGATTTCCTTACCTGGTGTGCAAGAATATGTTATCCTTGTTAGCCCACTTTTCCCCTCTAGAAACTGTGGTTAACACAGAGGATCTTGCATGAGTGTTCATGTATTATTGAATTTATTAAACGAGTTAAGGAAAAGGGATAAAATGGGAGGCTTTGCCGAGCATTTTATGCCTTTTCCTCAACAAGTTTAATAAATTCAATAATACATGGTCACGAATGCAAGATTCTATTTATCATATGACATTTAAAACGCATTTTATTCACGATTGTTTTATAAAAATGTCACTATTCCGCCATTAGTAAACACAATATCGTTAAGGGCGTCGGACATGTAAAGTTACGGGACGTATCTAGCTAATTTGCATATTTAATCCACTAGTGGATTATCAAAAATATTATATGGTGTTATTACACTCTCAGACGCGACGTCATATGATAAAGAGATAATCATTACAGTCTCATTGATGTAATAAATTATAGTATCTACTTGAGTGCCTGGAAAATGCAGAAGATGTTTTAAAATCTGCAAAATAAGAATGATTGTAGTGGATGAATATATACACAAGTGTCTACAATAGAAAAAATTGATCTGAAGGGTAGATGAACCAAGAGGTCTCTCTGAAAGACATCCTTTTCAGAACACTTTAAAAACATGCCTACAAGATATTATGTCCACCAAAGTGAGGGGGACATATTATTTTTGGTTTAATGTCTTCTCACCAAGGTTGGGAGGGGGGCATATTATTTTTGGTGCTGATCCTGTTTGCATTGCCGTCAGCTTTTTTAAAGCAGTATATCTCATAAACCAATGAATGGATTATTACCAAACTTGCCTGGTTACATCACTAGGATTAGGTAAAGTAGTGATTAGGTTTTGATGTCATTGAGCCCATTTCAAGGTCTGAGGTTCCTGAACAGCGTCAATTTTGCGGAAAAATTGGCATTGGCATAGCCTGTTTGAAGCACTATATCTCCTGAAGCTGAAGCAATAAATGAGTTCTTACCAAACTTGCATGATTACATTCCTAGGATCTGGAAACAGTGATTAGGTTCTGATGGCCATGGTCCCATTTTCAAGGTCACAGTCTTCCGAAAAGTGACAAATTTGGGCCAAAAATGGTATGTCTTCACCCTGTCTTAGGAACACATTCATGAATTTTAGTAAAACTTTGTACAATATATCATATTGTAACCTACCTAAGGTTTGATTAGATTTTGATGACCTTGACCTCATTATCAGGTCCACAGATTCTCAAAAACTTGTCAAAGTTGGGCCAAAAATTGTTTTTCTGCACTCTTTCTATGGAACAAATGAATGATATTTGGTCAGTCTTGATACATTGTAGCATTGCAACCTACCTAAAATTTGATTAGATTTTGGCTCCCAAAAACTTTCAAATTTAGACCAAAGAAAAGCTTATTTTATTCCCCGTAATAAGGGCACAGGGCACTTTTACATTTCTGTTAAGCATAGTAGTGTTATAAAATATGTTGGAATGAAGAAATATGAAAAATGTTCCCAAAGTTTTACTCCTTTATACCAGAAACTATAAATTGTTTACTGTAACCTTCAGGGGTATGGACACTTGAACAGAAAGGAGAGAAGCCAAAGTTTAATACAACTTTTGAAGGAGCTGTACCTTCAATAACTCACAGGGCGTTGGTGGCTCTTGAGGCAGCAGGTAAGTGGATTTACAGGTACCCCGGCCCCGTTGTACAGTATGCCATAATTACCACCAGCCTGTGTCTATAACCACATAGTAGCTGACTTAGCTAGCTTGAAAGTTGTCATGGCTACGGCCACTGTTCTGTTAACCCTTATCATGCTGTTCACAACAACCCCTATCTTCGCAAACAGAGTAGATCCAGATCAGATGGCTTCTGAAGAAGCCATCTGATCAGGATCTACATTGTTTGGCATTAAGGTTATGAATTTGTAGGAATAAATTACATCAAGTAATTTGATTGGTTGATAAACAGAAATGGGAGTGGCTTAAATGAATATTCAGCAAGATAAGGGTTAAACTAGGTTGCTCCACACAAAATATCATCCGATAAGATTTATTTAACATTTCCTGCAAATTAAGTTTCACTGATATTGATTGATTAACCCTTTTTTTTTACTGGAAACCCCAAAATGGGTACCTTAGCAAACAGTGCAGGCCCAGATCAGATGCCGCAGAATGCATCAGGGTATTTTGAGCTGTAGCTCGGATCCTGCTTGACAGCTACGATAGCTTGGGTAGTAACCTTAATCAAAGTAGCTCACTATTTCATTGTTGGTCTAATTTTTGACAAGGAATATAGAATGGATGCCTAAAGGCATATGACATGTTGTAAAACTGGACTCGTCACTGTGACTTGCAACTCAATAAACTCAGCTATTTTTTCAGGGCTCCTATTCAGCATTTTGAGTATGATGATTGGGTCCTCCAATTAAGGAGAATTTTAGTGCTTTGAAAAATGTGGAAAATGTAGAATCATGCCGAAAGTCACTGATGTACCATAATGATCCTAAGTATTGTGACAGATAGGTTTAAGCAAACAGTGCAGACCAGATCATACTGCTCCTGAAAGATCAGTCTCATCAGGATCTACACCATTTTCCATCCCATCTCCACTATTTATCCAAGAAAAATAAGAAAATTATCAACAATTTGTCATCTGCTGTAGGGCCTAGATAGTTTTCCAGCAAGAACAATAATTAATACAGTGTTCTTTAACCTGAAAAAAATAAGACAGTAGCTTTTGCCTTGTAGAAGTTTCTAACATTCTGTTTCAGCAAAATTATTTGAATTATTAGTGTTTTGTTTTGTTTGATTTGAAGTTTAACGTCCCCGTCAACACTGTAAAGGTCATTTTGGAAATGTTGCTTCCAATGACATGACATCTCAAGCCCTTCCGCCCAAAGAAACCAATAGGTAGCCCATCAATTTCTTCAAGCCCGATGGCCGGGGGCTAAGAATTATTAGTGTAATTATTGCAATCAACTTTGATGTGTGTGTGTTAAAGGAAACAAACAAATACATGTACATTCATAGACTGGTATCTCCCATTACAGGTATTGTGAAGTATGTGATAAGTCAAAATGTAGACGGCCTTCACATTCGCTCTGGTTTCCCTAGGAACCGTCTGTCAGAACTTCATGGCAACATGTTTGTTGAAGAATGCAATAAGTGTGGTTATCAGGTAGGTCATACTTATTAACAGTTTTAAGATGCCATTCACAACAATTATTGTCTATTTCTCATCTGCTGGTAACTTTAAAAACCATTTTTGCCAACCTTGTGGACTCAGATCAGACTGCTCCTCTAGGGTCCACACTGTTTGCAGAGGAGCAGTCTGATCTGGGTCCACACTGTTTGCCTGTATGTAAATACATTGTATATGTTTGAAAAGTTTGCGAGTATATGCAGCATACAACATAAACAGTCAAAAATTTCAAATGCAGTTTTTCATGGCCTCTTAAGGGTTGATACTGACTGAATTTTGCATTTGATAGAGGGCATGGCAAAACATACAGTAAGACATGCAACCAGCAAAGACTGATCAGCCCGCACCTCTCTGCACAGTCCGATCAGAGATGTGTCTCTTACAACCTCCAGGCTATCCAAAAAGAGAGAAATGAGAATCCTGGCTATACCGGGTGGATGTGCAGGCTGATCTGTATTGTTAACTTGTATGATTTGTTATATGCTGGCTTATTAACCCTTATCTTGCTGAATATTCATTTAAGCCACACCCATTTCTGTCTATCAACCAATCAAATTACTCCATGTAGTTTATTGCTGCAAATTCATAAGCTGAATGCCAAACAGTGTAGATCCTGATCAGATGGCTTCTTCAGAAGCCATCTGATCTGGATCTACACTATTTCCAAAGATAGGGGTTGTCGTGAACAGCAAGATAAGGGTTAAAAACAAAATTCTAACACAGCATGCTTATGGAGGCAATGGAAAGGAACTGTGTTTTATTCAGGCCTCATATTTTTCAGGCATTTGCAGAGTTTCATGCTTTCAGAGCCATAAAAATCCTGACAATTTGGACATGCTGTAATTCTACTATAATTTTAACAAATTGTTTCACGATCCAACAAGGAATCCTAAAGGTGCAGATAGAATGCCAAACAGTGTAGACCCTGATCAGACTGCTCCTGAAGGAGCAGTCTGATATGGGTCTTCACTGTCTGCTTAGGCCTGTCTGTCCAAATACTTAGGATTATTACGGAATTCTGTTTAAAATGACTCTTCAAGGTTTCAAAATCAGGTCTTTCAGGCATGATTAAGCTTGGTCAGTGTGAGGCCTGTTTATTATGCAACAAATCATGGGGTGGAAGGGCATGCCGAGTGATGTCATTGAAAGCTGATAATTTATGATGTCACCTCATATATTCCTTGACAATTGACGATGTAACATCACTTTCTCACGACAAAATATTACAAAAGGATATATATGCATGTCTTGCAGTTAATAATTTTTTGCGGGATCTCTTCTCACAATTGGCAAAAGGTTGTGAGAAATTGAAGGAAACAACAACATTATTGCCCATTTTTAGGAGTACAAGGAGAGCTTTTAATGTCACCCCGGTCGTCTGCATTTGCACGACCATTCCCGTTACACTGCATTAAAGTTTTTCAAATGCTTACATCTCAGCAGTCATTGGTCACAGAGCAAACATATTTGGAACTTGAGTACCTGGGAGGGTCTTCTGAGATTCCAAGAGAATATACCCCTGAGTTCTTGCCCAGGGGTGGGGCTAGGTGTCAAAATCTAGGGACCTTTGTAATACTGTGTTACTAAGTTTTTCAAATGTTTATATCTCGACACTCACTCATCACAGAGCATTCATATTTACAACTTTTATACCTGGGAGGGTCTTCTGAGATTCCAAAGGAACCTGCCCCTAGGTCCATACCTGTTGGGCCCATCGGCACTTGGAGAAATAGATTGGGCTGCAGGCTGCTTCCATGCAGAGCTGAAACTGACCACACATGAGTACTGGTAAACCACTTAGTCTTAGAAGGACTAAGCCTGCCCAGGCAGAGTCTTGTGAGTCAGACCGTCCAATGCATGTAGGTCTTCTGGTTTCATTGGAAGGCAGGGCTTGAGATGTCATTTAATCTCAATGTAGGGTAAATGTCCCACAAAATTGGAAGCAGCATCTCCAAAATGACCTAAATAGTGCTGATTGGGACATGAAACCAATTCAAACAAACAAAATCATACCTGTGGGGTGGGGCTAGGGGTCAAAATCTAGGACATCTTTGTAATATGCATTTCCATTATGTTAGTAAGTTATAGACACACCGGGTTATACATCAGCCAACTATGTGACATTGGTTCAAGTGTCAAAGGGTGGAGGTCATGATGACCTACATTTCACGATCCAGTGATTTTACCTTATATCTTGAAGAGTTTTTGTTGCAGAAATGTCATACGTGGGTTATTAGTTCCAAGTGACTCGATTATTGACCTCAAAATATATCTAGTTCAGGGTGACCTATATTTCATGGTTCAGTGATTTTGCCTTTTTTTCTTGAATGCTATTTGACAGAGAAACGTAATACCTGGTTTATTAGTTCCATGTTAACTGATAATTGACCTCAAAATATATCTATGTCAGTGTGACCTATATTTAATGGGTCAGTGATTTTGCCTTATATTTTGAATAGTATTTGATGGAGAATTGCCATACCTGGCATATAAATTCCATGTGACCTGATGATTGACATAAAATATATTTAGGTCAGTGTGACCTTTATTTCAATGGTGCAGTGATTTTGCTTTATAACTAAAAGTAGAAGTAAAACAATAATCAGGAATCGATACAATTAACTTACTCCACCCATCAAAGACACCAAAGGGAAAGAAACACAAACATGAAGCGACCAGATCATAACAGAAACAAAGGAAGACCATAAGGACAGTTACTTTCCCACAAAATGGCCAAATGGCCATCCACAATACAAAGACACAAGTGATACACACAGTAAGTAACAAACAACAACATAAATAAACGGCCACAGAAGAAACGCCTTAGAACGGTCAGAGGAAAGAATTCTACTGGGGGTGGTAAATCGATTTTACGTGGCCACAATCCTCGCCCTTACTTCCGTCGCGATTTAGACAAATAATTTGTTCAGTCCGCATGAAGGCCTCCTTACTCATCAGTGCAACATCTCCGTGAACACAAATGATCAAACAACCACAGAGATGAAACAACGGTGAGGACTTGACAGCAAGAAACCTATTTGATTGAGAAATGTCATATTACTTCCATGCAACCAGATGATTGACCTCAAAGTATATCTAGGTCAGTGTGACCTATATGTCATGGTTTAGTGATTTTGTCATATATCTTGTAAACTATTTGATGGAGCAACTTCATACCTGGATTATCAATCCCATCTGATCCTATGAATGACATACATGTATAAATATATCTAGGTCATTGGGACCTATATTTCATGATTGTGCTATATGTTTTAAATACTTTTTCATGGAGAAGCTTCATACCTGGATTGTAAGTTCCATGTTACCAGATGACCGACTTAAAAATATATCAAGGTAATGAAAACCCACAATATATGTAAAAATAAGGAAAATTGAGCCAGCACACAACAAAAGTTACAATGAGACATGTGCGCCCAGCGAAGACTCAGATAAGCCTTTGCATCCACACAGTCTGATCAGAGTCTTCACTGTGCGTTCTGATGATAGCTAATGGTCCATTGCTCCTTCATGCAGCAAGAAAAGTCTCTCGTTAGACTATATGGATGTGCAGGCTGATCTGGTTCTTCACTTGGGCCACAGGTCTTATGGTAGGTTTTGATGTGCGCTCGCTCAATTATCCTTGTTATCACCAAATACCCACCTTATCTGTTGCAATGTAGTGTTGAAGTTATGTACACTGGTAGTGGTGAAAACTCTATATCTATGGTTATTGCTGAAGTCATGTACACAATTTCAATGGTGAAAACTCTGTTGCTATGGCTTTTGTTGAAGTAATGTACACTCCCAGGGGTGAACCCCACTCCCCCCTGCCACACACACACAAAATATTTAAGGGGAATGGGAACACCTGGCAGATTCCCCCCCCCCCCCCCCCCCCCATTTTTCAAAGGGAGACAACTTTCGGAACTTCCTGTTCGCTTTAAGCTTTGTCCCTCAGGAACATATTCTTTACTTTAAGAATTGACCCATATTGATATGGAAAATCAAGATTCTTTTGGTGGAGTTGCCTTCCCTGAAAATGTATCCATTCCGCCTAACAGACAACAACAAAAAAGTGAAAACAGAAACAATAGAAACCTCCGACAACAAACAACAGTCCAGCCTACATTTTGCTATATTACCTGTATTGTTATAAATTGAATAAATTTATTTAGCCACACCCATTTCTGACTATCAACCAAATTACTAGGTATAATGTATTCATTCAATTCACAACTTGCATAACAAACATTGTAGTTCCTGATCTGAATCTACACTGTTCTGGTCATTAGAGATTGTGATGGTTCGTTTTCATGATAATCTGATGTTCAAACTAGTAGTTTGAAACTACTATATTTACTCTAAATATTCAGACACCTCAACTTTGTACCATGCTTGTTTAAAAGTTAAAACAAGTACAGCTGACTACCTGGTGTTGTGTTTAAAAAAGCTGAATTAGTGGCAAACATTGTACACCCTTTTTGTGGCATATCATCAGGCTCTACACTGTTTGCTCAGCTCTTCTGACCTAATTCATAAAGTAAATATGGAAGGTGTTTCCAGTTTTGAAGTTTGAACATTTTCTGTAGAGGTGTCAGATTATAACATTGTTCTGCAATGGAAGCTTAGGTGGTTTTTCACTGGGTGCTCAGATGTCCGCCCACCTCTGATTAACTGTCTGCTCAAAAATCGAAATAAGTGAAATAATCTTTGAAGGGAGGTAAAACCAATCCCCCTCCCCTCCCACCCCCAAAAAATAAAGAAACTAGATCGCACAGTCGATGGTAT
This sequence comes from Lucinisca nassula, assembly GCA_963580285.1. NCBI lineage: Eukaryota > Metazoa > Mollusca > Bivalvia > Lucinida > Lucinidae > Lucinisca > Lucinisca nassula. The sequence goes on along the minus strand of OY757018.1, from coordinate 106,423,201 downwards.
ACCATTTCAAATACCTGTTTTTTTTTCTATAAATAACACTACTGACTATGTATAAGGTAGCCAAAACTACACGTAAGTTAAAAAAAAGTTGCCAAGAACATTCTAACTGATAAGCCAAGTTTCAGAAGTGAAACCCGAATAGTTTAGAAGATATGGCAAAGTCATACTTTTTGACCTTTGACCTTGGGGTTATGTTGGGGTCCACCAAAAGTATCCCAATTTATTCTATATTCCAAGGGCCAGCCAATAACCAAGTTTTAGAAGTGTAACTCCAATAGTTTTGAATATATGGCAAAGTCATACTTTTTGACCTTTGACCTTGGGGTCGTGTTGAGGTCAAGGTCACACCAAAAGTAGCTCAATTCTATATTCCAAGCGCCATCCAATAACCAAAGTTTCAGAAGTGTAACTCCAGTAGTTTAGAAGATATGGCAAAGTCATACTTTTTGACCTTTGACCTTGAGGTCAAGTTCGAACTCAAAGGTCACACCAAATATAGCCCAGTGCCCTCTACATTCCATAAACCAGCAAATAACTGAGTTTTAGAAGTGTAACCCCAACACTTTAGAAGATATGGCCAAATTCTACCTTTTGACCTTTGGTCTTGGGGTCATGTTGACATCAAGGTCACATAAAATTTAGCCACCTACATCCCATGTACTATCCACAGGCAGAGTTTGAAAAGTGTACCTTAACCGGTTTCAGAGGAGATCAATTCAAAAGAAACGTGACGGACGTACATACATACATACATACATACATACATACATACATACATACATACATACATACATACATACATACATAAAAACATACTGGCCCCCGTCTAGCAGGACTTGAAGAAATAGATGGGCTATATGATGCTTCCACGCAGAGCTGAAACCGACCGCAAACGAGTACTGGCAAACCGCTTAGAGGATCTAAGCCTGTCCAGGCTTATAAACTGTCCATGCTTATAAACCCTATTGGTTTAATACCCTTGGCCCCTGCCTATCGGGGCTTGAAGAAATATATGGGCTGCATGATGCTTCCACGCAGAGCTGAAACTGACCCGCACACGAGTACTGGTAACCCGCTTGGAGGATCTAAGCCTGCCCAGGCAAAGTGGTGCGCGAGTCGGACCGCCCATGCTTATAAACCCTATTGGTTTCATTGGGCGACAGGACTTGAGATGTCATTTCATCCCAATGTCGGGTAAAAGTCCCACAAAATTGGAAGCAAGGCTCCAAAATGACCTTTACAGTGTTGATAGGGACGCTAAACCCTCAAATCAAACAAACAAAATCAAATGAATACCCAAAACATAGGTTTTTATGGCGAATTGATAAAAAACATCCTTCAGTAATCACAAAATACCAACCTTAACTGTTGCTATGCATAACAAGGTTGTGGTATACATTAACCCTTGTCCTGCTGAGCCCGGATATGTCATATCTTTCAAACAATGAAGATCCAGAACAGTTGGCTTCTGTCTTCTGATCAGGATTTTCATTGTTTGTCATTCAGCTTATGAATTTGTTGCAATAGTTTGCATCAAGTAATCTGATTGGTTGATAATCAGTAGTGGGTGTGGCATATATAAATATTCTGCAAGTCAATGGTTAATCTTCCTCCTTTCAGTATATTAGAAGCAGTGTAGTTCCTACAATGGGTGTTAAGCTAACTGGTAATCCTTGTATACAGCGGAAGTCACGAGGCCTCTGCAGGTAGGTTAAATTGGTTGTCCTGAAAGTGAAGATCATCTTATCCCATTTTCAGTGTTCAGATTGTTTTTAGCTCACCGTCACGTAGTGACGAGGTGAGCTTTTGGGATCACTTTTTGTCCGTCGTGCGTCCGTGCGTGTGTGCGTACGTAAACAATTTCTTCAAACGACATCTATTCCTAAACCACTGATCGGATTTTGACCAAACTTCACAGGAATGATCCTTAGGTGGTCCCCTTTCAAAGTTGTTCAAATGGTTCCAGTCCGTTGCACATCTAGGTCACAGGAGCCAAAAATAGATTTTTTTCACCGAAAACTTAAAAAATCTTCTTCTCTGAAACCACAAGGCCCAGGTCTTTGATATTTGGTATGAAGTTTCATCTAGTGGACCCCTACAAAGATTGTTCAAATTATAGTGCTGGGGCCAAAAATGCCCCCGCCCCAGGGCCCTTAGGTTTTACATGGGCTTAAATAGGGAAAATATTTAAAAATCTTCTTCTCTGAAACCGCAAGGCCCAGGTCTTTGCTATTTGGTATGAAGCTTCATCTAGTGGACCCCTACCAAGATTGTTCAAATTAGAGTGCTGGGGCCAAAAATGCCCCCGCCCCGGGGCCCTTTGGTGTAACATGGGCATATATAGGGAAAATCTTTAAAAAACTTCTTCTCTGATACTGCAAGGCCCAGGTCTTTGCTATTTGGTATAAAGCTTCATCTAGTGGACCTCTACCAAGATTGTTCAAATTATAGTGCTGGGGCCAAAAATGCCCCCGCCCCGGGGCCCTTTGGTTTTACATATGCTTATATAGGGAAAATCTTGAAAAATCTTCTTCTCTGAAACCACAAGGCCTAGGTCTTTGACATTTGGTATGAAGCTTCATCTAGTGGACCTCTACCAAGATTGTTCAAATTATAGCCCTGGGGCAAAAAAATGCCCCCGCTCCAGGGCCCTTTTGTTTAACATAGACTTATATAGGGAATATCTTGAAAAATCTTCTTCTCTGAATCCACATGGCCTAGGTCTTTGATATTCCGTGTGAAATTTCATCTAGTGGACCTCTATCAAGATTGTTAAAATTAAAGCCCAGGGGCCAAACATGTCCCCGCCCCGAGGCCCTTTGGTTTTATATGGGCTTATATAGGGAAATCTTTGAAAACCTTTCTTCTCTGAAACTGCAAGGCCCATGTCTTTGATATTTGGTATGGAGCTTCATCTAGTGGACCTCTAAAAAAATCTTCTCCTCTGAAACCGCAAGGCCCAGGTCTTTGATATTTGGTGTGTAGCTTCATCTAGTGGACCTTTGCCAAGATTGTTAAAGTTATAGCCTTTGTTGATATTTGGTATGAAGCTTCACATTTTTAGACCTCTCTCGACATTATGCACATTATAGCCCTGGGGTCAATAATGGCCCTCCCTGGGGCCCACTTGTTATTCTATGGATCAGGTGAGCGTTCAAGGGCCATCATGGCCCTCTTGTTTGTTTGTTTGGAGGTTTATCGTCCCCGTCAACACTATTTAGGTCATTTTGGAGACGTTGCTTCCAATTTTGTGGGACTTTTACCCGACATTGAGATTAAATGACATCTGAAGCCCTGTCGCCCAATGAAACCAAAAGGCTTATATGCATCGGATGGTCTGACTTGCACCACTTTGCCTGGGCAGGCTTAGTCCTTCTAAGCGGTTTAGCAGTAGTCATGAGTGGTCAGTTTCAGCTCTTCGTGGAAGCAACATGCAGCCCATCTATTTCTTCAAGCCCCAATGGATGGGGGTGGTATTCTGATTGTAGGGCATGCCAATGTGATTTTGATACAACCTTGCCATTCTTAAGATGGTATGGACTGCAGCAAGTAAAAAAGGATCTTCGCATTTGTGTGCTCAGGGTAGACTCAAATCGGTCTGTACACAACATTTCCATAAAAATCCTAAAATTCGGACACCTTGAGGACTTGCTGTATTTCTCGTAGAGTTTTAACCCTTGTCCTGCTAATCCCAGATATGCCTTATCTTTGAAACAATGTAGATCCAGATCAGATGGCTTCTGATGAAGCCATCTGATCAGGATCTACATTGTTTGCCATTCAGATTGTGAATTTGTTGCAATAATTTGCATCAAGTAATTTGATTGGTTGATTATCGGTAGTGGGTGTGGCATATATAAATATTCAGCAGAACAAGGGTTAACAAGGAGCCCAAAAGGTCCAGACTGAGTGGCAAATAGTGTAGACCCTAATCAGACTGCTCCTGAAGGGTCTGCACTGTTGGCTCGGGCTTATCTGTCGCAATACTTAGGGTCATTACTGTAGTCAGAATTCCACTATAACCCTTATCTTGCTGAATATTCATATAAGCAGCGCCCATTTCTGTCTATCAACCAATCAAATTACTTGATTTAATTTATTCCTACAAATTTATAATTGAATGTCAAACAGTGTAGATCCTGATCAGATGGCTTCTTCAGAAGCCATCTGGTCTGGATCTGCACTGTTTCCAAAGATAGGGGATGTCGTGAACAGCAAGATAAGGGTTAAACAACTGCTTTAGGAAGCTATATGTCAATTTTCATCCAGATTTGTGCACAGCAAAGACTGATCAGACTGCATGAATGTGCAGGCTGTTCAGACTGCTTGAATGCACAGGCTGGTCAGAGTCTGTTGGGTACAGATGCCCAATGTCCCCATTTCATTGCATTGTCCATATGGCATCACAAGTAAGAGTTAATATTACCACTACACACCAGAGTCAGATCACTTGGTTGCATTGCATATCTTCACAACTTTCTTCTCTGAAACCATAAATTAAGGCTCAGAGCTAAGATACTTAGCATGTAGCAATGTTAAGTGGTCGCCTGCATAAATCCTGGCAACCATGCTACTGGAGCACAAATTTGTCATGCCCCAGGGCTCACTAACTCCCATAGACTTATAATGGGAAAAACTTTAAAAAGATCTTCTTCTCTGAACCCATAAGGCCAAGAGCTTAGATATTTAGTATGTAGCAGTGGTAAGTGGTCACCTACATACATGCTGCCAATCATGCCCTCAGGTCAAAACTGGCCATACCCAGGGCTCATTAGCTACCATAGACTTTCAATGAGAAAAACTTTAAAACTTTTCTTCTCTGAACTATAAGGCCCAAAACTATGATATTTTATGTGTGGCAATGTTAAAGACACATTTTTTTTCCTTATACAAAAGGGGTGGCCTGTCTAATGATCTCCAATAAACATTTCCTTCGGACCATAGTGCACATCAAAGGCTTATCTTATCTAAGTGATTATGAGGTGATTATGAGCAGATTGCTATGTTTAATAGGGGGTTCAATAAGGGTACTTGAGTGACAGTATAATTTACTGAGATTGTTTCAAAAAAATATATTGTTTTAAGTTACTTCTTTTATTAAATAAATAAAGTAAACAAAACACTGATATCCATTGTTTCCTTTACTCAAAAGCGCAAAAAAGTAACAAACAAGGTAAATTAATTGATTAACCTCAAAATTTAATAAAAATTACCTTTATTATTTATGTTTATTTTCTTTTTATTTATTTATTTTGGTTGAAAGTATGTGACACACAAATCATATAATGTCTAAAACATTAGCATTTTATAGTTTCAGTCAAGATGGAACTATAAAATGCTCTTTGTTTTAGACACAATCATATAAAAGAAAAGAAAAAAAATAAATGTTATCAAGATTTTATCTGAAAAAAAAAATCATTTTTTGGTGGAAAACAATTACCAATATATTTGAATTGGCATTTTCTGTAATGATTATAAATAATGGCTACTAAATATAAAATTGGAAAAAGTGCTATGCAAATTAAAATAAGGACTTAGGTGTAAATGAATAGATGTCATTCCCTAGGTAATTTATTACCCTCTCTTGGTCCCCTACCTGTATGACAGCCTGCATACCCCAAGTGGATTTTATCTCAATGCTGGATTCTTTAATAAACAGTCATTAGGTTGTTATGTAATCGAAAAATGTGTCTTTAAGTGATCTTCTACATGTAATAAATCTTGCCAGCCATGTCCCTATGTAGCAGCATTAAGTGGTCACCCATATAAATCCTGATAACCATGCCCCTGGGGTCCAAACTCATCACACCCCAGGGAGTCATTTGTTTACATAGCACTCTATAGCCATAGAACCTTCAAAAATCTTCTCTGAAACCATGAGGCCCAGGGGGTAAATATTTTTAGTATTGGCAACGTTAAGTGGTCGTCTACATAAGTGATGCCAACCATGCCCTAAGGGTCCAAAATTGGCCATGCCCATGGGCCAATTAGCTCCTGGAAAGAAAACTTCAAAATCTTCTTTGAAACCATGAGGCATACTAAATATGTTAGCTGTGGGCCTTGTGGTTGCAAAGAAGATTTTTTACCAGAGTTATGACCCTTTGTCACTTTTAGCCATTTTATCAACAAAAGTTTTTGTCTCTGAAATTCTCCCTACAGTGTAGAAGGGATTTTGATGAAACTTTATAGTTATTGTTCCCATGACCTGAAGATGATCATATTTTATCAAGGTCATGCTCAACTGATTACTGAACCTTCTTAGGGTTTTGGCACCTTGTCAGTTATAACCATTCTGTTAGCCAAAAAATTCTTGTCTCTACATCTTCATTTTTCGAGGAATTTTGATGAGCTTTACAGTTATTGTTCCCATGACCTGAAGATGATGATATTTGATTTGTTCTTACTGTAATGTACCAAAATTATCTCAATTTTTTTTTTCAAATGAAGTATTGGCCCTGCAGCTTCTTACAATTTTCAATGTTTGATGAAACCTTTCAGTTATTGTTCCCATCAATGTTGCCAACGGAAATGGTAATCTTTGCAACTCCTTATTCGTCTTAAGTAATCATCATTTACAGTTTTGGAGATCACTTTTTTGTGTCAGAACCCCCAAAACGAGTACCCTGGCAAATAGTGCAGGCCCAGATCAGACATTACAGAATGCGGCATCTGATCAGCGCCTACACTATCTGCAAAAAAATCAGCCATTTTCCAAACCAATTTTGAAGAAAACGCAACCTGACATCCCTAAATTTTGAAATGGACTCTTGCTATGTAAAAGGAGGAAGATTCAATTTGATACAAAAAGCCTTTTGTTCCCATTTTCTATTGATAATTTCTAATTTTCATATGGAATATTCATTGTTACCATTTTTCATGCAAGAATTTTCATATTCTTTCACTTTTTAACATTGACAATTTTTAGCTCACCAGAGCCGAAGGCTCCGGGGGAGCTTATAGGATAGGCAGTTGTCCGTCGTCGTCTGTGTCGTCTGCGTCAACATTTTCAAACGACATCTCCTCTGAAGCCACTGGGCCGATTCAGGCCAAATTTCATCTGTAGCATCCTTGGGCAGGGGGATTGAAAGTTTGTGTTTTTAATGAAAATTGGCTCATTAGTTTGGTTGCTATGGCAACTTAAGAGTTTCCATAGACTTATAATGGGGAAAATAGAAAAATGGCATTTACTGCCAAACCTTTGCAGATATTTTGACAAAACTTTCATAGAAATGTTCCTTAGGCAATCTACTATCTGCCATATGATTTTAGACCTACTGCTCATTTCTATTGGTTGCCATGGAAACCATAATAGAAAAAAAAAATACTTCAAAAATCATCTCCTCAGAAACCCAATGCTCTATTAGGCTGAGAGTTTTTGGAAATATTCACTATATTTGCCTTTATAGGTTTTGTGTTTTTTTTATAAAATTTGGCTCTTTTGTTTGGTTGCTATGGCAACTTAGATTTTCCATAGACTTACAATGGGGAAAATTGAAAAATGGCATTTGCTGCCAAGTTATTGCAGATATTTTGACAAAACTTAAATAGAAATGTTCCTTGAGTAAATGTCTCACAGCCATATGCTTTAATGCCAACACGGGGGTCCCCCAAGTTAAGCCGGGGCCATGCCCCACCCCCTCCACTTCATAAAAGGCCATATAACTCGGAAACCATCCAGATCCCCACCCCCAAACCATATATATTCTTGTTCCTTATGATAAGATGCATTCAGTGACACCAACCTGGGGGTCCCCCGGTACATGCAGGGGTCATGCCCCACCCCCTCCATTCCATAAAAGGCCCAATATCTTGGAAACCTTACAGATCCCCACCCCTAAACCATATATATTCTTGTTCCGTATGAAAATATACATTCACTGACACCAACTTGGCGGTCTCCTGGGGTGCCCCTGGGCCTTGCCCCACCCCTTCTTCTTCACAAAAGGCCATTTAGATCCCCACTGGCACCCTAAAACCATATATATTCTTGTTCCTTATGATGAGATGCATTCAGTGACACCAACCTGGGGGTCCCCCGGGTTGTGCCAGGGTCATGCCCCACCCCTTACATTTCATAAAAGGCCCTATATCTTGGAAACCTTACAGATCCCACCCCTAAACCCTATATATTCTTGTTCCTTATGAAGAGACTCATTCATTGACACCAATTTTGGGGTCTTCCTGGGTGCGCCGGGGCCTTGCCCCACCCCTCCACTTCACAAAAGGCCATCTATCTCAGAAACCATTCAGATCCCCGCCCCAAAATCTAATATATTCTTGTTTCTTATGATATGACACATTCATTGACACTAACCTGGGGGTCCCCCAGGATGTGCCGGAGTCGTGCTCCACCCTTCATTTCATTAAAGACCCAATATCTTGGAAACCGTCTAGATCTCCACCTCTAACCATATATATTGTTGTTCCTTATGATAAGACACATTCATTGACGTCAACCTGGAGGTCTTCCAGGTCAAGCAAGGGCCTTGCCCCACCCCACCACTTCACAAAAGGCTATATATCTCAGAAATTGTTCAGAGCCCCACCCCTTAACCATATATAATTATCTTCTTTGTGATAAGACACATTCAAATAACACTAGCTTGGGAGTCATCCAGACTGCCTGGGTCATGCACCACTGCTTTACTTCATTAAAAGCCATATATCTCAGAAATCATTCAGATACCCACCCATAAACTATAATATTCTTGTTCCTTATGATAAGACTCATTCAGTCACAACAGTCTGGGGGTCACTTTGTGCTAGAGCAATGCTCCCTGCCCCTCCACTTTATAAGGCCATATATTTCGGTAAAAAAACCATTCAAATCCCCACCCTATAATCATATATGTTCTTGTTCCTTATCAGTAGCACACCCACTTGGGGGTCGTAGGGGCCATTCCTCTCCTTTCCATGTTATAGAAGTGCCTCATATATTAGAAACCATTCAGATTCCCACCCATAAAACCATATATAAATATTCTTGGTCCTTATAGGGACAACAATCTTGGGCTTTCCTGGGATCAACAGGACATGCCCCAACCCCTCCACCGCTTAAGAGGCCTTATTACTCCGGTATACAGATCCCCACTGCTACACCATATATATTCTTATTCCTTATAATAAGACTCATTTAGTGATACCAACCATGGCTCCATTGGGTCCATGCCGTACACCCTCTACTTAATAAAAGGCCTAAAGTTTTAGATACTGAGTCCATATGGATGCTCATTTGGATATAGGGGTTCATTTGGGAGACTTTATAATTGGTAGATTAAAATGGTACATGGCTGTCATTGGGCAGTGCCCACCTGAGCTCTGGTGAGCATAGTGGCCCATGGGCCTCTTGTTTATTATTTCAGAGGCAAGTTGCAAGATACAATTCTAGATTGGGAGCATGCTTTGCCAGAGCATGACCTTGATCTTGCAGACAGTCATTCCAGGTAAAAGAATACTTTTTTAGCTCACCTGAGCCAAAGGCTCAGATTGAGCTATTGTGATCGTTCACCGTCCGTTGTCGTCGTCGTCCTTGTCGTCTGTCCGTTCACAATTTCTTTAAATATCATCTCCACCTAAACCACGAAACAGATTCTGACCAAACTTGGCAGAAATGATCCTTAGGTGGTTGTCTCTCAAAGTTGTTCAAAGAATTCAATCCCATGCAGGACTCTGGTTGCCATGCCAACGATAAGGGGAAAATAAGAAAAAACCTTTAAAAATCTTATTCTCTGAAACCAGAAGGGCTAGGTCTTAAATTATAGCCCTGGGGCCAAAAACGGCACCGCCCCGGGGCCCACTGGTTTTATATAGGCTGATATAGGGAAAACATATAAAAATCTTCTTGTCTGAAACCAGAAGGTCCAGGTCTTTGATATTTGGTATGAAGCTTCATATAGTAGACCTCTACCAAGATTGTTCAAATTATAGCCCTGGGGCAAAAATGGCCCTGCCCCAGGGCCCACTGGTTTTATATAGGCTGATATAGGGAAAACATATAAAAATCTTCTTGTCTAAAACCAGAAGGCCCAGGTCTTTGATGTTTGGTATGAAGCTTCATCTAGTAAACCTCTACCAAGATTGTTCAAATTATAGCCTTGGGGCCAAAAACGACCCCACGCCGGGGCCCACTGGTTTTACATATGCTTATATAAAGAAAACCTTTAAAAATCCTCTCCTCTGAAACCAGAAGGCCCAGGTCTTTGATATTTGATATGAAGCTTCATCTAATGGACCTCTACCTAGATTGTTCGAATTACAGCCCTGGGGCCAAAAACGACCCCGCCCCGGGGCCAGCTGGTATTACATAGGCTAATATAGGGAAAACCTTTAAAAAATCTTCTTCTCTGAAGCCAGAAGGCCCAGGTCTTTGATATTTGGTATGAAGCTTCATCTAGTGGACCTCTACCAAGATTTTTCAAATTATAGCCCTGGGGCCAAAAATGGTTTTATATACGCTGATATAGGGAAAACATATAAAAATCTTCTTGTCTGAAACCAGAAGGCCCAGGTCTTTTGGTATGAAGCTTCATCTAGTGAACCTCTACCAAGATTGTTCGAATTACAGCCCTGGGGTGCAAAAACGACCCCGCCCTGGGGCTAACTGGTATAACATAGGCTTATATAGGGAAAACCTTTAAAAAATCTTCTTCTCTGAAGCCAGAAGGCCCAGGTCTTTGATATTTGGTATGAAGCTTCATCTAGTGGACCTCTACCAAGATTTTTCAAATTATAGCCCTGGGGCCAAAAATGGTTTTATATAGGCTGATATAGGGAAAACATACAAAAATCTTCTTGTCTGAAACCATAAGGCCCAGGTCTTTTGGTATGAAGCTTCATCTAGTGGACCTCTACCAAGATTGTTCGAATTACAGCCCTGGGGGGCAAAAACGACCCCGCCCTGGGGTAAACTGGTATTGCATAGGCTTATATAGGGAAAACCTTTAAAAAATCTTCTTTGAAACCAGAAGGCCCAGGTCTTTGATATTTGGTATGAAGCTTCATCAAGTGGATCTCTACCTAGATTGTTCAAATTATAGCCCTGGGGCCAAAAACGACCCTGCCCAGGGGCCATCTGGTATTACATAGGCTTACATAACCAGAGGTAAGGGCGAGGATTATGGCCATGTAAAATCGATTTAAGCCCCCAAGTGGAATTCTTTCCACTGACCGTTCCAAGGCGGTTCTTCTGTGGCGGTTTATTTATGTTGTTGTTTGTTACTACTTACTGTGTGTATCACTTGTGTCCTTTTATTTTGGATGGCCATTTGGCCATTTTGTGGGAAAGTAACTGTCCTTATGGCCATCCTTTGTTTAGGTTTCCATTATAGTCTTGTCGCTTCATGTTTGTGTTTCTTTCCCTTTGGTTCTTTGATGGGTGGAGTAAGTTAATTGTATTGATTCTTGATCTTTGTTTTACTTCTACTTTATATAGGGAAGTCCTTTAAAAAATCTTCACTGAAACCAGAAGGCCCAGGTCTTTGACATTGGGTATGAAGCTTCATCTAATGGACCTATACATAGATTGTTCAAATGATAGCCCCGGGGCTAATAATGCCCCCGCACCGGGGCCCACTGGTTTTACATTGGCTTATATTGGGAAAAATCTGTAAAAATTTTCTTGTCTGAAACCAGAAGGCCAAGGCCTTTGATATTTGGTATGAAGCTTCATCTAGTGGACCTCTACCAAGATGGTTAAACTTGTAGCCCTGAGGCCAAAAACGACCCTGCCCCAGGGCCCACTGGTTTTACATTGGCTAATATAGGGAAAACCTTTAAAAATCTTCTTCTCTGAAACCAGAAAGCTCAGGTCCTTGATATTTGGTATAGATATGTTCTATAAAAGGGTCATTCATTAAGTGGACCTCTACCAAGATTGTTCAAATTAAAGGGCTGGGGCCAAAAATGCTCCTGTGCCGGGGCCCACTGGTTTTACATAGGCTTATAGAGGGAAACCTGTAAAAATCTTTTTGTCTGAAACCAGACGGCCCAGGTCTTAGATATTTGGTTTGAAGCGTCATCTAGTGGACCTCTACCAAGGTTGTTCAATTTATAGCCCTGGGGTCAAAAAGAATTTATATAGGGAAAACATATAAAAATCTTCTTGTCTGAAACCAGAAGGCCCAGGTCTTTGATATTTGGTATGAAGCTTCAACAAATGGACCTCTACCATGATCATTCAAATCATAGCAAGGGGCCAAAAATGACACCGCCCTTGGGCCCACTGGTTTTACATAGACTTATATAGAGAAAACTTTTACAAATTTTCTTGTCCGAGACTATAAGGCCCATGCCTTTGATATTCAATGTTAAACTTCATTCAGTGGACCTCTGCTTAGATTGTTCAAATTATAGACCTGGTTCCAAAAAATTGCACTGCCCTGGGGCCTACATGTTAATCTCTTAGCTCAGGTGAGCGATATAGGACCATCATGGTCCTCTTGTTATTGGAATACTTACCATAATTTATGAAGGGAAGTTGTCAGTTACACTCCAATTTTTTTTCATGAAAAGTGAGGGGACATAATTATTATTCAGTGTTCATTGGTATGTTTGTTTAATTTGATGTTTAACGTCCCCGTCAACACTGTAAAGGTCATTTTGGAGATGTTGCTTCCAATTTTGTGTGACTTTTACCCGACATTGAGATGAAATGACATCTCAAACCCTGCCGCCCAATGAAACTAATAGGGTTTATAAGCATGGACGGTCCGACGCGTACTGCTTTGCCTGGGCAGGCTCAGATCCTCTAAGCTGTTTACCAGTACTCGTGTGCAGGTCGGTTTCAGCTCTGAGTGGAAGCATCATGCAGCCCATCCATTTCTTCAAGCCCAGATGGGCGGGGGCCGTCAGTGTTCATTGCCTCTGTGATTATGTAACCTTTTCTTTTGATAGTGTGTCATTGTGTGCACTTCTCTAAACCCATTTTGTAACAAATGAAATCTCCCTCCTTATATGTAGCAAGTGTCCAATAAAAATTTAGGGGTGTCAGGTTTCATTTTCTTCAAAATTGCTTTGGAAAATGGCTGAATTTTAAGCCATTATAACCTGAATACTGAATAGAAAAAATGTGTGGGGTCAGTACATTTTGCTCATCAAGTATTTTATGGAAAGAAGTTGTATGCTGGTGAAAGAATGTGTACAACACATTAACTATTTGAAAGGTCAAACTATGAGTAGTCTATCTCACTGTCTTGACATGATGTTGATGATGATGACTGGGTCATTAAACACAGAAACAAAGCAAAAAAGACATTGTGATGATAATTTCTGAGTTTTTAGCCAGATTAGTTGAATGTTCTAGCACAGAAGTCCATCTCGAGATTAACTCATTGTACACAGAAAAAAACCAAAACGGGTCACTGGAAAACAGAGCCGGCTCAGAATGTGTGGTCTGATCAGGGCCTACACTGTTTACAAAACGTTCAGCAATTTTAAAATCCCTTTCTTAAATCAACTCCATCTGGTACCCCATAATTTCAAAATGGACTCCTGCTTTTTATAAAATGGAAGTGAAGGCAATGATCAGGAATCAATACAATTAGCCCACACCTCCCATCAGAGACACCAAAGGGAAAGAAACACAATAATGAAATAACTAGACCCTAATGGAAACATCAATAGCAGAAAGCCAAAAGGACAGTTACTTTCCCACAAAATGGCATACTGACTCTCCAAAACAAAAGATATAAGCGATACACACATTCAAAGACAAATCATAACAAAAATAAACTGCAACAGGTAGGAGTGTAACGATGCATCGGACTATCGATGCATTGCGATAGGCACTGGGCCGATAGTACTGCATCGATGGTAAAGTTAAACATCGATGACTATCGCCGATAGTGTTTTGAACTATCGATAGTTTCGATAGTTTTCAATATCACAAGTTTTTCAGATAATTCCCGAAAGTGTTTTCATTCTTGTGCCCGGTCAAGCGTCAAACTGTATATTGTCCTAATTAAATTATAATCCAATAATCTCCCGTGTCAGTGGGGGTCAACGGCTGCTTGTTGCGAGATAAAGACAATAACATTACAGCCGAATCGTGATTTGATGGTAGCCTACAGGTATACGGTGTTTATGCATCCTATTTGTTATGCATTATCCACTTTACACCCAATGTTGTTATAGAGTCAGCACGCTGAAAATTTCTTCATTGAACTGGTAAATTTACTGCTTTCTCAAGCACATTTCAACAGTGAACACTTTTAGAAATAATTGACACGGACGACCGCACATGTTTTGATTACGCTAATCTGCAAGCTGTCTGTAAGCCAGTGGTAAGAAAAGCGATAATTAATGCGTGGTTACGCAGTGCTATTTTTTAAGGGTGCCGCCTGCATTAGCACGTGAAGCATGGGAAGTCTGCACATGTCAATACCGCTTTAAAAGGTGCAAAAATTGTTCTGGTTGATGTTTTGTGGATTCTTATTTTGTCAATAGCAGACATCAAAGGAAATTAAATATGTGTCGTCCTGCAAAGAACATTTATAATTTGGGCATCCAGCCGAGGAATTCTTGGACACCGTGTATTCAAAATTATGCACATGGAAATACCGCAGTAGAAAGCAATTACAACTTCAACCTCATTATAACACAGAACTCTGGCCGGTCCAACAAATGGACCATGTTAGTTAAACGAATCATGTTATAAACGCCGACCGTATTTCTCACGGACCAGTCTATTCTACTATCACACTGTAAACACAATTGTTCCGCATGACAAGGTGTGAAAATAAAGTCAAAGTTATGTATCTAATTTGCGTTTATCCCTCAATCATAAAATATAATCCACAATCAATGAGAAAAGGATTTAATCACTCCTAAGAGGATTAGCTATATCTCGAGGTAGAGGTATGCGTAATAAAACCGGACTAGTGAATGGTTATGTTTAGGCGCCAATAGCAGACGCTTGGCGAAAAAAGGTCGAACGCTTTAATTTGTGTGAACACATCTGTATGCTGTTGTTTGTGATTGGCACGGAGCTTACGGGGATACGTCGGAAGTTGTTTCTTGGGTTAAGTCGGGAGCAGGGCGCAGTTTTCTATCCAACTCTATTCATAACCGTTTAGCTATCGAGAAAATATTTTTACCTGTTCCAAACGACTTTTTTTCATGAACGAAATACGCCCCAATAAAATAAAACAATGACATTAAACACCTTTGAGGTTGCTAGGGTCGGATGATGCCATTTACCGATCGCTAGCAGAAAAACCGTAGCGGTGGTTTGTGGACGGTAGATTTTTTGGCGATTTGGATGGCGGAAAATTTTGATGTTTGTCTTGAACTTGCTTGTAGGACGGTTGTGAAAGTTTGGGCTGGGTTTGGATGGATGAGTCCTCGTCTTGTGGCTGGATCATTAAATTATAAACTAAGCTGCATTCTATATTCTCTTTTCCGCTAAGCTGACAAGTTTGATTTTTTAGTATATTGGCTGCAGCTCGTATTAATCATGCGTGTCAAGCTAAATTAGTTTATATAATTGTATCTTTACTAATTGGATAAGCTATTATGACATGTCCGCAATTAACTTGAGAAAGGACCGTTATTGACCGTGACAACTACAGTATTTTCTACCGTATTACTGCACTTAAAGTCGTAGAGAAACAAAGAGATTATGCTTAAAACTTGAAAGAACCTTGGATTATATTTATAAACGTTTTTTTGGGGGGAAATTTAGGGTCCAAATTTATTTTATTCTGATTGAGAAACTGATGGCACATTCTCACTGTGAATTGATATATGTACTTGGCAACTTCTATTAAAAGGGGTCTGCAGGAGGATTTACACTTGAAGGAAAAAGGATGCTCCTGGGGAGCTGTTTCTCTTGTAAGGACAGGCAGAAAAGCAAATAGGAGTTTACAACAGTTGTCCCTCTGTGTAAATTATCTTGTTTTATTTCTTTTATGCAGATATTACATACAGAAAAAACAGCTGAAGGTTTAAACATATTTTATTTCCTTCTAAAATAAGATATATGATTTTGGCAATAGTATCGCAATAGTATTGCAATAGTAGTCAGCAATAGTAATAGTATCGCAATGGTTCTGCCTGCAATGTCAATACTATCGCATTAGTCATTTTCTGACTATCGTTACATCCCTAGCAACAGGACAACCATATAAGGATGAAGATTCCATTCAATACAAAAGTGAGAAGCCTCCGTTGTGTTGTTGTTATGCTACTCACCTTATACACCAGGGATCATGGGTTCCATTATGGACTTCTCGGGGACAGTCGGGCTTATGCAAACAATGCAAACCCAGATCAGACTGTAGGAGCAGTTTGATCAGGGTCTACACTGTTAGCTGTTCTATCGATACAAAATACCCAACAAGCATTGACATGTCATTATACCCCAAACAATCAATCAATCAATCAATCAATCAGACAACACTTTAGGTCATATCGAGCAGATCTGTTTACTGAGCCCCACTTCCTGTACAGACTTATACATAAATGGGTAGCGAGTACAGTGCAGAGAATGACCGTAGAAAATATTTGATATCTACACGAAAGAATGTTACTGACCTGAGCAGGTATCAAACCCCTGACCTCCTGATCACCAGTCGGACCTGCATCCAACTGAACTACCAAAGTCGGCTTACCTGGAGCTATGGTTCTTGATTTTAATTTCACCTTTATGTTTTCAGGAAAGCTGACTTAAGCCTTTGCCTAGGAACCTCGTTGCAGATTGTCCCAAGTGGTAATCTTCCTCTTGCCACAAAAAGAAACAACGGAAAACTCGCTATTGTTAATCTTCAACCAACGAAACATGACAGAAAGGCTGACATGAAAATCAATACTTATGTAGATGATGTGATGATGCAGTTATGCAATATATTAAACATACAAATTCCAAAATATGAAAAACCGATGGTTTTTCTAAAGTCTCTTTATACAAGTCCTGATGAGGGAGAACAGAATATTATGATCAAAGACGAGTGTTTACTTTCTGAGTACCGGGCAAAAACTGAAACGGTGAATATTAAGCTTAACGAAAAGTTGAAGGAAGACATGAATGATCATGAAGACATGAAAGATGATTCTTTGGTAGATTTTAGCATCAAATGCGATGCTGATAGTGACAGTGATGTAGAAGTCATTAAAGTTGAAAATGTTTTAAATAATCATGTTGAATGTTTTAAAGTAGAGAAAATAAATGATAGATCTAACAGTTTGAGTTACTCTGGACAAAGTACTTCGACAGGAATGAAATATGATGACCATATAATTGCTAATTTTTCTAAAATTAAAAGTGCAACTCCTGGTATTGCTGAAGAAGCTGATTACGAGGACTCAGTAGAGTTCCTGTATGAAGACAAACAAAATGCAGAGATTGTTAAAGAAAATTTACATAGTGTTAAAGACTCTGATACTGCTGAAGGTGATTCTGATAATGGAAATTTGCCTACTGGAAAAGGAGATTTGAGTAATTCATTAATAGACAATGAAAACATTTGTGGTTCTAAACATGATGAAGTAGTGAGTTTTGATCATCATGCTAATGTTGCTTCTGTAGTTGAAACTTTGATTAATCGGGAAGAAAAGGTTAACTTGCAGGGAAATGGCATAATTTGTAATTGTAGTGAAAATTCACTAGGTCATATGACAGGAGGTGGTGATCTAACAGACGGGAAAAGAAAACATGTTTATGAAACCACAAGGGGCTCTGAGCATACAAAAAACTATTGTATCATCAGCAGACTGCAAGTCAATAATATTATTAAGTGAAAACACAAAACTGGATCAAAATACTGCTGCTGAATCACTTATCCAGTATGCATTCCCAGAAAATAGACAAGTACTAAACAATAGCATTGTTGAAAATCCCAGCAAGAAAATAAAAACTCTTGAAGATTTATTTTGAACTTAGTCACAGTAAAGAAAAAACAAAATGTTTGGTGTATTATTCTTTATTTTCCACAACCGTGAACAAATGAGACTTCATAACGTATGTAACAGAAAGCAATTTAGAAAATGCATTTTTGTTTTAACAAGTACTCATAAGAAAGTATACATTAAAATTTACACCACAAATTCCAGCTACCGGTAGTCTGTTACTTTGACATACATATGAGAGGATTCGAACAAGCCTCCATTGGCCGTGGATAAGAGTTCTGACTCTTAATCATTAGGTCTCTCACCGCTGTGGTTTGAGCCTGGCTGGGATCACATGTGAGACGCCAAGTTCTGCAACGGAAGGTCAGGTGGGTTTTCTCCGGGTACTCTAGTTTTTGCCCACCTCTGATTAACGATCGGCTCAATATGAGTGAAAGGTAAAACCAACCCCCCCTCCCCCCCCCCCCCCCCCCCCCCCCCCCCAAAAAAAAATGAGATGATCTGATAAAATTTCTCTGCTGAAACTATTCAAATGAGTTGTCCCTCTGTCCGTCGTTAGTATTTCATGTCTAGGTGAAAGCAGTTTTTTAGCTCACCAGAGCTGAAGCCTCCGGGGTAGCCCATAGGATAGGCAGTTGTCGCCGTCTGTCTTCGACGTTCATCGTCGTCGTCCTCGTCCGTCGACACGTTCAAGTGAAGTCACTGGGCCAAAATTTCATCTGTAACATCCTTGGGCTGGGGGATTGAAAGTTTGTGTTTTTAGCTCACTTGGGCCGCAGGTGAGCTTATAGTATGGCAAGGCTCAGTTGTCTGGCTGTTGTCAGTCTGCCAATATTTTGAAACATATCCTCTGAAACCACTTGGCTGATTGAAGTCAAATTTCATGTGGAGCATCCATGAGATGGCAGAACGAAAGTTTGTTTGGGGGGTTCAGGTCACATGACCAAAATGGCCGCCATGCCCATATATGGTAAAAACCCTTCAAAAATCTTCTCCTCTGGAACCAGTGGGCTGATTTCCATGGAACTTAGTATGTAGCACTGGGGACTCGGGCCATTAAATGTTGTTTAAATGATGACCCTTGGATGACCTTGATCTATTTTACGCCAAGATCAAATTTGTTCACATAGACATTTGTATGGGGAAAAGTCAAAACTGTGTATTTTTCGGAAGCTATTGCAGCCCGTGATCTGAAAATTGGTAGATGCAGTTACCTGAAGCTAAATGAATGGACAAAACTACATCAATATTCAAGGTCAAGATCATTATTTGACATTGGCTCAAGGTCATTCAGATATGAACATTTAAACTTGTTTTCCTCAGAAACCACTGAGCCATTTGTAACTAAACATGTAAATGCTTTTAGGGACAAGGAAATGAAAATTACTTGAGTTTGGTCACATGACCAAGATGGCTGCCATGCCCATGTAAAGATTTGTTTGTTTGTATTGGGTTTTAACAGCCCAGTCAACACTAATTAGGTCATTTTTGAGCCAGTCAGTTTACCTATCCACACTTTTCCTTGGCAGGCTTATATGTAAGCTGTTAACCAGTACAGTGCATATTCTTTCGCCCCAAAACTGACAACTGCTCTTCTTGAATCAGCCGAAGGGAGAGAATGACCGTACGTCACCGTAGAAAAGACTTCATGATCAATCTCCAAGAAAGAACATTGCTGACCCCGGCAGGTATCGAACTCGCATCCTCCTGATCACCAGTCAGAGGCACATCCATCGGGGATTCGGGTCCATCATAATTTGTTCAAATGATGACCCTCTGATGACCTTGACCTATTTTACATCATGGTCAAATCTGGTCACATAGACTTTTGTGTGGTAAAAAGTCAAAATTGTGTATTTTTCAGAAAGTTAAACTTTCTTTTATTCTTATCAACCAAAATCTCCCTGATAATCAAAAGTAAAGATTCTAGAGTTTTGAGCCATCCCAGGTATTCCAGAACACGGTTATAGAAAATGTGCTTGGTGGGAACAGACTGGATGCAAATGTTTCATACTTCGATTTTTGTATTGTCTACCTTGCAGACTGGTATCAATTGATTTTAACAATTTTATTGGCAAAACAGATCAATTTCTATAAAATGGTGCCTCAAGTTATATTAAGGAGCCTGAATTTTTTTTTTTTTATCGCAATTGGTAAAAGTGTTTATAGCAACATTCAGCAATATCCTTGGGTAAAGGAAACAAATAGTAGATTACAAGTCACACTTATTACAGATTTTAGATCTATAAGTAACAAGCAATTACTGCTTTGAAATTGGGAGCATGACTGAAATACTTGGAAAATTAAAATGGGAGTCTCTCAAGAAAAGGAGAAAAGACTGCAGGCTCATCCTTTAATACAATGGTCTAAAGGGTGCTGCCACCATTCCAACAGATGACCTTGTTCCCCCAGCTAGGCACTGTAGAAATCACCATTTGTTGGCGTTTCAGACCCTTACTGCAAGAACTGATATTTATAAATAATAGTTCTTCCCTGGAACCATTTGAGATTGGAATGCCCTTCCCGATTCTATTATTTCGATAGCTGTAGGTGCTGATGATTGTGTAGCTAAGTTTACCTCTTTGTTTAGAGCTAGGGACTAACTTCCCACATCACAGGTCCTGGTGTATGAATGTCATTTGACGTGTCAACAGTAACAATTCTGTTTCTGATTCTAGCATGTAGGAAAGACATAGAAAAGCAAGGAGAAAAAAAGGTCAAAGACCTTGAAAAGTATAAGATTGGTCTTTGGAAAGTCCTTGAAAAGTCCTTTTGACTTGGCCTTGCCTGTATGAACCCTGGAAACCATCGAAGCCTGAGATCTGAAAAGTAGCTAGTGGATGAATCTACATGCGTATTCAAGGTCAATGTCATTATATGACCTTGGCTCAAGGTCATTCCGATATAAAAAATCATTCCGATATAAAAAATTAAAACTTATTTTCCTCTTAAAGCACTTAGCCATTTGCAACCAAATTCCATATAAATGCCAACAAGGATAAACTAGAACATGTGTTTGTGAAACACTATGCCCCCAACCATATGCTTGCCACTTATAGACACAAAATTAAAAAAAAAAACATAATTAAAAAAAATGCCTCTGTCGTGAAAGAACTGTCAGTTGGTACAATATTCATACAATGTGCTCAAAATTTATGTAGAGTACCCAAACTGTAAACGAAATATCACGAACCTTGCTCAAGCGGTTCTTCAGATATTTTGTTCACAAAGATTCCCTATAGCCACAATGCATAAGCCTGAAAAGGGGCATAGCTATGTTATATGTTTTCGGAATTTTGTCAAAAGTTAATCAAGTTATCTACACCTTAGATCCAAACTATATACCAAATATCCTGAGCCTAGCTCAAGCAGTTCTCCAGATATTTTGTTCACAAGAGTTCCCTTTAGCTAATGCATAAGTCTGAAAAGGGGCGTAACTCTATTATATATTTTCGGAATTTCGTCAGAAGTTAATCAGGTCATCTACACCTTAGACTCAAACTGCAGACAAAATATCATGAACCTGGCTCAAGCAGTTCTCCAGATATTTTGTTCACAAGGTTTCCCCATAGCCACAATGCATAAGTCCAATCAAAAACAAACCTGTCAAATATTAACAGATTTTAAACAATCCAGGTCATCTATGGCTTAGTAGCAAACAGACTGCCAAATATCAAGAGCCTAGCTCAAGTGGTTCTCCAGTAATTTTGTTCACAAGGTTTCCCTATAGCCAAAATGTATAAGTCCAAAAAGGGGCATAACTCCATTAAATATTTTCAGAATTTCGTCAAAAGTTAATCAGGTCATCTACACATTAGACCCAAACTGTATACCAAATATCATGAGCCTAGCTCAAGCGGTTCTCCAGATATTTTGTTAACAAGGTTTCCACAGAGCCACAATGCATGTCAAAAAAGGGGCATAACTCCATTAAATGTTTTCGGAATTTCGTCAAAAGTTAATCAGGTCATCAACACCTTAGACCCAAATAGCCTACTAAATATCATGAGCCTAGTTCAAGCGGTTCTCCAGATATTTTGCTCACAAGGTTTCCCCATAGCCACAATGTGTAAGTCCGAAAAAGAGCGTTACTCCATTAAATATTTTCGGAATTTCATCAAAAGTTAATCAAGCCATCTACACATTAGACCCAAACTCTCTACTAAATATCATGAGCCTAGCTCAAGCGTTTCTTCAGATATTTTGTTCACAAGGTTTCCCCATAGCTGCAATGCATAAGTCCGAAAAGGGGCGTTACTCCGTTAGATATTTTCGGAATTTCGTCAAAAGTTAATCAGGTCATCTACACCTTAGACCCAAACTGTTTACTAAATATCATGTGCCTAGCTCAAGTGGTTCTCCAGATATCTTGCTCACAAGGTTTCCCCATAGCGACAATGCAAAAGTTCGAAACGGGGCGTAACTCTGCAAAGACAAGTCTGGCGAAAAAAAAAAAAAAAATATGTGTCCGCTTATTTTTCATGCACATTCCATATATGAAATTTTGAGATCCAGGCTGAAACCATTCTTACAGGATGAAAGCGTAATGGACAGACGGACATACGGACAAGACAGAACCAATATGCCTCACCAACTTCTTTGAAGTTGGGGTATAAAAATGAGTGGTCACATAACCAAGATGGCCACCTTGCCAATATACGGTAAACCACCCCCCTCAAAGGTCTTCTTCTCCCGAACCAGACGGTTGATTGTCATGAAACTTGGTATGTAGCATGCATTGGGGATTCAGGCTCATAATAATTTGTTCAAATGATGACCCTCAGTTGACCTTGACCTATTTAATGCCAAGGTCAAATTTAGTCACATAGACTTTTGTATGGGGAAAAAGTCAAAATTGTGTATTTTTAGCTCGCCGTCACGTAGTGACGAGGTGAGCTTTTGGGATCACTTTTTGTCCGTCGTGCGTGCGTCCGTCCATCCGTGCGTGCGTGCGTGCGTGCGTGCGTCCGTCCGTGCGTGCGTAAACAATTTCTTTAAACGACATCTCCTAAACCACTGATCGGATTTTGATCAAACTTCACAGGAATGATCCTTAGGTGGTCCCCTTTCAAAGTTGTTCAAATGGTTCACGTCCGTTGCACATCTAGGTCACAGGAGCCAAAAATAGATTTTTTTCACCAAAAACTTAAAAAATCTTCTTCTCTGAAACCGCAAGGCCCAGGTCTTTGATATTTGGTATGAAGCTTCATCTAGTGGACCCCTACCAAGATTGTTCAAATTATAGTGCTGGAGCCAAAAATGCCCCCGCCCTGGGGCCCTTTGGTTTTACATAGGCTTATATAGGGAAAATCTTTAAAAATCTTCTTCTCTGAAACCACAAGGCCCAGGACTTTGATATTTGGTATGAAGCTTCATCTAGTGGACCCCTACCAAGATTGTTCAAATTGTAGTGCTGGGACAAAAAATGCCCCCGCCACGGGGCCCTTTGGTTTTACATTGGCTTATACAGGGAAAATCTTTAAAAATCTTCTTCTCTGAAACCACAAGGCCCAGGTCTTTGATATTTGGTATGAAGCTTCATCTAGTGGACCCCTACCAAGATTGTTCAAATTATAGTGCTGGGGCCAAAAATGCCCCAGCCCCGGGGCCCTTTGGTTTTACATAGGCTTATACAGGGAAAATCTTTAAAAATCTTCTTCTCTGATACCACAAGGCCCAGGACTTTGATATTTCATATTTAGCTTCATCTAGTGGACCCCTACCAAGATTGTTCAAATTATAGTGGTGGGGCAAAAAATGCCCCCGCCCCCGGGCCCTTTGGTTTTACATAGGCTTATATAGGGAAAATCTTTACAAATCTTCTTCTCTGAAACCGCAAGGCCCAGGACTTTGATATTTGGTATGAAGCTTCATCTAGTGGACCCCTATCATGATTGTTCAAATTATAGCCCTTGGGCCAAAAATGCCCCCGCTCTGGTGCCCTTTGGCTTTACATAGACTTATTTAGGGAAAATCTTTAAAAATCTTCTTCTCTGAAACCACAAGGCTTAGGTCTTTTATATTTGGTATGAAGCTTCTTCTAAAGGACCCCTACCAAGATGATTCAAATTATAGTGCTGGGGCCAAAAGTGGCCCCCGCCCCGGGGCCCTTTGGTTTTACATAGGCTTATATAGGGATAATCTTTAAAAATCTTCTTCTCTGAAACCACAAGGCCCAGGACTTTGATATTTGGTATGAAGCTTCATCTAATGGACCTCTACCAAGATTGTTCAAATTATAGTCCTGGGGTCAAAAATGCCCCCGCTCTGGGACCCTATGGTTTTACATAGACTAATATAGGGAAAATCTTTAAAAATCTTCTTCTCTGAAACCACAAGGCCTGGGTCTTTGATATTTGGTATGAAGCTGCGTCTAGTGGACCTCTATCAAGATTATTCAAATTATAGCTCTGATACCAAAAATGTCCCCGCTCCGGGGCCCTTTGGTTTTACATAGACTTATATAGGGAAATCATTAAAAATCTTCTCTGAAACTGCAAGGCCAAGGCATTGATATTCAGTATGGAGCTTTATCTACTGGACCTCTACCAAGATTGTTCAAATTATAGCCCTGGGGCCACAAATGCCCCCAACCCCCCGGCGCCCTTTGGTTTTACATACATTTGTATAGCCCCGGGGCCATTTGGTTTTGCATAGGCTTATGTAGGGAATATCTTTAAAAAAAATCTTCTTGTCTGAAACCGCAAGGCCCAGGTCTTTGATATTTGATGTGTAGCTTCATCTAGTGGACCTTTGCCCAGATTGTTCAAATTATAGCCTTTGTTGATGTTTGGTATGAAGCTTCACCTTTAAGACCTACCTCAACATTATGCACATTAAAGCCCTGGGGCCAATAATGGCCCACTCTGGGGCCCACTTGTTACACTTTGGATCAGGTGAGCGATCCAGGGCCATCATGGCCCTCTTGTGATAAATATTAGGATCACTTTTTGTCTGTCATCCGTGCGTAAACAATTTCTTCAAACAACATCTCCTCCTAAACCACTGATCGGATTTTGACCAAACTTCACAGGAATGATCCTTAGGTGGTCCCCTTTCAAAGTTGTTCAAATGGTTCCGGTCCGTTGCACATATAGGTCACAGGAGACAAAAATAGATTTTTTCACCGAAAACTCAAAAAATCTTCTTCTCTGAAACCGCAAGGCCCAGGTCTTTGATATTTGGTATGAAGCTTCATCTAGTGGACCACTACCAAGATTGTTCAAATTACAGTGCTGGGGCCAAAAATGCCCCAGCCCCGGGGCCCTTTGTTTTTACATGGGCTTATATAGGGAAAATCTTTAAAAATCTTCTTCTCTGAAACCGCAAGGCCCAGGGCAGGGGCATTTACGGGCCGCAGCACTATAATTTGAACAATCTTGGTAGGGGTCCTCTAGATGAAGCTTCATACCAAAAATCAAATATCTGGGCCTTGTGGTTTCAGAGAAGAAAATTTTTACAGATTTTCCCTATATAAGCCCATGTAAAACCAAAGGGCCCCGGGCGGGGGCATTTTTGGCCCCAGCACTATGATTTGAACAATCTTGGTAGGGGTCCACTAGATGAAGCTTCATACCAAATGGCAAAGACCTGGGTCTTGCAGTTTCAGAGAAGAAGATTTTTAAAGATTTTCCCTATATAAGCCCATGTAAAACAAAAGGGCCCCTGGCGGGGGCATTTTTGGCCCCAGCACTATAATTTGAACAATCTTGGTAGTGGTCCACTAGATGAAGCTTCATACCAAATGGCAAAGACCTGGGCCTTGCAGTTTCAGAGAAGAAGATTTTTAAAGATTTTCCCTATATAAGCCCATGTAAAACCAAAGGGCCCCAGGGCGGGGGCATTTTTGGCCCAAGCACTATAATTTGAACAATCTTGGTAGGAGTCCACTAGATGAAGCTTCATACCAAAAATCAAAGATCTGGGCTTTGTGGTTTCAGAGAAGAAGATTTTTGAAGATTTTTCCTATATAAGCCCATGTAAAACCAAAGGGCCCCGGGGCGGGGGCATTTTTGGCCCCAGCACTATAATTTGAACAATCTTGGTAGGGGTCCACTAGATGAAGCTTCATACCAAATATCAAAGACCTGGGCCTTGTGGTTTCAGAGAAGAAGATTTTTTAAGTTTTAGGTGAAAAAATCTATTTTTTGCTCCTGTGACCTATATGTGCAACAAACCGGAACCATTTGAACAACTTTGAAAGGGGACCACCTAAGGATCATTCCTGTGAAGTTTGGTCCAAATCCGATCATTGGTTTAGGAGGAGATGTCGTTTGAAGAAATTGTTTACGCACAGATGACAGACAAAAAGTGATCCTAATATAAAACACAAGAGGGCCATGATGGCCCTGGATCGCTCACCTGATCCATAGAGTAACAAGTGGGACCCGGGGAGGGCCATTTTTAACCCCAGGGCTATAATATGCATAATGTTCAGAGACGTCTAAAAAGGTGAAGCTTCATACCAAATATCAACAAAGGCTATAATTTGAACAATCTTGGCAAAGGTCCACTAGATATGCTACATACCAAATATCAAAGACCTGGGCCTTGCGGTTTCAGAGAAGAAGATTTTTATTAAAGATATTCCCTACATAAGCCTATATAAAACCAAATGGCTCCAGGGCGGGGGCATTTTTGGCCTCAGGGCTATAATTTAAACCATCTTGATAGAGGTCCACTAGAGGAAGCTTCACACCAAATATCAAAGACCATGGCCTTGCTGTTTCAGAAGAAGATTTTTAAGGAATATCTCTATATAAGTCTATGTAAAACCAAAGGGCCCCAGGTCGGGGGCAGTTTTGGCCCTAGCACTATAATTTGAACAATCTTGGTAGGGGTCCACTAGATGAAGCTTCATACCAAAATAGCAAAGACCTGGCCCTTGGGGTTTCCGAGAAGAAGATTTTTAAAGATTTTCCCCATATTAGCCAATGTAAAACCATAGGGCCCCGGGGCGGTGGCATTTTTAGCCCAAGCACTATAATTTGAACAATCTTGGTAGGAGTCCACTAGATGAAGCTTCATACCAAATAGCAAAGACCTTGGCCTTGTGGTTTCAGAGAAGAAGATTTTTAAAGATTTTCCCTATATAAGCCCATTTAAAGCCAAAGGGCCCCGGAGTGTGTGTGTGTGTGTGTTTGGGGGGGGGGGGGGGTAGGACCATGGCCGTGTGGGATGAAGCATTCATACCAAATATCAAAGACATGGGCCTTACGGTTTCAGAGAAGAAAATTTTTAAAGGTTTTCCCTATATAAGCCCATGTAAAACCAAAGGGCCCCGGAGCGGGGGCATATTTGACCCCAGCACTATAATTTGAACAATCTTGGTAGGGGTCCCCTAGATGAAGCTTCATACCAAATATCAAAGACCTGGGCCTTACGGTTTCAGAGAAGATTTGTAAAGCTCTTCCCTATATAAGCCCATGTAAAACCAAAGGGCCTTGGAGCGGGGGCATTTTTGGCCCAAGCACTATAATTTGAACAATCTTGGTAGGGGTCCACTAGATGAAGCTTCATACCAAATATCAAAGACCTGGGCCTTGCGGTTTCAGAGCCCATGTAAAACCAAAGGGCCCCGGAGCGGGGGCATTTTTGGCCCCAGCTCTATAATTTGAACAATCTTGGTAGGGGTCCACCAGATGAAGCTTCATACCAAATATCAAAGACCTGGGCCTTGTGGTTTCAGAGAAGAAGATTTTTTAAGTTTTTGGTGAAAAAAAATCTCTTTTTGGCTCCTATGACCTAGATGTGCAACGGACCGGAACCATTTGAACAAATTTGAAAGGGGACCACCTAAGGATCATTCCTGTGAAGTTTGGTCAAAATCCGATCAGTGGTTTAGGAGGAGATGTCGTTCAAAGAATTGTTTACGGACGGACGGACGCACGGACGCACGAACGCACGACGGACAACGGACGAAAAGTGATCCCAAAAGCTCACCTCGTCACTACGTGACGGTGAGCTAACAAGAGGGCCATGATGGCCCTGGATCGCTCACCTGCCCCATATGATAGAGTAACAAGTGGGCCTCGGGGAGGGCGATTATTGACCCCAGGGCTACAATGTGCATAATGTTGAGGGAGGTCTAAAAAGGTGAAGCTTCATACCAAATATCAACAAAGCCTATAATTTGAACAATCTTGGCAAAGGTCCACTAGATGAAGCTACACACCAAATATCAAAGACCTGGGCCTTGGGGTTTCAGAGAAAAAGATTTTTTAAAGATATTCCCTACATTAGCCTATGTAAAACCAAATGGCCCCGGGGCTGGGGCATTTTTGGCCTCAGGGCTATAAGTTAAACAATCTTGATAGAGGTCCACTAGATGAAGCTTCACACCAAATATCAAAGACCTGGGCCTTGCTGTTTCAGAGAAGAAGATTTTCAAAGATTATCTCTATATATAAAACTATGCAAAACCAAAGGGCCCCGAGGCAGGGGCTATAATTTGAACAATCTTGGTAGAGGTCCACTAGATGAAGCTCCATACCAAATATCAAAGACATGGGCCTTGTGGTTTCAGAGAAGAAGATTTTTAAAGATTTCCCTATATAAGTCTATGAAAAACCAAAGGGTCTCGAGGTAGGGGCATTTTTGGCCCCAGGGCTATAATTTGAACAATCTTGATAGAGGTCCACTAGATGAAATTTCACACCAAATATCAAAGACCTAGGCCTTGTGGTTTCACAGAAGAAGATTTTTAAAGATATTCCCTATATAAGTCTATGTAAAACCAAAGGGCCCCCGAGACAGGGGTGTTTTTGGTCTCAGGGCTAAAATTTGAACAATCTTGGTAGAAGTCCACTAGATGAAGCTTCATACCAAATATCAAAGACCTAGGTCTTCTGGTTTCAGAGAAGAAGATTTTTCAAGATTTTCCCTATATATAAGTCTATGTAATACCAAAGGGCCCAAGTGGGGGCATTTTTGGCCCCAGGGCTTTAATTTGAACAATCTTGGTAGGGGTCCACAAGATTAAGCTTCATACCAAATATCAAAGACCTAGGCCTTGTGGTTTCAGAGAAAAAGATTTTTCAAGATTTTCCCTAAATAAGTCTATGTAAAACCAAAGGGCCCTGGAGTGGGAGCATTTTTGGGCCCAGGGCTATAATTTGAACAATCTTAGTAGGGGTCCACTAGGTGAAGCTTCATACCAAATATCAAAGACCTGGGCCTTGTGGTTTCAGAGAAGAAGATTTTTAAAGATTTTCCCTATAGAAGCCATGTAAAACCAAAGGGCCCGAGAGCGGGGGCATTTCTGGCCCCAGCACTATAATTTGAACAATCTTGGTAGGGGTCCACTAGGTGAAGCTTCATACTAAATATCAAAGACCTGGGCCTTGCCGTTTCAGAGAAGATTTTTAAAGATTTTCCCTATATAAGCCTATGTAAAACCAAAAGGCCCAGAGGTTGTGGGGGGGGGGGGGAGGAACCTGGGCCTTGTGGGGTGAAGCTTTATACCAAATATCAAAGACATGGGCCTAACAGTTTCAGGAAAGAAAATTTTTAAAGATTTTCCCTAATAAGCCAATGTAAAACCAAAGGGCCCCGGAGCGGGGGCATATTTGACCCCAGCACTATAATTTGAACAATCTTGGTAGGGGTCCACTAGATGAAGCTTCATACCAAATATCAAAGACCTAGGCCTTGCGGTTTCAGAGAACAAGATTTTTAAAGATTTTCCCTATATAAGCCCATGTAAAACCAAAGGGCCCTGGGGCGGGGGCATTTTTGGCCCCAGCACTATAATTTGAACAATCTTGGCAGGGGTCCACTAGATGAAGCTTCATACCAAATAACAAAGACCTGGGCCTTGTGGTTTCAGAGAAGAAGATTTTTAAAGCTCTTCCCTATATAAGCCCATGCAAAACCAAAGGGCCCCGGAGCGGGGGCATTTTTGGCCCCAGCACTATAATTTGAACAATCTTGGTAGGGGTCCACTAGATGAAGCTTCATACCAAATATCAAAGACCTGGGCCTGGTGCTTTCAGAGAAGAAGATTTTTAAAGATTTTCCCTATATAAGCCCATGTAAAACCAAAGGGCCCCGGAGCGGGGGCATTTTTGGCCCCAGCACTACAATTTGAACAATCTTGGTAGGGGTCCACTAGATGAAGCTTCATACCAAATATCAAAGACCTGGGCCTTATGGTTTCAGAGAAGAAGATTTTTAAAGATTTTCCCTATATAAGCCCATGTAAAACCAAAGGGCCCCGGAGCGGGGGCATTTTTGGTCCCAGCACTATAATTTGAACAATCTTGGTAGGGGTCCACTAGATGAAGCTTCATACCAAATATCAAAGACCTGGGCCTTGTGGTTTCAGAGAAGAAGATTTTTGAAGTTTTTGGTGAAAAAAATCTATTTTTGGCTCCTTTGACCTAGATGTGCAACGGACCAGAACCATTTGAACAACTTTGAAAGGGGACCACCTAAGGATCATTCCTGTGAAGTTTGGTCAAAATCCGATCAGTGGTTTAGGAGGAGATGTCGTTTAAAGAAATTGTTTACGGACGGACGGACGCACGCACGCACGGACGCACGCACGGACGACGGACGAAAAGTGATCCCAAAAGCTCCCCTCGTCACTACGTGACGGTGAGCTAACAAGAGGGCCATGATGGCCCTGGATCGCTCACCTGATCAATAGAGTAACAAGTGGGCCCCGGGGAGGGCCATTATTGACCCCAGGGCTATAATGTGCATAATGTTGAGGAAGGTCTAAAAAGGTGAAGCTTCATACCAAATATCACCATCATCATCATCATCAACGGATTTTTGATTAACGTGCAGGTACAGGGGCAACGTCCACATAAGTGGGCCCCCTTCCAGGTAGCTGGCTTGCTGCACGCATGGCAGATCTTACACCAGATCTCCAGGCTTGTCTATCATGAGGATCGATAGCAGAGAGCTTCCATTCTCTGCAATCTCTTTCTGTTAGCTGCTTCCAGGTCATCTTGGGCCTTCCTGGCCCCCGCTTTCCACTTACCTGTATGTCACAGGCAGTCTTGATTGCACCGTTGGAGCGTTCCACATGTCCATACCAGCGAAGTCTTCTCTCTTTCAGGATGAGGTCCAGGTCCTCAATGCCAAGACGCTCCAGTAACTCACTGGACCTGATGGTGACAGTGTCCTGTGGCTTGACATTGCAGATCTGTCTGATCATTGCCCTGTCATTTCGCTGTAGACGTTGGAGATTTGGCTTTGTCAATGGCCATGTCTCACTGGCATGGAGCATTGCGCTCCGCACACAAGAGCTATACACACGGCCACGTGTCTTGAACGAGAGGTGGCGGGAAGAGAGAACTGGTAGCAACTCCTTGAATTTCTTCCAGGCTGTTTTCACACGTGATGTAGTTGAAAGGTCGCAACCACCCCCTGCAGAGAGCATATCACCTAGGTAGCAGAAGGAAGCTACAACCTCCAGCTTGTCTGATCCGACTTGAACTTCCCTCTGTGGTCTGCCATCTAAGGGGCGTGCAGTTCCTTGGCACCGTGTACACCTGTACTCAGGGTCCTCTATCAAGCGTTTGAGCCCACTGCATTTCTTGTGCACCCAGAACTTGCAGCCATTACAAAAGATACTGTTGCTGCCAACTCCAGTGCGACATACAGCGCATGGGAACTGGCCTGTACTCTGCAAGAGGTCCAGACCTGTACCACAGATCATGATCTTTGTCTTTCCTGCATTCACTCTCAGCCCTTTCGCCTCCATTGCCTCTTTCCAAGTTAAGAGCCTCCTGACACATTCCTCAAGGGATTCAGCTATGATGACAAGGTCATCAGCATACAGGTCCTCCCAGGGGACTCCAGAGCGGAACTCGCATGACAAGGCTTCAAGCACAATGATGAAAAGCAGTGGGCTGAGAACAGAGCCTTGATGAACACCCACCTTCACCTCGAATTCTTCACTGTAACCATCACCAACGCGGACACGGCTCCGAGCATTTGCGTACATCCCTTGGACCAGTTTCACAATCCACTCGTCCACTCCAAGTTTTCTTAGTGCCCACCAGATGACTTTCCGAGGCACTCGATCAAATGCCTTCTCCAGGTCTACAAAAGCCATGTAGAGTCTCTTGTTGGCCGCCAGATACTTCTCTTGCAGCTGTCGGACAACAAAAATTGCATCTGTTGTGCCTCTTCCTGGGACGAAGCCAAACTGGGAATCGTCGATGGACACCAACTGCCTAATGAGGCCATCCACAATCCTCTCCAGGACTTTCATGACCTGTTCTGTCAGCTTGAGACCACGGTAGTTGCCCCGTTCCAATGCATCGCCCTTGCCCTTGTAGAGACAGACAATGAAACTCTGTTCCCAGTCAGAGGGTACCTTCCCATCACGGATGATTGCAGCTGCAAGGTCACGGATCATCGAGGCACCCGCATCACCTGCAGCTCTTATCATCTCCACCACTATGCCAGAGGGACCAGGTGCTTTGCCAGTCTTCATCTGAGAGATAGCCTTCTTAACCATATCAATACTGATTGGGATGGGTGGCCCTTCCACTGGTGGCTCATCAGACAGGTGGTCTGGGTCCCAGTCGAACTCAACATTGAGTAGCCTTTGGTAGTGTTCTAACCAGGCCCTCTGCTTTGAGTCATCACTCATTGACATCTCCCCTGCATCATTCTTTACTGGTTTGTCACCTACAACATCAGCATTCTCTCTTCTCATCTGGTTAGCAAGGCGGTATACTTCTGAGGACTTAGGGTCAATATTCTTGTAGATCTCCTTCTCAGCTTCTTGGCGAGCATGGTGCACCGCACGTCTGGCTATGCGTTTGGCCGCAAGATATGATGCACGGGTGCCCTTACCAGTCTTCCAAGCTTTAAAGGCTTGCCGCTTGGCTGCTATGACCTTATTAACATCCTCATTCCACCACCAGGTTTCGCGACGCCAGCGGTGGGGCCGAGTTGTGCCACACACCTCTTCAGTTGTCTTGAGCAGACCGGTCTTGATGCTGTTCCATATATCCTCAGTGGTAGCATCTGCTACCCCTGCCGAAGCACTCACATGCTGGCTGAAAACCTCCTGGAAATGATTTCTTGTCTGAGATTCTTTCAGCTTCCAAACTTTTAGTCTGGGGGTGAACTTGCGCTTGGGTTTTGGTGGCACATCAATCCTCATGTCGCATATGAGTAGCTGATGTTGCAGGGCTACTTCCTCTCCAGGGATCACTTTCACATCTGTGACAAGTTTGCGCATTGTCCTGCGGTAAAGGATGAAATCTATCTGCGTCGCTGCGCTTCCTGACTTGTATGTGATAAGATGACTGTCACGTTTCTTGAAACATGTGTTTCCAAGAAGCAGGTCAAAAGCCAGGGCATACTCTAGGATCCTCTCACCCTCAACATCTGGTTCAGGTCTACCATACCCGATCCCACCATGCACTTCCTTGTATCCAGTGCCTGCACGGCCTACGTGGCCATTCCAATCTCCGCATGGGATCAGGAGTTCGGATCCTGGGATCCTGGCAGTCACAGCACGCACAGCAAACCCTATAATTTGAATCATCATGGCAAAGGTCCACTAGATGGAGCTACACCCCAAATATCAAAGACCTGGGTCTTGCGGTTTCAGAGAAGATTTTTTTAAAGATATTCCCTACATAAGCCTATGTAAATCCAAATGGCCCCAGAGCGGGGGCATTTTTGGCCTCTGGGCTATAATTTAACCTTTAACCTGCTGAATATTCAATTAAGCCACACTCATTTCTGACTTTGAACCAATCAGATTACTTGATGCAGCTTATTTCTACCTATTCATAAATTGAATGTCAAACTGTGTAGATCCTGATCAGATGGCTTCTTCAGAAGCCATCTGATGTGGATCTACACTGTTTGCAAAGATAGGGCTTGTCGCCTACAGCAGGGTAAAGGTTAAATAATCTTGATAGAGGTCCACTAGATGAAGCTTCACACCAAATATCAAAGACCTGGGCCATGCTGTTTCAGAGAAAAAGATTTTCAAAGATAATCTCTATATAAGTCTATGTAAAACCAAAGGGCCCCAGGGCAGGGGATTTGCAGCCCGGGGGCTATAATGTGAACAATCTTGGTAGAGGTCAACTAGATGAAGCTCCATACCAAATATAAAAAACATGGGCCTTGCAGTTTCGGAGAAGATTTTTTAAAGATTTCCCTATATAAGTCTATGTAAAACCAAAGGGTCTTGGGGCGGGGGCATTTTTGACCCCAGGTCTATAATTTGAACAATCTTGATAGAGGTCAACTAGATGAAATTTAACACCAAATATCAAAGACCTAGGCCTTGTGGTTTCACAGAAGAAGATTTTTAAAGATTATCCCTGTATAAGTCTAAGAAAAACCAAAGGGCCCCGAGACGGGGGCATTTTTGGCCCCAGGGCTATAATTTGAACAATCTTGGTAGAGGTTTACAAGATGAAGCTTCATACCAAATATCAAAGAACTGGGCCTTGACGTTTCAGAGAAGAAGATTTTTAAAGTTTTTCCCTATATAAGCCAATATAAAACCAAAGGGCCCTGGGGCGGGGGCATTTTTGGCCCGAGAACTATAATTTGAACAATCTTGGTAGCGGTCCATTAGATGAAGCTTCATACCAAATAGCAAAGACCTGGGCCTTGCAGTGTCAGAGAAGAAGATATTTAAAGATTTTCCCTATATAAGCCCATGTAAAACCAAAGGGCCCGGGGCGGGGGCATTTTTGGCCCCAGCACTACAATTTGAACAATCTTGGTAGGGGTCTACTAGATGAAGCTTGGTATGAAGCTTCATCTAGTGGACCACTACTAAGATTGTTCAAATTACAGTGCTGGGGCCAAAAATGCCCCAGCCCCGGGGCCCTTTGTTTTTACATGGGCTTATATAGGGAAAATCTTTAAAATCTTCTTCTCTGAAACCGCAAGGCCCAGGACTTTGATATTTAGTATGAAGCTTCATCTAGTAGACCCCTACCAAGATTGTTCAAATTGTAGTGCTGGGGCCAAAAATGCCCCCGCCCCGGGCCCTTTGGTTTTACATGGGCTTATATAGGGAAAATCTTTAAATATCTTCTTCTCTGAAACTGCAAGGCCAAGGTCTTTGATATTTGGTATGAAGCTCCGTCTTGTGGACCCCTACCAAGATTGTTCAAATTATAGTGCTGGGGCCAAAAATTCCCCCGCCCCGGGGCCCTTTGGTTTTACATGGGCTTATATAGGGAAAATCTTTAAAAATCTTCTTCTCTGAAACCGCAAGGCCCAGGTCTTTGCTATTTGGTATGAAGCTTCATCTAATGGACCGCTACCAAGATTGTTCAAATTATAGTTCTCGGGCCAAAAATGCCCCCGCCCCAGGGCCCTTTGGTTTTATATTGGCTTATATAGGGAAAAACTTTAAAAATCTTCTTCTCTGAAACGTCAAGGCCCAGTTCTTTGATATTTGGTATGAAGCTTCATCTTGTAAACCTCTACCAAGATTGTTCAAATTATAGCCCTGGGGCCAAAAATGCCCCCGTCTCGGGGCCCTTTGGTTTTTCTTAGACTTATACAGGGATAATCTTTAAAAATCTTCTTCTGTGAAACCACAAGGCCTAGGTCTTTGATATTTGGTGTTAAATTTCATCTAGTTGACCTCTATCAAGATTGTTCAAATTATAGACCTGGGGTCAAAAATGCCCCCGCCCCAAGACCCTTTGGTTTTACATAGACTTATATAGGGAAATCTTTAAAAAATCTTCTTCTCCGAAACTGCAAGGCCCACGTCTTTTATATTTGGTATGGAGCTTCATCTAGTTGACCTCTACCAAGATTGTTGACATTATAGCCCCCAGGCTGCAAATCCCCTGCCCTGGGGCCCTTTGGTTTTACATAGACTTATATAGAGATTATCTTTGAAAATCTTTTTCTCTGAAACAGCATGGCCCAGGTCTTTGATATTTGGTGTGAAGCTTCATCTAGTGGACCTCTATCAAGATTATTTAACCTTTACCCTGCTGTAGGCGACAAGCCCTATCTTTGCAAACAGTGTAGATCCACATCAGATGGCTTCTGAAGAAGCCATCTGATCAGGATCTACACAGTTTGACATTCAATTTATGAATAGGTAGAAATAAGCTGCATCAAGTAATCTGATTGGTTCAAAGTCAGAAATGAGTGTGGCTTAATTGAATATTCAGCAGGTTAAAGGTTAAATTATAGCCCAGAGGCCAAAAATGCCCCCGCTCTGGGGCCATTTGGATTTACATAGGCTTATGTAGGGAATATCTTTAAAAAAATCTTCTCTGAAACCGCAAGACCCAGGTCTTTGATATTTGGGGTGTAGCTCCATCTAGTGGACCTTTGCCATGATGATTCAAATTATAGGGTTTGGTGATATTTGGTATGAAGCTTCATCTTTTTAGACCTTCCTCAACATTATGCACATTATAGCCCTGGGGTCAATAATGGCCCTCCCCGGGGCCCACTTGTTACTCTATTGATCAGGTGAGCGATCCAGGGCCATCATGGCCCTCTTGTTGGTAATTATTGCACTCTGATCTGAATTTTTTTTTATGCAGTAAGCTAAATTAATGGCTGAAACTACATGAGTATTCAAGGTCAAGGTCATTCCATGACCTAAAGCCTTTCAGATACGAAGATTAAAACTTTCCACTGGAACCTCTGGGCTGTTAGTGACCAAATTTAGCTTGTAGAAACCAGAAAATGAAAATCTTTTGATAAGAGTAGTCACATGTAAGGCTGCCACGATTAATCGTATAATCGATTAATCGATCGATAAATACCACAAAAATGATTATTATTTCTGATTTGCTTTTAATTGATTACTTGATAGGTACAATTTACTACCCAACGTTATGCCTAAAATAGCTGGATGAGTGGCAAACAGTGCAGACCCTGATGAGACGCCGCATTATGTGGCGTCTCATCTGGGTCTAAACTGTTTGCTCAGGCCTGTCTCTTCAAATATACATATGGTAAAGTGCAACATATGGTTAGAGCCATGCTCAGACAGAAAGCCAGACAGGTAAAATAATGACAAAAATCTTAGCGATTACTAATCGATTATCGATCGCAGTGGCAGGACTGATAATCGATTATCTTTTTAGCTCCGATTAGGCAGCCCTAGTCACATGGCTACCATGCTCATAAAGGGTAAAACACGTCAGACATCTTCAAAACCAGTGGGCTGATTACCATGAAGCTTGGTATGTAGCATTGGGGACTTTGGCCCATTATAGTTTCCTCAAATGATGTCCCCCTTGATGCCCTTGACCTATTTTATGCCAAGGTCATTCAGAATAAATTGGGCAAAATTTAGCATCAAAATGAGGGAGTCTTCCTCAAGATGAGGGAGGTTTCACAGGTATGATTGACATTCATATGGGAAAAAGTAAAAAAAATGGGTATTTTTCAGACACCATTGCAGCCTGTGATCTGAAAATTGGTAGATGCAGTTGGCTAATTTAGTGAGTGAAACTACATGAGTATTAAATTATTAATGGTCATGGTCATTCTCTGACCTTGGCCCAAGGTCATTCAGATATCCAGTCAGATTCTGAATGACAGTGTACATCTAGGTCAGCGGCCGACTGATCAGTATCTACACTAATTGCAATGATAGGTGTTATCAGGTTAAGCAGGACAAGGGTTAACATTTGACTGATCCTCTGAAAGATATTTTAACATGTAGTTACATCACGTAAACAAGTCCATGTAATGAGCACCCCTCTTAACCCCACTTTATATAGAGGAAAGTGGGGTTTACAAGGGCATCATAATTTTCCTTATATCTGCTCCAAGATATAGATTGTGTGGGTACTTGTTAGAACCACCTTGGATATCCATGATTCAACTGATTTATGGATATCCATAATTCGAATTATAAATAATTATTGATATCCATAAATAATTATGGATATCCATAATTCGAATTATAGATATCCAAAAATAATTACATGTATGGATATCTATAAAAAGGGGAATAAATAGTTAAGGGCGCGCCATATTAGTTAATGTATCGTTAAAATTTTGATTATTTATTATGGCAAATATGCAAATACTTTTGTTGAAAGAATATGAGCAGCTGCTCAATTTTTTCAGCAGAATAGAAAAAAAGTTTAAGCCGGTTTTCAAAAACTTCTTTGTGTTTTCTGCTTACAGTGTCCTCTGGTCAGATGGTCAGAGACCACCTTTGGGACTGTTCAAAAGTGGTCTTAAAGACCACTTTTGAACAGTCCCAAAGGTGGTCTTAATTTAGGAATTTTACTGTATTTGGTTTTATGAAGCTCACTGTGCTTGACGTTTCGGGCAAACTGAATAATAGTTGAGTTGAACAAAACAAGTGAATAGGTGCATTAGAATGGGGATAACTGTATTGAAAATTATCGCTGACGCATCATCTTTACCATAAAACCTCGGATTTACCTCTTCAATACAGTTATCCCCTAATTCAAGCTTCCGTAGCTCCAACACATTTTTGGTTCACCAGAATTTGTTTTACAGGGAGGGAATTTGAGCTACCGAATGTCATCTGCTGTTGCTGTGGGCATTTTAACCCTCTGAATCAGCAGTAGTTTAGGAATCCCAGATGGCAGCTCAGTGTTCTTATCAGCATCTACACTGTTTGCCATTTTATTAGCCCCGTTAGATGCCAGAAATCAGTCACAACAATATTTGCCTGCTTTGTTGTCTGCTGGTTACTCTATCCCATAAGATGCCAATGACAACAACTGTCGTCTGCCGGTAACCTTAAAACTCATTTTTGCAACAAGTGTGGGCCCAGATCAGACTGCTCCTCTAGGAGCAGTCTGATCTGGGTCCACACTGTTTGCCTGTATGCAAAAATATTTTCAAAACAAATTACAAGAAGATTCAACAGACGACATAAGCAGACATTTTCAGCTAAAGTTTTTCTCAGCAGTTTAAGGGTCATTCTTGCAAACAGTGTGGACCCAGATAAGACTGCTACTCTGGTGTTGGTCCACAGTGCTTGCCTGCATGCAAAAAAATGTGTTTTAAAAGTTTTCTAGCAGTGCAGCAGACGACTTAAACAGACAGATGCAGTTTTTCTTGGCATCTTAATTAATGATTTTAACTAATCTCCATATTTAAAAAATGGGCATGCCAAGATTTAAACAAGGAAGATCAGAGGTGATAAAGCTAAGGGAAAACCTTTCCGATTATTCCTGATTTGAGGTGTCAGCTTGTTGCAATTGCTATCACAAATCCTACAGACCATAGGGCTGTAACAGTCAGAAATATATAGAAGCAGAAAGAATCTATCTTCATTGCTATATGTTTGAACTGTATTGTCTCTTGTCCACCATCAAGCTTCAGTTTCAACTCTTCTTTGTTTTCATCTTTCATATCAGCTGTTTCTTCGGGATAAACCTTTACAAGTTTGCTCGAGTCTTTCCCTCGGCAGTTGAATCTGAAATTGAAAAAAAAAATCCCAGGAAGTAATTACTACCTTTGAGGGTAAAACTGAATCTGGGAATCGGGCTTGAAGGTGCTTGTAGTTTTATCAAAACATACACTAACATATTTACCAGAAGTATTTGGACACCCAAAATCCTTACCACACTTGTTCTAAAATTTGAATAAGGTTACCACTTGAAGTGACTAAAATAGATAGCTGAGTTATACACAGTGTACCAAAACATAGTTGGACAAGTGGCTCGTCTGGGTCTACACGGTTTGCTTCCACCTTCATGAAAGTTTACCAGAGTGTTTGTCTTGATGATATCTGGGGTTGGTAACTCGAAGCTCTCTTAAGGCTTACGACGACCTTAAGTATATCTTAATCAACTCGTAGCGATTAGTGTGAGTAACTCGAAAGTACCGTAATTTATGGAGACAACTTAACCATATCGTAAAGTTACGGACAACTCAGGCATGCCGTAACCTCATCTTAACTATTTCGAAAGAAACAGACACTACATAGAAGCATAAGAAAAGACGTTGTACATCTATCTACTTTTTTTTTCTCGGCACACAGGGT
The DNA here is from genome assembly GCA_963580285.1 of Lucinisca nassula. Taxonomy (NCBI): domain Eukaryota; kingdom Metazoa; phylum Mollusca; class Bivalvia; order Lucinida; family Lucinidae; genus Lucinisca; species Lucinisca nassula. The sequence goes on along the minus strand of OY757018.1, from coordinate 106,383,396 downwards.
TTCTTTTAGTAATGATATGCGATACATGTATTGTTTGATTAAGGCAGATATATAATTACCTGTATAAAATACATGTAAACAAAGATCTATACATCTCCGATAAACATGTATATATGTAGTACGTAATTATTATGTACAAGCTGTTTATTTGTGTGTGCAATAGTCGTGTCAACAAAGGAAGAAAAGAAGAAGAGAAAAAGAAAAAAAGTATAGCCTGTACAATAAGTGTACTACTGACCACAATCGTCTTGTTTTTGAGAAATAGCAGTCATGACTGCTCACTTATTTCCTATTTCTACTTCCTATTTCAACGCCCCCACCCATAGGGGCTTGAAGAAATATATGGGCTGCATGATGCTTCTACGCAGAGCTGAATCCGGCCCGCACACTAGTACTGGTAAACCGCTTAGAGGATCTAAGCCTGCCCAGGAACCGTGGTGCGAGGCGGACCGTCCATGCTTATAAATCCTATTGACTATTGTGTCTCACACGTGGTGGGGTGGGGGGGGGGGGTATAATACAGATAAATATATGGTAATGGGAGAAAATTCTTTGTTAGGTGGGAATGCAAACATGTGTTACCATGAAGAAGTTTCTATATTGTACGCCCTGTCCTGAGGACTGCTGTGCAAGAACCGCAGATCAGCTTATGCATTTAAAGATTCGGCTGTATACACGATTCACCAAAGCAAAGATCCGCGCCCCTTGGGGGCTGCATGACAACTATGCAGAAAAGCTGTCAGTAGCTGAACTTGACTGATATAGTGTTGACTAGGACCTCAAATCTCATTTTTGAAAGATATATATTTTTGGCTGTTGCACAATTTGTTTAAGACACTTTCAAGTAATTGATGCTAATATGAGCTCAGGCATGGCAAGTCAGGGGGAAATGTAGAGAAGGGGTCGCCAGTTGTGTCATTGTTTCTTTTCCCATAGTTTATTTAGAACCTTGCCTATTATGATACCGCTACCCAAGCCTTCTCTGGCAGAAAAGGCTCCAACAAGGCTGCCTTGTTAATAAACAAACCCCGGTATTATCATTTATAGTAAGATGTTAAGCGTTATTTTATTTTGCTATGTCCTGGCTTACAAAAAGTTTCCGACGCGCTTTGCACGAGATTAAAAATTACACAGGTAAATCGTAAGCGGTAAGATGGTCATAACTTTATGGAAACGATACGACAGGTTTTCAGTTACCGGCATAACGAGACCATAAATTTACGATGGTCACCTTAAGTATGTCTTAAGTACATCTTAAGTTGATATATTTACGATGGCTTCGAGTTATCAACCCCTGGATTGCAATTGAATATGGGTTACGTCATGTCAAAAACTGAGTCACTAGGTTATTAGCTCTCCCGGTAAGCTTATGCCGTCTTGACCATCTTGAAAATCTTCAAACCACATATGACCCGCAATGTTAAGTTACATTGTGTTGAAATTTAGTGGGATGCATTTGGGTGACATGGAGATTCAGAATTGCTCCAATCATCGCATTCCGATTTTTAAAATTCTTCAAAGCACATGTATGGTAATTGCAGATAAGATTTCTCGTGTTTTCAATATATGTCAAATTCGCCAAGTCCACAAGAAGATTTTGCAGAGTGCCTTTTGCATGCTTTTTGCAAGCGGCCATGAACACCACAGCTTTGTGTTGCAGTTGAATTCACATGATCAGGTGACCTGATTGATCAGTTTGTAAATAGAGTAATCCTAAGGCAAGTGCAAACGTTACCATAGCCCTGCAAAACTATAACCCCCCCACACACACACACACACACATACACACACACACTGCATCAACATCATCTATTACTGCATCAACATCATCTATTGCTGAATCCTAAATCAGACTGACCTGTTCAAAAACTTAATCAGAGGCATCAAGGCAACATGCAGATTCAGAAATGCTTAAGGCAATGATAGAAAAGCTGTACTACGAGGCACAATGTAATATATCATGATCAGCCCAATCGAGGTGAGCGATTTCTGGCCTACCTCGGCCTCTAGGAATTCGTTTTATTCACACTCTCGATGCCACAGTTTTGCTTCACTCTTCATGAAACTTTACCAGATTTATTTTTGATAATATCCTATCTAGAACAATACCGGTCGTATTTGGTCAAAAATTAGGTCACTAGGTCAAATTTCTTTTAAACGTTATTCTCTCTAGAGGCCACAACTTTCATTCAGTCTTCACAAAACTTTACCAGTTTATGTGTGTTGATGCTGTCTGTGTCAGGTCTGAATATAGGTCAATAGTAGTCCATTATTTTTAAACTTCTCACTCTCTAGGTATGCAAAATGCCATTTTCATGATTTTTTATTTTCTACTTCCTATTTCTTGTAGAATTTTCGACCCTCTGTCATTTTGACTGTTTAACAGAGGGAATTAGCCCATAAAGTCATAAATTATTATGGAACATGCCCTGAAGTTAGAGGTACAGATTTCAGAAAAATACTTGGGAGTGAGGGAGGAAAATAAAAATGGCCATTAATGGAAGATGATCACTCAGCAGGAGTGACCATCAGTGGAAGTTCCACTGTAGTTGTGTGAAACTGAGAATATGTTAGCTAAGGTGAGCGATATAGGACCACAGAGGTCCTCTTGAAATGAGGTTGTGGTGTATTCGGAGATACAGGCCTGAGCAAGCCGTGAAAACCGAGATGAGATCAGGGTATTCTCTGTTTGCCTAGCCCAACATGATTACAGTCCAGATTTTATAGATTACCACTTACGCAACACTCTAACTTCACAGCGATAAGAATAGCGCGGATATTTTCTATAAATAACTGTTAACTGGATTTTTTCTATAAATAACACGTACGGTTTCAGCTCTGCATGGAATCATCATGACCCCGAATCTATTTCTCCAAGCCCCGAAGAATGTTGGGCCCATCGGAGTCTAACTGTTGGTTTTCTTTTGCTCCAGCATTTCAGTGGTTTCTTGCTGTCGAGTCCTCACCGTTGTCTCACCTCTGTGTTTTTTTTTATTATTTTTGTTCACGGAGATGTTGCACTGATGAGTTAGGAGGCCTTCATGCGGACTGAACAAATTATTTGTCTAAATCGCGACGGAAGAAAGGGCGAGGATTGTGGCCACGTAAAAACAATTTAAGCCCCCCCCCCCAGTGGAATTCTTTCCACTGACAGTTCCAAGGCGGTTCTTCTGTTGCGGTTTATTTATGTTGTTGTTTGTTACTTTCTGTGTGTATCACTTGTGTCTTTTTATTTTGGATGGCCATTTGGCCATTTTGTGGGAAAATGACTGTTCTTATGGCCTGCCTTTGTTTAGGTTTCCATTATGGTCTGGTCGCTTAATGTTTGTGTTTCTTTCCCTTTGGTGTTTTTGATGGGTGGAGTAAGTTAATTGTATCGATTCCTGATCTTTGTTTTACTTCTACATTTCATGCGGACTAAACAAAATTGTTTATACCGCGACAGAGGTAAGGGCGAGGATTATGGCCATGTAAAATCGATTTAAGCCCCCCAGTGGAAATCTTTCCACTGACCGTTCCAAGGCGGTTCTTCTGTGGCGGTTTATTTATTTTGTTGTTTCTTTCTTAATGTGTGTATCACTTGTGTCTTTTTATTTTGGATGGCCATATGGCCATTTTGTGGGAAAGTAACTGTGCTTATGGCGTTCCTTTGTTTAGGTTTCCATTATGGTCTGGTCGCTTCATGTTTGTGTTTCTTTCCCTTTGGTGGGTGGAGTAAGTTAATTGTATCGATTCCTGAGCTTTGTTTTACTTCAGCAATCTACTTTTCCTACAAATCAGTGATGCTCACGTAGACATAGCACTGAAGAGCTTCTGTGCTTAATAACTTTGGATGGACTGATAAACTATCAACCAAAAACACTAACCCGTTGTATACTGGTCGACTCTTCCATTGCTATATGTTGGACAAGTCCATTTTGTCATATAAGGGCTGCCCGGCCAATTTTTTCGTTTTTATTCTATTTTTGACAGAAAATTCTGTTAGCAAATAGTGAAGGCCCTGATCAGATGCCGCGTTCTGCACTGCTTGCCAAGGTACCCTTTAGGGGTTTCCCGCATGCAATGGGTTAAAAAACTAGCCTAACCTCGTTCTGAAGAATCTGGAAATAGTTTTAATGACAGAGTACCAGCACGAGTCGGTTGGTATGTCTTCCTGGTCAGTGTTATACAGTCGTAAAATGACCACAGTAACGATGACTTCTAGGATGTTCATTCCCATGGATAGTATCAAATACACACCTGTAAAAATGAGACAGACTGTAAAGATATCTGAGCATAGCAACAAATGGCCGCTCTACAAAACGCAGAAATCATACCGTGACATTGTTTTAAAAGCACGGACACCCGTTGACCAAAAAGCGCGGATTATAAGTGGCCAACCTGTAAGTAAACATAAGTTGCACACAAATAAGTTGCACACAAATTATAGGGTTCTTCTTTTCTAAGGTTCTCTGGGCACTGTAATACCAGTTGCTATTACTGTTTTAATCTGTCAAACCCGGAAGTGTCGAAATCTAGTAACGTATGAACACAAGTGTCTTTCCTTCTGTAAACATCCTTGGCGATGTGAATTAAAGTTGAGTTACGTAAATCTCAAAACTATCTAGCGTAGTCATACGATTTATGCAATAAATGGAGCCATTTATTATGCAATAAATGGAGCCATTTATTGTTGTCTGTCGCTTTACAAATGAATTCGGAAATGTTATTGTAGGAACTAGTTTGTTTTGAATTCTTACGCTTGTCGGCCAGCGTTCTTCGAAAAGATTTTGTCGTATTTCCAAACCAAATTTACATTTCTGGACTTTCCAGTTCCTACCTCCTGTAAGAAATTGTTCTTGGCTTTCCACCGGTATCAAAGATAGTTCGGAAAGACATTTGTGTTTGCTTTTTAAGGTTTCGTCACAATAAGTTCATACGGCGCCATGTTTTGAAAATGGATAGAAAATCTATCCACTGGTAGATTTTTCCTACCTCCAATAAGCTTTCATTTCGGTACGTTTTGCATGGCCTGCGTATTCTATCCAGTTTCTAAACTGCCTAAGAATCATTCGCGTATCCAGATAGAATATGTATTCCATGTAGAATTGTCTAAAACTTAGGTAACAACTAAGTAGTGGATAGAATTCCGCCATCTTGTTTGTATTCTGACAGAAATTTCTATCAGTCTATCCAAGTGTTGATTGGCTAGTGGAAATTTCTATACATTTTCCGGCATTCTGATTGGCTGGCAGATAGTATATATATGAGCTCGCTCATGCGTTTCGAGGAGCTTTTCCAAAAACGTAAACAAGAATTCTGACGAGTCTACCTATTTACGGAAACGAGTCTGCCTACTTTCGGAAACGGCATTTGGGCATTATAGTGACTATGTAATTATTGCTTTCTGTATTTGACTGTCAAAAAAGCCATCCAGTCAGAAACCATAGAAACGCAGACTCGGGAACAACATGCATTTAATCCTCAGTAGAGCTACTACTAAAGCAACTACTACTGCTATTGCTACACTACTACTACAGCTACTTCTATGTGTACTACTACTGCTATGAAAGATAATAGTAATAATAACAATGAATATATAATAATAATCATAAGAGATTAAGGAAAGAGGTTAAACAAATAGAATTTAGGCCGTTATAGCAATAAAGTTGTTTTAATTTATTAAGACATTGCATTTCTATTATTAAGGACCTGCCATGGACAGAGTTAGGGCATACAGCAGACTGATTAACCGCTCGGACTGAGACTGATAAGTCTTACATTTGGTGTCGAAGAAGTGGGATGTGTTAATATAAAAACGCATCCAGTGATACGAACACACTGCCGGGACTTCGCATTTACGAACAGTACCAGACATGACAATTAACCGGGACATTAAGGACTATAATTTAATAGGAAGCTTAGCCTAATCTGCTCTATATGGGGTATAAATTGCTTAACTATAATTCAATAATATGAACAATGAAGGAACCAGAAAACTAAGCAGGTTGCAAGAACAACACACACATGTTATAAAATGTATTCATATTATGGAAAAATGAACAAATAAGTAAAGAAAAACAGAAGCTCTAAAAAACAAAAATAAATAAATAAAAAAAAAAAAAAAAAAAAAAAAAAATAGCAAAAGAGAAACAAAATAGGAAAAAAAAAATAGAAAAAATTTTGTAACAGAAAAAAAAAAATAAATAAATAAACGTGAACAGTGAAACCGCCTTAACATACAAATTAACATAACTTCAACATGGCAGACAGTGACTCTGAAATTGAATTTAACAATATGCAACCTGGAACCCAGGTAGGGGAGGTCGATAATGAAAATGAGAATACAGACGGTAGACAGGAGGCTGAAGCACCTGAAGGGTCAACACTAGAGGTTTCGGTTGATGACATTCCAGATCTCATGGACTTACCCGTGCAACAACCGAGGTCAAGACGGACACTGGAAGGGGAGTACCTTGGTATTCCGATCAATAACAACGCTAGGGGAGATGTTATAGACAACTCCAGGAATTCTGCCTTTAAGTCCTTACCTCTTAAACCTCAAACCTATGATGGACAGGAAGACTGGGAGTCATACCTCAGCCACTTTGAGGTATGTGCTGAACTGGGAAGGTGGTCCCACCAAGATAAAGCCTTATGCCTGGCTGCATGCTTGCGTGGAAATGCTCAAGTTTACTACATGACACTGAAGCCTGCTGAGAAGAATTCTTATCATTTTCTCACAACAAAGCTGGGACAGCGGTTTGGCAACACTCGTCAACAGCCCATGTGGATCTCCAGACTAGAATCAAGGATACGGAGACCTAATGAATCGATAGCTGAGCTAGGTGATGATTTACGGCGACTGGCCCAGCGTGCATACAGTAATATGAACCATGAGGCCCGAGAGATGCTTGCCTTGAATCAATTATACAAGTCCGTGTCTCCAGAGCTTAAGTATAAGTGCATCTCAGATAACTGCACCTCAGTCACTCAAGCGGTGACCATCATTGAAATGTATGAAGGAATCTTGGGAGCCGAGATGGGTAAAAAGAAGTATGTCCGCCAGGTCACAACCGAAGCAGAAGACAACCAGCAAACCTCTCCAAGAAATCTGAATAAAAATAGGGACACAATAAACCTGCAAGGCACCCTAAAACAAATACAGTTCTGTATCGAAAAGCTTTCGAGGCACTATGGTAATGGGGATAGAGGCAACCAAGGACCTCGTGACAGAAGTGTGCAGCGGCTTTGCTATATTTGCAGGTCTCCTAGACACCTGCAAAGAAACTGTCCAAATAATGAGCGTAATAGGAGAAACCAGCAATCACGACAAAATCCAGAATTGTGGAATTATAACAATCAGGAAAACCACCGTCCATCGCCCCAGTAGGCCCTAGGGCGATGGAAGCTGAAGGGCCTTTAAAGTATGATGAACAGTTGAGTCCGAGTTTAATTGGAAAAATTTATGAACATTCAAAAAGCTTTGACAATGGGTTTTATACTGACTGCAAAATAAATGGTATCACTTCACATTTCTTAATAGACAGTGGTTCAACCTCAACTCTCCTGTCAAATAGAATGTACCTGAAAATTGAACCTTGCATAAGACCCCAACTGAGAGAAAATAAGTTTAAGGTGAAGAATGTGAATGGTATAGACATCAATGTATATGGGAATGCTAACATACCTATAAAATTAGGGAAAACAGAATATTTTCATCAAGTCATTGTCTGTGATATTTCTCCTGATGGCATCCTGGGACAAGATTTCCTCCTTGAACATGTAAAGAAGATTGACTATCAAAAATACATGCTATACACAGAGACAGATCACATCTCATGCTGGCTTGGTGGAAATTCTTCTATGACTTGTAGAGTTATAGCCGAAGAAAAGAGATGTATCCCTGCAAATTCTAGTGCCTGGGTAGATGTTAGAATCCCAATTCAAGAACAATTATTAACAAAAAACAGCAATTATTGAGCCCGCAATTTCACCGGCATCGTCAAATGCACAGTTAACACCTGGAATAATCGACACTGGGAAAAATGAGGATTTAAGAACCTTAAATATAGTAAACTGTAGTAAAGAAACATTGATAATATACCCAAATACTATATTAGGAAATTGCACAACAATCAAAGAAATTAAAACTACCCCTTCCTTGTGTAGAAATATGGCAGTTACTGAACAGCCCTTGTGTGAAGATCTGCCTGAACACTTAAATGATCTGTTTATTAGAAGTTCTGCAAATCTAGATAGGAATGAAAGGTACCAACTTAAGACATTGCTAATGAAATATCAGTCTGTATTTGCCAAGTCATCTGATGACCTAGGATTCACAGATCGTGTTGAACATCACATTGATACTGGAGATGCGCTACCCATTAAGGAACCTTTAAGACGACTGCCCATAGCAAAGCGCGAGATTGAACGCGAAGAAGTACGAAAAATGCTCCAGAAGGGCGTGATAGAGCCGTCAATTAGCCCTTGGTCCAGTAACATAGTCCTTGTCAAGAAGAAAGATGGAAGCACCAGATTCTGTGTGGACTATCGGAAATTAAATGCGATTACAAAGAAAGATTCTTATCCTCTTCCCAGGGTGGACGACTGTCTAGACGCACTGGCAGGGTCTGTATATTTCAGTTCTATGGATATTAACGCCGGCTACTGGCAGATTGGCGTCTCCCGACTGGATAGAGAGAAGACTGCATTCGCCACAAGCATGGGACTGTACCAATTTGTCAAAATGCCATTCGGTTTAGTGGCCGAGTCCTCAGAATTCTGTCGTCTCATGGGAGACGTCTTTCGCGACATGCAATTGGAAGAATGTCTCATCTATACGGATGATATAATAATTCCGGCTAAAACTGTTGAAGAAGCCATTCAAAGGCTTGAACAAGTCTTTCAACGACTACAAGGTGCAAACCTAAAACTAAAGCCCTCTAAGTGTACTTTCTTTCAAAAGTCTGTAAAATTTCTGGGACATGAAGTATCTGAGCATGGTATACATACAGACAAGGACAAAATCAAAGATGTGCAAAACTGGCCCATACCGCGTACAGTCAAGCACGTTCGCAGTTTTGTGGGTTTGGCTGCCTATTACAAGAGATTCATTGCTTCATTCGGAGAGATATGTAAACCCCTTTATCAGCTCTGTGAAAAGAACAGAAAATTTTGCTGGACTGAGGACTGCCAGAAAGCATTCACAACTCTGAAGGAAAAACTTACCTCAGCACCAATACTGTCATACCCTCTGCCAGGGCATGAATTTATTTTGGATACAGATGCTTCCCTTTTCACGGTAGGAGCAGTGCTTTCACAGGAACAAAGCGGCACAGAGCGCGTCATTGCATATATGAGTAAGACAATGAATAAGCATGAAATACAGTACTGCACTACCCGTAAGGAGCTATTAGCAGTAGTAACAGCACTCAAACATTTTCATCATTATCTCATAGGACAGACAGTGAAATTGAGAACGGACAATGCAGCCGTTAGCTGGATGCGGAACCTAAAAAATTCTACAGGCCAGGTTGCTAGATGGCTACAACAGATTGAAACATATGACTTGACTGTCTCCCATCGGCCAGGGAGACTCCACGGAAACTCAGACGCGTTGTCACGCATTCCCTGTAAAGTGTGTTTGAAACAAGAGCAAAATGAGAGTAAAGAAACTGAAGTTCATGATCCAAAACTTCACAGTGAAAATCTTGTATCCACAGATCAAGCAACAAATGAGTTATCACGAGCAGTCACACGTGGACAGCAGCAAAGTAAAGCTACTGCTGAGCTAAAAACCAGTCAATTCCTTCTGGCAGACTGGGAACCTAGTTCTGTAAGACAGCATCAAATGACAGATCCTGTGATAAGCCCTATTATGGTCCATGTAGAATCCCAATCAAGACCCGTGTGGAATCAACTTTCAGAGACAACTTCATATTCCAAAACTTTGTGGAGACAATGGGAGAGACTCAGTATAATTGGGGGTATGCTCTATAGGAAATGAGTATCAGATGTGTTAAAAGAGACCAATTTTCAGTTAGTTGTGCCTGAAATATTACAGAGTGATGTACTTAGAAATTACCATGACATTCCAAGCGCGGGCCACCTAGGCCCAGAGAAGATGTTATCGCGTATTCAAAAACATTTCTACTGGCCGGCAATGAAGGATAAAATAGAATCATACTGTAAGCTTTGTGATTTATGCCAGTCCAGGAAACCTTCAAAGCTCACAAGGGCTCCTTTGGGACAAGATCCAGTGTCAGAGCCCATGGAAAAGGTGTCTGTTGATGTGTTGGGACCATTACCCCTAAGTCAACATTCAAACAAGTACATTCTAGTCATGACAGACTGCTTCACGAAATGGACTGAAGCTGTTGCTATGCCTGATCAGGAGGCCTCTACCGTTGCAACCGCCTTTGTTAACACTTTCGTTTCAAGATTTGGTACACCGCTGTTGTTGTTATCAGATGGCGGTACTAATTTTGAATCCACAGTTTTCAGAGAAATGTGTAACTTTCTTCAGATCGAAAAATTAAAACTAGTGTTATGCGACCCCAAGCTAACGGAGTAACAGAAAGATTTAACCGAACACTTGCCACGATGTTAACGATGTACTGTATCGGAAACCAAAAGGACTGGGATCTCTGTTTGCCCCAGGTTATGATGGCATATAGGGCATCAATTCATTCCAGCACTGGGCTTACCCCTAACAGAATGGTCTTTGGAAGGGAGATCATGCTCCCTATGGCAGCAATCGTAAGACAGCCTTCGGTGGACAGCGATGCAACTATCAACGAATATGTCCAGAATCTTCAAGATAAACTACAGCAAGCACATGAGCTTGCTCGGAAGAACCTTAAGAAAAACGCTACCTATAGAAAGAAGCACTATGATATCAGGTCGTCAAAGCGTACTCTTCAACCAGGACAAGCGGTGTGGCTGTATGAACCTAGCAAAAAACCCGGAGTGTGCGTAAAACTAGCCCCAAAGTGGAAGGGCCCATTTCTTGTTCTTCAGCGACTGGACGATCTGACGTATTTGGTTAAACGCAAGTCAAATATGCCAGCTAAAGTCTACCATGTTGATCGATTGATGGCCTATAAGGGTACTTCAATACCAAAATGGTTTACTAAAGCAATTAAAATGCATGTAAGATATTAAGTGGTGCTAGACCAAAGATAAAAACAGCAGAACAATTATATATTCAGAGTTTATTCCCTTGTTTAACATTAATTAGGTCAGTTCATGTGACATCACTAGACATGCTATAATTTCTCATTTGGATCAGGACATTGATAGCATCTGACTCATTTAAACCACCCTTAGGGTAACGCATGTTAACATCATTGAGTTAGAGCTAACGTTATTTAATGCACCATTAAGAGACTTTAATCTCAAGCACATAATTTGACAGGTTAAAGTGACTAGGAATTTATTGAGCTCATTAGCTGCTAATTAAATAGTATCAAAAACTGGTTTATTTTTAAGTCCCATTGAGAGTGTGCTTTTTGCAAAGCATGTTCTCTGTGGTCGGCATGGGCCTGGAAGAGTCCAGTGGCTTATGTTTGTTAACAAGTTCATGGGCTCAATAAATAAACTATAACATTTGGGCATAGCCCTCACGATGCGGTAAAACTGGAACGCTATTTAGCAGCATTTTGGTATACTCATAGTTAGACTGTACAGAGGGATCTTTCTGCCACTAGTAAAATTTTGGCATGTAGTTTAAAATGAAGCTTCATATAGAGTTGATTGGTATACTGATGTAGTCAGGTATCAATTTATTCTCTATCTAGTACTAATCCATGTGGCTTTTTCAAGGGCAGAAGAATCCCTTTGTGGGGTTTAGTCAAAATAAGAATCCATTGATAGGTTGCAAAAGTGAGAAAGACACTCAAATGCTGCTCAGAATGATCAGAACATGACATTGTGAAACATACAGACATAACGAACAATATACTTTCTATACCGTTCTAGTTACAGTTGATTTAAGTTCATATTTGACTCTTAATCTCATGTTAGGACTTTTTATGTGTTAATTGATGTATTGAAATTTGACAAGGCAGTAATAGTACAGTTTCTAAATGGTAACCATCCTAGTCTGGTGTTTGGGACCTAATGGGGGAGAGTGTTGACTCTTAATCATTCGGTCTCTTGCCCCCAGTTGTTCGCGCCTTGCTCAGCCTCAGGGTACGCCAAGTCCTGGTCTTCTTTGTGTTCTCAGATTCGTGCCCACATCTGATTGACCATAAATTCAAAATAAGCAAAACTATTTTGACAGGGCCGTAAAACAAGGTAGCCATTTTAGGGATCAGCAGTTACACTAGATTCGGGTGACAATGAAATGAAACAATCAAATTACAAATTTGGTCTCTTGGAGCTCAGAGTAAACAGTAATATAGTCGTCTACCTCAGGATGAAAACTTATAAAGAAGCTATTATCTTCGGTTAATAATATAGGTAAATCCATATATGGTGGGGAAACAGATCGGTTGTTGCAGTGAGATCTGGCCTGATCAACCAGAGGCATCACTGTAAAATCAGAAACTTTCGGTACAGGACACACAAGCACTTGATTGGTTAAACCCCCAGCTAGGGCAGGTGTTAGGACTGTTGACTGTAACGACATACCTGAAAAAAAAATTATATAAAATTAGAGACGAAGACTGCAGTCTGACCGAAGATGATACATGCGGAAATGATAACATATCCTTTAGTGTAGAGACTGAGTTTGACTCTGGAGAAATGTGAGTGGACTGGGTTCGACTGAAAGAAAGCGGGACATTGCAATTAGCAAAGGTTAAAAACAGCAACAAACTTGTGACTGACTGATTACGAGACTGTGGCTAGGTCTTAAAATGTTGAGCAAGTCAAATTGACCACTTTGTATGTACTCCTCATTCTATCTTCAGAATGGCTTCCCTGTTCAACTGTTGGTTGTGCCCTGCTACCTTCTACTCCAAGAAAGACCAGCGGGCTCACATTGATCTGACTCACCTCCGTCTGAAGGTTGTCTGCCCCTGGTGTGTGGATGGTGAGAGATGGAGCAATCGCATTGGGGACTTAAAGAAACATGCTGTCACTAAGCACGGTGCTGATCACCTGGTAGGGGAGAAGTTCTTCAGTGTCGGTGTAGGATTCTACCTGGCCTTCTACCCTGAAGACTATGCCCGGGTGACGATACCAGCCCCTCCTACGTCAAGTGATGCCAAGTCTGACATTGAACTGATGAGGGTTTGGGTAGGAGCTGTCCGCAATCCATCGCGGAGCCCCCAAGATTGGGAACAAGGTTGGCGACTTGGTGAGGCTACACCAACAAGAGAGGAACCTTTTCATTATGTGCCTGGCAGCCCAGCAGTTGGATCCATGGCTCCCCCTTACAGCCCATCAAGGCCCGATATGGTTATGGACATTTCAATAAATCAGCTGTTCGTGAAGCAGGACAGGGTAGAGTTGGATGTTGTGCAGGACAAGGGCTATTTCATCGTCAACCTCAACAGTAGCATCAAGAGGGATGCGATTAAGATTTGTACCATCCAATCAAAAGTAGTAAACACTCAGGCTCGCCCCCAAGGGACTGTCACTGAAGTGAAAGGAGCGTTATTCCAGGAAATGTGTGAAAAAAATCAGTATGGTCACCAGAGTATCGGAAACGTTTATTGACAGCATACAGAGCATCACTCCACAGCCTGGAAGACTACCCCTCCCATTTCCCACTATGCCAACACAGCCAACCCTAAAGAGTAAAGCAGCTGTCACGCCCCTCCAGACATCTTCACAACAGCCATGCAGTTCCTAGCCACCACCTTCCTCCATACCTCCTCCTAGGACCCCTGCTCAACAGGCCAGAGAACTCTTGTCTTGGGGAATTATGCCACTTGTTCCACCTGCAAGACGGAATTGGGATGGAGATGAGGCTGTGGAACTTGTCGGTCGGACAACCTCCCTGAAGTGGCCACCTCGCGGCTGGAGAACTTTCACAGCGGAGAGACGACTCCAGGTTTTTGAATATGCAGCTGCAATGTTGGACGCGGATGCCTCAGATTTTCCTGTTACGTCAAGGGCAGACATTCTTGATCGGTTTAACTTTTTAGCGTTGCCCGGATCCAAAAACCCTGCATCTTCTGCAAAATCAGCTATGCGGCATGGGAATTACCGTCAGCTGCGGGACATCTCTCTTGAAATAGACAATGATATGAGAATTCTTGAAATGTTGACAAGTGCAGCAAAGCACAGAGACAGTGAACTGGACTCCATAATAAAGGCCGTGAACACAGCTGGTATCAGGCTGCGTTTGGAGAGATAAAACTAATAACAGCAGTAAAATACCTTGGGGACGCGATGCTGCCCCCTCAGCAAAGGTCGTAATGTGTTACTGAGAGATGCTGCTGACACCTTCAGTGTTGTCATATTGAAATATAAATTAAGTCTATGTACATTTTAAGGCCTAACCATCTCGTGAGAAAAGCCCAGAATAATTTATAGCGGAGTATAAAATTTCTTAAAGTGGGGGAGAGTGTAATACTAGTTGCTATTACTGTTTTAATCTGTCAAACCCGGAAGTGTCGAAATCTAGTAACGTATGAAAACAAGTGTCTTTCCTTCTGTAAACATCCTTGGCGATGTGAATTAAAGTTGAGTTACGAAAATCTCAAAACTATCTAGCGTAGTCATACGATTTATGCAATAAATGGAGCCATTTATTATGCAATAAATGGAGCCATTTATTGTTGTCTGTCGCTTTACAAATGAATTCGGAAATGTTATTGTAGGAACTAGTTTGTTTTGAATTCTTACTCTTGTCGGCCAGCGTTCTTCGAAAAGATTTTGTCGTATTTCCAAACCAAATTTACATTTCTGGACTTTCCAGTTCCTACCTCCTGTAAGAAATTGTTCTTGGCTTTCCGCCGGTATCAAAGATAGTTCGGAAAGACATTTGTGTTTGCTTTTTAAGGTTTCGTCACAATAAGTTCATACGGCGCCATGTTTTGAAAATGGATAGAAAATCTATCCACTGGTAGAGTTTACCTACCTCCAATAAGCTTTCATTTCGGTACGTTTTGCATGGCCTGCGTATTCTATCCAGTTTCTAAACTGCCTAAGATTCATTCGCGTATCCAGATAGAATATGTATTCCATGTAGAATTGTCTAAAACTTAGGTAACAACTAAGTAGTGGATAGAATTCCGCCATCTTGTTTGTATTCTGACAGAAATTTCTATCAGTGTATCCAAGTGTTGATTGGCTAGTGGAAATTTCTATACATTTTCCGGCATTCTGATTGGCTGGCAGATAGTATATATATGAGCTCGCTCATGCGTTTCGAGGAGCATTTCAAAAAACGTAAACAAGAATTCTGACGAGTCTACCTATTTACAGAAACGAGTCTGCCTACTTTCGGAAACGGCATTTGGGCATTATAGTGACTATGTAATTATTGCTTTCTGTATTTGACTGTCAAAAAGCCATCCAGTCAGAAACCATAGAAACGCAGACTCGGGAACAACATGCATTTAATCCTCAGTAGAGCTACTACTAAAGCAACTACTACTGCTATTGCTACACTACTACTACAGCTACTTCTATGTGTACTACTACTGCTATGAAAGATAATAGTAATAATAACAATGAATATATAATAATAATCATAAGAGATTAAGGAAAGAGGTTAAACAAATAGAATTTAGGCCGTTATAGCAATAAAGTTGTTTTAATTTATTAAGACATTGCATTTCTATTATTAAGGACCTGCCATGGACAGAGTTAGGGCATACAGCAGACTGATTAACCGCTCGGACTGAGACTGATAAGTCTTACAGCACCAATCCTTCGGGGCTTGGAGAAATAGATTCGGGGTCATGATGATTCGATGCAGAGCTGAAACCGTACATACATGAGTACTGGTGAACCACTACCAGGCAAAGCGGTGTGAGTCGGAATGGCCCTGCATATAAACCGTACTGATTTGTTTGGGCGGTAGAGCTTGTGATGTCATTTTATTTCAATGTCGCGTGAAAGTCACACAAAATTTGTCGCACATCTAAAAAATGATCTAAATAGCGTTGACGTGGACGTAAAACATAAATAAAAAATCACCCATTTTCTAAATAAATCCCTAAAACTTACGCAACCTGAAACCCCCAAATTTCGAAATGGACTTCTGTTTTGTATGGGCTGGAAGATTCTTGCCATTACAATAATTGTTCCTTAAAAATTTTCAATGGCTGTAGTGGCAAGAAGAAGGTGAAATAACCGTAGCTTACCAAGTTTTGACACTTGTAGTGATGAGGTAGGAATTTTCTCCCCTACAATTGTCATCAATACTGTGATGGCCAGCAGCATTGTCAGTGAAAATGTAAGTTTCTCTCCGCTCCCTGGTGGCACAGCAAACACCACAGTAGATACAAGGTTAAACACCACCACAGGAATTATTATATATAGAATATAATAGCTTGTCTTTCTCTCCAGGGTGACAGAAAAGGACAGTGCTGGGAAAACCTTTCCCATGGCGAAGTAATTTTCATAACTGCTTGAAGTAGTCATTATGTCCCATTCGCTATTTGCCTCGTAGTATACCCCAAGAAGACTGTCAGTCGGAAGGAGCTGTAGAGAAACGTCGTCACCCGTGTAAAGCCATATGTGTATCTGCAAGAAAAGACAACATTACGAAAACACGCCTATACAAATACAGTCGAACTTCAATGGCTCGAACACCTTTGGGACCTCGAAAATCTGTTCGAGACAGGGGTAGTTCGAGCCACTGAGGGTTACTGTCAGGAGGCATAACGAGATACTTTTAGACATCTGTTCGGTGTTCTATAATGAAAATGTATGCTGTGTGTACTCATTAGAATCGCCTCATCGAGGCGATTCTAATGAGTACACACAGCATACATTTGCAAGATAAAATATTAAAATCTCCTTAATTATCCCCCACTATTTCATATATAGAAGATTTCGCAAGGGGCTCAAGAATGGGTTCGACACATCCATGGTAAACGAGCCATCGGTGTTCGAGCCATCGAAGTTCTACTGTACATTGCAAATCGAATATCGTTTAAACCGGAGCTAGGAGGCGTATGCAGCCTTGCAAACTATATTGCTGTGTATGAAGAGACTCAATGAAACCGAGTCTCCGATTTTCGTTCGCTTTGTGTTCTCTGTTTCCAAAGGCGACCTTTATGCTTTTTATTTTACCGCCGAAAAAAAAACGAAAATTTTAAGAATGAAAATTGTGATATATTTTTCTTATTTCTGCTCAAAAAATAGATTGTGGGAAATCGTTAGAACCGCCGCATCGAGACGGTTCTAACGAATACCCACAATCTATATTTTAGAGCTGAAATAAGAAAAGTAAGGTTTACATCTGTAAACCCCAGTTTTACCACATGGAAGTGGGGTCAAAATTATGTAGGCGTGTTTTCTTGATGAGCAGCTGTATAGAGCACATTTATCTCTTATCCTGCTGAAGACGAGTGTGTGTGTGTGAATTCGGGTTTAACGTCGCTTTCAACAATTTTTCAGTCATATCACGGTGTCTGGTTGGGACAGGGAGCCCAAAGCTCACTTTTATAGTCCTGCCTGACTGAAGTATCATGACCCAGACACATTACATGATACCACACCCAGTCATATTATCCTGACACTGGGTCGACCAGTCCTAGCCCTACCCCGTATATCTGAGTGCCAAGCGAGGAGCAGCTAGTACCATTGTTAACGACTTTGGTATGTCACGGCCCGGGATCGAACCCGTGACCTCCCGTTCCCCGGAGCGGACACTCTACCAACTGAGCTATCGGGGCCGGTATGCTGAAGACGATAACACTATCTTTGCTAACAGTGTAGAAACAGTTAAGACACTGTATGTCATTCAGTTTTTGTTTTTTTTTAAATTCAGTTGAGAAGAATATATCAAATGGTTTGATTGGTTGATATTCAGAAATGGGTGTGGCCAAAGGATAAGGGTTAAAGTTGAGAATAATCTTCTTCACTCATCAGCAAAACTTCAATGTGGCTTGTTTAGGATGCCTAATCATTGAGTCCTTATGGAATTCTGTCCATAAACCCAGGGATAAGAAATATTTAGGCAATTTTTGTTAACCTGTTGCAATGTATGCTTATGTGTACTAATTTGAATCGCCTCATCGAGGCGATTCTTGGGAGTTCACATAGCATACTATTAGTGTATGTTGTGTGTTCTTAATAGAATCGCCTCATGGGAGTGATTCTAATGAATACACTCTTATACGACAAGAAAGCCGTAACAGGAAAGATGCATAGCCCGACTCTTTGGCTCAGCGGTTAGAGTACTGGACTATCACCCGAGCGGCCGGTTTTCGAATCCCTCCATAGGCGTGGATTTTTCCAGGCTCTGCTTCTTTCCTTTGTTACGGCTTTCATGTCGTAAGAACACACACAAATAATCATCATACTATTTTACTATACAGTCGAACTTCAATGGCTCGAACACCTTTGGGACCTCGAAAATCTGTTCGAGACAGGGGTAGTTCGAGCCACTGAGATTACTGTCAGAAGGCATAACGAGATACTTTTAGACATCTTTTCGGTGTTCTCTAATGAAAATGTATGCTGTGTGTACTCATTAGAATCGCCTCATCGAGGCGATTCTAATGAGTACACACAGCATACATTTGCAAGATAAAAGACAAAAATCTCCTTAATTATCCCCACTATTTCTAATGTAAAGGATTTCCCTAGGGGCTCACGAAAGGGTTCGACACATCCATGGTAAACGAGCCATCGGTGTTCGAGCCATCGAAGTTCTACTTTATTTTACTATAGGATGTCAGAAAAGATAATTCAACTTATATCTCCTGACATAGTGTTATCATTACACATAGATGGCTATACTACCCCTGCCTCAAGCAAAGCCTTAGTTGAGTTACGGTTCCTTTATTCTGAACGTTGTCTCATATCAGTAATAATTCATGAACGTACTGCAAATGATTTTCAAGTTCGAGAACAGTCACAAGTTAATAACCTTAACTCATTATTTCAATATTCAAAGGACCATAACTCAATAAACAGGCAATTAGAGTCATGGTTCTTGTCTTTTGCATGAGGTCCCATAGCGTTTTACATTTATGTGACATTCCACGAGTATATCTCATACTTTGTTCAGTTTTTAATGACAGATTCTTTCTGTCATTCTTCGTCGTGCTGCATGTTTACAATTTTAACGTCCGAACTTCCGGCTTCCACTACTTTTGAAATATGACTCCGCGCAAATAGTCCGTTGTTTGTTGACTTTTCATGCTCGCTGTCTCAAAACTAATTTCTCATGGCATTATTTCCGCATTTTGATTACATGTTTTGTTTCATTTGTAATCAAAATACAAAAATGATCTTTCTTAAATTACAAACAAAACGGGAAAAGTTAATTGAATATGCATAAGGAAAGTTCCCATTTTATACAGACGACCGCATAATGGGTCATTGGCGAATCTTGGAGGCGGCGTCTAACCACGGCCTTCACTGCGGGCTTCACTGTTGTCGAAGTTAGCCCATTTTTTTCCTAAATTAATTCCTATATTTCTAGCTGACGCCCCTTAATTTGAACCGGGATTTCGAAATGAAATCTTCGTCAGTTAAGTGATAATATTACATTCAGTACAAAATGGGTTATGATTAATTATATTTTTATCAATACGCCATTAAAGTACCTTTGTATATTTTTAGAAAAGGAAAAAAAAAAAACAATATGTATAGAGCTACAATCAGTGCATACCATTTAAGTATCTAGATAAACTTTGAAAAATGAAAATAGACCGTATAATAAGCTGTATTTAACTTTTGATTATCGGCCAAGCCGGTTTGTCTGGTCCTGACCCGCACACAACAGTTACAGGCCAGGTTAAGATTTTACCCCTTCAACCCACGAGTTTCTCCAGTTCACTCTTCAGTCACTGAATTTGTACGCGTCCATTCTACACATGTAAATTGGGTGTCTAGTCAATAGTCGTCAATAGCATGTCAAACCATGCAGAACCGAATGCGGTGTATCATTATGAGCCATCTCACCAGGTTCTACACTGTTTGCATCTGTAGGTATCTGTACTTGGCTATAAAGGGCTGAAAGGGTTCAGACTCATAACACTTACATGACCTAATTAAATGCGAAGTACGTGACGCTAGAAACTTCACCGTACGGTAGCAAGCCAGCAATAATAAACTCCTAACAGTTATCACTGTCCAATTCTGTTGTATAGGTCTAAATAACTGAATATGTAAGCACAATGTTGTGATAAATAATTAGTAACATGCCGCAAAACTTCAAACATCGCACAAAAAGTGTTTTCCTTTATTGTAGCGCACGACATAAGGCAGGTTCTTGACTAAGCCGCGAAACACATCTCAGTCAACAAGTGTAAGCTTTTACAAGAAAGTTGCGGCTATGTGTTGTCATAAAACTGGCAACTATCTCAGCAGGCACATGACGTAATTGTGGCGTCACATCAACGTCGGTGCAACGTCATGACGTTGCATCGACGTTGATTTGACGTTGCCCTAGCGACGTGTGCCTGCTGGGTAGTCATTTGCATGTTGTTTTATTTATAATGTCCAAGTAAAATGAAGATGAAAGTGTTTAACAGCCGATTCACCTCAGTTTTGTGAACCAAACTAAAAATCAGCACTCCAGCGCCATTGTCCTTATCACTTAAGAAAGTAAATCTGAATTGCACGACCCGCAGAAAAGCGACCGGCTGAAGTCGGTTGATTTTCTTAGAGTGCCCTAAAATCACCGTGTCATTCTGTCAGTCTGTCTGTCCGTAACCCGTTTGTGAAAATTGGTGCTAGCTATAGTGATTTAACCGCTTTGAATATTTAAACAATTTTTGTCATACTGAAAGATATCAATGAGATCTAACCAATGAACTTGCGAAATATTACATTCCATTTAGTATAGCCTCGCCGAGGCGAAAATTGTGAAAATTTTCGAACTGCTTCTCCTCGGAAACCGCTGGGCCGATTGAAGTCAAATTTCATATGAAGCCTCTATGGGATGGGGGAAACCAAAATTTGCTCATGGGGTCCAGGTCACATGACCAAAATGGCCGCCAAGCCATATATGGTCTGTCTGTCTGTCCGTCCGTAACCCGTTTGTGAAAATTGGTGATAGTGACTTAACCGCTTGGAATATTTAAACAATTTTTGGCATACTGATAGATATCAATGAGATCTAACCAATGAACTTGCGAAGTATTACATTCCATTTAGTATAGCCTCGCCGAGGCGAAAAATGTGAAAATTTTCGAACTGCTTCTCCTCGGACACCGTTGGGCCGATTGAAGTCAAATTTCATTTGTGGCCTCTATGGGATAGGAGAAACCAAAATTTGCTCATGGGGTCCAGGTCACATGACCAAAATGGCCGCCAAGCAATATATGGTAAAAACCCTTCAAAAATAGTCTTCTCCAGAACCACTGGGCAGATTTCCACGAAACTTGATGAATAGCATCTGGGACGTATGCCCATCATAAATTGCTAAAATGGTGACCCTGGGTTGACCTTGACCTTCTTTGTGCCCAGGTCAAACTTTGACACATATGATTTGTATTGGAAAAGTGAGAATGCATTTTATCCTGCAAACCATTCAGAATACAGTACTAAAGTATAAGATATATTTTTGCTCCTTACGATAAGGCGCATTTATTGGGGGAGCCGTTTTAGGTCCAGGTCACATGACCAAAATGGCCGCCATACCCATATATGGTTACACTCATAAAGCTAAAAGCATCCGGCGAGTCGTGCACTTCAGCTGATGCACTGGTTTTTCACAGAATCTGTCATTTCAGTGCCTTTTGGCGCTTTGATTGTAGATGACACAAGTAGATAACAAAAATCATCATTTTCAATATTCAAACGACTATAAAACTGGTACAGCCAGAGTTATGGTTCTTGTCTTCTGCACATTAAATTATCTATAAAATTCATGAAAACATATAATAATATTACGTCAGACTTCAGATATATGGATGATTTATTAAATATTGACAGTACCTATTTCGATGGTTTAATCAGTCAAATTAACCCCCCCCCCCCCCCACACACACACACACAGAACTTCAGTGAAATAAAGCAACTTCTGATACCGAGGCCCCGTTTTTGGATTTATATCTTTCTATTGTAGATGGGTTTGTTTCCTGTAAAATTTATGATAAACGCGATGATTTGGATTTTGAGGTTGTAAATTTTCCTTTTTTGGATGGTGATGTTCCTCGTGCGGCATCCTATGACGTTTATATTTCGCAATTAATTGGATTCGCCAGTGTGTCTAGTCATATAACTGACTTCACCACTCGTAATAAATTGTTAACTGCTAAACTTCTCAATAAGGGTTATCGGTATCTTAAACTACGCAAAGCATTTTCTAAGTTTTATAGACGTCATTCCGATTTAATTTCAAAATTCAACGCTGGACTCGAATCTCCTCTGTAACAAGGTCCATCGGAATCCGACATTTATGGTGACTAAGTTTATAAATTCGGATAATTATATATTTGCAATGACTTCAATAGCCGATTTCGTAAAATCATTATTCGATATAGGGTACAACATAATTGATATACGACAGACTACATGCATGATAGTTAACCCAATCACGGTTGATAACTTTGCTTCCCTCTTTAATTGCGCGCTGGTAGGTCAGGCTCAGATTCTATGACGGTCCCAGCGTAAAGGCTTACTTTGAATTAAAATTTAATTTTATGTAATGTTGGTTGGTACCTGATGCTCAGTCTCTGGTCGGCCCCATCAGAGTCTAATTGTTGGTTTTGTTTTGCTCCAGCATTTCAGTTATTTCTTTGAATTTTGTGTTCTCGGAGATGTTGCACTGCTGAGTTAGGAAGCCTTGCAGACTGAACAAAATATTTAATTAAATTTCGACGGAAGTAAGTGCGAGGATTGCGGCCGCGTAAATTGATTACCCCCCCCCCCCCCCCACACACACACACACACACACACACACACGAACCCCATCCCCCACCTCCGCCAGTGAAATACTTTTCACTGACAGTTCCAAGGCGGTTCTTCTGTCGCGGTTTATTTTTGTTATAGCTTATATCCTTTTGTTTTTGATAGCCAATTGGCCATTTTGTAGGTTTGTCTTTCCGCTATTGATGTTTCCATTATGGTCTAGTTATTTCATGTTTGTGTTTTCCCCTCCTTTGGCGTCTCTGATGGGAAGTGTGGGTTAATTATATCGATTCCTGATCATTGCCTTTACTTCTATTTTAATGGCTAGAAAGAAATCTGGCGAATAACAGAAATAAGAATTTGTTGAAGTTTCCTCTTACAAGGTTACAAAAAATGTGAATATGAACTCTATAACCAGAATGCTTCTCACACTTAAATTTAATTAAAACAAAATTCATTTATACATAAAACATATACATATACTAAAATACATGTATCAAACCAAACAAATATATGGGCCCATCAAGCGATTTTGGTACTTATCGCCTATGCGAGCAGCGAAGGTTCAGGCGAGCCTGCGCATCCGCGCAGTCTCGCCAGAACCTTCGCTGCTCGCTCATACAAGCAGTGAATGTAGAGGAACCTTCAGACAGAAAGCCATATCCCTGGCCCCTCTGAATGGCTGGGCATGCGCAGTTAAAACTTGTCATGACGGAATGCTCGAAGACACAAATTCGCTTGGCGGGGCTCAACTCATATTGTTCAACTATTCAACTGCTCCTACTGGTGTCAACTGTTATAGTAGTCGCAGATAAGACTGACAGGGCGAAGCTATTCGGGTGTTGTCAATATATGACACATTTGCTGAGCCCAGAAGAAGATTCGGTAGAGTGCTTTTCGTATGCTTTTTGCAAGCGGACCAAAATGGCCAAATACGCCACAGCTTTGTCTGTGTTACAGTTGAATTCAAACCGTCGGTTAACTTTCTTTATCTTTTTAGCTCCATCCTGTCAATCCTAATATCTGCGACTATTATCACTGCCTAAGTCTACTACTAAGTAACAAATGCCCAGAATTGTCACTTTATATTGGCCTCATGACAAAGTCAAGGCCTTTTTTTTTTAGATTATAACAGAAATATCCAGTCATAATTCTGGATTTTTCCAATCTAGAAAAAATTACGACCGGCAATACTAGGACTGTATGTAATTTTGGTTATAATAGAAATACCAGCACCTCTAGAAGGTCAGGACTTCTTTTCTAGAAGCCACTTCGACACTCTTCTAGGGTGCTGAAATATTTATACAATTTAGTCCTGTTTTTTTTTTTTGGTGTTTGAATTGAGATTTAACGTCCCCGTCATTCGACGGACGTTAACTTTTCACACTTCTGCTATCTCCCCCAGAACCGCCAGACTGACAAGACATTTGGTGGGAGACATTGGTTTGCAATGGAGATTCAGAATTGCCAAAGAATCGTTTCGTTCTCATTTTCAAGATGGCCACCATGGCAGCAATCTTGAACTTCTTCAGCATAAGTCGGATTGAGATAAAACTGTGGGTGACATGGATTAACGTCCTTTCGTTTGGTTATCGAGGATGGGCGCTACGGCGTTCATCATAAAAGTCAGCAAACCAATTCTCCTCCTGATTGAGATGAAACTTGGTGGGGTCGTTGATGTGACGTGTTAATCTAAAATTACAATAATCGCTCCGTTTCGATAACCAAGATGGTAGCCATGGTGGCCATGGCTTGAAATTCTTTCAATGCCATCTTATGAACCACAAGTCGGATTTAGCTGAAACTTGCAGATGGGAGGCATCGGGGTGACATGGTCATTTTTAGAGGAACTAACTCCGATGTTATTTTTCCTAGCTCGGACATAACTCATGGTTTTCTTCTACTAAGACGCCTGATTGCTATCAGAGTTCAGAATGATCAATTATGATTGTACTAATTTATACACATTTGCTCTGCTGTTATAACTCCCTGTTGAGCCAGAGGTGGGGTGGTGGTCGGAGTGGAGGGGGTTGTGTGGGGGGGGGGGGGGGCGCACAGGTCACTTATTTATGCATATTTTGTAGGTCTGGAGGGTCAGGGTTGAATTTTCGTAAGCCCAATTTACATTCCCACTAGATGGTTCATTTTTCCCTGACCGTCCAAAAGGTGTTTCTTATGTATTTACTGGCAGTGTGCGTGCCTGCGTGTTTGTGTGTTTTAATGTCGCTAAGTCTTCTTTCGGTAGCCTCAGATGATTGTGTTCTGCTCGTGGATTTTTGGGGAGTAACATTTCATTACGCAAACACGCCTATACAAATACATTGTCACCTTTATCACCGAAAAAATGAAAATTTTAAGATGAAAAATTGTGATATTTTTCTTATTTCTGCTCAAAATATAGATTGTGGGCACTCGTTAGAACCGCCTCATCGAGGCGGTTCTAACGAGTACCCACAATCTATATTTTAGAGCAGAAATAAGAAAAATAAGGTTTACCCCTGTAAACCCCAGTTTTACTATATAAAAGTGGGGTTCAAGGGGGTCAGAATTATATAGGCGTGTTTTCGTGATGTCTTTCTGAGCCCCCGCCCATCGAGGCTTGAAGAAATAAATTGAGTTGCATGGTGCTTCCGGGCAGAGCTGAAACCGACCGCTAAACCGCTTTGAAGGTCATAGATTGGCCCACAAAGTGACCAGCTAGTCCATGCATATAATCCCTATTATGGGCGGCAGGGATTGAGATGTTATTTCATCTCAATGTCGGGTAAAAGTCCCACAAAAATTGAAGCAACTTCTCCAAAATTACCTAAATAGTGTTGACGGGGACGTCAAACCTCATTTCAAACGAATAAACATATTCGTACAGTGCAGAAGTGACCATTGAATGACTTCGAAATATTTGCCTACGACCTATCTTTAAAAATGGAGAAATGGCGGAAATTTGAAAATATAGCCATTGGCCGGTACAAGGTAATGTGACCCAGAAAAGACATACTCTTTACGCGTTTCAATTTTGTGGTCTATTCCTTGCTTCCAAAGGATTTTATGTACCTTTTTGAAATAATTTTATTATATAGGGTGATTCCAGTCATAAAAATGGTTAAAGCAACTTGGTTTCCCATGACAAATGAACCCAGCAGGCACACGTCGCTAGGGCAACGTCAAATCAACGTCGGTGCAACGTCACGACGTTGCACCGACGTTGATGTGACGTTGCATAAACGTCATGACGTTGCATCGACGTCGATGTGACGTCACATTTACGTCATGTGCCTGCTGGGAAGGCTCCATGTAAACATTACGAAAACACGCCTTTACAAATATATTGTAAAATTTTCCACAAAGATATGCGGCGTAGATTTAATTGGAAGGTTGTTTAGAAATATGAGCTACAATAGTGACAGCAACAGTTGTCTAGCTATGAACTGGTTTACTGTATTCAAACAATTCAGATGTCACGCGAGGTAAAATAGCTTTGCAGAGGGCGGTGTCCCGCCTGTTTGAGCTAAGGTCAATGTAAAAGGTCAAGGTTAAAAACATGACCTCATTTCATTTATGATCTCAAGTATATGCACAACAAATAAGTATCATTTACTGTTTTTGAACACAAATTCTAGGGTTAAAATTTAGGGTTGTCGCCATGGTGAACGTAAACGCATAGACGGACGAACAAACGGACGAGCAGACAAACGGACGGAAACTTGATCTTATGTGCACCGAACTAAAACTCAAATTACACTTATTCCTTTTCAAAATTAATATAACATTAATGATATTCGAAAATGTCCATTTTGTGTTAAAATGGAGGACATAAAGTATGCTGAAGACAAATGATACACTGCAACTTTTATTGGGCATATATTGTAAATTAAACATCTGTCAATTTGTAATGCGATTATTACATGTTTTTGTCATGCTTTATCTCTTTATTGGTTTCATTGGGCAACAGGGCTTGAGGTGTCATTTTATCTCAATGTCGGGTAAAAGTTCCACAAACTTGGAAGCAACGTCTCCAAAATGACCTACACAGTGTTGATGGGAACGTTAAACCACAAATCAAACAAACAATTCCTTTCGCAGAAAATTCTTCCTTTCGCGAAATGGTTCCTTTCGCTATATAGACCAACCACGTGAAATTAGGTCAAAATAGCTATTCACCGCAGCAGTTTCAGAATTCACTAGAAACACAATTATACATATGACATATGGTCATCAAAGGACAAGACGGTGAGCAAGCCGAAACTGTATATATTTTTCATTCATGTCTCACATAAAAAAATGAAACATTTCCTAATTTAAAACTTCGGTAAACTGTCGTGTTTTTTTTTAGTAGATTTATTTATGCAAATCATTGACCAATGAAATGGTCATCTCCTTGAACATGTGGTTTTATTGACCAATGGAATAACGAAAAATGTAGGACAAAAGCAAAAACATAACGGCTACGCCGTAAAAATGTGTTCAAAATATAGGTTGTGTGTACGCGTTAGAACCGTCCCATCGAGGCGGTTCTAACGAGTACACAAAATCTATATTTTAGAGCAGATATAGGAAAAATAAGGTTTTCTCGTGTAAACCCCAGTTTCACTATATAAAAATGGGGTTCAAGGGGTTCAAGGGGGGTAGAATTATATAGGCGTGTTTTCGTGATGATCTTTTATGGGGTGTCGGAAGGGAATCATTTGAAAACGTTGATGAACGGATGCAGGATAAGCTCCCCTGGAATCGTTACCCAGATATGCTAGATTTGTTTGTTTGAATTGGGGTTTAACGTCCCCGTCAACACTATTTAGGTAATTTTGGAGATGTTGCTTCCAGTTTTGTGGGACTTTTAGCCGACATTGAGGTGAAATGACATCTCAAGCACTGCCGCCCAATGGAACCAGAAGGCTTATTATATGCATTGGACGATCAGACTCACACCGCTTTGCCTGGGCAGGCTTAGTCCTTCTAAACGGTTTACCAGTACTCGTGTGTGGTCAGATTCAGCTCTGCGTGGAAGCACCATGCAGCCCAATCTATTTCTCCAAGCCCCGATGGGCGGGGGCGACAGATATGCTAGAAGTAAAGTCTTACTACAAATTTGCAGGTGTGCTGATCAAACGGGAAATTCGATACATCTGCACCACAACGTCCAACAAAATATGCTGGAGCCAGCCAGAATACCCTCCCTGATGAACTGACGTCAAGCGGCATACTTTTCTCATGAGCTTGGTCCCCTATCAGCTTGAACTCCTTCGCACTGAAAAAAAAAATATGAGCCCCGCCAAGCGAATTTGTGTCTTCGAGCATTCCGTCATGACAAATTTTAACTGCGCATGCTCAGCCATTCAGAGGGGCCAGGGATATGGCTTTCTGTCTGAAGGTTCCTCTTGATTCACTGCTTGTATGAGCGAGCAGCGAAGGTTCTGGCGAGACTGCGCGGATGCGCTGGCTCGCCTGAACCTTCGCTGCTCGCATAGGCGATAAGTACCAAAATCGCTTGACGGGGCCCATATAGTTAGTGCTTGGCGAGTTTTTAATACGATAACACAACCGTGTCATAAAGAGCGTTCTTTCATGTCTCCAAAATGGTTGTTTTTTCTGCTTCACTGAGGCGATTCTGATATGTAGCTACATTAACCCATTGTATACTGCTAGATTCTTATATTGCTTATTGCTATATGTTGGACAAGTCCATTTGCCATTTAAGGTGCGTCAAGCATGTATTTTTGTTTTCATTTATAATCCCTTTTTGACATAAAATCCTTTTAGCAAACAGTGCAGACCCTGATCAGACGCCGCGTTCTGTGGCGTCTGATCTGGGCCTGCGCTGATTGCCAGCCTATTCTTTTAGGGGTTTCCCGCCTATAATGGGTTAAGGTCTCCGCTAAATTTCTGCGAGAGCTCGAATGAGTCCATGCTGATCGCCTATGCGATCTATCAATCAATCAGTCAACCAGCCAATCAATCAATAAATCGATCAATCAATCAATCAACCCGTTAATCAGCCAATCAATCAATCAATCAATCAATCAATCAATCAACCTGTTAATCAATCGATCAAACAGATGATAAATCGATCGATTAATGAAGAGACAAATACTTACGCATTTGACAAGTACAAAGGAGGCCTCCATATCTGATCAAACTGAAGAAAAATCCCATCAGTACCATTATACTGTGACGCGTTCCACGCTAGTCGAGGATCATACCAAATCTAAATAACGAAACAAAATCAAAGCACTGACAGTACTGGTATGTCGACTGTCTCTGAGTGTAGCTGGCAAATGGCCCTGAACGGGGACTGTTTCGTTTAACCCTTAAATCCATGTTCTTTAACCAAACAGTGTAGAACCTGATCAGACACCGCGTTCTGTGGCGTCTGATCTGATTCTTCACTGTTTGCCAATGTCTCAGTATACGAGCCAAATCCAGAGTCCAGCCCAAATTTTACGGATAACCAACTCTCAGTGACGTCACAAGTAGAAGAAAAGCGCTGCTATAAATAATTGTTACCTGGATTTTGTATATGTTCAGATATAGTCACGTGGACAAAAGCAGGCGGGAAGCTCCTGTAGTCATTAACTTTGGCTCGATTGATAACAACAAAGAAAATGTGTTCAGGATCGGGATAGTTCGAGTAACAGAGGGTGGGTTAGTAGACATACTTTGGATGACTTTGCGATTCAATATATACTTTCAAGATAAAATAAGAAAATTCCCGGGTGGGTGGGAGGAAGCGGGCGGGGGCTGGGATGCTACTTATTGGGTGTGTGTGTGGGGGGGGGGGGGGCGTGCCGCTGATTATGTAGATATAGACATGGTAAACACAGTTGCATATACGTACTTGAATTATTAAGTGGAGGTAGAGAGGACGGGTTATACCCAAGATAAAAGCAGCTGAATTATTTCAAAAGCTTAGGTGTGTCCAAAAAAAAAAAAAAAAAAAAAAAAAGAGAAAAGTAGTGCATCAAACAAAGAAACAAAATAATTTTTACTCCAACTTCTTACCCACAACTGGTTTGACATCAAAAGCACAAGTCACGAGTGAAATACAGCTTTTTGTGTTCACAAATGAAGTAAGAAATAGAGGATCTTACACGAGTGGTCATTTCATATGAAATTTATGAAACGAGCCTTCGGCGAGTTTCATAAATTTCATATGAAATGACCACGAGTGTAAGATTCTGTTTATCACATGACCACTATAAATTGGATTTCATCGCCTTTAAATTTGGCAAATGTTCCACCTAAAATGCATTGTTGACATGGACGTCGTCATGACGTTACGTAGTCCCGCCAAAGTGTTATTACACGTGTGGTCATACGATTTTTATTACACGACGTTATCCACTGCTTATCAACGACGTCATGTGATAATCGATGTTTCACTGTAAAAGATGATCAGTTTTCTTTTTCTTTTGTGGTCTAAACTGCAACATTAATACAATCGCCACAAAAGAGAACAAGCTTGCTCCATGGCGATTTTACGTCGATTTAGATGTGTTCGGCGTGCCTACTGTTGTGAACTAAAGGCTTGCATCTGGGAAATAGCTTGTGATGTTACTTTAAAAAAAAAAAATAATAAAAAAAAAATAACACTCGAATTTTGCTAGCAAATATTGCGCTGATGCATTAATTACGTTTCTTTCAAATACAAAATACATTGTATTTACATTTCCAGTGTAAAGTCTAATGTAAACCTATAGAAAACAATTGCGTTCATACGTCCATGAACGCATCGAATCACATGATTTTCAGTGACGTTAAGTGACGTCATTCTAAACCATTGTTCTCTACGGGCGTTGGTGACGTCAACGCTGCTCCGCTCTTTGTAGAAAAACAGCGTGTAAATGTTTTTCAGCTTTAAAAGTTTGTCCTACAAGCATTTTTTCGCCCATTGATGAGGGGCAAATAATGTAAATATAAAAAAAAAACTTATTTTTCTGCTTTTCATGAAAGTATGAACGACAGTGGGTCACGAGCAAAGTTTACATGAACCGGCCTTCGGGGTTCATTTACTTTGCACGCGACCCACTGCGTTCATACTTTCCATGAACTGCAGAAAAATAAATTTCATTTCTTAATTAATTACTTTCAAGGCTTTCGTAGTTCAGCTATTTGGCATCGACGATATTTTTCGATAATAACGCGGAAAAGAATATCAAAGAACGGACAGCACCGGTGGGTCGATTAAGTAGGCTGCTTAATTGTCCAAAACGGGAACTTGGACTTTTCCGTTTTTTCATTTTCTGGATCTACACTAATTGCCAATGACCCACTACACGAGCCCAGTCCAGATTTTACTTTTTACACAGCGCTCTGACGTCACAGGGGGAAGACTAGCACTGCTATGAATAATGGATACCCGGATTGTGTACATGGTCAGTGATAGGCACAAGGGCAATAGCAGATGGGAAGCTTCTGCATGAATCGACCCAAATATCGTATGAGAAAATACGATTTTGATTTCACTGGTAAAGTTTGCAAGAAGATTCAGCAGAAGTCGTAAACAGACATTTTAAGACCCAGTTTTCTCCGCAGCTTACAAGACTGGTGTGTGCTGTAGTACTCACCCCGAGCAGGTAGGCAGAGACAGTCAACGTTTGCTCTACAATGTCCTGAAATGAAAATAGTTGATGTAAAATTTCAGACTTTCAGACATGTGTGGAAAATCTGTGTAAAAGGATTTGCATGCCGTTTAAAATGTGGTCTCCTACACTGTTAGAGGAGTTGTTACCCAGCAAACACTACTGAGGTAATGTTTACCAGTAAAGTACACAGTCTTTCGCAAGAGTTCATGAATGTGGAAGTAAACAAAATACTTTAGAAATAGGTTTGTTATCAGTTTTTACGTAAGAATATGACTAGGCCCGGTGGGGTTCGAACCCACGACCTCTTGATCACCAGTCACCCAACTGAGCCACCGGGCCTGGTTTCTGAATGGTTTAGATACGTTAAATAGTGCAACATCGCCAACGGGTGCTAAATTAATGGCGTTAACTGTAGGTTTACAGTCGAACTTCAATGGCTCAAACACCTTTGGGACCACAAAAATCTGTTCGAGTGAGTGAGTGTTAGAGTTTTACGTCCCACCAACAGCTAAGGTCACACGGAGACGGGACCTCGGTTTAAAGACTCATCCGAAAGGCTGAAAATCTGTTCGAGACAGGGGTAGTTCGAGCCACTGAGGGTTACTCCCAAGAGGCATAACGGGGTTAATTTTGGGACATCTTTTCGGTGTTCTATAATATAAAATGCAGGCTGTGTGTACTCATTAGAATCGCCTCATATGCGATTCTAATGGGTACACACAGCATACATTTGCAAGATAAAAGTCGAAAATCACCGTAATTATCCAACAGAGGAATTCCCTTCGGACTCGAAAACCGGTTCGACTTAGCCATGGTAAACGAGCCACCAGTGTTCGAGTCATCGAAGTTCTACTGTATTTCGTGCACACCCCCCCCTCCCCCCCGCAACCCCCTCTTATCTCAACGCCGGGGTCAACTCCGACATTGAGATGAAATGACATCTCAAGCCCTACCGCCCATGGAACCGTTAGGGTTTAAGGATCGGTCCGACTCATATCACTTTTCCTTGACAGGCTTAGACCTAAGCGGTTTACCAGTACTCAAGTTCGGTCGGTTTCAGCTCTGCGTGGAAGCACCGTGCAGCCCATTCTATTTTTTCAAGTCCCGATTGGCGAGGCACGGAGGAAACCAGAGTACCATGAGAAAAAAAAAACAAATATGGATTACTACGTATACCCTTCCATACGCGAAATCAGTTGCAAGGACATAAATTTTATGCATACATAATGGATCATAGTTTTCCATTACACCACGTGAAAAAGTCCGTGAAATGAACACCAATAAACCCCACTTCATATAAAGAAAACTGGGATTTACGGGGGTATACATTTATTTTTCTTATTTCTGCTCTAAGACATAGATTGTGGGTACTCGTTAGAACCACCTCAACAAGCACTCACAACCTATGTTTGAAGTATAAATAAGAAAAATATCACGGATTTTCATTAGAAAAGTAGCCATTTTGAAGATGTGAAAAATGCACTATGTTGCATGGGAGAGTTATCGTAATGCCTAACAAAATTTCTTGTATCTAGAATAGTATTAAATAGTTCGTATTTATAGAGGATCTTACATGAGTGCTCATGTATTATTGAATTTATTAAACGAGTTGAGGAAAAGGGCCCTTTTCCTCAACGAGTTTAATAAATTCAATAATACATGAGCACGAATGCAAGATTCTATTTATCATATGACATTTAAAACGCATTTTATTCACGATTGTTTACAAAAAATGTCAATATTCATACGTTAATAAACGCGACGTCGTTAAGGACGTCGTATATGTAACGTTACGGGACGTATCTAGCTAATTTGCATATTTAATCCACTAGTGGATTATCGAAAACAATGCATGGCGTTATTACACTCCCAGATGCGACGTCATATGATAAAATGTTATCTAACATAGAGAAAAGGCCAATTATAGTCATATTTTTGGAAAAGTATATACATGTATATTATCCACTTCCACTTTATTATAATATTATCCAAAACCATATACATGTAACTGACTGGAACCGCGCTACGGGCGAATCTCAATGCCCGAGCATCCTAGGAACCATGACAACCTTCGAGACAGGGGTAATTAGAGCCAGAGGGCTATTGCAGGTCCGGACCAGGAGGCATAATACGAATATTTTTTCGGATTTTCGTATGTGGTGTGTACTCATTATACTCGCCTCAACGCGATTCTAATGAGTACACACGAACATATTTTTCGAGATAGCCTAAGAAACTATCCCAAACGCATGTATATCGATATCTGCAGCTATGTTAATTATTTCCTAGAAACTAAGGACGAGTTCGAAACATCCGTGGTAATCGAGTCATTGGTGTTCGAGCTATCGGTGTTCGAGCCATCGTTTTACGAACCATCGATATTCGAGCTATCGGTGTTCGACCCGCCGGTGTTCGAGCCATCGGTGTTTGAGCCATCGATGTTCGATCCATCGGTGTTCGCGCCATTGGTGTTCGAGCCATCGATGTTCAAACCGTTGGTGTTCGGGTTATCGGTTTTCGAGCCATTGGTGTTCGAACCATTGATATTCGAATCATTGGAGTTCGCACTATCGGTGTTCGAGCCTTCGGTGATCGAGCTATCGGTGTTCGAGCCATTTGTGTTCGAGTTATCGTTGTTCGAGCCATCGGTGTGCGAGTCATTGTTCGCCTCATCGGTGTCCGAGCCATCGGTGTTCACGTCGGTGTTCGAGTCATTGGTGTTCGAGTCATCGGTGTTCGAGCCATTGGTGTTCAAGCTATCGGTGTTCGAGCCACTGGTGTTCGAGTCATCGGTGTTCGAGCAATTGGTATTCGAGTCATCGGTGTTCGATCTATGACAGTTTTATCGATCAATGGGTATCGACCATCGGTCAGTTACATAAACCTATGGTCGATTACGAAACCTGAGCCGAATCGCGTCACTATCATACACTTACAAATTCCAGAATATTTGAGAGTGACAGCGTACATGATACATTAGTTGCTTCAAAGGGTCTGGCCGTGGGTTTGTATCCTTGTAGCAAGTCCTCTTCTAACCTTGACGCATCCTCAACAGTATAAGACAAACCTGAAATATACGGGGAGAAAGGCGTCTTCAGTCAGTCAAATAAATACTGTTGCCATTACGAAAACACGCTCGTACAAATATATTGCAAACTTTAGCACCGAAAAATTGTGATATTTTTCTTATTTCTGCTCAAAGTATAGATTGTGGGTACACGTTAGAACCGCCTCATCGAGGCGGTTCTAACGAGTACCCACAATATATATATTTTAGAGCAGAAATAAGAAAAATAAGGTTTACCCCTGTAAACCCCAGTTTTACTATATAAAATTGGGGTTCAAGGGAGTCAAAATTTTATAGGCGTGTTTTCGTGATGAAATACGTGGATCTCCGTTTAAACAGGACATAACGCATGCGCTTGATATGATAAAAGATTTCAACAGAGCCCAGTGGGCACTCATCGTGTATACAACGTCGTATTAACGTCAATGCAAGGTCATGACGTTGCATCGATATCGATGCGAAATTGCTTAGACGGCATGTGCCCGCTGGGAGGCGTTTCCAACCCTAGGGGTACCCGAGCAGATCGGCACCGAGGCTAAGCCAATTATTTCTTTCGGTAAACCGTATCACGTCTCGCATGGTTTTTGTTTGTTTGAATTGTGGTTAAACGTCCGCGTCAACACTATTTCGGTAATTTTGGAGACGTTTTGTGAGATTTTTACACGACACTGAGATGAAATGACATTATGAAGCTCTGTCGCCAAAACAAACCAAAAGGGTTATACACAGGATTGGCTCGACTTGCACCACTTTGCTTGGGCAAGCTTAGACCTTCTAAGTGGTTAACCAGTACTCATAGTACTCATGTGCGGTGGCTTTCAGCCATCGTCCCACCAATGGGACGCTAGGCATATATGGGTTAAATGCATTAATGCAGCAGTCGGTCGAATGCGCCTTTGACTGGTTATCATGATGAGAACGCAGCTTCGATCTTCGCCGGGTCAGCAACATTTTTTGTCATGGAGGCCAAGTAGTATGTGTATTGTACTGGATAACCGTATATGTATAAACATGTCCAGGAAAAATGTGGTTAGATAAACTGGGCGGCTCGACATGACCTAAATAGTGTTGACACCACATAGTCTCTCAGTTGACAGCTGGGTGGGATAAGGTGGATGAGATAAATAGACTGAGATAAGAATTTTTATACCGCGTAAACATGCATCATTTTGCCATGACATCGCAATAACAAACATGCGATGTTTAGGGCATATACAACTTTCTTTCTTTCCTTCTTTCTTTCTTTCGTTCTATATTATGCGCTTCATACATATAATGATTTCTTATTTTACATTTTCGTTCCAAAATGTCCAAACAAATACCCACAGTAATATCTTGGAGTGAAAACCTGGGTCCGAGGTTATATAGAGAATACCAGGTGAGTGTCTTTTGATATCAAGTTTATCAGGCAACGCTTCGAGAACTTGCCGAGCGATTCTACATGCGTTCTCGAAGTCGAGCCTGATGAACTTGATATCAAATGACACGAATCTGGTATTCTATTTATCAGTTTAGCAATTTACGATCAGCTATCGATGGTCCTCAGTGCGTCCCAACATCCCGGTGGTCGATATGTTTTGTATCAGCGGACCATATTTTTTTCCTTAAATGTTTTTTTTTCTAAAATGTTTTTTTATTTCAAGTATTTTTTTCCATTTTGTACAGTAATAATAACGTTTGCCATTTTTTTTCTAGTAGGCCGGTTCATTCATAAAAGTGCAATGCCACGTTGACCTGATAAAGCTCACTTGTCCTGAGATAGTCTATCTTTATCAGTTTATTGTGCTGCAATGCAATTGATATAGAGGGTAACTGATAAAAACTATTCAACTTACCTTGCATGAAATTCGTCCTGTTCATAAATTTTAAAATGCCAACAAGGTCTGACTGAAATCGATTTATTCAGCAGGACAAAGGCTACGGTCGTAAAGGGTGTATACATACCATGGATCGCGACAGTGACAACTCCGAACTATCTGTGGATATGCAGTTTGATTAGGACCGATGTTGTTCGCCCTTCTGAGAATAGCAAATACTGCACGACACGAAATAAACTGAAAGTTTTATTAACTATATGAGACCATCCATCCGTCCGGGGCCTTGTAGTTAGCAAAAAAAAAGAAAAAAAAAAAAAAAAAGGCCATAACTCTTAAACAATTTAGAATATTTTTCTTTATTATTTTTCGCAAACATATTGGCATTAATAATCTTAAATACATGTTCTGCGACAGAAGGTAAGGGTTTTTTTCTCTGGATACTCTGGTTTTCACCCACCTTTGATTAACGATCGGCTCGAAGTAAGTGTAATAATCGTGAAAGTGCCATAAAACTAAGGCTGACACGATTAATCGTATAATCGATTAATCGATCGATAAATTCAACAAAAATGATTATCATTTCTGATTTGCTTTTAATCTATTACTTGATAGGTACAATTTACTACCCAAAGTTATGCCTAAAATAGCTGGATGAGTGGCAAACAGTGCAGACCCTGATGAGACGCCGCATTCTGTGGCGTCTCATCTGGGTCTACACTGTTTGCTCAGGCCTGTCTGTTCAAATATGCATATGGTAAAGTGCAACATATGGTAAGAATCATGCCCAGAAGAAAGCCAGACAGGTAAAATTATGACAAAAACCTTAGCGATTACTAATCGATTATCGATCGCATTGACAGGACTGATAATCGATTATCTTTTCAGCTCCGATTAGCCAGCCCTACATAAAACCTAAACAAAACAAAACAGGTGAACCAAAAAAAAAGAAAGAAAATAGTCTTACCTGGAAACCCATGAAAGGATGACAAAGAGCAAACGGTGAATACACAGATCAGACGACGCATAATGCGGCTTCTGATCAGGGTCAACACTGTATGCTAACAGGATTTTATGTCAGAAATAGAATAAAAACGAGAAAATAGACCCGACACTCCTTAAAGGCATTTATTCTTAGACAGTAGGACACACCGTGTGTTCATAATTGTTTTATTGCCCCCTGTGATATACTGTATATAGCAGATCAAAGGTGGGCCTGTTGAATCCCCTGACTGAGGTACTAAAGGGGAAAATCAATAAGGTACACTCTAGTTAACAGTTAGCCAATTATTGATTTTCTCCAAGGAGGCCCCTTACCTGCTGCAGACAGAGGAGTTCTCTTCAGTCAGCACTGAGGGCTACATAATATTATGTAATGAAATGATAGTCCTCAACAATCAAGAATAAATGCCTTTAAGTGACAAACTGACTTGTCCAACATGTACCACAGAAGAGTCCACCAGTGCATGTATACAATTGGATAATCTATTCTATATTTCCCCATGGGTCTTGTAAATAAATAAATAGATAAATAAATAATCATATAGAAACTTACCGTCGGTGAATAAAAGACAAAAGCAAACAGCCAGATTAAATATATAATAAATAATCATGGATACAGAATCTTACCGTTGGTGAATAAAAGACAAAAGCAAACAGCCAGAATAAATATATAATAAATAACCATGGATACAGAATCTTACCGTTGGTGAATAAAAGACAAAAGCAAACAGCCAGAACAAATATATAATAAATAACCAAGGTTACAGAATCTTACCGTTGGTTAATAAATGACAAAAGCAAACAGCCAGAACAAATATATAATAAATAATAATACAAAAACTTACCGTTGGTGAATAAAAGACAAAAGCAAACAGCCAAGTGTATGCGGTTGTACATTTTCTTTTACCTACACTTTTACATGCTTTGATAATAAAAGCTATAAAGGTGTTTAAATGAGAATAAAACGAAGTACACAAGCACTAGCAAAGTGCATAAGTTGTTCTTTTTTATACCGCCGGACAAAAGTTAAACATTGCTGCTATTTAAGAGTTAAAATACATTTTACCAATTGCAGAAATTGCCGGCAAGTTTTGTCCATTTTGGTTCACGAACAAACGTGTACTAAAATATCAAATACAGTAGAATTGCTATATTCAGACGACATTTGTGGCTGTACAAAAACATTGGTCATTCACCATTTTATAAGTCCCGTATGTGGCCTCTTTCAAGAGAACACTGGGTGTATAAACTCAGGATATACCGGGATAAACGTCATTCTTATTATTTCTGTGGCGGCTTTAACGAGCATGTACAAGCTATGTTAGGTTCCGCCCAATCCATATTTTGCTTCATTTTTATTTCCGGGGCATAACTCGGCAACCATTTGAAATATTTACGATACTTAGAAGGATTATAGAACCGGTCAATGTGGAGTGTTTCATGCACGAGTGACAATTCTGTTTATCTTAATTTTTTAATTATGTTCCATGATCCATTCTTTTACTTCATTTACGTTTCCGGGGCATAACTCTGCAACCATTTGAAATATTTTAATGATACTTGGTAGGATTATAAAACAGTCTAGTGCGGAGTATCACCTGCAAGAATGACAACTCTGCTTTTCCATTTTTCCAATCATGTCCCATAAAACGTATTTTCACTAAATTTTCGTTTCCAGAGCATAATTCCTAACCGTTTGAAATCATTTGGAAAGTAGGAGTAAAACAAAGATCAGGAATTGATACAATTAACTTACTCCACCCATAAAAGAAAACCTGGTTTTCGTGTAATTTCCAAGTTTATTTGTTTGTTTCTTGGTTAGTTTGGAGTTCAATGGCCCAGTCAGCACTTTATAGGTCATATAGATCCAGTTACTTTACCTAACATCACTAAAACATGCCTATATAATTCTGACCCCCTTGAACCCCACGCTTATGTAGTAAAACTGGGGTTTAAAGGGGGGGGGGTAAACCTTAATGTTCTTATTTCTGCTCTTAAACGTAGATTGTGGGTACTCGTTAGAACCACTGCGATGAGGCGGTTCTAACGTGTATCCACAATCTATATTTTGAGCAGAACTAAGAAAAATATCACAATTTTTATTCTTAAAATTTCTTTTTTTTTTCGGCGATAAAATTTACAGTGTATTTGTATAGACGTGTTTCGTAATGTAACTGATACAGTGCGCATTCCTTCGCCAAAACCTGGATCTCTTATTTTGTCGATTGCTACCAGTCCGGGCTGCCCTACCCGATTTCCCCCGAATGGAAACTTCCCCACTGTATATAGGAGGGGTCCATTTCAAGAATAAGGGTGACATGTTGGGTAACTTTCAGAAATTCAATTTTCTTTTTGCCAACAGTGAAGGCCCTGATCAAACGCTGCGTTCTGTGGCGCCTGCACTATTGGTCAAAGTTCGTTTTTGTCGGTTTACCGTCTGGAACTGATTAATTTTTGCCAGAGTGTATATTTGGACTGAGTATATATACTACACAGTCACGTTTTTCGGCACTCACCGCCATGCCACGGAAGTTAAATAATTGAACTAAATCTCCACTGAAAACAAGCATTAGCAGTCATTTTGCCAAATATACTCGTAACATTCCTGGAATATTGACTGTCTTATTGTTGTCACTTAACAGAACAAT
Source organism: Lucinisca nassula (assembly GCA_963580285.1). Taxonomy (NCBI): domain Eukaryota; kingdom Metazoa; phylum Mollusca; class Bivalvia; order Lucinida; family Lucinidae; genus Lucinisca; species Lucinisca nassula. The sequence continues at coordinate 106,343,369 of OY757018.1, read as the reverse complement.
CAACGTTAATGGTACCAAACGCAAATATTTGTTTTATCTGATTTTAATTTTATCAGCTGTAGTGACGCTAGATATGTTCTAGGAAACCTGTAGCCATCTACCGTGAAGTATGTGATATGTATGGGGAGGACCGAATGTCTTCCAGGACGATTTGCAGGTGGGTAGCTGAATTTAGGAGCGGGTATACCCGCTCCTAAATTCAGCTACCCCCCTGCATTATGCTATAGCAGCATGTTGTCTTAAAGATGTTGCTCATAAAGATGTTGCAACAACAACTAGTAGTTACTTCGAGAATAATCGCAGTATCCTTTTTACCCATTGCATACTAGTTGACTCATCCATTGCTATATGTTGGACAAGTCCATTTGTCATATAAGGGGTGGTAGGCCTGTTTTATTTCGTTTCATTGTATTTTTATAAATTCTTATAGCAAACAGCACAGTCCCTGATCAGACGCCGCGTTCTGTGGCGTCTGAACTGGACCTGCACTGTTAACCAAGGTACCCCATTAGGGAATTATCGCATACAATGGGTTAAAGAAGCCCGCTTCACAGTGAGGCAAATAGCCTGGCTGACAAACTTGTCGTTAGCTGGAAGTCATGGTTTTCACCCCTTCAGACGCCAAGAAAAAAACTACATCTGAAAATGTCGTCTGCTTATGTCGTCTGCTTTTTTTTTTTTTTTTTTTTTTTTCAAATTTTTGAAAAATATTTTGGCATACAAGGCAAACAGTCTGATCTGGTCTGTAGGAGTAGTCTGATCTGGGCCCACACTGTTTGAAAAAAAAAACTTTTAAGGTAACCGGCAGACGGCAAAGCAGATGACAATTGTCGTGACTGGGATTTTATGGTTTAAAGGAAGCATTTACAACTTAGAAAATTAAATGCATGATGGATACCCAATTTGTTGACAGACAAAGATAGTAAATGCAAAAAAAAAAAAAAAAAAAAAAAAAAAAAAAATCTGAAAATGTATCCAAAATATAGCAAAAAGCCTTTCAACAATTCAGTCACTGGTATTGAAATATCACAAAAACACGCCTACATAATTTTACCTCTTCAAACCCAAATTTTATATAGTAAAACTGGGGTTGACAGGGGTGGACGTTATTTTTTATAATTTTTGCTTAAAATCATACATTGTGGGTACTCGTTAGAACCGCCTCGATGAGGCGGTTCTAACGAGACCCACAATCTATATTTTGAACAGAAATAAGAAAAATTTCACAATTTTTCACTTTAAGGTTTTCTTGTATAGGCGTGTTTTCGTAATGAATGGGAGACATCCAACACGAACAGTATAGAATGTTTTAACCGTTTTTGTACCAAATGGAATCACCCACCTTATATATAGCACAAGTCCATTTCAAAATTTAGGGGTGTTAGGTTGTGTTTTCTTGAAATTTAAGTAAGAAAATGGCTGAACCTTCTGCAAACAATGTAGGCCCTGTTCAGACGCCGCGTTCTGTGGCATCTGACCTGGACCTGCACTGTTTGCCAGGGTACCTGTTTTGGGGTTTCTGGTACTAAATAGGTTAATGTAATTATCGTCAGTAATAATGGTCCAGCCATGCAAATTCCAGCGCCAAAATGCATAACAGGCACAGCAAAGTTCTATAACAAATTACATGAGGCTCGGGCAAATATGTTTTGGAAATATGGCCAAGGTTAAAGTTTGTGGTTATAGTTCGAAAAATAGGTCAAAGTTCAAAAGTCAAGGTCACAGGTTGAAAAGTTTTGTATCATTGAAAAAGTCTTGTTCCAAGGAACATCCATGTAATTTTGAAGGCTGCATTGTTAGTGATATTAAAATGAAAGACAAAAACGTTTTTTTTTTTTAATGGAGAGAAAAGGGAGATAATTCAGTCAAATTGCATGATAGAGTGATGAAAATTGGGTAGAATGTAACTCTTGTGATGGTGAATATGCGTGTGAAGTTTCATAAAACTTTGCAAATACTTTTAGAAATATGATCAAGGTTAAAGTTTTTGGTTAAATTTTCGAAAAAATATGTCAAAGTTCAAAGGTCAAGGTCAACAGGTTTGTCATCGTTGGAAAGGTCTTGTCTCATGAAACACACATGAGAAGTTTGAAGGCTCTGTTATAAACAGTACTGAAATGAGAGGAAAGAATGTGTTACAGAAAAAAAGATAATTCAGCCAAAATCTATAAAACAATTCTGGCCCTTGGTCAGATGATGGCGAGTATGTGTGTAAAGTTTCATGAGGCTAGGTCAGATACTTTTGAAGTTATATCCAAGGTTAAGATTTTTTTTTGAACGCCAGCGACGACGACGACAACACAGACGCGGGAGTGACGACAATAGCTCGAAAGATTTTCTTCGAAAACAGACGAGCTAAAATTGTTCTACTAAGAAAGTTGAAGTACATGTACTACGAAACCCGCCACTCTATAACTAACTTAGGCACGTCAAGCTCTTGCATGGCATGATGGTAATGCACCCGCTCACAATGCACACTCTGTGACTGGGTTTTGGAGAACAAGAACAGCATGCTCCATTTTCGCCTGACCTGAACCCCTGCAATTAGTTTCTGTTTCCAAATCTGAAATCTGGAGATACAATTCGGGAAATACCCTTGGATCTGAGGATTGGTCGAGGCGGTTCTAACGAGTATCCGTAATCTATGTTTTGAGAAGAAATAAGAACTAGACATGTGTCAATACAACACAAATGCCCCCGCCCAGGGGCCTACCCCCCATAGGAACTCAATCCATCAAATGGCTTGGAAAATATGAGCTCTTACAAACGTTAACATTAAGCATTTCTAAGTCTGCAGCCTTGGCCTAAAGGTCATGGGGCAGGGGCGGGGTTATGGCTGAATGAAACTTTTGACCTGTATCTATCATCATTCCAAATATGTAGCAAATCCATCACATAGTTCATGAAATATGACCTCTCAAAAATATAATATAAAAAATTTCTATGTCTGTGACCTTGACCTTGAGGGGGTTGGGGTATGGCTCAATGAAACTTTGGACCTGCAACTATTGCCATACAGAATATGAAGCAAATCCATTATAAAGTTTGGAAAATATAAGCTATTAACATACTTAAATTTGTTCTATGTCTGCGACCTTGATCTTGAAGTCATAGGCATGGGCGGGGGGTATTACTGAATAAAACTTTGGACCTGCATCTATCATCAAACCAAATATGAACCAAATGAATCATAAAAGTTCAAGTTCAATGTGGTACAAATACCTTAACCTAAGTCTTAAACATTAATAAGGCCTACATGCTACAAATAGCTTAACCTGAGTGTAAGTCTGTGACCTTGACCTTGAGGTCATAGGCATGAGTGGGGGTATTACTGCATAAAACTTTGCGCCTATATATATCATCATACTAAATAAGAACGACATACATTATATGCTTTTGAAGATATGAGGTCCTAAAGAATAAGGTTCTACCTGGTACAAATACCTTAACATAAGTCTTCAACATGAAAATTTTTTAAGTCCATAACCTTGACCTTGAGGTCATGGGTGGGGGTAATGCTGGATTAAACTTTGGACCTATATCTATCATCATCCAAAATATGAACCAAATCCATGACATAGTTTGGAAAATATGATGTCTTAAATGTTCAGGCTCTACCTGGTACAAAAACCTTAACCTGAGTCTAACAGGATTACGTACGTACATGCACACTTTCTCGTAGAGAAGGACGTACATTCGGACGCACGTACGCATGTACGCACGTACCCACATATGGAAAACCGAAAAACTATATGCATCTGGCATCATTCGATGTGGGGGGCATAAAAATTCTATGTCTGTGACCTTGACCTTACGTTGACCTTGAGGTCACATGCCTTGGTAGGGTATTGTTGTATGTCTTCTTGGACCTGTATCTATAATCATACCAAATATAAACCCAATCCATCATATGGTTTCAAAATATGAACTCTTAAAAAAGTAATGTTAAAAAATTTCTAAGTCTGCGGCCTTGACCTTGAAGTCATAGGCATAGGTAGGCGTATGACTAAATAAAACTTTGGACCTGTATCTATCATCAAACCAATTATGAACGAAATGAATCATAAAAGTTCAGGTTGTACCTGGTACAAATACCTTAACGTGAGTCATAAACATTAAACATTTCTAAGTACATGACCTTGTTCTTGAGGTCATGGGTATGGATGGGGCATTGCTGAGTAAAACTTTGAACCTATATCTATTATCATACCAAACATGAACCAAATTCATTACATGGTTTGGAAAATATGAGCTCAAATTCTACCTGGTACAAATACCTTAACCTGGTTCTTAAACATTAAAAATGTTTAAGTACGTGACCTTGACCTTGAGGTGATGGGTATGGGTGGGGGTATTGCTGAATAAAACTTCGAACCTATAATCTATCATCATACCAAATATGAACCAAATTCATTACATGGTTTTGAAAATATGAGCTGAAATTCTACCTGGTACAAATACCTTAACCTATGGGGTGCCGTTTTACTAGTTAATCCGTATTTATACATATCCATAATTCGATTTATGGATATCAATAAATCAGCCGAATAATGGATATCCATAATTCGAATTATGGATATCCATAAATCGAATTATGGATATCCATAATTCGATTATCATTGATTCAGATCGATTTATGGTTATCCGTAATTCGATTTATGGATATCCATAATTCTATTTATGGATATCCATAATTCCATTTATGGATATCCATTATTCCTCTGATTTATGGATATCCATAATTAGAATTAAGGATATCCATAATTCGATTTATGGATATCCATAATTCAGATCGATTTATGAATATCCATAATGCGAATTATGGACCTCTCTGCCGTGCAGCCTTTTCAGACCGTAAGGCTTCCAAAGCAACGGGCGCCAGACGCTGAACGCCCGCCATGTGTGCAGTTAAATATTGGAACCAGCCGTAAGATCTGGAAAGTCCGGCCGGGCCCCCAGTCCCTCTGGAATCATAATCCATATAATACTCTACATGAGATGTATGGAGTACCAGGCAGATTCAGATATATCTCCTCGCCCCGCCCATTGGGGCTTGGAGAAATAGATTTGGCTTCATGAGTCAACACTAATTTAGGTCATGTTTGAGCCGGTCAGTTTACCTATCCACACTTTTCACGTAAGCAGTTAACCAGTACAGTGCACATTCTTTCGCCAGAAACTGACAACTGCCCTTCTTGAATCAGCGTAAGGGAGAGAATGACCGTAGAAAAGATTTCATGATCAATCTCTGCTAGTCTGATAATTAAAGTCTGATCAATTTTAGTATTTCAATTATATTAAAAAATTATCACCTTGTTGATAATGGCAAGTCTATTTGGTAGAATCTCCAAACTAGAGAGACAAGACTAGCTAAACGTTTATACACTGTTCATTTTAATGCAAAAGATGATTTTAATTTCATATTATCCATTTTAACGTCTAGTTGCTAGGCTAGGTGTAAGTGGGTATTTATTTCACGGACTTGTGAAAGTGATGTATAACCGAAACAAAACTGCCCTTCTTGAATCAGCGGAAGGGAGAGAATGACCGTAGAAAAGATTACATGATTAATCTTTAGGAAAGAATGTTGCCGACCCTGCAGGTATCGAACCCAAATCCTCCTGATCACCAGTCAGACGCGCATCCGACTGAGCGACCGAGGCCGGCGGTATTGAGATGTCATTTCATCTCAATGAAGGCTTAATGCCCAACATAATTGGAAGCAACGTCTCCAAAATACCCTAAATAGTATTGAAGGTGTTGTTAAACCTCAAATCAAACAAAACATATCTCTCCCACACCATAGGCCACAACTAAGCCTACCCTACATTACCGCCACCTCCATCCCGGCTTTTATTACACACCTAAATCGGAAACCTGACGGGAATAGTCGATTTTTTGCAAGGGAGCAGTCATTAGGTTTATTTACAGAGGAGAATTATGGATATCCATAATTCGATTTATGGATATCCATAAATCAGCCGAATAATGGATATCCATAATTCGAATTAAGGATATCCATAAATCGATTTATGGATATCCATATTTCGATCTAAATTAATGATATCCATAAATCGATTTATGGATATCCATAAATCGATTTATGGATATCCATGATTTGATTTATGGATATCCATACATCAGTAGAATAATGGATATCCATAATTCGATTTATGGCTATCAAAAATCGAATAATGGATATCCATTATTCGATTTATGGATATCAATAATTCAGTTCGATTTATGGATATCCATAATTCGAATTATGGATATCCAAATGAATTATGGATATCCATAAATAATTATGGATATCCATAATTCGAATTCTGGATATCCATAATTCAAAATATGGATATCCATAAATAATTATGGATATCCATAAATACGGATTAAATAGTAAAACGGCGCCCCATATTAACCTGGTTCTTAAACACTAAAAATTCCTAAGTCCGTGACCTTGACCTTGAGGCCATGGGTAGGTGTGGGGGTATTGCTGGATAAAACTTTGGACCTATATCTATCATCTTACTAAATATGAACCACATACATTGCATGGTTTGAAAAATATGAGCTAAGTCAAGTTCTACCTGGACCAAAAACCTTAACCTGAGTCTAACAGGATTACGTATGTACGTACACACTTTCGTATAGAAAGACGTACATTCGGACGCACGTACCCACGGACGCACGTACGGAAAACCGAAAAACTATATGCCTGGCATCATCCGATGCGGGGGCATAAAAATATCGACATTTTTCATAAAAAAAAAATCATTTTTCGGTGGGAAAATTTACAATGTATTTATATAGGCATGTTTTCGTAATGAGACGCCGGTGTGTTATCATAATGAAGGATATCATTGATCAATATAGTTTAATCTCGCGCAAATTATGATAATAACCCGACTTTCCATCCAAGAGGTATGGAGAGGTCAAATTACAAGGTATGGGGTGGCACGTTTATTTTATTCGCTGTTAATTTTACGTCATTTTCACTGCTTTAAGCAAACAGTGAAGCAAGTGATATGAACTTCGCTATTATCGAATGTCCCAATTTCGGAACGGTAGGCATAAGAAGCACAATGGAACTAAATAATAATAATAATAATAATAATAATAATAATAATAATAATAATAATAAAACCAAGAGGGCTATGATGGCCCTTGGTCGCTCACCTGTTAAATAGGGTAACACGTGGGCCCCGGGGAGAGCCATTATTGGCCCCAGGGCTATATTTTGCATAATCTTTGAAGTGGTCTAAAAGGTGAAACTTCATACCAAATATCAAAGACCGGAGCCTTCTAGTAAGCTATTCCCTATATAAGTCAATGTAAAACCAAAGGGCTTCAGGGCGGGGCCATTTCTGGCCCCAGGGTTATTATTTGAACAATCAGGGCGGGGCCATTTTTGGTCCCAGGGCTATAATTTGAATAATCTTGGTAGAGATCCACTAGATGAAGCCAAAGTTTTCCTCTATAAGTCAATGTAAAACCAAAGGGCCCTGGGCGGGGGCATTTTTTGCCCAAGGGCTATAATTTGAACACTCTTGGTAGAGGTTGACTAGATGAGCCTACACACCAAATATAAAAGACCTGGGCCTTGTGGTTTCAGAGAAGATTTTTTAAAGATTTTCCCTACATAAGCCAATGTAAAACCAAATGGCCCTTGGGCAGGGGCATTTTTGGCCATAAGGCTATAATTTGAACAAAAGAGGTCCACTAGATGAAGCAACACATCAAATATCAAAGACCCTGTCCTTGCAGTTTCAGAGAAGAAGATTTTTAAAAGATTTTACCTATAAAAGACAATGTAAAACCAAAGAGCCCTGGGGCGGGGGCATTTGTGCCCCCAGGGCTATAATTTGAAGAATCTTGGTAGAGGTCTACCAGATGAAGCTTCAAACCAAATATCAAAGACCTGGGCCTTACGGTTTCAGAGAAGAAGATTTTTAAAGATTTTCACTATATAAGCCTATGTAAAACCGAAGAACCGCAGGGCGGGGGCAGTATTTGCCCCTGGGCTATAATTTGAATAATCTTGATAGAGGTCCACTAGACGAAACTTCACACCACATATAAAACACCTGGGCCTTCAGGTTTCAGACAAGAAGATTTTTAAAGGATTTACCTATATAAGTCTATGTAAAACTGGTGGACCCCGGCGCGGGGGCATTTTTGGCCCCAAGGCTATAATTTGAACAATCTTGGTTGAGGTCCACTGGATGAAGCTTCATACCAAATATCGAAGACCTGGGCCTTGCAGTTTCAGAGAAGACGATTTTTAAATTTTCATTTAAAAAATCTATTTTTAGCTCCTGTGACCTAGATGTGCAATGGGCCGGAACCATTTGAACAACTTTGAAAGGAGGCCACCTAAGGATCATTCCTGTGAAGTTTGGTCAAAATCCGATCAGTGGTTTAGGAGGAGATATCATTTGAAGAATTGTTTACGGACGCGCGCACGCACGGACGACAGACGAAAAATGATCACAAAAGCTAACCTTGTCACTACATGACAGGTGAGCTAAAAATAAAAAAAAACATGAAATGTGTTCAACTGGGGGATAAAGTATTCAAAATTATCATTAATTTTTTGGGAAGGTAAATCGGCAGGTTTAGCATCACCGTGAAACGGAATTTGCCACCGTAAAATTGAAGATTTACCCCCCCCCCCCCACCACCACCACCAAAGGACAATCCCCATTCTAATGGACTTATTCACTTGTTCTGTTGAAAAATTGCTTTGTCCAAAACTGCAAGGGCAGACAGCTGCCCTGCAAGGGCAGACAGCTGCGTAAAACCACATACCAACCAATGAAAAGTGACGTCGGGTTTCCGACAGTATATCGTAGAATAAACTGTCGCATATTTCTTGATGTTATCCAATGAGACGTAGCATTACATATGTATGTGCATTAAAATATTCAACAGGTAATTGAAGGCCCCCGCCCATAGGGGCTTGAAGAAATATATGGGCTGCATGATGCTTCCATGCAGAGCTGAATCCGGCCCGCACACTAGTACTGGTAAACCGCTTAGAGGATCTAAGCCTGTCCAGGAACCACGGTGCGAGGTGGACCGTCCATGCTAATAAACCCTATTGGTTTCATTGGGCGACAGGGCTTGAGATGTCATTTCATCTCAATTTCGGGTAAAAGTCCCACAAAATTGGAAGCAACCAAAATGACCTTTACAATGTTGACAGGGACGTTAAACTTCAAATCAACCAACCAAATCAACAGGTAATTGAAGCTGTGGAAGTCCAAGTTCAGAACCTTTATTCAGCCTACAAATTTATTATTTTGCTTTCTGCTATTGATGTTTCCACTAGGGTCTTGTTATTTCATGTTTGTCACAACGGTTTCTTTCCCTTTGGTGTGTCTGATGGAAGTTGTGGGTTAATTGCATCGATTCCTGATCATTGCCTTCACTTCTATTTTGACCGTGTAAGCATATAAACCCTATTGGTTTCATTTGGGCGGCGGGACTTGACATGTCATTTCATCTCAATATCGGGTCAAAGTCGCACAAAATTGGAAGCAGCATCTCCAAAATCACCTATGTAGTGTTGAAAGCGACGTTACAATCAAACAAAAACTTTAAGCAAACAGTATCGGGCCCTTTGGTTTGTGATCTGGATCTACACAGCCAAGCCGTGCGTGATAACATCCAGAATGAGTCTTCGAGAGCGTTTCAAATAAGCTTGAAGCTTTCATCGCAATCAAACTAAAATAAATTTGTATAAACTAAGTCGCAACACTCATGTGTCTACTAGAGAGTGTTAGTGGTTTTGTAAACTCAAGCAAATTGCAATGGATGTCAACCTAAAGGGTTAAACAAATGAAGCCAAAGAATACATCAAATCTACAATATATTTCAAATATATAAATGTAAATCAAACAATAACAGTTTGCAGTAACTTCTACGCAGGACAACAGAAAACAGGCCCCGAGGTTATGAAACTTTTTTCATGCTCAACTCAGCTGAGCATGAAACTTGTGGTGCTCATAAAAATTAAATACTAAGAAGTTGAGCAATTTTTCTTTCTCAGTTAGCAGAGAATGTTATTTGTCCTGCTCATAAATTTTAAAATGCCAACAATTGTTGGCATTTTAAAATTTGTGAGCAGGACAGATTCCATGCTCAGCTGAGTTGAGCACGAAATTTTTATATAACCTCCGGGCATGCAACTACATACAGATTAACCCTTAAAATACTATGAATGATTTTCTAGCATATGGTATTCATTTTTTTTTCTTCTTTTCTTTTACTTTTTTTTAAATAAACCTGAAACTTAATGTGACCTGTTTGCTGCGCAGAAAACTCACATGAAATTTCAAGTCTTGTATTTTCTCCATAAAAATGAAAATGATGAAACCATCTGATTGGCGGTTTAAGGATTATTTATAACTAAATATTTATGAAGGATATCCAGAATATGCTGGTCTTTAAGGTCAATCTTATTTTCTAAATTCTTTTTGAGTGAAAAAAAGAAAAAAAAAGGAATTTGATAGCATTACGAAAATACGCCCGTTGAACCCCACTTTTATATGGAAAAACTGGGGTTTACAGAGGTACACATTCTTTTTCTTATTTCTGCTCGAAAATATAGATTGTGGGTACTCGTTAGAACCGCCTCGATGAGGCGGTTCTACCGAGTACCCACAAACTATATTTTGAGCGGAAATAAGAAAACTATCACAATTTTTCATCTTAAAATTTTAGTTATTTTCGGCGGAAAAGTACACAATGTATTTGTATAGGCATGTTTTCGTAATGGGAATCGTCTCTCTAGCAGACGATATACATGTATGTGTAATGACAAGCTTCATTTGTTTTGAAAAATAAGGAACGACATCTGCCAATGTTGTCATTGACAAGTCGTCTGAGGTTTAAACTAAAATTGTCCTGCAACATTTTCCGACATACCTAAAAACAACAGATATTTTGCAATATTCTAAATTTCCTTCATTCGTTATATCCATGCCATTTCTCAATAATTATGTACAGAATATAGGCCGTTTTACATAATCAAATATGTTTTATGTTTGTCATTTATCAAAAATATACACAACATTACTGTATGTCATAAATTTTGTTCGCACAACCAGTCAGTATATTTTTTGCCATTTACTGATCATATGTACCAACAAACTCAATTTAATGAAAATGATACATAGCATTATAATGTGTCTATCGCAGGCTGTGCATCTTTCATGGAGATTGATCATGAAATCTTTTCTACCGTCATTCTCCCACTGGCGAAAGATGTGCACTGTACTGGTTAATCGCTTACGTATAAGCCTGCCCATTAAAAGTGTGGATAGGTAAACTGACCGGCTCAAAAATGACCTAATAGTGTTGACTGGGCCATTAAACTCCAATACAAACAAACAAACAAGGCTGTGCCGAAACATTATCATTTTTTCTTTGCTATTTATCGATAATGTAAACAACAATATATACTAAACTGAAAAAAAAAATGTTTGTTGAATCCAAAATGATTTCAATCTGCCAGTTACCTTCAAAGTATTTTTTTGCAAACAGTGTGGACCCAGATCAGACTGCTCCTGTGGGAGCCGTCTGATCTGGGCCCACAACGTTTGCCTGTATGCAAAAATATTTTTGGAAAGTTTGCAAAAAAATCAGCAGACAACATAAGCAGACGACATTTTCAGATGTAGTTTTTCTCGGTGTCTTCGTGGTTGAAATGACCACCTTTTTGACTTGTGTACTGCACAGCCTTCGTGGAAATTTCAGCTCTCTACAAAGCTTACTTACATTCAGTTGTTTCATTAAATAATTTTCTGCAAATTCCATACTTCAAATACATGTACATCCAAAAGTGCTGTTCGTTTCTTTATCGGTACAGTTGCGTTTCTATATCTGTGCAGTAAATAATTCCATTAGGCTGTGTTCATATAAAAATTGTCATACCTGACAGTATCTTTTCTCACTCCTAAGGCTAGTGGTTATAATCACAAAAAATCAAACTTGGATTAGGATTAAAGTGTGTGAAAAGAAGTGTATATATCATAATCCCTGAGGAAAATCAACTACAGAGCAATTTGATACTGTCAATATCAACAAAGGGCCACAGTGGCATTGGATCACTGACCTGAGCTCAAGATGTGTCATAGTTAAGTGGAAGTGATGGGGGCTCAGAGATTTATGTTTTTAGCTCTTGCAGCCATCTTATTCATTTAGTTCTGGTAGCCATCTTATGCAATGGAGCGGAACCATTCTTAGAATTTCTAGTTATTCTAGCAGTCACACAGGCATCATTCATGTGAAGTTTGAATACATGTATTGGCGCAACAGTGTTGGAGGAGTGTAATTTTAAATATATATTAATTTTAGCTCTGCTAGACTCTCGTTCATTGGAGCATAAACATTTTAGATATTCAAGTAAAACTTTGTAAAAAATGATGTCTGTTTATGTTGTCTGCAGCAATTTCTTGCAAACTCTTCTAACATATTTTTGCATACAGGCAGTCAACACTGACCCTTATCAGACTGCTCTGGATTCACAATTTGTGCAACAATGACTGTTATAGTAATCAGCATACAACAAAGCAGATAACAATTGTTGTGATTGACATCTAACCCTTTGCATGTGGGGAAACCCCTAAAGGGGTACCTTGGCAAACAGTCTGGGCCCAGATCAGACCGATCATGCTAACACAATTGAAAAAAAAAAACACGAAAAAAAATAGACCTGACACCCTTTATATGACAAATGGACTCGTCCAATATATAGCAATGGAAGAGTCCACTAGAAGACAATGGATTAATAACTGGTTGCTGGATTTTGTACACGCATAGTGATAATCACTGGACAATAGCAGGTGGGAAACTTCTGTAGTTAGTCGTAACTTGGGGTCGACTGAAAAACGATCAACTCATAAAGTAATTGAAAAATGTTAAAGGCCATTTCCTCATGTTTTGGCTCAAATATTTTTACATTCATGCTGAACCGGCCTCTGTGGCCTAGAGGGTAAGAGTGTAGACTCTTATATTTAATCATACGGTCTCTCAGCTCTGTGGTTTGAGCCTCGCTCGGGTCACGTGAGATGCCAAGTTCTGCAACAGAAGGTCAGGTGGTTTTTGTTCATGCACTCCAGTTTTTGCCCACCTCTGATTAACGAACAGCTTGAAATAAGTGAAATATTCTTGAAAGGGTCGTAAAAGAAAAACAAAAAAAAATCATGCTGCGTTGTATTCAAAAACAAATCAAAACTAGTATAAATTAAAAAAAAATAATAAAAAAAATAAGTAAATAAATAAAAAATGAAAAAAGACAAGATCAATTAATTGAGACGAATGTCCTGGAATGTAAAAAAGAGAAGGAATGTTCTATTTACAAACTAAATAAATTAATAAAAAACAACTTTTAAAAGTCACAAAACTAGCGGCAAGAACTGTCATCTTGGGAGGTATAGAGTGTCAGTTTTCCAATCCAAAATTTTGCTTTATGCATCAGAGGGGCCATAGAATGTAATTTGCCTCTTAACCCTTTTTGTACCAAATGGAATCTTCCTCCTTATATAGTATGAGTTCATTTCAAAATTTAGGGGTATCAGGTTGTGTTTTCTTCAAAGTTAATTAGGAAAATGGCTAAACATTTTGCAAACAGTGTAGGCCCTGACCAGATGCCGCATTCTGCGGCATCTCATCTGAGCCTGCACTGTTTAGACTGGTACCCATTTTGGGGTTTCTGGTACTAAATGGGTTAAAATGATTTACCTCCACAAATGACAATTTTCAATACAGGTATCCCAATTCGAATGCACTTATTCTTTTGTTTTGCTGAGTCAGTCTGAAGGACAAATTTTAATTGACATTATGAACGACCATGGATTAGAACAAATTGTTAACTTCCCCACTCGTGATAAGAACACATTAGATTTGATCCTTACAACTTAGCCAGGACAGTTTGAAGATATTCAGTCTCCGGATAAACTAAGTGGTCATGATATTGTCTCCGGATATTTAAAAATTCACATTCCACCAACAAAAAAAACTCAGAGGAAGGTGTACTCATATCAGAAAGGTGACTATGAAACTATGAGGAAGGATGCGCTCAGATTTGCAAGGGAGAAATACTTTAATGGTCATTCAGATGCTCGGTCTGTCCAGGAGAACTTCGACTTGATAACTTCTTTCATTCATACTTCGGCCGAAAATCATATCCCCTCAACAACTAGTAGGTCTGTATCTTTGATTCCCTGGATCACACCAGAGATAAGAAGAAAAATTCGCAGAAGGAATAAGATTCACGCAAAGGCAAAAAGGACAGGAAGTGGTAAACTCAGGACAAACTTTGAAAACTTGAGACGTGAAATCAAGACTGATACAAAAAATCAGCATGATTTGTATGTGAATAACTTGGTAGGTGATGTTAAGGCGAGTTCCAGAGACTTCTACAGATATATTAATAGCCAAAAGAAGGATAGGCAAGGTATCACACGCCTTATTAAAAGAGGAGGAAACAGGGTTGCTGAATCAGACTCTGAAAGGGCAGAGGAACTTGTTGGTCAATTCAATGATGCGTTTAATAAAACTGAGTTCACGGAGGTTCCACTGACTGGAAGATCGGCCCCCTTCATGGATAATATTGTTGTGTCAGCTGCAGGAGTAATCAAGTTACTTCAAGGCTTAAACCCCAGTAAAGCCTTAGGACCTGATGAACTTCATCCTAGAGTCCTGAAGGAACTAGCATATGAGTTAGGTCCAGTTTTTCACACCTGTTTCAACAGTCTCTTGATAAGGGTGAAATCCCCAAAGAATGGCTCTTAGCAAACATTTGTCCACTCTTCAAAAAAGGAGATAGGGCTCTTGCCCGTAATTATCGCCCTGTGTCTCTGACTTGTGTTCTGTGTAAATTGCTTGAACATATATAGTCTGCTCGAACATCATGGCCCACCTGGATGAACATAAACTTTAATCAGACAGACAACATGCATTCAGGAAAAGGCATAGTTGTGAAACTCAGCTGAGCACAGTTATTAATGACTGGGCAAAAATCTTGGACAAAGGGGGACAGGTGGACACATTTATTCTGGACTTTGAGAAGGCTTTTGACATCCCACCTCATGAACTTCTTAAATCTAAGTTATTTGGTTACGGAATTGGGGGGGGGGGGGGGAAGACTCTCAAATGGATAGATTCTGTTCTTTGCTACAGAAAAAAGCGTGTTGTTGTTAATGGTGAATCTTCAGAGTGGGCTCCAGTTCTGTCTGGAGTCCCACAAGGGACTGTTCTTGGTCCGCTGTTGTTCTCCCTGTACATCAATGATATTTCCACTGACACTGACTCAGAAATAAGACTGTTCGCAGACGACTGTGTTTGCTACCGGGAAATCAGAGATACAGATGACTCACTGAAACTTCAGAATGACATAGATAGATTAGGATGTTGGGCCCGAAAATGGGGCATGAGATTTCAGCCAGTTAAATGCAACATTATGCAGATAACTAGGAAGAGATCAAATAAAGTTGAGGCTTCTTACACCTTAGAGGGAACGGTCCTCGAGAATGTGGACTCCATTAAATACCTTGGAGTGACAATCGCACACAACTTGAGATGGAATACTCATATTAGCAACATATGTACTAAGGCAAATAGAACACTTTGTTTCCTGAGGCGTAATCTTCATCAGTGCCCTCAGGATGTAAAAGAGGCAGCATATAAAGGTCTTGTTCACCCAATCTTGGAATATGGCAGTTGTATCTGGGACCCCAGTGGAGTGGTCCTCAACGAAGAAATTGAAAAAGTTCAGAATAGAGCTGCTAGATTTGTAACAGGCAATTTCTGCTTTGAAACTGGGAGCATGACTGGAATACTTGGAAAATTAAAATGGGGAGTCTCTCAAGAAAAGCAGGAAAGACAGTAGGCTCATCCTTTTATACAAAGGTCTAAAGGGTGCTGCTAGCATTCCAACAGATGACCTTGTCCCCCCAGCTAGGCACTGTAGAAATCACCATTCATTGGCGTTTCAGACCCTTACTGCAAGAACTGACATATATAAAGAATCGTTCTTCCCCCGAACCATTAAAGATTGGAATGCCCTTCCCGATTCGATTATTTCGACAGCTGAAGGTGCTGATGACTGCGTAACTAAGTTTACCTCTTTGGTTAGAGCTAGGGACTAACTTCTCATATCACAGGTCCTGGTGTATGAATGTCATTTGATGTGTCACCATTAACAATTCTGATTCTGATTCTGACATTGTTATAAATCAGGAAAATGCACCAATATAATTTTGACCCCTTTAAACTCCACTTTTATGTTGCAAAATTGGTGTTTATAGGGGTAGACATCATTTTTTTTATTTGTGCTCAAAGACATAGATTGTGTTTACTCATTAGAACCGCCTCAATGAGACAAGTACCCACAATCTATGTTTCGAGCAGAAATATGAAAAATATCAGAATTTAGTATCTGAAAATTTTCTTTTTCTTTAGTGGTCAAATGTTCGATACATTTGTATAGGCATGTTTTTGTAATGATAAATTTGCACAACCAATTTGTCTGTCAAACAACAATTTGCACAAAAAGGCAAGGCTTGAAGAAATGGATGGGCTGCATGATGCTTCCACGCAGAGCTGAATCCGGCCCGCACACTAGTACTGGTAAACCGCTTAGAGGATCTAAGCCTGTCCAGGAACCGCGGTGCGAGGCGGACCGTCCATGCTAATAAACCCTATTGGTTTCATTGGGCGACAGGGCTTGAGATGTCATTTCATCTCAATGTTGGGTAAAAGTCCCACAAAATTGGAAGCAACGTCTCCAAAATGACCTTTACAGTGTTGACGGGGATGTTAAACCTCAAATCAAACAAACAAACAAAAAGGCATATGCTGTCAGCAACATAAAACCAAATGTCTGCCAATCAAAAGTAACATTTCATGATGAGCTCAAGTTTCTGACAGAATATACTGTTGCTATTTCTTTGTGTTATCCAATCAGATATCAGTATATAATCACATTACATTTCCTCACGAAAACACGCTTATATACTTTTGTGACCCTCGAACCCCACTTTTATAAAGTAAAAATTGTGTTTACAGGGGTAACCCTTTTTTCTTATTCCTGCTTTAAAATATAGATTGTGGGTACTCATCAGAACCACCTCGATGAGGCAGCGCTAACGAGTACCCACAATCTATATTTGGAGCAGAAATAAGAAAAAATATCAAATATTCATCTTAAAATTTTCATTTTTTTTTTTTTTTTGCAATAAAGGTTACAATGTATTTGTATAGGCATGTTTTCTTAATGTTGAGTGCATTAGGCTTGTGTTTTTGTGCATGTGGGGCACTATCTATTTTGTTTAGTGAAGTACAACAATCCTGTGTTAGCTTAATGAAACACCATAATATCACAACTTTTTAGGTGTTATTTATAATCTACAAGACAATCAACTGCCTGATAAGTTCAGGGCTTGCACAGAACAAGAGGCCCATGGGCCACTAGAATCACTAGAGTTCAGGTAGGCACTGCCCACTGGCAGCAATGTATTTCAACATGATATGATTTTAATCTACAGATTATAGTATCTCCCAAACAACCCCCATTACCAAATGAGCACCCATGTGGACTCTGTATCTGAAATATTAGGCATTTTATAAAGTGGAGGGAGTGGAGCATGGACTCAACAGAGCCCTGGTTGGTATCACTGAAAGCATCATAAGATCTGCAAAGGCTTAATTAGCAGTAAATGCTATATTTCTGTTTTCCCCATTATAAGTCTATGGAAATGCTAATTTGCCATAGCAACCAAACTAATGAGCCGATTTTCATTAAAAACACAAATTTTCAATCCCCCAGCCTAAGGCTGCTACAGGTGAAATTTGGGCTGAATCGGCCAAGTGGCTTCAGAGGAGTTGTCGTTTCAAAGTGTTGACGTTCCACTTACAGACGACGGCAATGGACAACTGCCTATCCTTCTGCTGTGGTGAGCTAAAAACTCAGATTACTCTGCACATCCATCCAGTAAGGTGAGTTTTTGTTTATCTCTCTTTGGACAACCAGGGGCCAGTTGTTCAAAACTAATGATGTCATTAGTTAACCTTTCGTAAAATGTTGATCATTTAATATGTAAAATATGCTAATATTTTTGCTGAACTAGAAATGTGTCCAGACGACACAGATGCCCCCGCCAAGGGCCCCGCTTTACCCCGAAAATCCATGTTGCAACAAAATTTTCTATGTGTGTGACCTTGACCTTGAGGTCATGGGCAGGGTCGATGGTATAAGTGAATGAGACTTGGGACCTGTATCTATCATCATTCCAAATACGAAGCCAATCTATAAATATGAGCCCTAAAACTTTAAAAGCATAATAAGACTAAGTCTGTGACCTTGACCTTGAGGTCAGGGGTGGGGGTATATACAACTTTGGACCTGTAACTATCATCATACCAAATATGAAGCAAATCTATATGGTTTGGTGAGTATGAGCTCTTAATAAACTTTAAATAAAAAATTTCTTTGTCTGTGACCTTGACCTTTAGGGCACGTGCATGGGTGGGGTATTGGACCAGTATCAATCATCATACCAAATATAAACTTAATTCATCATACGTTTTGGAAAAGATAAACTCTTAAAATATGTAATTAGAAATTTCTAAGTCTGTGACCTTGACATTGAGCTCATGGGCATGGGTGGGGGTATCACTGAATAAATTGGACAGGTATCTAACATCATACCAAATATAAACTCAATCCATCACACAATTTGGAAAGTATCAACTCTTAAAATATGTAATTTAAAATTTCTAAGTCTGTGACCTTGACTTTGAAGCCATAGGCATGAGTGGGGGTATTGCCAAATAAACATTTGGACCTGTATCTATCATCATAGCATATATAAGCCAAATCCATAATATGGTTTGGAAAATTTGAGCTCTTTAAAATCTTTAACATTAAAATTGTCTAAGTCTGTGACCTTGACCTTGAGGTCATAGGCATGAGTGGGGGTAATGCTGAATAAAACATTGTACCTATATATATCATGATATGAACCAAAGCCATCATAAAAGTTCAGGTTCTACCAGGTACAAATACCTTAACTACAGTCTTTAACATGGAAAATTTCTAAGTCCATGACCTTGACCTTGAGGTCATGGGTATGGGTGGGGGTATCGCTGAATAAAACTTTGGACCTATATCTGTAATCATACCAGATATGAACCAATTCCATCAAATGGTTTGGAAAATATGAGTTCTAAAATGTTCAGGTCTACCTGTTACAAAAACCTTAATCTGAGTCTTTAACATTGAAAATTTCTAAGTCTGTGACCTTGACCTTGAGGTCACAGGCATGGGTGGGGGTATTGCTTAATAAAACTTTGGACCTATATCTATCATCATACCAAAGATGAACCAGTTCCATCGAATGGTTAGGAAAATATGAGTTCTAAAAGTTCAGGCTCTACCTGTTACAAAAACCTTAACCTGAGGTTACAGGATCATGTACGTACGTACACACACACACAGACAGACGTACACATGTACGCACCTACGCAAGTACGCACGTACGGAAAACCGAAAAACTATATGCCCCCGGCATCATATGATGCGGGGGCATAAAAAATGTGAGTAGCTTTTGCATATGCAAAAGTGACTCACATTTTTTCATCAAAAGTAACAACATTTTAGATATTGTACTTGTTCGAACAGTTAACAATTTGACTATGATCGAGATTGTTAAGCTAACAAGGCTTTGAACAACTGGCCCCTGGATGCTATAGAAGACTCTTGGGATCAGGGAAGACTGATCCGACTGCAGATACATAGGCTGGTTGCACAATTCTAATTGTAGGTTTTATCAGGTGCTAGCTCAATTCTGCCGCCCCCGCCCATAGGGGCTTGAAGAAATATATGGGTTGCACGATGCTTCCACGCAGAGCTGAATCCGGCACGCACACTAGTACTGGTAAATCGCTTAGAGGATCTAAGCCTGTCCAGGAACCGCGGTGCGAGGCGGACCGTCCATGCAAATAAACCCTATTGGTTTCATTGGACGACAGGGCTTGAGATGTTATTTTATCTCAATGTCGGGTAAAAGTCCCACAAAATTGGAAGCAACGTCTCCAAAATGACCTTTACAGTGTTGACGGGGACGTTAAACCTCAAATCAAACAAACAATAGCTCAATTCTGATATACAAATATACACTATACTGTATTTACCTTATGTATTTGGACAAATAAGCCTAGGCAAACAGTGAAAACCAAGATGAGAAGCTGTGACTACTCATCTGGGTTTACACCATTCGCCATTCATTGAGCTATTTCAAGCCACAACACCTGGTAGTAGATTGTTCTTGTTCAAATTTTTGACCAAGTACAATGTCAGAATATTTAGGGTAAATAAAAACATTTTGTCAAGATAAAATTATTCCTGATGCATTCACTTGAGCAGTATCCCTGACAGCCATGCCAAAAGGAGTTTGTTATGCCAATAAGGCTTTAACTCTTATCCTGCAGTTCATGACAACACCTAACTTTGCAAACTGTAGATCCAGATCAGATGGCTTCTGAAGAAGCCATCTGATCAGGATCTACACTGTTTGACATTTAGTTTGTGAATTTGCAGAAATAAATTGCATAAAGTAATCTGATTGGTTTAAAGTCAGAAATGGGTGTGGCCAAATTAACTACTGGTATTCAGCAGGATAAGGGTCAACAACCGGACCCAGACTGCTATGATCCTAAAATTAGCCCGGTCACAAGAAAACCTGTACTTAACCCTTGTCCTGCTGAATATACAAATATGCCACACCAACTACTGATTATCAACCAATCAGATTACTTGATGCAAATTATTGCTACAAATTCACAATCTGAATGACAAACAATGTAGATCCTGATGAGATGTCCGGACTCAGCAGGACAAGGGTTAGGTAAGACAAAACTAGAGCGCGCAGTCGATGGCAAGCCATCGCAAATCCCCACATTTTCTCCACAGTAGGTCAAAATTTGACCTTTTGACCCCTCCCCAGGGCCCCTGGGGGCGGGGACAAAAAAAAATGTGCTCTTGCGCAAGCCATTCATGTAAGCAACTCGCATACCAAATTTGGTTGAATTCCGGCCAACGGTTTAGGAGGAGATAGCCGGACAGACAGAGGGAAAGACGGACGGACGGAGGCGATAACAATATCCCCACTTTTCGCTGAAAAACGTGGGGATAAAAACAGCCTGCACAGCAACTCACACTACCCCATCTACCCTATGTATTCAGACATACATAGGCCTAAACAAAGTGTAAACCCAGATGTGATAACGCAGAATGCGGCATCTCATCAGGGTCTGCACTATTAGCCACATATCCAGCTATTTATAGACACAAAATCAGAAAGTATATTGCAGGGATTATTTTGGGCAGGGCCATGGGGCCATAGTCCCATCAGTTTGAAAATGGCCCCTTGTTTTGGAAAGCAGGGGCCATTTTTACATGGGGGGAGATAGGGAGTAGCCATTCGGAAGCTAGTTCTTTCTGCTTTTTAGTCAAAATGGCCCCATCGGCATTTTCACCAGAATTAACCCTGATATTGTACTCATTCAAATTTTAGAACTACTTGTAGTATGATAATTTTTGTTTGATCTGAGGTCTAACATCCCCATCAACACTGTATAGGTAATTTCGGAGATGCTGCGTCCAGTTTTGACATTTTTGACATTGACCTGACATTGAGATGAAATACCATCTCAAGCTCAGTTGCCCAATGAAACCAATTAAGTTTATAGGCATGGACGGTCCAACTCGCACTGCTTTGCCTGGTCAGGCATAGATCATCGAAGCGGTTTACCAGTACTTGTATGTGGTCGGTTTCAGCTCTGCGTGGAAGCACCATGCAGCCCTTCTATTTCTTCAAGCCTCGATGGGTGGGGCCGTAACTAGTATGAAAAAAAGTTGAGGTGTCGGAATTCAGGAAAATTCCGCTATCAAGTCCAACAGTAAAATTCCGCTATCAAGACCGCCTAAAATTACGACTATGTTTTTAAAAGCTTATTGAGAAGGTTTCAGTTATTCTTCCTATGTGTTGTCTACACTCAGTGTCTCATCGTAAGAGGCCACCTTTGGGACTGTTCAAAAGTGGTCTTAACCCATTTTGTACCAGAAATCCCAAAATGGGTAATTGGCAAACAGTGCAGGCCCAGATCAGGGCCTCCACTGTTTGCTAAAAGTTCAGTCATTTTCCAAATTAATTTTGATGAAAAGAAAACCTGACACCCCTAAATTTTGGAATGGACTCCGGCTATACATAAGGAGGAAGATTCCATTTGGTAGAAAAAGGGTTAAAGACCACTTTGAACATGCCCAAAATGGGTCTTATGTAGGAATTTAACTGTACTTAGGGTAAATATGGCAGCATCATTCTTGAAACTTCAGCCATAGGAATTGGAGGTATTGTTCTATCCAAGCACAAGACGATGATCAGACTGTGCTGAAGTTCAGGAAGACATGTATTTTTGACCTCTCCAAAATGATGTAAGCAGTTTGTCTCCTGACATGGCTAATTCAAGGTAATTACAGCATGTATTCGGACAGACAGGCCTCGGCAAAGGGTGAAGACCACTGGTGGGTTTCCACAGGGTCTGCACTGCTTGCCACTCATCCAGCTATTTCTAGACACAATATTCTGATGAAAATTGTACTTGTTCAATTTGAGAACAAGTACAGTTATGACTTGAGGTGTCCAAATACTTAGGGTTAATGCAGCATTTCTCACATTGTAGTACTGCTACATCTGCTAACATTTTCTTCGATGAGTATTCTGCTATATCCACTTTAATGGCTAAATTCTACATGTATAAAGCAAAAGCATAAAATAAACATGGCGTTATTAAATATATTCTATTCTGCAATATC
The DNA here is from genome assembly GCA_963580285.1 of Lucinisca nassula. NCBI lineage: Eukaryota > Metazoa > Mollusca > Bivalvia > Lucinida > Lucinidae > Lucinisca > Lucinisca nassula. The sequence goes on along the minus strand of OY757018.1, from coordinate 106,320,487 downwards.
AAATTTGATGGCCAAATAAAGAATGTAACATAAACATGCAGATAATATATTTATGAACATTAAATATATAAAATGGACATAACTAAATATAAAGAAATGGACGGAAATAAATAAAAAGAGTATAGTCACCAAAACGATCACATTATCAAGTCGGTAAAATGAGTGCCCTTACAAACCCCACTCAGGTTTAACCCATTGTATACAAGTGGACTCTTCCATTGTTATATGTTAAGACAAGTCCATTTTTCATACAAGGGGTGGCATGCCTATTTTTTCGTTTCTATTCTATTTTGATGGAAAATCAGGTTAGCAAATAGTGCAGGCCATGATCAGATGCCGCGTTTTGCGGCATCTGATCTGGGCCTCCACTGTTTGCCAAGATCTGACATCCCTTATATGATAAATGGACTTGTCCAACATATACCAATGGAAGAGAAACCTAAGAAAGAATGCATTTTCTCACATAGGCTCGTTATCCTAATGCGGGGGAGAAACATCGCTATTTTTGCTAAAACTGTGAAAGGCTACACCCTGCAGGCACACAATCTCGACTCAATGTTGAGTCAAAACTGAAACTTGCTCTCAAAGTTGTTTCAGTGTTGATTCAATGTTGAGTACAAGCTGCTGTGTTACATCACAAAAATACCAGTATATCAGACACTGCCTTTGTTTCAACATTTAACCCTTATCTTGCTGTTCACGACAACCCCTATCTTTGCAAACAGTGTAGATCCAGATCAGATGGCTTCTGAAGAAGCCATCTGATCAGGATCTACACTGTTTGACATTCAGTTTATGAATTTGTAGCAATAAATTACATCAAGTGATTTGATTGGTTGATAGACAGAAATGGGTGTGGCTTAAATGAATATTCAGCAAGATAAGGGTTAACATGCCCATCAAAAACAACTTGGATACTGCCGTAATGATCCTAAGTATTGAGACAGATAGGCTGAAGCAAACGGTGCAGAGCTAGATCAGGAGCAGTCTGATCAAGGTCTACACTGTTTGCCATTCTGTCTGCATCTTTTGGACTCCTTGCTGTATCGTGAAACAAATTTGTTAGAAATTCAGGAGGCTTATAGAAGGTCCTCAAGGAGTCCAAATTTTTTAGGATTTTACGGTAGAGAATAACTGGGCCAAAACTTTGAGCTTAACAAAACCCTATGGCATCTCTCTTCAAAACAAAGACCATCCCAGATTTCACAAACATATAATTCTTAACTAATCTTGTGGAACTCCCCATCACTCTTGTCTTCTTGTCCTGTTGTTAAAGCCTTTATAAGAGAGGCATTGAGGGCCTCAAACCCTTTCTGTATACTGTCTCTATCGGGTGCACTGCAGCCGTGAATCGACCATACCCGCTGCTCAGTCTGGTCCTGGAGATTCAGAAAGTCACAGATCTGGAGAAAAAAAAACAGGATCCGAGGTTATAAACATTTTTCATGGTCAACTCACTTGAGCATGGAATTTGTCCACATAAATTTTAAAATGCCAAAAATTGTTTAACCCTTAAAATGCCGAGAAAACGCTACATCTGAAAATGTCATCTGCTTATGTCGTCTGCTGAATCTTTTTGCAAACTTTTTAAAAATATTTTTGCATGCAGGCAAACAGTGTGGACCCAGATCAGACTGTTCCTGGAAGAGCAGTCTGATCTGGGTCCACACTGTTTGCTAAACAAGAGGTCCATGATGGCTCTGGATCGCTCACCTGATCTACACACTAGCAATGAAATGGTAGGTAATATAGTAAGGTGCCTTGTTAGAAAGAAAATACATGCCAAATATGAAGGCTCTATCTCAAATGTTTCAAAAGTTATGATAAAGTAGGTCAAAGCTCAAGGTCACAGGTCAAACTTTTTGTATGGATGTGAAGCCATGGTCACAAGGAATATACATGCCAAATATGAATGCTCTATCTCAAATGGTTCCAAAGTTACGATTAAGGTCACAGATCAAGGTCAAGGTCACAGATCAAATGTTTTTGCATGATGGGGAAGACCTTGTCACAAGGAACATACATGCCAAATATGAAGGCTCTGCCTTAAATGTTTCAAAAGTTATGACAAAAACAATCAATGGTCAAGGCCACAGGTAAAACATGTTGCACGGTTGGGAAGCCCTTGTCACAAGGACCCTACATGCCAAATATGAAGGCTCTTTCTTAAATGGTTCATAAGTTATGAGAAAGAAGGTCAAAGGTCAAAATTTTTGTATGGATGAAAGTCGTTGCCAAAAGCAACATACATGCCAAATATGAAGGCTCTACCTCAAATGGTTCAAAAGTTATGATAAAGTAGGTGACATGTCAAGGTCACAATTCATTTTTGTATGACACAAGGAACTACATGCCAAAATATGAAGGCTCTATCTCAAATGCTTCAAAAATTATGACAAAGTAGGTCAAAGGTCAAGGTCAAAAGACAAAATATTTTGAATGGGTGGGAAGTCCTTTTAACAAGGAACATACATGCCAAATATGAAGGCACTATATCAAATGGTTCAAAAGTTATGATAAAGTAGGTCAAATGTCAAGGTAAAGGTCACAGATCATTTTATGTATGAATAGGAAACCCTTGTCACAAGGAACCAACATGCCAAATATGAAGGCTGTATCTCAAATGCTTAAAAAGTTATGACAAAGTAGGTCAAGGTGATCTGTCGAAATTTTTGAATGGTTGGGAAAACCATGTTACAAGGAGATACATGCCAAATATGAAGACTATCTCATATGGTTGAAGAGTTATGATAAAGTAGGTCACAAGTCAAGGTCACAGGTCATTTTTATATGATTGGGAAGCCCTTTTCACAAGGAACCTAGATGCTACATATGAAGGCTCTATCTCAAACGGTTCAAAAGTTATGACAAAATAACCTACTGATCTACTTTTTGATTTGACATGACCCATATTCGAACTTAACTGAGATATTGTCCAGATGATTATTCTGAGCAAGTTTTATGATGATTGAACTAAAACTGTGGCCTCTTAGAGTGTTCACAATGTTTTTGTATGATTTGACCTGCTGACCTACTTTTTTGACCTGACATGACCCATATTCAAACTTGACCCAGATATTGTCAAGATGATATTTCTGAGCAAGTTTGATGATGATCGGACCAAAACTGAGGCCTCTAGTGTGTTCACAAGGTTTTTCTATGATCTGACCTACTGACCTACTTATTGACCAGATATGACCCATATTTGAAATTATCGAGATATTGTCAAATGATCATTTTGAGCAAGTTTGATCATGATCGGATCAAAACTGTGGCCTCTAGAGTGTTCACAAGGTTTTTCTATGATTTGACCTACAGACCTACTTTTTGACCCAACATGACCCACATTCGAACTTGACTGAGATATTGTCAAGATGATCATTCTGAGCAAGTTTTATGATGATTGGACCAAAACTGTGGCCTTTAGTGTGTTCACAAGGTTTTTCTTTGATTTGACCTACTGACCTACTTTTTGACCAACATGACCCATATTCGAACTTGACAGAGATACATGTATTGTCAAGATGATCATTCTGGGCAAGTTTGATGATGATCGGACCAAACCTGTGGCTTCCAGGGTGTTCACAAGGTTTTTCTATGATTTAAATTGCTGACCTACTTTTTGACCCCACATGACCCATATTCGAACCTGAGCTAGATATAGTCAAGATGATCATTCTGAGCAAGTTTGATGATAATAAGACTAAAATTGTAGTCTCTAGAGTGTTCACAAGGTTTTTCTATGAATGGACCTACTTTTTGACCCAATATGACCCATATTCGACCTTGACCAAGATATTGTAGAGATAATTATTCTGAGTAAGTTTGACGATGATTTGACCAAAACTGTGGCCTCTAGAGTGTTAACAAGGTTTTTCAATGATTTGACCTACTGACCTACTTTTTGACCTGACATGACATATTCGAACTTGACAGAGATATTGTCAGGATGATCATTCTGAGCAAGTTTGAGGATGATTGGACCAAAACTGTGGCCTCTAGATTGTTAACAAGGTTTTTCTATGGTTTGACCTACTGACCTACTTTTTGACCCCACATGACCCATATTCGAACCTGATCTAGATATTGTCAGGATGATCATTCTGAGTAAGTTTGAGGATGATTTGACAAAAACTGTGGCCTCTAGAGTGTTAACAAGGTTTTTCAATGATTTGACCTACTGACCTACTTTTTGACCCGACATGACCCGTATTCGAATTCGAACTTGACCGAAATATTGTCAGGATGATCATTCTGAGCAAGTTTGAGGATGATTGGACCAAATCTGTGGTCACTAGAGTGTTAACAAGGTTTTTCTATTATTTGCCCTACTGACCTACTTTTTGACCCCACATGACCCATATTCGAACTTGAATGAGATACTGTCTGTGTCAGGATGATCATTCTGAGCAAGTCTGAAGATGATTGGACCAAAACTGTGGCCTCCTGAGTGTTAACAAGGTTTTTCTATGGTTTGACCTATTGACCTACTTTTTGACCCCACATGACCCATGTTCAAACTTGACCGAGATACTGTCAAGATGATCATCCTGAGCAAGTCTGCGGATGATTGGACCGAAACTGTGGCCTCTAGAGTGTTAACAAGGTTTTCCTTTGATTTGACCTGGTGACCTAATTTTTGACCCGACATGACCCATATTCGAACTTGACCGAGATATTGTGGAACTTGACCGAGGTATTGTCAGGATGATCATTCTGACCAAGTTTGATGATGATTGAATCAAAACTGTGGCCTCTAGAGTGTTAACAAGAAAAGTTTACGCACGAACGACGAACGACGACGCCGGACATCTCACAGTCACAAAAGCTCACCATGACCTTCGGTCAGGTGAGCTAAAAAAAAGTTACAAGCAGACATCGAAGCAGAAGACAATTGTCGTGATTGGCATGTTATGGGTTAAAATTCATAAGCAGGACAAACAGTATTCTTTGCTGATCTCAGCAAAAAAAAATTGATTAATTTGTTTGTATTTTAATAATAATCTGCATTTCAAACTACAGTCGAACTTCAATGGCTCGAACACCTCTGGGACCTCGAAAATCTGTTCGAGACAGTGGTAGTTCGAGCCACTGAGGGCTACTTTCAGGAGGCATACCGAGATACTTTTAGACATCTTTTTGGTGTTCTATAATGAAAATGTATGATGTGTGTACTCATTTGAATCGCCTCATCGAGGCGATTCTAATGGGTACACACAGCATACATTTGCAAGATAAAAGACTAAAATCTCCTTAATTATGTCCCACTATTTCTAATGTAGAGGTTTTTGCTAGGGGCTCAAGAATGGGTTCCACACATCCATGGTAAATGGGTCATCGGTGTTCGAGCCATCGAAATTCTACTGTACCTGTCGCTATGTGAAACAGATCTGAGATTCTTGCTCATGGAATTTATTGAAGTAAAAAAACTTTTATTTTAACCAATGAAATCTCCTGAAATGCACATAATGATGGAGAATTGGCATTACTGAAAAATAAGTACAGTTTGACAATGCTGTCTGCTACTAGCCCTTGTCCTGCTGAGCCCGGATATGCCTTATTTTCCAAACAATGAAGATCAAGATCAGATGGCTTCTGATGAAGCCATCTGATCAGGATCTACAGTGTTTACCATTCAGATTGTGAATTTGTTGCAATAATTTGCATCAAGTAATCTGATTGGTTGATAATCGGTAGTGGGTGTGGCAGATTAAAATATTCAGCAGGACAAGGGATAGTGATTAGCAGTCGAAGGGTTAAAGTCATACCGAGGCAGTCTGTTTACCCAATCACACTTTTCCTGGGCAGACTTAAGTGGTTACCAAGTAGGGCTGGCTAATCGGAGCTGAAAAGATAATCGATTATCAGTCATGCCATTGCGATTGTTAATCGATTAGTAATCGCATAGGTTTTTGTCATAATTTTACCTGTCTGGCTGTCTGTCTGAGCATGGCTCTTACCATATGTTGCCCACTACCATATGTATATTTGAACAGACAGGCCTGAGGAAACAGTGTAGACCCAGATGAGACGCCGCAAAATGCGGCGTCTCATCAAGGTCTGCACTGTTTGCCACTAATCCCTCTATTTTAGGCATAACTTTGGGTAGTAAATTGTACCTATTAAGTAATCGATTGAAAGCAAATCAGAAATGATAATCATTTTTGTGGAATTTATCGATCGATTAATTGATTATACGATTAATCGTGTCAGCCTTATTCCCTCTTTAATTGCACGCCGGTGGGTCAGGCCTCAGATTCTATGACGGCTCCAACGTAAAGGCTTATTGAAAATTAAAGAGATAATGTTGGTTGGTGCCTGATGCTCTGTCTCTGGTCGAGCTCATCGGAGTCTAACTGTTGGTTTTCTTTTGCTCCAGCATTTCAGTGGTTTCTTGCTGTCGATTCCTCACCGTTGTCTCACCTCTGTGGTTCTTTGATTTCTGTGTTCACGGAGATGTTGCACTGATGAGTTAGGAGGCCTTCATGCGGACTGAACAAATTATTTGTCTAAATCGCGACGGAAGTAAGGGCGAGGATTGTGGCCACGTAAAATCGATTTAAGCCCCCCAGTGGAAATCTTCCACTGACCGTTCCAAGGCGGCTCTTCTGTGGCGATTTATTTATGTTGTTGTTTGTTACTTGCTGTGTGTATCACTTGTGTCTTTTAATTTTGGATGGCCATATGGCCATTTTGTGGGAAAGTAACTGTCCATATGGCCTTCCTTTGTTTAGGTTTCCATTATGGTCTGGTCACTTAATGTTTGTATTTCTTTCCCTTTGGTGTCTTTTATGGATGGAGTAAGTTAATTGTATCAATTCCTGATCTTTGTTTTACTTCTACTTTTTATTACCAAGTACAGTGCACATACTTTTGCCAGAAAATGACTTCACTTCTTGAATCTGCATAAGAGAGAAAATGAACATAGATTTTTTTTTGGTTTTGTTTTTACTGTCCTTATTTAGTTCACTTCATTTCCAGCTGACCATTAATCTGGGATAAAACACTCCTGGTAGACTCATACGGGGCAGCCGGCGATTATGCACTCAAAATCTTTACAGGAACTTCGGGCCATGTCTTACGAGACTTCGAAAATATCAACAAACTAGAGGCCAAAGTGGGCCAGAATCACTCACCTGGATGAGGCTGATCATATATTACATAATGCCTTGGTGGCCATTTTGTCTTTCAGATCACATTGCCTTTAGCAATTTAGAATCTGCACGTTGTTTTTTTTTTTTCATTTTTTTATTTTTTTTGGGGGTTTTGGTTTTACGGCCCTTTCAAGATTATTTCACTCATATCGAGCTGATTGTTAATCAGAGGTGGGCGAAAACTGGAGTACCCAGAGAAAAACCACCTGACCTTCCGTTGCAGAACTTGGCGTCTCACATATGACCAGAGCGAGGCTCGAACCACAGCGGTAAGAGACCAAGTGATCAAGAGTCAGTGCTCTTAACCACTAGGCCACGGAGGCCCGTAATCTGCACGTTAACTTGATGCTTCTGATTAAGTTTCTGAACAGCTTAGTGTGATTTAGCATTCAGGAAGAGATGATGTTGATGCAGAGTGGAAGTGTATAGTTTGGCAGACCAGAGCTATCGATTGCACCTGCCTTTGTTATCAAAAAAAGTAAACCAAGTCAACCAATAATGTGAATACAACTTTATCACGAACAAAGCTAAGGTGTATGTGGCTGCTCGCAAAAAAAAAACAAAAAAAAACACAATATCTAACCTTCTTGTGGACCCAGCAAGTCTGACATACACTACTGACAGCAACTAGCTGCCCCTCCCTGAAAATTCTATATGCAATTGCTATATTTTGTTTGCTTGATTAGCCCGCCCCCGCCCATTGGGGCCTGGAGATTAGACTGGGCTGCATGATGCTTCTGCGCATAGCTGAAACCAACCGAACTTGAGTACTGGTAAACAGCTTGGGTCTAAGCCTGCCCTGGAAAAGTGATGCAAGTCGGACCGCTCCTTAAACCCTAGTGGTTTCTTTGGGCAGTAGGGCTTGAGATGCCATTTCATCTCCATGTCGGGTAAAAGTCCCACAAAATCGGAAGCAACGTCTCCAAAATGACCTTAATAGTCTTGATGGGGATGTAAAACCTCAACTCAAACAATTTGCTTGATTCGATGTTTAACGTCCCCGTCAACACTGTATAGGTCATTTTGGAGACGTTGCTTTCGCTTTTGTTGGACTTTACCTGACATTGAGATGAAATGACATCTCAAGCCCTGTCGCCCAATGAAACCAATAGGGTTAATAAGCATGGATGGTCCAACTTGCACTGCTTTGCCTGGGCAGGCTTAAATCCTCTAAGTGTTTTACCAGTACTCGTGTGCGGTCGGATTCAGCTCTGTGTGCCCATCTATTTCTTCAAACAATTACTATAATTTTATAATCTGGGATATCCATCTGGGATACCAGAATGCAATAATTTTGGCAATTCTGAATCTCTGTGTCACCCAAATGCCTCCCACCAATTTCAACTCAATGCAACAGACCATTATGTAGCAGATGTGGTTTGAAGATTTTCAAGATGGCCAACATGGCAGCCATTTGAGATATCAGAACAGAATGGTACTTAAAGAAGTCTCAATCTCCATGTCACCCCAAAGCCTCCCATCAAGTTTCGGCTCAATTCAACTTGATGTGGTTTGGAGATTTTCAAGCTGGCCAACATGGAAGCCATCTTAGAAAATAGCCATCGGAAGAGATGGCATATCCCCCGACCAAAAGCCAATATTGCCTTCAGATGATTGTTCACCAATAGAAAGTGCACAAGAATTAAACCAGCAATATATCACAAAAGTATTGCAGTTATGCCCATCACAAGATTATACTGTCAGGGGAGATAACTAAAAAACTAGGGCTCTCAGAAATGTGCTTCTTGCGCATGACATGCCTGCTTAAGCTCATGTATTTCTGTACAAAGTACCATCAATATGTCTCACAGGGTATTGGAGATATGGTGATCACAAGCTGGTCATACTGTTATATTGGAAGGGTAGATAACTCAAATACCACAGCACCAACAGTTGTGGTTCTTGCACATGACATCCCTTCAGTAACTTGTATACAATTGTGCCAAGTTACTTCAATATATCTCAAAGGGTGTTGGACTTATGGCCTTCACAAGGTTACATTGTCAGGGGAGATAACTAAAAAACCAGAGCACCCAGAGTTGTATTCTTGAGCATGACAAACCTGCTTAACCTCATGTACATCTGCATCAAGTACCACAAATATGTCTCAAAGGGTATTGGAGGTATGATGATCACAAGGTTGTCATACTGTTATATTGGAAGGGGAGATAACTCAAATATCATTGCACCCAGAGTTGTGGTTCTTAAGTGCCGTCTCAATGTTGTATACAATTGTGCCAAGTACCATCAATATACCTCAAAGGGTATATTGTCAGGGGAGATAATTAAACAAGAGGGCCATGATGGCCCTAGATCGCTCACCTGATCCATAGTGTAACAAGTGGGCCCCAGAGAGGGCCATTATTGGCCCCAGGGCTTTAATGTGCATAATGTTGAGGGAGGTCTTAAAGGTGAAGCTTCATACCAAACATCAACAAAGGCTATAATTAGAACAATCTTGGCAAAGGTCCACTAGATGAAGCTACACATCAAATATCAAAGACCTGGGCCTTTCAGTTTCAGAGAAGAAGATTTTTTTTAAAGATATTCCCTACATAAGCCTATGCAAAACCAAATGGCCCCGGGGCTATATAAATCTATGTAAAACCAAAGGGCCCTCGGTTGGGGGCATTTGTGGCCCAAGGGCTATAATTTGAACAATCTTGGTAGAGGTCCACTAGATAAAGCTCCATACTAAATATCAAAGGCCTTGGCCTTGCAGTTTCAGAGAAGATTTTTAAAGATTTCCCTATGTAAGTCTATGTAAAACCAAAGGGCCCTGGAGCGGGGACATTTTTGGTGAGTGAGTGAGTTTTAGTTTTACGTCCCACCAACAGCTAAGGTCATACGGAGATGGGACCTCGGTTTAAAGACTCATCCGAAAGTCTGGAGAAGCCCGGGATAGATCCTGAGATCCCTGGTTTACAAGGCGAGTAGCATAACAACTGCGCCACAGGACATTTTTGGTATCAGGGCTATAATTTGAATAATCTTGATAGAGGTCCACTAGATGCAGCTTCATACCAAATATCAAAGACCCAGGCCTTGTGGTTTCAGAGAAGAAGATTTTTAAAGATTTTCCCTATATTAGTCTATGTAAAACCATAGGGCCCCAGAGCGGGGGCATTTTTGGCCCCAGGGCTATAATTTGAACAATCTTGGTAGAGGTCCATTAGATGCAGCTTCATACCAAATTTCAAAGTCCGGGGCCTTGTGGTTTCAGAGAAGAAGATTTTTAAAGATTATCCCTATATAAGCCTATGTAAAACCAAAGGGCCCAGGGGCGGGGCCACTTTTGGCCTCAGCACCATAATTTGAATCATCTTAGCAGGGGTCCTTTAGAAGAAGCTTCATACCAAATATAAAAGACCTAGGCCTTGTGGTTTCAGAGAAGAAGATTTTTAAAGATTTTCCCCATAAAAGCCAATGTAAAACCAAAGGGCCCCGTGGTGGGGGCATTTTTTGTCCCAGCATTATAATTTGAACAATCTTGGTAGGGGTCCACTAGATGAAGCTTCATACCAAATATCAAAGACCTGGGCCTTGTGGTTTCAGAGAAGAAAATTTTTAAAGATTCTCCCTATATAAGGCCATGTAAAACCAAAGGTCCCCGGGACAGGGGCATTTTTTGCCCCCAGCCCTATAATTTGAACAATCTTGGAAGGGGTCCACTAGATGAAGCTTCAATCCAAATATCAAATTCCTGGGCCTTGTGGTTTCAGGGAAGAAGATTTTTAAAGATTTTCCCTATATAAGCCTATGTAAAACCAAAGGGCCCTGGGACGGGGGCATTTTTAGCCCCAGCACTATAATTTGAACAATCTTGGTAGGGGTCCACTAGATGAAGCTTCATACCAAATATCAAAGACCTGGGCCTTGTGGTTTCAGAGAAGAAGATTTTTAAAGATTTTCGCCATAAAAGCCAATGTAAAACCAAAGGGCCCTGTGGGGGGGGGGGGGGGGGGGGGGGGGGGGCATTTTTTGTCCAAGCACTATAATTTGAACAATCTTGGTAGGGGTCCACTAGATGAAGCTTCATACCAAATATCAAAGACCTGGGCCTTGTGGTTTCAGAGAAGAAGATTTTTAAAGATTTTCCCTATATAACCCAATGTAAAACCAAAGGGCCCCGTGGCGGGGGCATTTTTTGTCCCAGCACTATAATTTGAACAATCTTGGTAGGGGTCCACTAGATGAAGCTTCATACAAAATATCAAAGTCCTGGGCCTTGTGGTTTCATAGAAGAAGATTTTTAAAGATTTTCCCTATATAAGCCTATGTAAAACCAAAGGGCCCTGGGGCGGGGGCATTTTTGGCCCCAGCACTATAATTTGAACAATCTTGGTAGGGGTCCACTAGATGAAGCTTCATACCAAATATCAAAGACCTGGGCCTTGTGGTTTCAGAGAAGAAGATTTTTTAAGTTTTGGGTGAAAAAAATCTATTCTTGGCTCCTGTGACCTAGATGTGCCACGGACCGGAACCATTTGAACAACTTTGAAAGGGGACTACCTAAGGATCATTCCTGTGAAGTTTGGCCAAAATCCGATCAGTGGTTTAGGAGGAGATGTCGTTTAAAGAAATTCTTTATGCACGCACGGACGCACGACGGACGACGGACAAAAAGTGATCCCAAAAGCTCACATCGTCACTACGTGACGGTGAGCTAAAAAACCAGGGCACCCAGAGTTGTGGTTCTTGCACGTGACATACCTGCTTAAACTCGTGAACAACTGTACCATGTATCATCAATGTATCTCAGAGTGTGGGAGATGTGGTCATCACAAGGTAGTGATTCTATATTATTGGAAGGGGAGATAACTTAAAAACCATGGCACCCAGAGTTGTGGTTCTTGTGCATGACACACTGTTTCGGACTTGTGAACAAGTGTGCCAGGTACCATCAATATATCTCAAAGGGTATTGGAGTTATGGCCATCACAAAGTAGTCATTCTATTTTATTAAAAGGGGAGATAACTAAACAAGAGGGCCATGATGGCCCTGGATCGCTCACCTGATCCATAGTGTAACAAGTGGGCCCCAGAGAGGGCCATTATTGGCCCCAGGGCTTTAATGTGCATAATGTTGCGGGAGGTCTTAAAGGTGAAGCTTCATACCAAACATCAACAAAGGCTATAATTTGAACAATCTTGGCAAAGGTCCACTAGATGAATCTACACATCAAATATCAAAGACCTGGGCCTTGCAGTTTGAGAGAAGAAGATTTTTTTTAAAGATATTCCCTACATAAGCCTATGCAAAACCAAATGGCCCCGGGGCTATATAAATCTATGTAAAACCAAAGGGCCCCGGGGTGGGGGCATTTGTGGCCCCAACGCTATAATTTGAACAATCTTGGTAGAGGTCCATTAAATGAAGCTTCATACCAAATTTCAAAGTCCTGGGCCTTGTGGTTTCAGAGAAGAAGATTTTTAAAGATTATCCCTATATAAGCCTATGTAAAACCAAAGGGCCCCTGGGAGGGGCCACTTTTGGCCCCAGCATTATAATTTGAATCATCTTGGTAGGGGTCCTTTAGAAGAAGCTTCATACCAAATATAAAAGACCTAGGACTTGTGGTTTCAGAGAAGAAGATTTTTAAAGATTTTCCCAATATAAGTCTATGTAAAACCAAAAGGCCCCGGAGCAGTGGCATTTTTGGCCCAAGGGCTATAATTTGATAATTTGAACAATCTTGGTTGGCGTCCACTAGATGAAGCTTCATACCAAATATCAAAGTCCTGGGCCTTGCGGTTTCAGAGAAGAAGATTTTTAAAGATTTTCCCTATATAAGCCTATGTAAAACAAAAGGGCCCCGGGTCGGGGGCATTTTTTGCCTCAGCACTATAATTTGAACAATCTTGGTAGGGGTCAACTAGATGAAGCTTCATATCAAATACAGGGCGTCAAGTGATATTAGGAGGCAAAAATATGGGTAAGGTCCAGAAAAATAGGTATCTAGCGACCAGAAATATAGGATATTATAGGTTGTCTGCACTCAAGAAAACAAGCCAGATTTGTATTTTTTCCACCACCACCACCTACCATCTCTCTCTTTTATTAATGATACAACATATAGAAATAGATAAGGTGGACAGCTGGTTATAATTAAGGAAAAAATCTTTAATCTTCTGGTTTCAGACAAGAAGATTTTTAAAGGTTTTCCCTATGTAAGCCTATATAAAATATGTGGGCCCTGGGGCTGGGCCATTTTTGGCCCGAGGGCTATTATTTGAACACGCTTCGTAGAAGTCCATTCGATGAAGCTTCATACTAAATATCAAAGTCCTTGGCCTTCTGTTTCAGTCATGAAGATTCTAAAAGGTTTTCCTTATATAAGGCTATGTAAAATCAGTGGCCCCAGCGCGGAGGCATTTTTGGCCCAAGGGCTATAATTTGAACAATCTTGGTAGATGTCCACAAGATGAAGCAAAACCAGAAGGCCCTGGTGAGGGGGCATTATTGGTCCCAGGTCAATAATTTGAACCATCTTGGTAAAGGTCCACTAGATGAAGCTTCGTAAAAATATCAAAGACCAGGGCCTTCTGGTTTCAGGCAAGAAGATTTTTTTAAAGGTTTTCCCTATATAAGCCTATGTAAAACCAGTAGGCCCTGGTGTGGGGACATTTTCCCCCAGGTCTATAATTTGAACAATCTTGGTTAGAAAGCCCCTAGATGAAGCTTAATACCAAATATCAAAGACCTGGGCCTTCTGGTTTCATACAAGATTTGTAAAGGTTTTCCTACATAAGCCAATGTAAAACCAGTAGGCCCTGGTGTGGGGGCATTATTCTGGCCCCAGGGCTATAATTTGAGCAATCTTAGAAGAGGTCCACTAGATGAAGCTTCATATCAAATATTACAGACCTAGGCCTTCTGGTTTCAAACAAGAAATTTTTTAAAGGTTTTCTCTACATAATTATGTTCTAGAAAGGGTTATCCTTTGGAAGCAAGGAACACACCACAGAACTGGAAAATATGGAGTGTACATGTTTTCTGGGCCAGACTAGCTAGTTTCAGCCTATTTAAAACCATTAAGCCCTGGTGCAGGGGCATTTTTGGCCCCAGGGCTATAATTTGAACAATCTTGGTAGAGGTACACTAGATGAAGCTTCATACCTGGGCCTTCTGGTTTCAGGCAATAAGATTTTTAAAGGTTTTCCATAGATATAAGCAAATCATGTAAAACCAGTAGGCCCTGTTGTTGGGGCATTATTCTGGCCTTAGGGCTATAATTTGAGCAATCTTGCTAGAGGTCCACTAGATGAAGCCTCATACCAAATATCAAAGACCTGCGCCTTCTGGTTTCACACAAGAAAATTTTTAAAGGTTTACCCTATATATGGCTATGTAAAACCAGTGGGCCCTGGGGTGTGTGTGTGGTGGGGGAGGGGGTGGGGGCATTTTCGGCCCGAGGGCTATAATTTGAGCAATATTGTTATGAGGTCAACTAAATGAAGTTTCATACCAAATATCAAAGGCCTGGGCCGTCTGGTTTCATACAAGAAGATGCTTGACAATTTTCTCTTATTTTCCCTTTTTTGTTGCCATGGCAACCACAGTTCTGCATGGCATTAAATTCTGAGAGGACCACCCAAGGATTATTTCTGTAAAGTTTTGTTAAAATCTGTTTAGTGGTTTAGGAGGAGATGTTGTTTAAAGAAATTGTGAACGCACGGACAGATGGACGGACGATGACGGATGGTGAGTGATCACAATAACTCACTCTGAGCCTTTGGCTCAGGTGAGCTAAAAATAGCAGAACTTCCACTAGCTAAAGCTTTCCAAAAGCTGGGCTGGACTGGGTCACTACACCTGAAGGGAATACAAATTCCTTAAAGAAAACAGCTTATTAAGCTCGAATACTATAGAAAACATCTACTGTCAAATATTTTTTACAAACTTTGTATTCCTTGCATACCCAAAATTCCAAATAATAGGTATTTATAGGTATTTTGGTAAAATATAGGATTTTATAGGTTATTATAGGTAATGGTCTGAAATATAGGAAAATATAGGTAAATATAGGTAACTTGACACCCTGCAAATATCAAAGTCCTGAGCCTTGCGGTTTCAGAGAAGAAGATTTTTAAAGATTTTCCCTATATAAGCCTATGTAAAACCAAAGGGCCCCGGGGCAGGGACATATTTGGCCTCAGTACTATAATTTGAATAATCTTGTTAGGGGTCCTTTAGATGAAGCTTCATACCAAATATAAAAGACCTAGGCCTTGTCGTTTCAGAGAAGAAGATTTTTAAAGATTTTCCCTATATAAGTCTACGTAAAACCAAAGGGCCCCGGCGCGGGGGCATTTTTGGCCAAAGGGCTATAATTTGAACAATCTTGCTTGGTAGAGGTCCATTAGATGAAGCTTCATTCTAAATATCAAAGTCCTGGGCCTTGCAGTTTCAGAGAAGAAGATTTTTAAAGATTCTGCCTATATAAGCCTATGTAAAACCAAAGGGCCCCGGGACGGAGCATTTTTTGCCCCAGCCCTATAATTTGACCAATCTTGGTAGGGGTCCACTAGATGAAGCTTCATACCAAATATCAAAGTCCTGGGCCTTGTGGTTTCAGAGAAGAAGATTTTTCAAGATTTTCCCTATATAAGCCTATGTAAAACCAAAGGGCCCCTGGGCAGGGACATATTTGGCCTCAGCACTATAATTTGAATAATCTTGTTAGGGGTCCTTTAGATGAAGCTTCATACCAAATATAAAAGACCTAGGCCTTGTGGTTTCAGAGAAGAAGATTTTTAAAGATTTTCCCTATATAAGTCTATGTAAAACCAAAGGGCCCCAGCGCGGGGGCATTTTTGGTCCAAGGGCTATAATTTGAACAATCTTGCTTGGTAGAGGTCCATTTGATGAAGCTTCATTCTAAATATCAAAGTCCTGGGCCTTGCAGTTTCAGAGAAGAAGATTTTTAAAGATTCTGCCTATATAAGCCTATGTAAAACCAAAGGGCCCTGGGACTTCATACCAAATATCAAAAAAATGGGCCTTGTGGTTTCAGAGAAGATGATTTTTAAAGATTTTCCCTATATAAGCCAATGTAAAACCAAAGGGCCCCGTGGTGGGGGCATTTTTTGTCCCACCACTATAATTTGAACAATCTTGGTAGGGGTCCACTACATGAAGCTTCATACCAAATATCAAAGTCCTGGGCCTTGTGGTTTCAGAGAAGAAGATTTTTACAAGATTTTCCCTATATAAGCCTATGTGAAACCAAAGGGCCCAGGGGCAGGGGCATTTTTGGCCCCAGCACTATAATTTGAACAATCTTGTTAGGGGTCCTTTAGATGAAGCTTCATACCAAATATCAAAGACCTGGGCTTTGTGGTTTCAGAGAAGAAGATTTTTAAAGATTTTCCCTATATAAGCCAATGTAAAACCAAATGGCCCCGTGGCGGGAGCATTTTTTGTCCCAGCACTATAATTTGAACAATCTTGGTAGGGGTCCACTAGATGAAGCTTCATACCAAATATCAAAGTCCTGGGCCTTGTGGTTGCAGAGAAGAAGATTTTTAAAGATTTTCCCTATATAAGCCTATGTAAAACCAAAGGGCCCTGGGGCGGGGGCATTTTTGGCCCCAGCACTATAATTTGAACAATCTTGGTAGGGGTCCACTAGATGAAGCTTCATACCAAATATAAAAGACCTGGGCCTTGTGGTTTCAGAGAAGAAGATTTTTAAAGATTTTCCCTATATAAGCCAATGTAAAACCAAAGGGCCACGTGGCGGGGGCACTTTTTGTCCCAGCACTATAATTTGAACATTCTTGGTAGGGGTCCACTAGATGAAGCTTCATACCAAATATCAAAGACCTGGGCCTTGTGGTTTCAGAGAAGAAGATTTTTAAAGATTTTCCCTATATAAGCCAATGTAAAATCAAAGGGCCCCATGGTGGGGGCATTGTTTCTCCCAGCACTATAATTTGAACAATCTTGGTAGGGGTCCGCTAGACGAAGCTTCATACCAAATATCAAAGTCCTTGGCCTTGTGGTTTCAGAGAAGAAGATTTTTCAAGATTTTCCCTGTATAAGCCAATGTAAAACCAAAGGGCCCCGTGGCTGGGGCATTTTTTGTCCCAGCACTATAATTTGAACAATCTTGGTAGGGGTCCACTAGATGAAGCTTCATACCAAATATCAAAGTCCTGGGCCTTGTGGTTTAAGAAGATTTTTAAAGATTTTCCCTATATAAGCCTATGTAAAACCAAAGGGCCCCGGGGCGGGGGCATTTTTGGCCCCAGCACTATAATTTGAACAATCTTGGTAGGGGTCCACTAGATGAAGCTTCATACCAAATATCAAAGACCTGGGCCTTGTGGTTTCAGAGAAGAAGATTTTTTAAGTTTTTAGTGAAAAAAATCTATTTTTGGCTCCTGTGACCTAGATGTGCAACAGACCGGAACCATCTGAACAACTCTGAAAGGGGACCACCTAAGGATCATTCCTGTGAAGTTTGGCCAAAATCCGATCAGTGGTTTAGGAGGAGATGTCGTTTAAAGAAATTGTTTACGAACGCACGGACGCACGCACGGACGCACGACGGACAAAAAGTGATCCCAAAAGCTCACCTCGTCACTACGTGACGGTGAGCTAAAAAGTATGGCATCAAGAGTTCTGGTTCTTGCGCATGACACTCCGTCTTGGCCTAGTGAACAATTGTGCCAAGAACCATCAATGAATCACAAAGGGTATTGGAGTTATGGCCATCACAAGGTTGCGTCTACGGACGGACGGACGGACGTTGGTACAGATGGACATTTGTTGGGTACTACAGTGTTAATTTTTCACCTACAAGTACAAACACAACCAGCAAAAATTTGCACAAGTACCCAACATGTGCCATAATATTTGTTGGCTACTTATTTGGACGCTAACGGAATAAACGGCAAGTACCCAACTCATGTCTACCCAACATGTGCCCGTGGATGCGCTCGGACAGACGGACGGACGGACGGCAGGCTGATCGCTATATCCCCCGAACCTATTCGGCCGGGGGATAATAAAAGAACAGAATAATTTCAGCAATTCTGAATCTCCATGTTGCCCCAATGCCTCCAATCAAGTTTCAGCTCTATCCGACATTTGATTCAGGGGATGCAGTTTGAAGAATGTCAAGATGGCCGCCAAAGAGGCCATCTTGTATATTGGAATGGAATAATTTTAGCACATCTGAATTTCCATGTCGCCCAAATGCCTCCCATCAAGTTTCAGATTGATCTGACCTCTGATTCGTTCAAGGTATCATCAATATATCTTAAAGGGTATTGAGATTATGGCCGTCACAAGGTTGTCACTCTATTTTATTGGAAGGGGAGATAACTCCAAAACCATGGCAACCAGAGTTGTGGTTCTTGTGCATGACACGCCGTCTCAGCCTTGTGAACAACTGTGCCAGGTACCATCAATATATCTCAAAGGGTATTGGAATTATGGCCATCACAAAGTAGTCATTCTATTTCATTACAAGAGGCTCAATGAGCCTAAACCGCTCATCTGAGGAACTTAAGTTTTAACAATTCACAGACTTGACTACTAAATCTGCTAATAGAATCCAGCCCATTGACCCTTACAGGATATAAGTCATCATTATTGCATTGCATTCCAAGTTTGAGACTTCTAGCTTCTATAGTTCCTGAGAAATCTTTGATGAAAATTTAACATTGGTCAAAATGGAGAGAAAGAAGAATGAAAGAACAGATGAACAAATAAGCTGAGAAAGCCCAATGTCTGTTACACAAAATAAGTCATCATTATTCTATTGAATACCAAATTTGATGCTTCTAGCTTTTATAGTTCCTGAGAAATATTTGATTAAAAATTTAACATTGGTCTATTATCTCTATATGGAGAGAAAGAAGAATGAAGGAACAGATGAACCAGACTAGCTCCAAAACCTAATGCAGCCTTTCCCCTTGCCCAATGGTGCTACACATAAAATTTAAACAAGATTGGTCGACTGCCTTCTGAGATATGCTTCATTGAAAGTGTGGACGACGGATGGACGGACGACAGACGACGGACTCCGGAGCCTTGGTATACTATCAGCTCACTGGAGTCTTTGGCTCAGGTGAGCTAAAAATTCAAGTCGCTATTTCTGTCACAACAGTTTCCCTACGTTAAGTCTATGGGCAAATTTTTTTGTCTCTCAAGGTCACGTAACTCAATATTCCGATTCGGCCCAAAATCAAACTTAACCGAGATTTTATGCCTGTCCTCGTTACCTGCAAGTTTGAAGCTGATATGAATAAAAATAAAGTTGCTATCGTGGTCACAACGTATTTTTTTATGCTCAAGGGCAGGTAACTCCAAGGCAAATATTCCGATTCGGCCACAAATCGAACTTCACCGAGATTTTATGTCTGTCCTCGTTACCTGAAAGTTTGAAGCTGATCTGAAAAAAATTCAAGTCGCTATCGTAGTCGCAACATTTTCCCTAATTAAGTCTATGGGCAAATTTTTTGTCGCTCAAGGTCACGTAACTCCGAGGTCAATATTCCGATTCGGCCCAAAATTGAACTTAACCGAGATTTTATGCCTGTCCTCGTTACCTGCAAGTTTGAAGCTGATATGAATAAAAATAAAGTTGCTATCATGGTCACAACGTATTTTTTTATACTCAAGGGCAGGTAACTCCAAGGCAAATAATCCGATTCGGCCCAAAATCGAACTTAACCGAGATTTTATGTCTGTCCTCGTTACCTGCAAGTTTGAAGCTGATCTGAAAAAAATTCAAGTCACTATCGTAGTCACAACATTTTCCCTATGTAAATGTGTTCTATAAAAGGGTTATCCTTTGGAAGCAAAGAATACACCACAGAACTGAAAATTATGGAGTGTACATGTTTTCTGGGCCAGACTAGCTAGTTTCGGCCAATTAGGCCTCATCAGTGACCCTCAGATATTTTCAAAATTCCACAATGGAATCAATGATCCCAAAGGACAAGAAAATATAATCTACACTATGATGTAGGGCAGGGAGACGTTTTACCGCCACCGCACATTCCCACACACCAGCTGTAGTGAAGTTAAATGTGTTCTATAAAAGGGTTATCCTTTGGAAGCAAAGAATACACCACAAAGTCTATGGGCAAATTTTTTGTCGCTCAAGGTCATGTAACTCCGAGGTCAATATTCCGATTCGAACTTAACTGAGATTTTATGCCTGTCCACCAGGGCTCGAGAAATTGAAGAATCCAAATCGGTCCAGCCAGATTTCGCCAAAAATTACGGAAATTGCCGATCGGTTTCGGTAATTTCCGTAAACGTCCTTGGCGATTTACAATTTCAAAATGTGTTATTAGCGTAACGAATTACAAACCAATGTTGCTCTTACACTTGTCAACGGATATGAGCACCAGTATCTCGATTATAAACAGCAATTATTGCTCACATCGTTCAGATTTCATCTGCTTTCATTTTCTACGCCAGATTTCATCTACTTTCATTTTCCCAATATCCGGGTCACTCAGAACCTGAAGACCGCTAAAGGGAAACAACCGACGTGGGGCAGTCAAAGACCAGTTCGATGGTCACTTTATAAACCTTTAAAATATTTCTTTTATTTCACGCATTTTATTTTGCCCAAATTGCTTTGTTTACAAATGGCGACCGATTTTGCAGCCACGTGGTCCGAAAATGACGTCATACGGTTTCCGTTTACAGGATACACATTAATGCAGTCAAGGACGTAACACACACACCAGTTTTATGTCATTGATTTTAATAGAGCGTATTTTTAAAAGAATCGCTTTGAACGGGTTAAAAAATCGAAAAACATTTCTTTTATCTCGAACCAAAACATGGCCGAACGAGAGTCATTGAAAATCTTGCATGGCCGAACCGAGTTTTAAAGAATTTAAATACATATTTCACGATTACACAAGCCTGAAACAAATCGCTTTGTCTACAAATGGCGAACGATATTGAAGCCACGTGATTGGAAAATCACGTCATGCGGTTTCATTTTAATTCTTGCAAGGGCGTAATACACACGTGGTTTATGTTATTGGTTTCAATGAAGCGTATTTCTCAGATAAAAATATCGTTTAGAATGGGTGAAATAAGGCATTTACCCTCGAAGGCATAACACGAAACGTTCAGACATGACAGGTGTGTATTGAAAATTGCGCCCTGTGAAAAAAAAAATATATATATATCTATCCAAATACCGGTTCTATAGTAAGCCATAAATTAATGACTTGTGTAAACAAACTAGGGTATGTCCTGCATTGAGTGACCTTATTTTCTCACCTTGCCAGCTTGCCGATAACGCCTGAGGCCAGTGTTCACGGTTTAATAATTTTGACACACGGGTCAAATTTCGCTGTCATAAGATCAAAGAACCCGACATGGACTTGTCCGATTTTCACCTTGTAGGATAATGAACCGGTCTAACACCATGTGCTGTAGATGTTTTTTTGTATACATGCTTGGATTATCAGTGGCAAACGGTCAGCTTGTTATTACAACATAATGATTTATTTAAAATTCTCGAACCGATTTTTTTAAAATGTTATAGAATTTTGGATCGATTTTTTAATCTTCTTCTGAAGTCAAAATCGGTTTATGGAAGCAAAATTCGGTTCAGAACCTGAAAACCGATTTTTTCTCGAGCCCTGCTGTCCACGTTACCTGCAAGTTTGAAGCTGATCTGAATAAAAATAAAGTTGCTATCGTGGTCACAACGTATTTTTTATGCTCAAGGGCAGGTAACTCCAAGGCAAATAATCCGATTCGGCCCAAAATCGAACTTAACCGAGATTTTATGTCTGTCCTCGTTACCTGCAAGTTTGAAGCTGATCTGAAAAAAATTCAAGTCGCTATCATGGTCACAACATTTTCCCTATGTTAACTCTATGGGCAAATTTTTGTCGCTCAAGGTCACGTAACTCCGAGGTCAATATTCCGATTCGGCCCAAAATCGAACTTAACCGGGATTTTATGCCTGTCCTCGTTACCTGCAAGTTTGAAGCTGATCTGAATAAAAATAAAGTTGCTATCGTGGTCACAACGTATTTTTTCATGCTCAAGGGCAGGTAACTCCAAGGCAAATAATCCGATTCGGCCCAAAATCGAACTTAACCGTGATTTTATGTCTGTCCTCGTTACCTGCAAGTTTGAAGCTGATCTGAATAAAATTCAAGTCGCTGTCGTAGTCACAACATTTTCCCTATGTTAAGTCTATGGGCAAATTTTTTGTCGCTCAAGGTCACATAACTCCGAGGTCAATATTCCGATTCTGCCCAAAATCGAACTTAACCGAGATTTTATGCCTGTCCTCGTTACTAGCTACAGTGATGACAACATTTTCCCCATGTTAAGTCGATAGGCAATTTTTCGGGCGCTCAAGGGGACGTAACTCTTGAGTGAATTATCTGATTCGGCCCAAAATCGAACTTGGCCGAGATTTTATGCCTGTACTGGTTATCTGCAAGAATGAAGTCGATCAGAAAAAAATTGACGGAGCTAGAGTGATGACAAGCTTTTTCCTGTGTGAAGTCTATGGGAGCTAGATGTTGCCATGGCAACCAGAGTTCCACTCAGATCTGCCTGAAAACCTTATGAAGCCTTTCCACTTGCCCAATAGTGCGACACATGAAATTTGATCAAAGTTGGCCAAGTAGTCTTTAAGATATACATTTTTGAAATTCCCATTAACCCTAATGCAAAAACACACAAGGGCAGGTAACTCCTAAGTGAATGATCCGATTCTGCCAGTTATCGAACTTGACCGAGATTTCATGGCTGTGCTGGTTATCTGCAAGAATAAAGCCAATCTGAAAATAATTGAAGCAGCTACGGTGATGACAACATTCTCCCCATGTTAAGTCAATAGGCAATTTTTTCAACGCTCAAGGGCACGTAACTCCTGAGTGAATAATCCGATTCAGCCCAAAATCGAACTTGATCGAGATTTCATGCCTGTCCTCGTTATCTGCAAGAATGAAGTCGAGCAGAAAAAAATTGACGGAGCTAGAGTGATGACAAGCTTTTTCCTATGTTAAGCCTATGGGAGCTCTTTGTTGCTGTGGCAACCAGAGTTCTCATCCGATCTGCACGAAAACCTAATACAGCCTTTCCCCCTACCTGATGATGATTCATATGAAATTTGATCAAGGCCGGCCCACTGGTTCCAGAGATATACTTCGTTGAAAGTGTGGACGACGGACTCCGGCTCGTGGTATACTAATACCTCACATGAGCCTTCAGCTCAGGTGAGCTAAAAAGGGGAGATAACTAAAAAAGTATGGCATCCAGAGTTCTGTTTCTTGCACATGACACACCGTCTTGGCCTTGTGAACAATTGTGCCAAGAACCATCAATGAATCTCAAAGGGTATAGGAGTTATGGCCATCACAAGGTTGTCACTCTATTTTATTGGAAGGGGAGACTCCAAAACCATGGCAACCAGAGTTGTGGTTCTCGTGCCTGGCACACTGTCTCAGCCTTGTGAACAACTGTGCCAGGTACCATCAATATGTCTCAAAGGGTATTGGAGTTATGGCCATCACAAAGTAGCCATTCTATTTTATTAAAAGGGGAGATAACTAAAAAAGTATGGCATCCAGAGTTCTGGTTCTTGCGCCTGACACGCCTTTTTGGCCTTGTGAACAATTGTGCCAAGAACCATCAATGAATCTCAAAGGGTATAGGAGTTATGGCCATCACAAGGTTGTCACTCTATTTTATTGGAAGGGGAGACTCCAAAACCATGGCAACCAGAGTTGTGGTTCTTGTGCCTGACACACTGTCTCAGCCTTGTGAACAACTGTGCCAGGTACCATCAATATGTCTCAAAGGGTATTGGAGTTATGGCCATCACAAAGTAGCCATTCTATTTTATTAAAAGGGGAGATAACTAAAATAGTATGGCATCCAGAGTTCTGGTTCTTGCGCATGACACACTGTCTTAGCCTTGTGAACAATTGTGCCAAGAACCATCAATGAATCTCAAAGGGTATAGGAGTTATGGCCATCACAAGGTTGTCACTCTATTTCATTGGAAGGGGAGAAAACTCCAAACCATAGCAACCAGAGTTGTGGTTCTTGTGCATGACACGCCATCTCAGCCTTGTGAACAACTGTGCCAGGTACCATCAATATATCTCAAAGGGTATTGGAGTTATGGCCATCACAAAGTAGTCATTCTATTTTATTAAAAGGGGAGATAACTAAAAAAGTATGGCATCCAGAGTTCTGGTTCTTGCGCATGACACGCCGTTTTGGCCTTGTGAACAATTGTGCCAAGAACCATCAATGAATCTCAAAGGGTATAGTAGTAATGGCCATCACAAGGTTGCGTCTACGGACGGACGGACCCATGCACGGACAGACGGACGGACGCAAGGCTGATCGCTATATCCCCCGAACCTATTCGGCCGGGGGATTATAAAAGAACAGAATAATTTCAGCAATTCTGAATCTCCATGTTGCCCCAATGCCTCCAATCAAGTTTCAGCTCTATCCGACATTTGATTCAGGGGATGCAGTTTGAAGAATGTCAAGATGGCCGCCAAAGAGGCCATCTTGTATATTGGAATGGAATAATTTTAGCACATCTGAATTTCCATGTCGCCCCAATGCCTCCCATCAAGTTTCAGATTGATCTGACCTCTGATTCGTGAGGAGATGTCTTTTGAAGAATTTCAAGATGGCCTCCATGCGCAGCCATCCTGGATATTGGAACAGAATAGTTTGAGCAAATCTGAATCTCCATGTCGCCCCAATGCCTCCCATCAAGTTTCAGCTCAATCCAAACCTTGGTTTGGGAAGAGATGTCATTTGAAAACTTTCAGGATGGCTGCCATAATGAGTGAGTGTGTTTGAGTTTTAAGTCCCACCACCAGCTAAGGTCATACGGAGATGGGACCTCTGTTTAAAGACTCATCAGAAAGTCTGGAGAAGCCCTGGTAGAACACACCAGCTCTGGTTTAGAAGGCGAGTAGCTTAACCACTACACCACGGAGGCTTCTGCCGCCACAGACCTTGGATATCGGAACAGAACAATCAAGATGGCCACCATGGCGGCCATCAAGGATATCAGAATGGAATGATTTGACAAATCTTAATGTCCATGTCACCCCAATGCCTCCCATTAAGTTTCAGCTTGATCAGACTTCTTGTTTGGGAGGAGAGGTTGTTCGAAGAATGTCAAGATGTCCACTGTGGCCATCTGGCCATAATGGATATTGGAATGGAACAATTTTAGCAAATCTAAATTTCCATGTCACCCTAAAGCCTCCATCAAGTTTCCTTTGGTTTTGGAGGAGATGTCGTTTGAAGAAATTCAAGATGGCCACCATGGCAGCCATCTTGGAGAACTGAATTGAACGATTTGAGAAAATCTGTATCTCCATGTCACTCCAATGCCTCCCATCAGGTTTCAACTCAATTCCACCTTTGGTTCGGAAGGAAGTGACATTTGAAGAATGACAAGATGGCCACCATGACGGCCATCTTGGATATCAGATCAGAAAGATTTCAGCAAATCTGAATCTCAATGTCACCCTGATGCCTTCCATCAGGTTTCAGCTCAATTTGACCTTTGGACTGGAAGGATATGTTGTTTGAAGAAAAATTTCAAGACGGCTGCCATGGTGGCCATTTTGGAAATCAGAATGGAACCATTTTAGCAAATCTGAATCTCCATGTCACCCCGACGCCTCCTATCAAGTTTCAGCTCAATTTGATCTTTGGTTCAGGAGAAGAATGATGTCGTTTGAAGAATTTCAAGATGGCCACCAATGGTTTTAGCAAATCTGAATATCCATGTCACCCTGATGACTCCCATCAAGTTTCAGCACAACTGGACCTCTGGTTCAGGAGAAGATGTCGTTTGAAGAATTTAAAGATGGTCTCCAAGGCGGCCATCTTTGCCTCCATGGTGGCCATCTTGGATATCGGAACAGAACAATTATAGCAAATCAGAATCTCAATGTCATACCTATGCCTCCCATCAAGTTTCAGCTTAATTCGAATTTGGTATGGGAGGAGATGTCTTTTGAAGAATTTCAAAATGGCCACCATGGTGACCATCTTGGAAATTGGAACAGAACGAATTCAGCAAATCTGAATCTCCATGTCACCCCGATGCCTCCCATCCAGTTTCAGCTCAATTCAGCCTTTGATTTGGGAGAGGTCGTTTGAAGAATTTCAAGATGGCCGCCATGTGGAATGGAACCATTTAAATCTGAATCTCCATGTCACAAGAATGCCTCCCACCAGGTATCAGCTTACTCTGGGTCCTGGTTCAGGAGTAGATGTCGAAAATGTGAAAAAGTTAACAACGGACAGAGGGGTGGACGATGGATGGACGACGGACGGATGACAGTCGGACATGTCACTGCATAAGCTTGCTCCAGGTAAGCTAATGAGTGAGTGTTCCCGTTTTATGAATTTTAGTCAAATCTGTAAACATATTTTGAAAAATCAGGCAATGCTATTCTCAACAACTTTCATTGCTGCATCAGAAAAGATAGGTGTGAATATGAAAAGGCAAGCGGTCGATTTTTAATTTAATTTCTCCCAGAGAAAGACAGTCAGATATTTCTGTTTTGACCTGTCTTCTAGTGCTGAATGAAGGCCTTTTCAGCTACCTAGGCTATGCAAACTTATCTAACATGTCAGATAAGATGTATTTCGAACTACTTCTTGTTAAAATACATAAGCGGCAAAATTTCTGCAGGATTTGTTCCAGAGGCTTAAATATTTTTGCTGATTACAACTCACTTGACCCAATTACCCCTTACAGGGACAGGAAAAGCAATCTGATGGGTGTCTAATTCAAATTCCCTTTTTCATTCCATACTTATTTTATTGTACAAGCATATCAGATAAATACATTAACAAGGACCATAATGGTCCTAAATCGCTCACCTGAGCTAAGATGGCGCCCACCCATCGGGGCTTGAAGAAATAGATGGGCTGCATGATGCTTCCACGCAGAGCTGAAACCGTTTGCAAATGAGTACTGGTAAACCACTTAGAGGATCTACGTTTGCCCAGACAAAGCAGTGGGACCATCCATGGTACTAAACCCTGGTTTCAGACAAAAAGATTCTTCAAGGTTTTACTACATAAACCTATGTAAAATCAGTTGGCCCCGAGGCGGGGCCATTTTGGGCCCCATGGCTATAATTTGAACAATCTTGGAAGAGGTTCACTAGATGAAGCTACGTACAAAATATCAAAGACCTGGGCATTTGTGTCTCAGACAGGAAGATTTATTTTAAAGGTTTTCTCTATATTACTATAATAACTAGATAAAAGTGCCCAGTTGGGCACGTATACCCCCGGCCAGTGCCATCACCTCAGCTGAAACAAGTAGTCATACTGGTTGTTGCTACCAAATTTTAAGTCTCTATGTACAGTAGTTATTGAGAAATCTTTGACACAAAATAATAAAAATATACACTATTAAACAGCAAGAACTACAAAGGGAAATAACTCTAAAAGGCCTGACCCCTTGGCCCTTATTTTCTTTCCCACAATACAACTAGTCATACAGATCATGTTTGCAAAATTTCAAGTTTCTATGTACAGTAGTTATTGAGAAATCTTTGACACAAAATAAAAAAAATATACACTATTAAACAGCAAGAACTACAAAGGGAAATAACTCTAAAAGGCCTGACCCCTTGGCCCTTATTTTCTTTCCCACAATACAAGTAGTCATACTGATCATGTGTGCAAAATTTCAAGTTTCTATGTGAAGCAGTTCCTGAGATATCTTTGACACAAAATAATTGTTTACGGACAGACAGACAGACAGACAGACAGACGGAAAAGACAAAAACTATATACCCCCATTGCATACCTCGTATGCCGGGTGTATAATTAGCCTATGTAAAACCATTAATAACTAGAACTTGTTTATCTACAAAAACACAGATGTCTCCCCCGTTTTTTACCTCTAAGTATGACCTTGACATCGGTGGTATTGAGCTGGGTCTTGTGTGCAACACATCATCTAATGAAGATGAACATTTCTGCAAAATAACTTTAAAAATGTTCATAGAGAAATAAAAGTTATTGGCTGTACACAAAAAAGCCCTTTTTTACCTTTGACCTCTAAGTATTGCCTTGACCTTTGAGGTACAACACATCGTCTCATGATGGTTAACATTTCTGCCAAGTAATTTCATAATCTATCAAAGAATAATGAAGTTACTGACTGTCCCCTTTTCTTACCTTTGACCTCTAGGTATGACCTTGACATTGGAGGTATGGTCTTGCACATGACTCATGGTCTAATGACGGTGAACATTTCTGCATGGTTACTTTATTAAGTCCATCCAGAAATAAAAAAAGTTATTGACTGGACTCAAAAAACAACTTTTTTACCTCTGACCTCTTAGTATGACCTTGATCTTGGAGGTACCAAACTGGGTCTAGTGTGCACCACATCGTCTCATGAGGGTTAACATTTCTGCCAAGTAATTTCAAAATCTATCCAGGAATAAGAAAGTTATTGACTGAACACTAAAAAAGGCCCCTTTTTGTCCTTTGACCTCTTAGTACGACCTTGACATTTGAGGTACCAACTTGGGTCATGCAAGCAACACATCGTCTCATGGTGGTTAACATTTCTGCCAAGTAATTTCAAAAACCATCAAAAAATAATAAAGTTATTGACAGAACACAAAAAAGCCCCTTTTTTTTACCTTTAACTTCTATGTATGACCTTGACCTTTCAGGTACCAAACTGGGTCATACATGCAGCAAATCATCTCATGGTGGTTAACATTTCTGCCAAGCAATTTCAAAATCCATCTAAAAATAAGAAAGTTAAAATCCATCTAAAAATAAGAACGTTATTGATCAAACACGAAAAAAGGCCCCTTTTTGACCTTTGACCTCTATGTATGACCTTGACATTTGTGGTACCAAACTGAACCATGCATGCAACACATCGTCTCATGATAGTTGACATTTTTGCCATGTAACTTCAAATTCTATCTAAAAATAAGCAAGTTATTGACAAAACCCGTAAAAAGGCCCCTTTTTTAGCTCACCTGAAGGCTCATGTGAGGTATTAGTATACCACGAGCCGGCGTCCGTCGTCCGTCGTCGTCCGTCGTCGTCCACACTTTCAAAGAAGTATATCTCCGGAACCAGTGGGCCAATCTTGATCAAATTTCATGTGAAGCATTATCAGGTAGAGGGAAAGGCTGCATACTGTTTTCGGGCAGATCAGATTGGAACTCTGGTTGCCATGGCAACAAATAGCTCCCATAGACTTAACATAGGAAAAAGTTTGTCATCACTCTAGCTCCATCAATTTTTTTCTGATTGTCTTCATTCTTGCAGATAACGAGGACAGGCATGAAATCTCGATCAAGTTCGATTTTGGGCTGAATCGGATTATTCACTCAGGAGTTACGTGCCCTTGAGCGTTGAAAAAACATAGGAAAAAGCTTGTCATCACTCTAGCTCCGTCAATTTTTTTCTGATCGACTTCATTCTTGCAGATAACGAGGACAGGCATAAAATCTCTATCAAGTTCGATTTTGGGCTGAATCGGATTATTCACTCAGGAGTTACGTGCCCTTGAGCGTTGAAAAAATTGCCTATTGACTTAACATGGGGAGAATGTTGTCATCACCGTAGCTGCTTCAATTATTTTCAGATTGGCTGTATTCTTGCAGATAACCAGCACAGCCATGAAATCTCGGTCAAGTTCGATAACTGGCAGAATCGGATCATTCACTTAGGCGTTACCTGCCCTTGTATGTTTTTGCATTAGGGTTAATGGGAATTTCAAAAATGTAT
This sequence comes from Lucinisca nassula, assembly GCA_963580285.1. NCBI lineage: Eukaryota > Metazoa > Mollusca > Bivalvia > Lucinida > Lucinidae > Lucinisca > Lucinisca nassula. The sequence continues at coordinate 106,290,547 of OY757018.1, read as the reverse complement.
ATCTTAAAGACTACTTGGCCAACTTTGATCAAATTTCATGTGTCGCATTATTGGGCAAGTGGAAAGGCTTCATTAGGTTTTCAGGCAGATCTGAGTGGAACTCTGGTTGCCATGGCAACATCTAGCTCCCATAGACTTAACATAGGAAAAAGCTTGTCATCACTCTAGCTCCGTCAATTTTTTTCTGATCGACTTCATTCTTGCAGATAATAAGGACAGGCATAAAATCTCGGTTAAGTTCGATTTTGGGCAGAATCGGAATATTGACCTTGGAGTTACGTGACCTTGAGCGACAAAAAATTTGCCCATAGACTTAACATAGGGAAAATGTTGTGACTACGATATCGACTTGAATGTTTTTCAGATCAGCTTCAAACTTGCAGGTAACGAGGACAGGCATAAAATCACGGTTAAGTACGATTTTGGGCCGAATCGGATTATTTGCCTTGGAGTGACCTGCCCTTGAGCATGAAAAAATACGTTGTGACCACGATAGCAACTTTATTTTTATTCAGATCAGCTTCAAACTTGCAGGTAACGAGGACAGGCATAAAATCCCGGTTAAGTTCGATTTTGGGCCGAATCGGAATATTGACCTCGGAGTTACGTGACCTTGAGCGACAAAAAATTTGCCCATAGACTTAACATAGGGAAAATGTTGTGACTACGATAGCGACTTGATTTTTTTCAGATCAGCTTCAAACTTGCAGGTAACGAGGACAGACATAAAATCTCGGTTAAGTTAGATTTTGGGCCGAATCGGATTATTTGCCTTGGAGTTACCTGCCCTTGAGCATAAAAAAATACGTTGTGACCACGATACTCGGATAGCAACTTTATTTTTATTCAGATCAGCTTCAAACTTGCAGGTAACGTGGACAGGCATAAAATCTCAGTTAAGTTCGAATCGGTATTTGACCTCGGAGTTACATGACCTTGAGCGACAAAAAATTTGCCCATAGACTTTACATAGGGAAAATGTTGTGTCTACGATAGCGACTTGAATTTTTTTCAGATCAGCTTCAAACTTGCAGGTAACGAGGACAGACATAAAATCTCGGTTAAGTTTGATTTTGGGCCGAATCGGATTATTTGCCTTGGAGTTACCTGCCCTTGAGCATAAAAAAATACGTTGTGACCACGATACTCGGATAGCAACTTTATTTTTATTCAGATCAGCTTCAAACTTGCAGGTAACGTGGACAGGCATAAAATCTCAGTTAAGTTCGAATTGGAATATTGACCTCGGAGTTACATGACCTTGAGCGACAAAAAATTTGCCCATAGACTTTACATAGGGAAAATGTTGTGTCTACGATAGCGACTTGAATTTTTTTCAGATCAGCTTCAAACTTGCAGGTAACGAGGACAGACATAAAATCTCGGTTAAGTTTGATTTTGGGCCGAATCGGATTATTTGCCTTGGAGTTACCTGCCCTTGAGCATAAAAATGTTGTGACCACGATAGCAACTTTATTTTTATTCATATCAGCTTCAAACTTGCAGGTAACGAGGACAGGCATAAAATCTCGGTTAAGTTCAATTTTGGGCCGAATCGGAATATTGACCTCGGAGTTACGTGACCTTGAGCGACAAAAAATTTGCCCATAGACTTAATTAGGGAAAATGTTGCGACTACAATAGCGACTTGAATTTCTTTCAGATCAGCTTCAAACTTGCAGGTAACGAGGACAGACATAAAATCTCGGTTAAGTTCGATTTTGGGCCGAATCAGAATATTTGCCTTGGAGTTACCTGCCCTTGAGCATAAAAAAATACGTTGTGACCACGATAGCAACTTTAATTTTATTCATATCAGCTTCAAACTTGCAGGTAACGAGGACAGGCATAAAATCTCGGTTAAGTTCGATTTTGGGCCGAATCGGAATATTGACCTCGGAGTTACGTGACCTTGAGAGACAAAAAAATTTGCCCATAGACTTAACGTAGGGAAAATGTTGTGACAGAAATAGCGACTTGAATTTTAGCTCACCTGAGCCAAAGGCTCCAGTGAGCTGATAGTATACCAAGGCTCCGGAGTCCGTCATCTGTCGTCCGTCCATCCGTCGTCCACACTTTCAATGAAGCATATCTCAGAAGGCAGTCGACCAATCTTGTTTAAATTTTATGTGTAGCACCATTGGGCAAGGGGAAAGGCTGCATTAGGTTTTGGAGCTAGTCTGGTTCATTTGTTCCTTCATTCTTCTTTCTCTCCATATAGAGATAATAGACCAATGTTAAATTTTTAATCAAAGATTTCTCAGGAACTATAAAAGCTAGAAGCATCACATTTGGTATTCAATAGAATAATGATGACTTATTTTGTGTAAGAGACATTGGGCTTTCTCAGCTTATTTGTTCATCTGTTCTTTCATTCTTCTTTCTCTCCATTTTGACCAATGTTAAATTTTCGTCAAAGATTTCTCAGGAACTATAGAAGCTAGAAGTCTCAAACTTGGAATGCAATGCAATAATGATGACTTATATCCTGTAAGGGTCAATGGGCTGGATTCTATTAGCAGATTTAGTAGTCAAGTCTGTGAATTGTTAAAACTTAAGTTCCTCAGTTGAGCGGTTTAGGCTCATTGAGCCTCTTGTTTACTTTTGACCTCTAAGTATGACCTTGACCTTTGAGGTACCAACCTGGGTCATGCGTGCAACACATTGTCTTATATTGGTTAAAATTTCTGCCAAGTGATTCCAAAATCCATCACAAAATAAGAAAGTTATTGACCAAACACAAAAAAGGCCCCTTTTTGACTTTTGACTTCTAAGTATGACCTTGACCTTTGAGGTACCGACCTGCCTCATGCGCACCACACATGGTCTCATAGTTGTTAATGTTTCTGCCAAGTAATTTTAAAATCCATCTCAAAATAAGAAAGTTATTGACAAAACCCTATAAAAGGCCCCTTTTTTACCTTTGACCTCTAAGTATGACCTTGACCTTTGAGGTACCAACCTGGGTCATGCACGCACACATTGTCTTATATTGGTTAACATTTCTGTCAAGTGATTTCAAAATCCATCTCAAAATAAGGAAGTATTTGACCAAACACGAAAAAAGGCCCCTTTTTTGACCTTTGACCTCTAAGTATGACCTTGACCTTTGAGGTACCGACCTGCCTCATGCGCATCACACATCGTCTCATGCTTGTTAATATTTCTGCCAAGTAATTTTAAAATCCATCTGAAAATAAGAAAGTCATTGACCGGACACGATTTGCCCATACATATAAACACAACAACAAACTTCCAAGGGAGATAATTCAAAAAGTATAACTTCGAGAGTTATAGTTCTTGCGCACTGCATGTCGTCTAATGCTGATTAATATTTATATGAAGTTTTGTGAAGATAGCTCGAACGGTTTTCAAGTTATAGAGCGGAAATGAATGTGTGACAGACTGACAGACGGACGCCCGGGAAAAACAATATGTCTCTCCGAAAAAAAATTTTCGGGGGGAAACATAAATACATTAACAAGGACCATAATGGTCCTAAATCGCTCACCTGAACTAAGATGGCGCCCACCCATCGGGGCTTGAAGAAATAGATGGGCTGCATGTTGCTTCCACGCAGAGCTGAAACCGTCTGCAAATGAGTACTGGTAAACCACTTAGAGGATCTACTTCTGCCCAGACAAAGCAGTGGGAGTCAGACCATCCATGGTTCTAAACCCTGGTTTCAGACGAAAAGATTCTTCAAGGTTTTCCCTACATAAGCCTATGTAAAACCAGTTGGACCCGAGACAGGGCCACTTTGGGCCCCATGGCTATAATTTGAACACTCTTGGAAGAGATCCACTAGATGAAGCTACGTACGAAATATCAAAGACCTGGGCCTTGGTGTCTCAGACAGGAAGATTTATTTTAAAGGTTTTCTCTATACATGTATTACTATAATAATTAGCCTATGTAAAACCAGTGTCCCCCCCCCCCCACCCACGTTGAGGGGCCATTTTTAGCCCTATGGCTATAATTTGAACAATCTTGGTGGTCATCTACTAGATGAAGCTTTATACCAAATATCAAAGATCTGGGCCTTCTGATTTCAGACAAGAAGATATTTGAAGGTTTTGCCTATATAAGCCTATGAAAATCCTGTGGGCCCTGGCATGAGGCCATTTTTGACCCTATGGCTATAATTTGAACAATCTTGGTAGAAGTCCGCTAGATGAAGCTTCATACCAAATATCAAAGACCTGGGCCTTTGGGTTACAGACAAGAAGAGTTTTGAAGGTTTTCCATATATACCATTATGTAAGCCCAGTAGGCCCCGCCCCGGGGCTTATTTTGACCCAGAGCTGTAATTTGAAAAATCTTGGTAGAGGTCCACTAGATGAAACTTCATACCAAATATCAAACACCTGGGCCTTCTCGTTTTAGACAAGAAGATTTTTAAAGGCTTTCCCTATATACCTCTATGTAAACACAGTGGGCCCTGCCCCAGGGCCAAAAATGGTTCCAGGGCTATAATTTGAACAATCTTGATAGAGGTCCACTAGAAGAAGCTTCATACCAAATATCAAAGACCTGGGTCTTTTGCTTTCAGCCAAGAACATTTTTGAAGGTTTTCCTTATATGCGTCTATGTAAACCCAGTGGGCCCCGTCCTGGGGCAAAAAATGGCCCCAGGCCTATAATTTGAACAATCTTGGTAGAGGTCCACTAGAAGAAGCTTCATACCAAATATCAAAGACCTTGGCCTTCTGGTTTCATACAAGAAGATTTTTAAAGATTTTCTCTTATTTTCCCCTTTCTGTTGCCATGGCAACAAGAGTTCTGCATGGAATTATATTCCTTGAACAACTTTGAGGACCACCCAACCATTATTTATGCAAAGTTTTGTTAAGATCTCTTCAGTGGTTTAGGAGAACATGCCGTTTAAAGAAATTGTGAACGGACGGACAGATGGACAGACAATAACGACAGACGGTGACCGATCACATTAGCTCACCCTGAGCCTTTGGCTCAGGTGAGCTAAAAATGTAATAAATACAGGTCTTGACCAATTCGTACAAGAGCATAAATTTGGATATATTTTATTCTCAGTTAACAGCAGGCAATATCCTTCTGAATAAAATTAACAGTATTTTCAGTCCTACCAAACAACTGCACTGCCTTCAGGGCTTCGAAATTCGCAAAATTGCAGTATGTTTCCTCTGGCTTTCTTTGCGGACCATTACAGGGTCACTGATGAGGCTTTATTAGCCGAAACTACGTAGTATGACCCATCTTATTTCTTATGAATGTTTTCATTGCTCTTAAAGGAACTCATTTTTGATTTTTATTTGAATAGCTGTTTGTGTGGATTATTGAATGAAGAAGCAAATTGAAGTCGATCTCGATAACCGGAGTGATTAAAGGGTTCGACTTATGATCAAGAGATTGTGCATTTGAATTGGGCCACCATATCGAGGTGTGTCCTTGGGCAGGACACGTCATGACACTGCCCCACTCCACCCAGGTGTAAATGGGTAGCAGTGGTGTAAAAGCCACTGCCTCTCTCTCACGTGCCTGTAGAAACACCGGGAGTGTTTGAGAGAGATTCAATAAGCTTGAAGCTTTCATTGCAATTAAAACTAGAGAAAGTGCCCAGTGGGGCACGTATACCCCCGACCAGTGCCATCCCCTTTTAGTGGAAATGAAAATTTGTTTGTAGCATTGAACCTTTCCATATAAACTTTCCATTTAGTCCACTGAGAATAAGTATTGCATTTCAACAAATATAGTATAATTTATCATATCCAAAGATGAAACTGCTTGTCTTTGCTGAATAATAAAAATTCAAAGTTTGTTGCAATTTGGAACAATTTCAACTGGAAACAACAAACATAGAATAGGCTGTCATAGAACATTTGCTGAATTAAAGTAGCTGTATAATGACATAATAAAGCAATGCATTTTTTATTATTACTTGCATTTATTATTGTCTGCATTTCAAGAGAAAATATTATGCAAAATTTAACAGTTCTAGTCGCTGTTGTTTCTAAGATCACAAGGACCAATATACATGTATAAACTGACAAATCTGACAAGGGTCACAGCATAAAGAAACAACAAACTAACTAATAATGAACAGATGGAAAGACAAAAACTATAACCTTTGATATACTTTGTATGCAAGGAGTATAATGAAAACAGTTATCAAATCCTGTACCATATACTATTATGTGATGTATACCTGTGAATTTATTCTAATAAATATTGTTTAAACCAAAACAGTTAACACAAAACTTGGACGTGATCAAAATGTGTAAGTCCTTATTATTGACCCATAGCCCCACCCGGGGGCTTGACACAGGAGCTTAGATATTCCATATGAAAGTTAATACTATAGCTATATTCTGTACCAAATATGAAGAGAATCTAACATGAGGTTACAGAGATATGAGCAATCAAAAAGGTTTAACACAAAACTTTGACATAAAAGTTGACAAACGGACAGACAGCCCACCCAGGGGCTTGACCAAGGGGCTAAGATACTCCATATGAAAGGTAATGCTATAGAGATATCCTGTTCCAAATATGAGGAGAATCCAACATGTGGTGACAGAGTTATTAGCAATCAAAAAGGTTTAACACAAAACTTTGACGTAAAAGTTGACAAACGGACAGACAGCCCACCCAGGGGCTTGGATATTCCATCTGAAAGGAAATGCTATAGAGATATCCTTTACCAAATATGAAGAGAATCTAACATGTGGTTACAGAGATATGAGCAATCAAAGAGGTTTAACACAAAACTTTGACGTAAAAGTAGATGAACAGACAGACGGACAGACAGACAGCCCACACAGGGGCTTGACCCAGGGGCTTAGTTATTCCATATGAAAGGTAATGCTATAGAGATATCCTTTACCAAATATGAAGAGAATTTAACATATGGTTACAGAGATATGAGCTATCAAAAAGGTTTAACGCAAAACTTTGAGGTAAAGGTTGACGAACGGCGGGACGGACGGAAGTACGAACGAACGAACGAACTAACTAACGAACGAACGAACTAACGAACGGACGGAAAGACGAAAACTATATACCCCCTGACATACTCGTATGTCGGGGGTATAATAAACTAGATGGCACAGTCAATGGCATACCATCGCAAATACCCAATTTTTCTATTAATAACAAAAAGTCCTACTTTTTGACCTTTGACCTTGGGGCCATGTTGGGGTCAAGGTCAGACGAAAAGTATTCCAATATGTTCTACATTCCAAGGGCTATCCAATAATAATCCCAACAGTTTAGAAGATATGATAATGTCCTCATTTCTGACCTTTGACCTTGGGGCCATGTTGGGGTCAAGGTCACAAAAAAGTAGCCCACTGCCATCTACATACCATGTACTATCCACATGCAAAGTTTCAGAAGTGTAACTTAAGATATGGCAAAGTAATACTTTTTGACCTTTGACCTTAGGGCCATGTTGGGGTCAAGGTCACAAAAATGTAGCCCACTGTCATCTACATACCATGTACATTCAGACAGACCGACAGACAGATGGACAGACGGACTGATGACCACTCAACTGTGGTACGAAAACAATATACCCGATTTTTCTTCGAAGAAGCGGGTATAATTAGTATAAACTAAACTAAAACTAATTGCCGTCGGACACCTCCTGTCCCTGTAAGGTGTAAACAGGACTTTTAAGTCAAAATCGGCACAAAAAACAAATCCTGCAGAAATGTTTGCACTACACAGTTTGCAAAGGTAGGAGTTATCATGTTCAGCTGGATAAGAGATAGTGTTTATTAATGTTGGACTCACTTCTGCTGGTTTTCTAGCTCCCATCTTATCTTGATGACTGGCAAGGACTAGCAGTGGGAGACCATGTAGTTCTTCATTGTCTAAAGCTTTGTCAAACTCCTCTTTGTTCAGATTCATTGTCTCCTCATCACAGGTACTGTCTATCACAAATATCACACCCTGAGCTCCCTGGAAATACTTGTCCCAATACATTCGTACATTATCTCCTCCTGAAAGAGATTTGTTTGTTTGATTTGAAGTTTAACGTCCCCGTCAACACTGTAAAGGTCATTTTGGAGACATTGCTTCCAATTTTGTGGGACTTTTACCCAACATTGAGATGAAATGACATCTCAAGCCCTGCTGCCCAATGAAACCAAAGGGTTTATAAGCATGGACAGGTTGACTCGCACCACTTTGCCTGGGCAGGTTTAGATCCTCTAAGCGGATAACCAGTACTTGTATGCAGGTCAGTTTCAGCTCTGTGTGGAAGCATCATGCAGCCCATCTATTTCTTCAAGCCCCAATGGGTGGGGGCCGTCCTGAAAGAGATAAAACATCATAGGACCCACTTTATATCGATAATATATGTTCCCTATTATTGTGTCATTATAATGAATTTGCTGTTATAAATAATCCAAGTTAGCATTATGATAGGTTATAAAAGGTCTTTTCCACATAATTACTCCAAGAAACAAATGTTATAGATATTTGATAGAATCGCCTCAATAAGGCGATTCTAGAATCGCCTCAATGAGGCGATTCTAACAAACGTCTATAACATTAAATTTTGTTTCTTGGAGTACTAAATTACAAGAATCTATCATGACTATGGATTCTATTTGGGCATTTCCAACCCAAGGGAAGCCCAAGCCACTCACAAGGCTAAACACTGAGCTAAGAATTCATTCCATTGAAAAATAGAAGTGAAGGCAATGATCAGGAATCTATACAATTAACCCACAGCTCCCCGCAGAGACACCAAAGGGAAAGAAATGCAAACATGAAACAACAGACCCTAATGGAAACATCAAAAGCGGAAAGCCAAAAGGACAGTTACTTTCCCACAAAATGGCTACTTGGCTATCAAAAAAAAATAATATAAGCGATACAAACACTAAGACAAACCATAACAAAAACAAACCGCAACAGAAGATCCGCCTTGGAACGGTCAGTGAAAAGAATTCCACTGGGGGGCTTGAATTGATTTTATGTGGCCACAATCCTCGCCCTTACTTCCGGCGCGATTTAGACAAATAATTTGAAATTGTCGTTATAACAAGTTTTGCCATTGTCCTTATAACGCGGGTCCTCTGTACCTACAAAAAATACTGCTGTATATTAGCAGTTTTCCGACACAAAATCACAGAATCTAGTACTACTATACGCACTTTTACCAATATCAAGCTTTATATTCACTGAAATCAATACAAACATTTGAAGATGTTGTCTGTTGTGTTGTGATTAGTACTGTAAGGATTAACCCTCAAAATGCAGATAAGCTGTTAAACCTTTTTGTACCAGAAACGCCTAAATGGGTATTTGGCAAACAGTGCAGACCCAGATCAGATGCCGCAGAACGTGGCATCTGATCAGGGCCTACACTGTTTGCAAAAAGTTCAGCCATTTCCCAAATCAATTTTGAAGAAAACACAACATGACACCCCTAAATTTTGAAAGTGACTCATGCTATATAGAAGGTGGAAGATTTCATCTGGTACAAAAAGGGTTAACTAATCACCTGCAGAGCAAATCAATTCAGGCACATCAGTTTCTTACTATCCATCAATCAAATTACTTATAACGTTTATTGTGCAGTTTGTGAATTATAATGTAAGCATATAATTCACAAACTGCACAACAAACAGTGTAGATCCTGATCAGATGGCTTCCTCAGCTCTTCAACATCCACAAAACTGCCTGAACATCCACAAAACTGCCTAACTTCATTTTCTAACATCCTAGCTCTTCAACATCCACTGCCTAACTTCATTTCCTTAACACCTAGCTCTTTAACATCCACAAAACTGCCTAACTTCATTTCCTTAACACCCCACAAAATTGCCTAACTTCATTGCCTTTTACATTAACAAAACTGCCTTACTTCATTTTCTAACATCCTAGCTCTTTATCTGTTTGTTTGATATGAGGTTTAATGTCCCCATCAACACTATTCAGATCATTTTGGAGATTTTGCTCCAATGTTTGGGACTTTTACCTGACATTGAATGAAATGACATCTCATTCCCTACTGTCCAATGAAACCAGTAGGGTTTGTATGCATGGATGGTCCGACTCGCACCACTTTGCCTCGGCAGGCTTAGACTTTCTAAGCGGTTTACCAGTACTAATGTGCAGTTAGTTTCAGCTCTGGGTGGAAGAATCATGCTGTCCAAATTATTTCTCCAAGCCCCAATGGACGGAGGCAATCCTAGCACTTTATCATCCACAAAACTACCTAACTCCTCAACACCTACATATAGCTCCTTAACGTCCTCAAAACTGCCTAACTTCATTGTCTTACCACCCAGCTCTTTAACACTCTGCTCGGATGCGCGTCTGACTGGTGATCAGGGGGACGCTGGTTCAATACCTGCCGGGGTCGGCAACATTCTTTCGTGGAGACTGATCATGCAGTGTTTTCTACCTTCATTCTCTCCCTTCCGCTTATTCAAGAAGGGCAGTTGTCAGTTTCTGGAGAAAGCATGTGCACTGTACTGGTTAACCACTTACGTATAAGCTTGCCCAGGAAAAGTGTGGATAGGTAAACTGACCTAAAATTGTGTTGACTGGGCCATTCAACTACAAAACAAACAAACAATTAACGCTCTGAATGCTGGGTATTTTTTTCAGGAGACAAGATTTTGAAATATCTTTGTAATTTTCCCAGAAAACATTTGATATATCATGCAAATTGTCTCCATATTTATGCAAATTGTCTCCTATGGAGACAATTTGCATGGGATGTTAAGTCCTGTTTTCTGGGAAAAGAAAGAAAAAATAGCCATCAGAAGAGATGGCAAATCCCCCGACCAAAAGCTAATATGGCCATCAGAAGATTGTTCACCAATAGAACATACACCAGAATTAAACCAGCAATATATCAAAGAAGTCGTCACAAAATTATACTGTCAGGGGACTGGTTCTTGTGAATGACATGCCTGTTTAAGCTCATATATTTCTGTACAAAGTACCATCAATATGTCTCAAAGGGTATTGGAGATATAGGGATCACAAGCTGGTCATACTGTTATATTGGAAGGGTAGATAACTCAAATACCACAGCACCAACAGTTGTGGTTCTTGCACATGACACCCCCTTCTGTACCTTGTATACAATTGTGCCAAGTTCCTTCATTATATCTCAAAGGGTGTTGGACTTATGGCCTTCACAAGGTTACATTGTCAGGGGAGATACCTCAAAAACCAGAGCACCCAGAGTTGTAATTCTTGAGCAGGACACACCTGCTTAACCTCATGTACATCTGCATCAAGTACCACCAATATGTCTCAAAGGGTATTGGAGGTACAGATATCACAAGGTGGTCATACCCTTTTATTGGAAGGGGAGATAACTCAAATATCAAAGCACCCAGAGTTGTGGTTCTTAGGCATGAAGTGCCGTCTCAACCTTGAATACAATTATGCCAAGTACATACCATCATGATCAATATATCTCAAAGAATATTGGAGTTATGGCCATCGCAAGGTTATATCAGGGGAGATAATTTAAAAACCAGGGCACCCAGAGTTGTGGTTCTTGCATGTGACACATCTGCTTAACCTCATGTACAACTGTACCAAGTACCATCAATATATCTCAAAGAGTATTGGAGTGATGGCCATCACAAGGTAGTGATTCTATATTATTGGAAGGGGAGATAACTCAAAAACCATGGCACCCAGAGTTGTGGTTCTTGTGCATGACACACGGTCTCGGCCTTGTGAACAACTGTGCCAAGTATCATCAATATATCTTAAAGGGTAGTTGAGTTATGGCCAGCACAAGGTAGCCACTCTATTTTATTGGAAGGAGAGATAACTAAAAAACCATGGCAACCAGAGTTGTGGTTCTTGTGCATGACATGCTGTCTCAGCCTTGTGAACAACTGTGCCAAGTACCATCAATATATCTCAAAGGGTATTGGAGTTATGGCCATCACAAAGTAGTCATTATATTTTATTAAAAGGGGAGATAACTAAAAAAGTATGGCATCCAGAGTTCTGGTTCTTGCGCATGACACGCCGTCTCAGCCTTGTGAACAAGTGTGCCAAGAACCATTAATGAATCTCAAAGGAATAGGAGTTATGGCCATCACAAGGTTGCGTCTACGGACGGACGGACAGACTGACGCCAGGCTGATCGCTATATCCCCCGAACCTATTCGGTCGGGGGATAAAAAATCAACAATTTGTCATCTGCTGAATGAGTCTAGAGAGTAGTAAAGGTTAACTTCCACAATACTTCATATCTTCTTAGGCCCCTGCCCATTGGGGCTTGAAGGAATAGATGGGGCGACTGATGCTTCCACGTAGAGCTGAAACTGACCACACACGAGTACTGGTAAACTGCTTAAGAGGATCTAAGCCTGCTCAGGCACAGCGGTGGGAGTCCATGCTTATAAACCCTATTAGTTTCATTTGGCGACAGGGCTTGAGATGTCATTTCATCGCAGTGTCAGGTAAAAGACCCACAAAATTGGAAGCAATGTCTCCAAAATGACCTATGCAGTGTTGATGGGGATGTTAAGCCTCAAATCAAATAACGTAACTTCATTTACTAACCTCCAAGCTCTTTAACATCCACAAAACAATCTTTGAACATCAAAGCCTTTATACTGAACCCTGAAACACAAGACAAGAAGGTCAACATGGTCCTAAAGCACTCACCTGAGTTCCATTGTCTCACTGTTCAAATTAATTTACCCATTTTGTACCAGAAACCCCAAAATGGGTACCCTGGCAAACAGTGTAGGCCCAGGTCAGACGCCGCGTTCTGCGGTGTCTGATCAGGGCCTCCACCATTTGCTAAAAGTTCAGCATTTTCCAAATTAATTTTGATGAAAACACAACCTGACACCCCTAAATTTTGAAATGGACTCCTGCTATATATAAGAAGGAAGATTCCATTTGGTACAAAAAGGGTCAAGCTACTGTCAACCCTCTTTATACCAACATTTGATATAACGACAAAACTCAATACACCACAACCCCGATATAACATGGTTCATTATAATAGGTTTTGGATACAACATGGTTTCAAGATGGATCCCAAAAATGTATAATTATATAGAAACAAGAGGCCCATGGGCCACTATGCTAATCAGAGCTCAGGTGGGCACTGCCCAATTGCAGCCATGTATCTTAACATGATATCATTTTAATCTGCCAAATGAACCCCCCATATCCAAATGAGCATCCATGTGGACTCAGTATATGAAACATTAGGCCTTTTATGAAGTAGTGGGGGTGGGGCATGGACCCAATGGAGCCCTGGTTGGTATCACTAAATGTGTCTTATCACAAAGAACAAGAATATATATGGTTTAGAAGTGGGGATCTGCATGGCTGGAGATATAAGTGGAGGGGTTGGAGCATGCCCTGTGGTTCCCAGGAAAGCCCAAGATTGTTGTCCCTAAATGTGTCTTATCATAAAGACCAAGTATATATATGGTTTAGGGGTGGGAATCTGAACGGTTTCCAAGATATCATGAAGGGGAAAGGAGAGGACTGTCCCCTGCGGACACCCCTACAGTAGGTGTGCTAATAATAAGGAACAAGAACATATATGAATATAGGGTGGGGATTTGAATGGTTTCTGAAATATATGGCCTTTTATGAAGTGGAAGGGCGGGGCACATTGCCTCAGCACAAAGAGATCCCCAAGTTGGTGTGACTGAATGAGTCTTATCATAAGGAACAAGAATATATATGGTTTAGGGGTGGGGATCTGAACTATTTCTGAGATATGTGGCTTTTAATGAAGTCAAGCGGTGGAGCAAAGCCCGGGCATGCCCCGGGGACTCACAAGCGGGTATCAATGAATGTGTCTTATCATAAGGAAGATCAATATATATGGTTTAGGGGTGGGGCTCTGAACAGTTTCTGAGATATAAGGCCTTTTGTGAAGTGCAGGGGTGGGGCAAGGCCCAGGGAGACCCCCAGGTTGGTGTCAATGAATGTGTCTTATCATAAGGTACAAGAATATACATGGTTTAGGGGTGGGGATCTGTAAGGTTTCCGAGATAATGTGATATTATGAAATGGAGGGGGTGGGGCATGGCCCCAGCACATCCCTGGGGACCCCCAGGTTGGTGTCACTGAATGTGTCTCATCATAATGAACAAGAACATATATGGTTTAGGGGTGGGGATCTGAACAGTTTCTGAGATATATGGCCTTTTGTGAAGTGAAGGGGTGGGGCATGGCTCCTGCGCACCCCGGAAGACCCCCAATTTGGGGTCAATGAATGTGTCTTATCATAAGGAGCAAGAATATATATGGTTTAGGGGTAGGGATCTGTAAGGTTTCCGAGATATTGGGCCTTTTATGAAATGGAGGGGCAGGACATGGCCCCGGCGCATCCCAGGGGACCCCAAGTTTGATGTCACTGAATGGGTCTTATCATAAGGAACAAGAGTATATAGGGTTCAGGGGTGGGGATCTGGATGGTTTCCGAGATATTGGGCCTTTTATGAAGTGGAGGGGGTGGGGCATGGCCTTGGCGCATCCCGGAGGACCTCCAGGTTGGTGTCACTGAATGTGTCTTATCAATAGGAACAAGAATATATATGGTTTAGGGGTGGGGATCTGTAAGGTTACTGAGATATAAGGCATTTTATGAAGTACTGGGGGCAGGACATGGCCCTGGCACAACCTACTGGACCCCCAGGTTGACATAAAAGCATATGGCTGAGAGAAGTTTAGTAAAGGAACATTTCTATGAAAGTTTTGTCAAAATATCTGCAAAGGCTTTGTAGTTAATGCCATTTTTCAATTTTCCCAATTATAAGTCAATGGAAACTCTAAGTTGCCATAGCAACAAAACTAAAAGGCCAAATTTCATAAAAAACACAAAACCTGTAAAGGCAAATATGGTGAATATTTTCATAGAGTCTCAGCCTCCTAGAGCATATGGTTTCTGAGGAGATGATTTTTTAAGTATTTTTTGTCTACATGTATTTTTATTATTTTGGTTTCCATGGCAACCAACAAAAATGAGCAGAAGGCCTAAAATCATACGGCAGATAGTAGATCGCCTATGGAACATTTCTTTGAAAGTTTTGTCAAAATATCTGCAGAGGCTTGGCAGTAAATGCCATTTTTCTATTTTCCCCATTATAAGTCTATGGGCACTCTAAGTTGCCATAGCAACCAAACTAATGAGCCGATTTTCATTAAAAACACAAACTTTCAATCCCCCTGCCTAAGGATGCTACAGATGAAATTTGGGCTGAATCGGCCCAGTGGCTTCAGAGGAGATGTTGTTTGAAAATGTTGACGAAGACGACACAGACGCAGACGACGACGGACAACTGCCTATCCTATAAGCTGCCCCGGAGCCTTCGGCTCTGGTGAGCTAAAAATGGGGTCCAAAGCAGAAACTGTGTTAGTTAAACAACCATGTTATATCCAAACAAAAAGGTTTTTGTTTGATTTGAGGTTTAATGTCCCCGTCAACACTGTAAAGGTCATTTTGGAGACGTTGCTTCCAATTTTGTGGGACTTTTACCCGACATTGAGATGAAATGACATCTCAAGCCATGTTGCCCAATGAAACCAATAGGGTTTATTAGCATGGACGGTCCGCCTCGCACATCGGTTCCTGGACGGGCTTAGATCCTCTTAGGGGTTTACCAGTACTATTGTGCAGGCCGGATTCAGCTCTGCGTGGAAGCATCATGCAGCCCATATATTTCTTCAAGCCCCTATGGGTGGGGGCTTAACAAAATAAAAAGGTATAGATTATATAGAAAAATGACCATTAATGGTCATTTTTCTATATTATCCATACATTTTTGGGATCCACCTTAAAACCATGTTATACCCAAAAACCGTGTTGTATTGAACCGTGTTATAATGAGGTTGTGGTGTACTTAGGGTTATTAACTTATTACAGTACTCTATTTGCAAACATAGGGATCATTGTGGTTTGCAGAACAAGTGTTAAGCATTTCAGGCAATTTTTCTTTTATCTGTGCAGAAGGTTCATGTACATTGAAAGGCAAACAATATAGAGCTAAGACCCTGATCTAAATTGTAATGGCAACCAGTAAAGACCCTGATCAGACTGCTCCTTTAGGAACAGTCTGATCTATGTCTGCACTGTTTGCTTAGGCCTATCTGCCCCAATATGTAGGATCATTGCTTTAAACTTTATTTTAATTGCTTCAATGACATGTATACATGTATGTAACAGACAAATATATATTATCCAGGATTTGACATTAAGCCAAAGGCTTGTGCAATGGCCATCTCCTTTGTAGGATCATTATGTTACTCTGTTTGCAAAGGCTGGGATCATTGTGGTTTAGCAGGACAAGAGTTAAACATTTCTGGCATTTTTTCTTTTACCTGAGCAGAAGGTAAATGCACATTGTAATGGCAAACGGTATAGACCCTGATCAGATGGCTCCTTCAGGAACAGTCTGATCTGTATCTGCACATTTTACTAAGACATATCTCTCCCAATATGTAGGATCATTACTGTACTCTGTTTGCAAAGGTAGGGATCATTGTGGTTTAGCAGACAAGGGTTAACTCTTATCATGCTGTTCACGACAACCCCTATCTTTGGAAACAGTGTAGATCCAGATCAGATGGCTTCTGATCAGGATATACACTGTTTGGCATTCAGTTTATGAATTTGTAGCAATAAATTTCATCAAGTAATTTGATTGGTTGATAGACAGAAATGGGTGTGGCTTAAATGAATATTCAGCAAGAGAAGGGTTAAGCATTTCTGGCATTTTTTCTTTTATGTGTGGAAGGTAAATGTACATTGTATACAGTAATGATCCTACGTATTGGGACAGGTCAGTCTAAGCAAACAGTGCAGATCCAGAGCAGACTCAGTCTCAGCAGTCTGATCAGGGTTTACACTGTTTGCCATTCTGTTTGCACCTTTTGGACTCCTTGCAGGATCCTGAAACAAATTTATAACTTTAAGAGAATTACAGCATCAAGGTGTCGGAATTTTTTTTTTTTTTTTATGGCAAACCATGTAAATAAGGGTTGATTTGCTGAATGTTCAAGTACATGTTTTGTTTGTTTGGACTGAGGTTTATCGTCCCCCTAAACACTATTCCGTTGCTTCCAATTTTGTGGGAGTCAGGGACATTTACCAGACATTGAGATGAAATGACATCTCAAGCCCTGCTGCCCAATGAAACCAAAAGGCTTATATACACTAGAAGGTCTGACTCACACCACTTTGCATGGGCAGGCTTAGTCCTTCTAAGCAGTTTACCAGTTGTCATGAGTGGTCGGTTTCAGCTCTGCGTGGAAGCACCATGCAGCCCATCTATTTCTTCAAGCCCAGATGGGCGGGGGAGGTCAAGTCCATGTATATAATGATATTTATTTACTTTGGTTTATGTTCTTAAAACGAGAAGCCAGTTAATATGTACGGCTAGACACATAACTTATATGCAGGCTCGCCTAAGCCTCTCCTGGTTGCCAATGCAACTCGAGCTGTCAGTGAAACTGACTAGGGCCCCGGCAGCGCTATCAGAAATTTGTGGACGGACAGACGGATGGACAGACAGACAGACAGACGGACGGACAGAGTGATTACTATAGGGCACCCACACTTTCAGTGCGGGGCCCTAATAATAACAAAGTTATTAATTGGACACAGGAAAGACCCTTTTTTGACCTTTAACCTCTAAGTATGACCTTGACCTTTGAGGTACGGAGACTGTCACATTATGGTTAATATTTCTGCTAAGTAATATTTAAATCCATCCAGGTATAAGAAAGTTATAGATTGGACACAATAAAAAAAAGACGCTTTTTTGACCTTTTATCTCTAAGTATGACCTTGACCTTTGAGGTACGGCTGTGGGTCTTGCGTGTGACACTTCGTCACATTATGGTTAACATTTCTGCCAAGTAATATTTAAATCCATCCAGGAAAAATAACAAAGTTATTAATTGGACACAGGAAAGACCCTTTTTTGACCTTTAACCTCTGAGTATGACCTTGACCTTTGAGGTACGGACCTGAGTCTTGCGGGCAACACTCCATCACATTATGGTTAACATTTCTGCCAAGTAATATTTAAATCCATCCAGGAATAAGAAAGCTATGGAGGATAAAAAAATTTGTGGACGGACGGACAGACAGACAGACAGAGTGATTACTATAGGGCACAGTGCGAGGCCCTAATAAGTACCCTTTTCTCATGAGCCAGCTCAAATAAACTGTACATAGCAACAGGTAAGGTGCGTATTTTGTGATAATTGAAGGATAGTTTTCTTTATTTCTGCACATAAACCTATGTTGTGGGTACTCATTAGAACCGCCTCGTCGAGGCGGTTCTAATGAATACCCACAACATAGGTTTTTATGCAGAATTGACAAAAACTATCCTTCAATTATCACGAAATTCCAACCTTATCTGTTGCTATGTAGCAACTACATGTATCTGCTTGAAATATTTTCTGTTACAATGGCAGTACATGTGCCCTTGACCCTTGAAATCTGAAATCCTGTCAAACAAACCTATTGTTGGAGCAATCTCATCTGTACTCTCTCCACTGAGAACAGCTAGTAGCATACTTTTCCCAGACCCTTTCAGTCCTAAGCACAGTACTGTGAAGTTTGGTTTAACTGGCGGAGGACCTCTGCAGCATAGTCTTCTGAATAACTGGAACAATAAGCAAAACAAGATGTGTTTGTGAAACACTGATGCCCCCGGACAGCGCCAATGTTAATGTTTTTACAAATTTTGAAAAAAATAGGTCAAAGGTCAAGTTCAAGGTCACGAGATCAAAAATTATGGTACCACTGGAAAGGTCTTGTGATAAGGTATACACATGTGAAATATGAAAGCTCTATCTACTACCATTCAAAAGTTATGCCCAATGTTAAAGTTTTTGCAGACGGACAAACGGACAAACGGACAAACGGACAAACAGACGGACAGACCAAAAACTATATGCCCCCGAATCTCTTAGATTCCGGGGGCATAAAAAATAACTCCATGATCCGGCCCCCGCCCATCAGGGCTTGAAGAAATAGATGGGCTGCATGATGTTTCCATGCAGAGCTGAATCCGCCTGAACACGAGAGCTGGTAAACCGCTTAGAGGATCTAATCCTGCCCAGGTAAAGCGGTGCGAGTCGGACCATCCATGCTTAAAAACCCTATTGGTTTCATTGGGTGACAGGGCTTGAGATGTCATTTCATCTCAATGCTGGGTAAAAATCCCGCAAAATTGGAAGCAACTTCTCCAAAATGACCTATACAGTGTTGATGGGGATGTTAAACCTAAAATCAAACAAATATTGGGATATTTGGTGATAACTGAAGGATAATAATTATACATGCTTTTTTTTGTAAACAAAAACCAAAAAAAAAACAAAAAAAACAGATATGTTAGTTTCTTCATAGGTGTACGTCCGGACATCTGTCCGTCACAAACCTTGTGACTGCAACTACTTTTTTATTTCTTGCCCTATGGTCACTTGGTACACATATTACTCAGGAAATACAGATGTGTATCCTGGGGTCATGGAGGGGGGGGGGGGGGAGGTCAAAGGTAAAATTTTCAAGAAAATGCTTGTGAATGCAACTACATTTTTACTGCTCCAACTATGGTTACTAAACTTGGTACATATATCACTTAGGGACTGCAGATGTGCAAAAAGGTATCCACACTTTGACCTGAACCCCTGGAATGTGGTCAAACGTCAAATTTTCAAGAAAATGCTTGTGAATGCAACTTCTTTATTTCTTCATGTATGGTTGCGAAACTTGCTATTAAAACATATTGCTTAGGGACTGCAGAGGTGCATGAGGGCATCTCAATTTTGATCTAGAACCCTGGGGTCATGCATGGGCTTAGGTCAAAGGTCAAATTTTCAAGAAAATGCTTGTGAATGCAACATCTTTATTTTTTCAACTATGGTGGCCAAACTGGCTACAAATGTTGGTTAGGGACTGCAGATGTGCACAAGGGAATCCAAATTTTTATCTGACCCCTGGGGTCATTGGATGAGGTCAAAGGTCAAATTTTCAAGAAAATGCTTGTGAATGCAACTACTTTTATATCTCTTAGTTTATGATGACCAAACTCGGTTCGCATTTTCCTTAGGGACTGGAGATATGCATGAAGGTATCTACATTTTGATCTCACTCCCGTTACGTCAAAGGTCAAATTTAGAAAAAGCGGATATTTGTGATGGTGAATACCCACAACATAGGTTTTCATAGCAAATATGCAAAAATTATCCTTAAGGGGAATGGATACACCTTTAGGGGAGGCAAGTATTTTTGTCTCCCATGTCAATAGGGGTCAACTCTTAAAGGAAAGAATTTGCTCCTGAGGAGCAAATTCTTTCCTTCAAGAGTAGACCCCTTTTTCAGTGGGACAGGGCATACAGAAATGCAAATAGGAAGTTCCGAAAGTTGTCTATATGTGTCTAGCCATACACTCCTATACACCGGATGCTAGAGTTTGGAAAAAAGGCTGCGGGTGGTGGCCCATCTTTTTTGTAAATGTAACATGTGAAAAAATTCTAAACACCTTTGACCCGGTCGGGGATTGAACCCGGGCCGCCGGAGTGACAGGCCAACACTCTACCGCGGCACTATAAAAGCCTGCTTGTACCGCAAGTCACTACAAGTGTGCTATATACCTATACCCTATGACATTAACAATGTCAGTTTATTACAACAGATACAATTATTTAAAGTGAATGACCACCTTTATAACATAATTACTTCATTTGCAAGAAAAAGTTACTGTAATGATTAATCTCTGACTTTTATTACCAATTGAAATCTGTTAAGGTAATTAAATCAACATTTAATGGTTTCAGTGAAGTCTTCTGGTAGCGGCCATATTTTCCCCAAGGTAATCCAAATCTTTCCCAGGGTTCAACATGTTTGCTAAAATCCTGATCTCATGGAGACTGTAGAAGCACTATGTCTCTCTATGCAGCTACTAAAGGAGAAGTGATTAGGCTCTCTAATCAGGTTGAATTCTCAAAAATCCTTTGAATAGGCTGTCAGTTCAGGATCTTACATACTGGCTTCATTATGTTTTTGGATGAAAATAAAGACTTTGAAGACAGTTTTCCTGAGTTTGGTGACATTGGTTTCATTGGGTGGCATTCATCTCAATGTTGGGTAAAAATCCCACAAAATTGGAAGCAGCATCTCCAAAATGCCCTAAATAGTGGTGATGGGAATGTTAAACATCAATTCAAACAAACAAAAACTGTTCTTTCCTACAAAACAATTGTTTTCTGTAATCCTTGTCTGATCTACAGTTAATCACATTGTACACCTGTACACTGTTTGCATAAAACCCTGGACTTTATCCAAAAATGAAAACATAAATTATGGGTACTCAAAGGAATCACCTCATTGAGTACCCACAATCTATGCTTTAATCTGGATTAACCCATTTAGTACCCGAAACCCCAAAAGAGGTACCCTGGCAAACAGTGCAGGCCCAGATCAGATGCCGAAGCACACGGTGTCTGATCAGGGCTTACACTGTTTGCAAAATTTTCAGCCATTTTCCTTATAAATTTTGAGGAAAACAACCTGACAGTCCTCAATTTTGAAATGGACTCCTGGTATATATAAGGAAGAAGATTCCATTTTGTACAAAAAAGGTAAAGAAAAATATCACAAAAGACCATATGAAGTGCCATGAAATATTACCTAAAATTGTCAAGGCGTGCCAAGGAAATGATTGGTTAAATGATACTGATAGGCATTAATTAATGAAGAAAAGAAAATAAACAAGTAATCAACACACTTTCAAGTCCACTTGAAAACAGCTATCTTCAAAATGTTTAGCACAAATGTTATGCTTTGCATAAACAAATGTCTTGATGTTTTATAATAAAGATTCTCTGTTCCAAGATTATGAATCCATTTTTTACTTAACTCTCTATTTTTCTAAGGGTCAAGGATAGAAAAACAGTTAATTCTTTGTCCAGTATTTGCCCTTACAAGAAGGCATTTTTATTATTTTAAAGTGCACTTTCTCCTCTAAAATCCTCAGCTGCTGAAGATAGCTGTCGGAACATGGACTGAACAGTCTCCTTGAGATCACTGCAGGAGATATAATCCGTAAAAATGTCTGACACCCTATAAACAACTTTAATGAGCCATTACAGTTAATTAGAGCAACAGTTTAGGAGGAGAATATGATTTTATCATTCCTCAATGGTGTTATTGTAAAATGGATCTGAGAAAAAAAAATGGTGGTCATTCACTTTAAGTTTATAGTTCAGAAATATATATGTAGGAGCTTGCTAGGTATGCAAAACTATCTGTGTAAGTTGCTGTAGTCGACCTGAAATATTTATCATTTAGCAAAGTTGTCATTGTCAACAGATTTCACGACTTTCGGGCTTCGAAAAATTTGGGGAAATTTTTTTACATTTTTGAGTTCCAATGCATTAAACGCACCGAATTTTGATCCCATATTTTAGAGTAAAAATTTGCATGTTATACACGGGAAATATGATAAATGTTAAAAATGGTCAGAACTTTTGATGACAAATCCTAGTGGGTGCAGACAGCAAGATAAACAACAACAACAACACTGAATCCAAGCGCCTGACTGACACAGAGGACGTACTTGATGTCTAATGTTGTTGAAATGAATCGGGGACAGTTAAGGCAGATGCGCACAAACGCTTGCCATGCGAACTTCAAAGACACGAATCAAGAAGACGGCATATTTGAAAATGTGAATGGACAATGGCCATACTAATACTTCAAATGAGCCTTCAGCTCAGGAGAGCTAACAAGAGGGCCCAAAGGGCCCTGAAGCGCTCACCTGAGAATTAGTGTCTCCAAGGGCTATAATTTGAACAAACTTGGTAATGGTCCACTAGATGAAGCTTCATACCAAATATCAAAGACCTGGGCCTTATATAAGCCTATGAAAAACCAAAGGGTCCCGGAGTGGGGGCATTTTTGGCCCCAGGGCTATAATTTGAACAATCTTAGAAGAGGTCCACTAGATGAAGCTTCACACCAAATACCAAAGATCTGGGCCTTGCGCATTCAGAGAAGAAGATTTTTAAAGATTCTGGGCCTTGCGCATTCAGAGAAGAAGATTTTTAAAGATTTTCCATGTATAAGCCTAAATAAAACCAAAGGCCCCAGGGGTGGGGGCATTTTTGGCCCCAGGGCTATAATTTTAACAATCTTGGTAGAGGTCTACTAGTTGACGCTTCATATCAAATAGCATAGAGCAGGGCCTTGTGGTATCAGAGAAGAAGAATTTTAAATATTTTCCCTAATTAAGCCTGTGAAAAACCAAAGGGTCCCAGGGTGGGGGCATTTTTGGTCCTAGGGCTATAATTTGAACAATCTAGATAGAGATCCAATAGATAAAGCTTCACACCAAATATCTAAGACCTTGGCCTTGCAGTTTCTGAGAAGAAGTTTCTTTAAAGATTTTCCCTATATACCGGGTAAGCCTATGTAAAACCAAAAGCCCCCAGGGCGGGGACATTTTGGCCCCAGGGCTATAATTTGAACAATCTTGGTAGAGGTCCATTAGATTAAGCTTCACACCAGAGAAAAGTTTTAAAGATTTCCCCTACATAAGCTTGGGTAAAACCAAAGGCCCCCTGGGCGGGGGCATTTTTGGCCCCAGGGCTAAAATTTGAATATTCTTGGTAGAGGTTCACTAGGTGAAGCTTCATAATAAATATCAAAGACCTGGGCCTTGTGGTTTCAGAGAAGAAGATTTTCCCTAATTAAGCTTATGAAAAACCAAAGGGTCCAAGGGTGGGGCCATTTTCGGCCCCAGGGCTATAATTTGTACAATCTTGAAAGAGGTCCACTAGATGAAGCTTCAAACCAAATATCAAAGATCTGGGCCTTGCGGTTTCAGAGATGATTTTTAAAGATTTTCCCTGTATAAGCCTATGTAAAACCAAAGGCCCCCGGGGCGGGGGCATTTCTGGCCCCAAGGCTATAATTTGAACAATCTTAGTAAAGGTCCACCAGGTAAAGCTTCACACCAAATATTAAAGACCTGGGCCTTGTGGTTTCGGGGAAGAAGATTTTTTTAATGATTTTCCCTATATAAGCCTATGTAAAACCATAGGCCCCCGGGGTGGGGGCATTTTGGCCCCCAGGGCTATAATTTGAACAATCTTGGTAGACGTCCACTAGATGAAGCTTCACACCTAATATCAAAGATCTGGGCTTGCGGTTTCAGAGAAGAAGATTTTTAAAGATTTTCCCTGTATAAGCCTATGTAAAACCAAAGCCCCCCAGGGTGGGGGCATTTTTGGCCCCAAGGCTTTAATTTGAACAATCTTAGTAGAGGTCCACCTGGTAAAGCTTCACACCAAATCTTAAAGACCTGGGCCTTGTGGTTTCAGAGAAGAAGATTTTTTAATGATTTTCCTTATATAACCCTATGTTAAACCAGAGGCCCCCCGGGGCAGGGGCATTTTGGCCCCGTGGGCTATAATTTGAACAATCTTGGTAGAGATCCACTAGATGAAGCTTCACAACAAATATCAAAGATCTGGGCCTTGTGGTTTCAGAGAAGAAGATTTTTAAAGATTTTCCCTGTATAAGCCTATTTAAAAACAAAGGCCCCCGGAGCGGGGGCATTTTTGGCCCCAAGGCTATAATTTGAACAATCTTAGTAGAGGTCCACCAGGTAAAGCTTCACACAAAATATTAAAGACCTGGGCCTTGCAGTTTCAGAGAAGAAGATTTTTTAATGATTTTCCCAATATAAGCCTATGTAAAACCATAGGCCACCGGGGCGGGGGCATTTTGGCCCCCAGGGCTATAATTTGAACAATCTTGGTAGAGGTCCACTAGATGAAGCTTCACACCAAATACTGGTATCAAAGATCTGGGCCTTGCGGTTTCAGAGAAGAAGACTTTTAAAGATTTTCCCTGTATAAGCCTATCTAAAACCAAAGGCCCCTGGGGCGGGGGCATTTTTGGCCCCAAGGCTATAATTTGAACAATCTTAGTAGAGGTCCACTAGGTTAAGCACACCAAATATTAAAGACCTGGGCCTTGTGGTTTCCGAGAAGAAGATTTTTTAATGATTTTCCCTATATAAGCCTATGTAAAACCATAGGCCCCCCGGGGCGGGGTCATTTTGGCCCCAAGGGCTATAATTTGAACAATCTTGGTAGAGGTCAACTAGATATAGCTTCACACCAAATATCAAAGCTCTGGGCCTTGTTGTTTCAGAGAAGAAGGTATTTAAAGATTTTCCCTGTATAAGCCTATGTAAAACCAAAGGCCCCCAGGGCGGGGGCATTTTTGGCCCTAAGGCTATAATTTGAACAATCTTAGTAGAGGTCCACCAGGTAAAGCTTCACAACAAATCTTAAAGACCTGGGCCTTGTGGTTTCAGAGAAGAAGATTTTTTAATGATTTTCCCTATATATGCCTATGTAAAACCAAAGGCCCCCGGGGCGGGAGCATTTTGGCCCCCAGGGCTATAATTTGAACAATCTTGGTAGAGGTCCACTCGATGAAGATTCATACCAAATATCGAAGACCTGGGCCTTGCGGTTTCGGAGAAGAAGATTTTTAAAGTTTTCGTTTAAAAAATCTATTTTTAGCTCCTGTGACCCAGATGTGCAATGGACCAGAACCATTTGAACAATTTTGAAAGGGGACCACCTAAGGATCATTGCTGTGAAGTTTGGTCAAAATCCGATCAGTGGTTTAGGAGGAGATGTCATTTGAAGAAAAAGTTTACGCACACACACACACACACACACGCACGCACTGACGACGGACGAAAAGTGATCACAAAAGCTCACCTTGTCACTACGTGACAGGTGAGCTAAAAAGCAGAAGTTCATGACTAAGAATAGGTGACCAGTGTTTAGGAAAGAATGTAAACTTGCAATATTTAGTCTAAACCTTTGAAAATGTAAGTTTAGTTCTAGATACTGTATTGCTTTGTCATCATCATCATCTTCAGTAATTGCCTCCCTCAGACTTGAGTATTCTCACAGAATCAGGGATGTTTCTGTCCTGAGTCGTTTCGGCCAGGTCTAAAAATGGACTTGGGTCATTTCAGCCTTTTTCGGTGGGTCATTTCGGTCCTGGGTCATTTCGGCCTGGGTGGTTTCGGCCAGATTTTATTAGATAGATTTTTTCCAGCAGATTACCTGTTGAATATTAATTCATCATCATCAATGGATTTTTGATTAACGTGCAGGTACAGGGGCAACGTCCACATAAGTGGGCCCCTTCCAGCTAGCTGGCTTGCTAAACGCATGGCAGATCTTACACCAGATCTTAAGGCTTGTCTATCAGGAGGATCGATTGCAGAGAGCTTCCATTCTCTGCAATCTCTTTCTGTTAGCTGTTTCCAGGTCATCTTGGGCCTTCCAGGCCCCCGCTTTCCACCTACCTGTATGTCACAGGCAGTCTTGACTGCACCGTTGGAGCGTTCCACATGTCCATACCAGCGAAGCCTTCTCTCTTTCAGGATGAGGTCCAGGTCAGACCGTCCTCAATGCCAAGATGCTCAAGTAACTCACTGGACCTGATGGTGACAGTGTCCTGTGGCTTGACATTGCAGATCTGTCTGATCATTGCCCTGTCATTCCGCTGAAGACATTGGAGGTTTGGCTTTGTCAATGGCCATGTCTCACTGGCATGGAGCATTGCGCTCTGCACACAAGAGCTGTACACATGGCCACGTGTCTTGAACGAGAGGTGGCGGGAAGAGAGAACTGGTAGCAACTCCTTCAATTTCTTCCAGGCTGTTTTCACATGTGATGTGGCTGAAAAGTCGCAACCACCTACTGCAGAGAGCATATCACCTAGGTAGCAAAAAGAAGCTACAACCTCCAGCTTGTCGGGTCTGACTTGGATTTCCCTCTGTGGTCTGCCATCCAAGGGGCGTGCAGTTCCTTGTCACCGTGTACACCTGTAATCAGGGTCCTCTATCAAGTGCTTGAGCCCACTGCATTTCTTGTGCACCCAGAACTTGCAGCCATTACAAAAGATACTGTTGCTGCCCACTCCAGTGCGACATACAGTGCATGGGAACTGACCTGTACTTTGCAGGAGGTTCAGACCTGTACCACAGAACATGATCTTTGTCTTTCCTGCATTCACACTCAGCCCTTTCGCCTCCATTGCGTCTTTCCAAGTTAAGAGCCTCCTGACACATTCCTCAAGGGATTCAGCTATGTTGACAAGGTCATCAGCATACAGGTCCTCCCAGGGGACTCCAGAGCGGAACTCAAATGGCAAGGCTTCAAGCACAATGATGAAAAGCAGTGGGCTGAGAACAGATCCTTGATGAACACCCACCTTCACCGTGAATTCTTCATTGTCACCATCACCAACACGGACACGGCTCCGAGCATTAGCATACATCCCTTGGACCAGTCGCATGATCCACTTGTCCACTCCAAGTTTTCTTAGTGCTCACCAGATGACTTTCCGAGGCATCCGATCAAATGCCTTCTCCAGGTCTACAAAAGCCATGTACATGTAGAGTCTCCTGTTGGCCCCCAGATACTTCTCTTGCAGCTGCCGTACAACAAAAATTGCATCTGTGGTGCCTCTTCTCGGGACGAAGCCAAACTGGGAATCGCCGATGGACACCAACTGCCTAATGAGGCCATCCACAATCCTCTCTAGGACTTTCATGACCTGTTCTGTCAGCTTGAGACCACGGTAGTTGCCCCGTTCCAATGCATCACCCTTGCCCTTGTAGAGACAGACAATGAAACTCTGTTCCCAGTCAGAGGGTACCTTTCCATCACGGATGATTGCAGCTGCATGGTCGCGGATCATTGAGGCACCCGCATCACCTGCAGCTCTTATCATCTCCACCACTATGCCAGAAGGGCCCGGTGCTTTGCCAGTCTTCATTGGAGAGATAGCCTTCTTAACCATATCAATACATGTAGTGATTGGGATGGGCAGCCCTTCCACTGGTGGTTCATCAGACAGGTGGCCTGGGTCCCAGTCAAACTCAACATTGAGTAACCTTTGGTAGTGTTCTAACCAGGCCCTCTGCTTTGAGTCTTCACTCATTGACATCTCCCCTGCATCATTCTTAACTAGTTTGTCACCTACAACATCCGCATTCTCTCTTCTCATCTGGTTAGGTAGTATACTGCTGAGGACTTAGGGTCAATATTCTTGTAGATCTCCTTCTCAGCTTTTTGGCGAGCATGGTGCACTGCACGTTTGGCTGCAAGATATGATGCACAACTGCCCTTACCAGTCTTCCATGCCTTAAAGGCTTGCCGCTTGGCTGCAATGACCTTATTAACATGCTCATTCCACCACCAGGTTTCGCGACGCCAGCAGTAGGGCCGAGTTGTGCCACACACCTCTTCAGTTGTCTTGAGCAGACCAGTCTTGATGCTGTTCCATATATCCTCAGTGGTAGCATCAGCTACACCTGCTGAGGCACTCACATGCTGGCTGATAACCTCCTGATTTCTTGTCTGAGATTCTTTCAGCTTCCAAACTTTTAGTCTGGGGGTGAACTTGCGCTTTGATTTAGGTGGCACATCAATCCTCATGTCGCATACAAGTAGCTGATGTTGCAGGGCTACTTCCTCGCCAGGGATCACTTTCACATCTGTGACAAGTCTGCGCATTGTCCTGCGGAAAAGGATGAAATCTATCTGCGTCGCTGCGCTTCCTGACTTGTATGTGATAAGGTGACTGTCACGTTTCTTGAAACATGCGTTTCCAAGAAGCAGGTGTTAATTATTTTATATTATTTGTAATATTTTTACATGGCCTATCATGTTAGCCATGTTTATGACAGCCCAATTTTAAGAATTTTAAAAGTTCTTTTCAAAGCCATGTTTTCAGTTAGCACCAACGAGGTGGTGTGTTTAGCATTTGATAATTGTCTGAAAACAACTTTACTACAATTATATGTGACCCGTCACGCAAAAAGGGACCTGGGAATTTTTGGCGAAAATGAGTTCTAACTGATTTCAGATATATTGGTTTTTGGGAAACAATTTGACACCAACATGAAATACTCCTAAAGGTTTCAGATTTACAGTATTTTAATCATAGGTACCCTAAATGTTATAATGTCACAGAATACCAATTCGACGTCATGGGTTACGTCAACAAACTGTTAAAGGTAAAGTCGCAGGTAATATTGCAAGGAAGTATCTGAAAGGCATTCCAAAACACTGAAACATTTATTTCCTTAACAATGATTAATTATTAAGTATTTCTTTGAGCTTGGCTCGGGTCACATGTGAGACGCCAAGGTCTGCAACGGAAGGTCAGGTGTTTTTTCTCAGGGTACCCCCATCATTAAAGATCGGCTCCATATGATTGAAATGATATTGAAAGGGCTGCAAAACCAAAACCTAATAAAAAATGTAATCTAAAGCTCGGGTCAAAAGTGAGACATGTTCGGGAACAGAAGGTCCTTTTGTTTTTCGGTACTCTGGATTTCGCCCATATCTGATTAATGATTGGCTTGAAATAAGTGAAAAAAAAAATGTATGTGTGTGTGTGTATGTGTGTATGTATGTATGTATGCATTCAAAGGAGCCCTCTCTGGCTTCTGCAATATTCATTACGGAACGAGCAAAGATAGCAATAGGAGGTTTTAGGAATTTCGTTTATGACGTCATTCTCGCGCATGCGCAAAGCAATGGCCGTCAATTGAAATGGCCATCGCTATTCAAATGTATTGGCGGAACTTAAAATGCTAACAATATTCAGACATTTTGAGAGAAAATATACCCGTTTACATTGAACTAATGCCTCGAGAAGGAAAGAATGATATTTTGCTTTTATTACTGAAATTCATATATCCTGGATCCGTTTTTAATTGACGAAAATCTCTTCGTGAATGACCCATGTCAATGGCTTAACGAAAGCTTACTTACACAATAAGTTTTTAAGTAACTTTTCGTTTTATTCGCTATCCAAGTATAGCTATCACATAAGGACAGAACTTAGATCGATCGATCTATCTACATGTATGTACATACATGTATGTATGTATGTATCTATCCTATTATCTATCTATCTATGAGTAAATTGGTTGTGATTGAGACAGACAGACAACAGACAAACGGATGGACAGTTAGACAAACAAATAAACAAACTGACAGTCGAAAAAAAACTAATGAGTGGACTGACAGACGGGCGTCGAGTCAATGTTGGCTTGACATCATGCCGTCGACACCCACTCCTACTCACTTCAATGTCACATGACCGTTGAGATGAGAGAGAGATGACTGACAAACTGACAGTAGGCAGACATACGACAGACCGACTGGCTGAATGACTGACTGACTAACAGACGAACGGACGGACAGTTACACAGACAAATAAACATACTGACAGTCGAAAAAACTAATGCGTGGACTGACAGACGGGCGTCGAGTCAACGTTGTCTCGACGTCATGCCGCCGACGTCCACTCCAACTCACTTCAATGTCACGTGACCGTTGAGATGAGAGAAGTTTGACTGATCCCTGTATCCAAGAAGATATTGTAAAGTTAAGCTAATAAGCCATTAACCCTTTTTGTACCAAATGGAATCTTCCTCCTTATATATAGCAGGAGTCCATTTCAAAATTTAGGGGTGTCAGGTTGTGTTTTCTTCAAAATTTATTTGGAAAAATGGCTGAATTTTTTGCAAACAGTGTAGGTCCTGACCTGCGGCATCTGATCTGGGTCTGCACTGTTTGCCACTTACCCCTTCTGGGGTTTCCGGCACCGAATGGGTTACTGTATACGTAAGGGCTGGGCAGGTTGAACAAATCTACAAGATTTTACTGTAAAATGTTGCACTTGCGAAGGAGTCTTTCATTCTCATGCACTGAAAGGGTGTTCTACGTTTGTTTTGAATTTAATGTTCCAATCCCACTGAATCCTTGTATTTTATTAAGCAATGCCTTATTATCGCCAATGCAACGTTCTGACGTTTTATCAACGTTGCAAAGTCAAATTCAATGCATTGATGTTGGTTTGATGCAGACACGACGTTACATGTCGGCTGACATGTAGTTATTTAATGACACACTGTAATTTATATTCAACTACGCTCGATAATTGCTGGTATGCTAAGAGAGAGAGAGAGAGGGGGGGGAAACCCCACTATTATATAGTAAAACTGCGGTTTACAAGGGCACAAATTATTTTTCTTATTTCTGCTCAAAACATAGATTGTGAGTACTAGATAGAATGACTTTTTTGGCTGAAAAATTGATAATGTATTAGTAAAGGCATGTTTTCGTAATGCGGCAGCATATCAGTGTTTCTCCCATTATCTTACATTAGAATTCACAAACAGTTTAAAAGAAATCCACTGTTTTACGCTGTAATTAATACTTTATCTGTCCCACTGCCTTGAAGCAATACGACAGTTGACGGCCAGGGCTTTCCCCGTTCTATTTTTAGAACCGGGAGTACGTAACGTAAAAAGCTCCTATAGCACAGGTTGATCTCTGAAATGCAATAATACAATACAATGCTTTGAAATGGTGAGAAAAAATCAGGCTGAAATGACCCACCAGTTTGGCCGAAATGACCTATCCCCAAAAGTGGGGCGAAATGACTCAGGCCGAAACGACCCGTCTGAGGTAATGGCCAAATATGACCAACTCAGTATAAGAAGATAGATAGATAGATAGATAGACCCAGGACGGAAACGATCCGGGGTTCGAAACGACCATGGACCGAAACTATCCGCGGTTCGAAACGACTCAGGACCCAAACGTCCCGCGACCTGCGATGTGGATGTGGTACTCAGATGCGGGCAAATAAAAATGTCAAGTCTATATACCGAATATATTCCTATTCTAAAAACAGCCCAAAACAGCTGTATGTTTTCACACATTTTTTATTGTTTATTATTTATTTATTTGGTTTCAAGTCCCTGCAAATTAACCGGAAATGTGAACTACGTCATTGATTTTGTATATTAGAGGGTATAGCTAAACAGCGAAAGGAAGGTTCATTTCGCGAAAGGAACCTTCCTTTCGCGAAAGGAAGATTTTCTTACGAAAGGAAGATATTTATGAGCCCTGTGGTGGTATTTGATGTATATAGGGATACTTATGAAACAATTTCCAGTATGCCCATATGCCCCAACTTTGGTAAAATACCATATTCCAATCAAATCACTATATATTATACCCTTTTATATGTAAATGCACTCCTTGTACCTCAGAAATACCTTCCTTTCGTAGAAAAATCTTCCTTTCGCGAAAGGAAGGTTCCTTTCGCGAAAGGAACCTTCCTTTCGCTGTTTAGCTATACCGTATACAGATGATTGGCTTCAAGCCAATGTGGCACCCATTTACAAGAAAGGGGAAACGTATGACCCTGCCAATTATAGGCCAGTATCACTGACTTGTATTTGCTGTAAGTCTCTGGAGCACATCATCGTGGGCAAAATCATGCAGCATCTTACAGAGCACAAGATCCTTGTTGAGTCCCAACATGGATTTAGAAGCGGTAGGTCATGTGAGACCCAGCTTGTCCAGTTCATCCACGACCACAGGAAACCTGAACGGGGCCCATAATAGGGGTCACAAACAAACAGACCTAATTATTATGGATTTCGCCAAGGTTTACGATAAGGTCCCCCACAGAAGACTTCTGTATAAACTAGAGTACTATGGTATCCGAAATGATACCCTCCAGTGGATCTCTGCTTGGCTATCTGGACGAACACAAAAAGTCGTACTTGACGGTGTTTGCTTTGACCACGACCCGGTGTTGTGTCGGGTCCCACAAGGTTCCATGCTGGAACCGATATTGTTTTTGATTTTTATTAACGACCTGCCAGACAACATCAACTCTACAATCCGCCTTTTCGCTGATGACTGTGTACTGTACAGAAACATAAGAGGGTCTGATGACCTACAGATACTTCAAGATGATTTTGAAAAGTTGGCTGCCTGGGAAGATGCATGGCTCATGAAATTTAATGTCGCCAAATGTCACTCTATGAGAGTGACAAGGCACCCTCCCCATAAACGGATTGTCCGTGGTTATACATTACATAACCAGGTTTTAGAGAATGTTTCTTCTGCTAAATACTTAGGAGTTAAAATCACTGATGACCTCGAGTGGGGTCAACACATTAATGAGATAACTATTAAGGCTACTAAGACACTCGGTTTCCTTCGTAGAAATTTGTATTTCGCAAAACGAATTAATTGCGAAATATAAACGCCATAGGATGGCGCACGAGGAACATCACCATCCAAAAAACGAAAATTTACAATCTCAAAATCAAAATCACCGCGTTTATCATAAATTTTGCAAGAAACAAACCCAATTACAATAGATAGATGTAAATCCAAAAACGGGGCCGCGGTATCAGAAGAATTTGCTTTATTTAACTGAAGTTCTGGTGGGTTAATGATTGATCAAACCATCGAAATTGGAATAATCAATATTTAGTTTATACTATCTTATTTTAGTTCGATTGCGATGAAAGCTTCAAGCTTATTGAATCGCTTTCGAACACTCATTCCGGGTGTTTTCACGCGCGCGCGCGAGAGAGAGAGGCAGTGACTTTTACATCACCGCTACCCATTTACACCTGGGTGGAGTGGAGCAATGTCATTACGTGTCTTGCCCAAGGACACACCTCAATACCGGCGGCCGAATTCGGACGCACAAACTTTCAATCATAAGTCGAACGCGTTGACCGCTGCGCTATCGAGGCTGTCAGTATTTAATAAATCATCCACATATCTAGAAGTGGAGCTAAAAGCTTCAATGATTTCAGACTGGTGATTGGTGGACATTTCATAGGGAAGACTCCCTCTATCTTGCATGTAATGTCAGAAATGCTTTTTTCACTTCTGAAGAGCATTAAAATTATTCTTTATGGTCATGTCAGAAAGTACGTGAAGCTCTCACCTTTCTACTTGACAATATTTACATAAGATTTGAAGTAAAACAAAGATCAGGAATCAATACAATTAACTTACTCCACCCATCAAAGACACCAAAGGGAAAGAAACATAAACATTAAGCGACCAGACCATAATGGAAACCTAAACAAAGGAAGGCCATAAGGACAGTTACTTTCCCACAAAATGGCCATATGGCCATCCAAAATCAAAAGACACAAGTGATACACACAGTAAGTAACAAACAACACAATAAATAAACCGCCACAGAAGAACCGCCTTGGAACGGTCAGTGGAATGATTACCACTGGGGGGGGGGGCTTAAATCGATTTTACGTGGCCACAATCCTCGCCCTTACTTCCGTCGCGATTTAGACAAATAATTTGTTCAGTCCGCATGAAGGCCTCCTAACTCATCAGTGCAACATCTCCGTGAACACAAAAATCAAAGAACCACAGAGGTGAGACAACGGTGAGGACTCGACAACAAGAAACCACTGAAATGCTGGAGCAAAAGAAAACCAACAGTTAGACTCCGGTCGGCCCGACCAGAGACAGAGCATCAGGCACCAACCAACATTACCTTGAATTAGATCTCTCTAATTCTCAATAAGCCTTTACGTTGGAGCCGTCATAGAATCTGAGGCCTGACCTACTGCCGTGCAATTAAAGAGGGAAGCAAAGTTGCCAACCGTGACTGGGTTAACTACCATGCATGCAGTCTGTCGTATAACATCCATGTTGTACCCAATCTTTTTATATCGAAGAAAGATTTTACGAAATTGGGTGCTGAAGTAATTGCGGTTATATATTTTTAATCCATCTAAAAATAAGAAAGTTATTGACCAAACACGGAAAAAGGACACTTTTTTGATCTTTGACCTCTATGTATGACCTTCACCTTTGAGGTACAAACCTGAATCATGCGTGCGATACAATGTCTCATGGTAGTTAACATTTCTGCCAAATAATGTAAATTCTATCTAAAAATAAGAAAGTTATCGTCAAAACACGAATAAAGGCCCCTTTTTTCCCTTTGACCTCTAAGTATGACCTTGACCTTTGAGGTACTAACCTGGGTCATGGTGTTTAATATTTCAGCCACGTAATTTCAAAATCCATCTGAAAATAATAAAGTTTTTGACCGGACACGATTTGCCTATACATACATACCCAAAAAAACTTCCAAGGGAGATAACTCAAAAAGTATAAATGCGAGAGTTATAGTTCTTGCGCTCTGCACGTTGTCTAATATTGATTAATATTTATATGAAGTTTCGTAAAGATAGCTTAAACGGTTTTTAGGTTATAGAGCGGACACGATTTTGTGACAGACTGACAGACGCCGGAGGAGGGGGGGGGGGGTAACATGTCTCCCCGAAAAATATTTCGGGGTGGGGGGGGAGACATAATGATCATGACATCTCAAGCCCTGCCGCCAAATGAAACCAATAGGGTTTATAAGCATGGGCCGTCCCACTCGCATCGCTTTTCCTGGGCAGGCTTATGCTCTGTCTCTGGTCGGGCTCATCGGAGTCTAACTGTTGATTTTCATTTGCTCCAGCATTTCAGTGGTTTCTTGCTGTCGAGTCCTCACCGTTGTCTCACCTCTGTGGTTCTTTGATTTTTGTGTTCACGGAGATGTTGCACTGATGAGTTAGGAGGCCTTCATGCGGACTGAACAAATTATTTGTCTAAATCGCGGCGGAGGTTGGGGCGAGGGTTGTGGCCGCGTGGGGTCGATTTAGGCCCCCGGTGGAAATCTTCCACTAACCGTTCCAAGGCGGCTCTTCTGTGGCGATTTATTTGTGTTGTTGTTTGTTGCTTACTGTGTGTATCACTTGTGTCTTTTGATTTTGGATGGCCATATGGCCATTTTGTTGGAAAGTAACTGTCCTTATGGCCTTCCTTTGTTTAGGTTTCCATTATGGTCTGGTCGCTTAATGTTTGTATTTCTTTCCCTTTGGTGTCTTTTATGGGTGGAGTAAGTTAATTGTATCAATTCCTGATCTTTGTTTTACTTCTACTTAGATCCTCTAAACGGTTTACCAGTCCTCGTGTGCGGGTCGGTTTCAGCTCTTCGTGGAAGCATCATGCAGTCCATCTATTTCTTCAAGCCTCGATGGGCGTGGGCCGAGGTATGCCATTGTAACAATCCTGGAAAGCATCTGTGAGCATGTCAGAAAACATCATGCTGAACAGTGTTGGGGCTAACACACAGCCTGGCTTGACTCCGCTTGTCACAGGGAATGGATCTGAAAACCCACCATCATTTTAATTTGGACCCGTGCAAGCATACCATCATGGAACTGTCTCACCATTGCTATGAACTTAGCTGTACATCCTAACTTCTCATGAACTTCCAAAGGCCCTCACGACTGACTGTGTCAAATGCTTTGGTGAGGTCAACAAAGGTCATGTATAGGTCCATGTTCTGTTCCAGGTATTTCTTTTTCAGCTGCCTTGCTGTGAAGATCATGTCAATTGTTCCTCTGTCCTTCCCACACTGGCATTCTGGTAGAGACCCTAACTGTTCAAGGTGTTCATTCAGCAATTGACAATAAAGAGATGCCACGGTGATTGTCACAGATCGTGGGGTTCCCTTTCCGTTTGAATATGTGGATAATTGACGAATCCTTGAATTCTTGAGGGATGTTGTTTTTTTCTCCACATAATGAGAAATAACTCTGTCAACTTCTTTGCAACTGGAGTACCTCCTGCTTTGTAAATCTCAGCAGGTATTGCATCTAGTCCTGGGGCCTTGCCAGATGCCAGAAGTTTTTTTGCTTTCACTGTTTCAGTAACGGTTGGTAACTTGTCAAGCAGCAGATTAAAGTCAACCTGTGGTAGTCTGTTGATAGCATCATCATTGATAGAGGATGGCCGATTAAGAACACTATCAAAGTGTTCAGCCCATCTTTTCAAGATAGCCACTTTGTCAGTCTATCTGCACTGAGGAGATAGCCTGTTTGTCAGTTCCATCTGCACTGAAGAGAGGGGTGGTTCCTCAGCTCTGTGGACCATAAACTGTCTTTAGTGCATCAAAGAACTTCTTCATATCATTTTTGTCTGCAAGGGACTGCATTTCATCAGCATTGTTGCTCAGCCAGGAGTCTTACATATCTATGAGTCTTGTTTGGACTGTCTTGCATATATCTGAATAGGCCGACTTGTTAGATACTGAGTTGGTATCACCTGTGTTTTTGGTACTTCTCTTCAAGGAGTCCCTGTATTTCCTCCTCATTCTCGTCAAACCAGTCTTGATGTTTGCGAGATAATGGATCTAGGGAATCCATTGCTGAAGAGTGAACAATGTCTCTGAAGACTTTCCAGTTATCTTCAAGATCATTTGAACTGAATTCCATTGCATTTGGTCTGCTGCAGATGTCATGGGTGAAGACTTGCCTCTTGCTGTCTTCTTTCAGCTTGGAGACATTCAGTCTCTTTGGCACTTTTTTGCCTTGTGGTCGCCGTGCAGGCTGGGTACGCAGGTTGAGTTGATTGATGTTTATTCAGTAAAATCAACACAACATACACATATAAAATAAACAAGCACAAATTTTGAATATAACATGAAATATGACTTAATTAATTTTAAATGATTTTTATAAAAATTCAAAATAAGAAATTATGAAAAACGTATCATGATTATAAAACAAATTAATTAGACTAAAAATAAAAAAATGTAGTTTAGCACTAACCACTGTAAAAGGTGGACACATTAGGGAAATCAGATGGAATGTTAAAATATAAATTTTAAAATAAATAAAAGGAAAAAAAGGGAAAATATTAGTTAATTTAAACATATTTTATTGCATCAAAATGAGCAATGGGGTTGGTCCACAAGTTCTCGCAACATTAGTTACGGCCCTTCCCCCAAAATATTAGTTAATATCACATTGATGAATTTATCACAGTCTTAATTTCTTTAGAGGTTTTCCTATCTTCGGCCACCCGATACACGCAGTAGACACTAAACGGCCATGCTAGGGACAGAGGATATGTGGCAGACCCAATGTCTAAACAGCACTCACTCTGCAAGTGTGCCAGCCCATACGTCTACCGCGTGCGTGGTCGATCCATGGTGAAAACCATTCACAACTTCTGTACTACCTACTTGAGGACTTCAGTTGAAACTATAATGACCGATGTCGCAGCAGTACATTGATTCATCGTTGGAGGGCACCACATCAAACCACCTAGTTATGTGAGGTTATACTCCCTTTAATAAACAATTCACTGCTCATAGGCCAAGGAGACTGTTTAAATTGTTTATAATATTCAATAAAATACTATAAAAAGCAAATGTCCTTACTAATATAAATTTGAAAAATTGGTTTTGGAAGTGTTGATAGAACCTAGGATAGCCCATGAAAGCCCTGAAACTTATTTCCAATGGGGTCCTAATGGTTGCAACAAGATCTTGTGGAAGGTGAGGTTACGAAAGAGAAAACAAAAAACAAGATTGATTGAGTTCACCCAAAGATTAACTATTAACCGAGTTGGATATTTCAATAAAAACAGAATATATCAGTTTCGGCAAGTTTCATTTGAGACGTCAAATGTCTTTTAACTGAGTTTTTGTACGTCTGATTTGAACTTAGACATTTAATTTGAGAATGTAGATCATTCCAATCTTTGATACCATTGTAGAAGATGGTGGTAGCCGCTTGGCCATTGACCCTAGGAACAACAAAGTTTTTCGGCGTAGCTGTATAAGCTGGCTTTTGACCTACTTATTGACATTAGTCTCGATTGAATTAATTGTAATTTGCGATTGGTTGAAAATGTGTATATTTATGCAAACAAGTAACTACTGCGTGACTACTGCAATTTTTACTTAAATTAACATTAGAACATTGATCTCAAAACGGTGTCATCAATTATACGACTTCATATTTTATGTTTCATCACAAATTATTCCTTACGCTACAATATTACAGAGCTTGCTTCATTTGAAATAAATTAGGTAAGACTGATGTGAATGCAATGATCAAGTATTAAAGTCCTGTTTATTGGAATAATGTCACTGAGCCATAAAGTGCACAAATACAGAGGGAGGTAATAACAAAAAATAGGTAAGTAACAGCTTTGAAACAAACAGCACTAATACAATATCAGTAAAATATAAAGTCATTATAGACAAGCTTGTAATATTGTACAGTGTAAGTAAATGTTTGCTGCTGCTAAGTGAACAAGGGGCGTTCAACAAGTTCAGTGGGTTGGCTTTTCAACTTCACTTCTTTCAACTGTGTCGATAATATACGGAATGATCATGTGCCTTTTATGATGTACGAAAAAGAATGTAAAATCGCATATTTTAATCTTATATAATAAGTAAACAGGAACTTTGCCTTCAGCTTTTGTAGAAATATTGGCAACATAAATAATACTGTTCATTCTTAACTAGGAAATAGGTTTGCTGAACGATGGAGTACAAAACCCACAACCCAAAACCCGATCCCGAACTCAATTCAACATAAGCGATTTTAGGAATGATAATATCAAAATATGAGTTAATGAATATAATTTGTATTATAGAAAAATGTCTGTCTGGAGTGTATGTAATGTACACCTGCGAGTAATGGTCAAATGAGACCGATGGCAGTATAAGAAGAAAGAAAAAAAATGTCTAGAGTTATATCCCAGATACAAATAACTGTCTTTGGCAATATTCTAATTGCCGGTCTTAACCAAGATTCGTGTCGACTGAAGAATAATGTCTAAAATGTCAAAGTTTCAAATGCTGTAATTTTGTCAAAAAGTACTTTTTAATCTTTAATATGCTTGATCTTATCAAATGGAATGCTTTAAAACTGTTGGAAAAGTTAGGTAGACAACTTTCCTATATAGAAGACTAACTGAAGATTAACCTTTAACGGTTTAAGCCCTCAAACAGTATCGGGTTAAACTAATTAGTGTCCTAAATGGCCAGATTGTGACTTGATAATGTTTAATAGAAGGCTGATATTTGATTTAAGCCCTCAAACGGTATCGGGACAAACTAATTAGTGCCCTAAATGGTCAGATATTGACTTGATAATGTTTAATACCGTTTGTTGTAGTCTGCCAACTGTGTTTCAGTAAGAAGTAAACTCGTCGTCCGTATGCCCGACCCCGTATATGACCCACGGGTTTGAACCAACCTATCGAAATGTCCACGAACACTAGGTACACCATGCTTCCTGTGCTCGGTGAACCCAATAAATTGACAAGCTGAACATACGAACAGACGGACGAACGAACGGACAATTGGAACCCTTATAGACGGATGTATGAGCAACGGACAGATACATGAACAAATCAGAGTAAATAATATAATGCCGAGTTCGGACAATATATTACCTTGTGCGCACAAGATAATATCTTGTGCAGACAAGATATTATCTTGTTTGGACAACATATTATCTTGTGCACACAAGATATTACCTTGTGCGGACAACATAATATCCTGTTCGCAGAAACATGTTATCTTGTGCGCACAATATATTAAATTGTCCGCGCAAGATAGATCTTGTGCGGACAAGATAATATCTTGTGCGCACAAGATATTATCTTGTGCGGACAAAATTTTATCTTGTCTGCACAAGATAATATCTTGTGTGAACAACATAATATCTTGTCTGTACAAGATAATATCTTGCTCGCACAACTTCCCAAGATTTATGTTGTGCAGACAAGATAAAATGTTGTGCGAACAAGATAATATCTTGTGCGCACAAGATATTAAGTTGTGCAAACAAGGTATTATCTTGTGCGCACAAGTTAATATGTTGTCCACACAAAATAAATTATGTTGTCCGCCCAAGATAATATCTAGTGCGCTCAACATAGTATCTTGTGCGCACAACTACCCAAGATTTATGTTGTGCAGACAAGATAAAATGTTGTGCGAACAAGATAATATCTTGTGCGCACAAGATATTAAGTTGTGCAAACAAGGTATTATCTTGTGCGCACAAGTTAATATGTTGTCCACACAAAATAAATCATGTTGTCCGCCCAAGATAATATCTAGTGCGCTCAACATAGTATCTTGTGCGCACAACTTAATATCTTGTTCGCACAGCATATTAAAAAAATCATGTCCCTTCCCGGGTTCCGTAGTCGCTAGATGTGTCCTTAAAACTATTTACAATCTACATAACAGAGGTATCCTAAAACGCATACCTCTGAGTCTCAATCTTACACTGTACGGGCTGTGAACTCTTCTTTGGACTTGGTATTCATCGCAGAGGAGAGAAGGTTGTCCCATCAAGGAATAGTTCTAGGAAAGAAGGAGTTCTTCAGGGCATTGCTGTAGGACTGGTACCTACGATATTGTGAATTGTTTACTTTTGATGCCCTTGTTTGGGTTGACGCTGTTAAAGGGGTCAAGTACCTATATTTATTAATAGACACTGTATCAGAGTGTATCTTATTGAAGAAGGTTAAAGACAACTGCTCACGACGGGCCTCCAGGGACGGCCACTTTAGCTCATTAAGCATGTCACCGAAGCTACTTCTATTTCGCCATCGCCTGCAGGTCCATCGAGCAGCTGTCCTCTGCACCTACTGCACCTGCTGAATTTGAGTTTAACATAGGGATACCAAATTGGTGATGCATATTCAAGTTGAGGGCGAACCATTGTTTTATATGCAAAGGCCAAATTACGTCTAAGGAATCCTAAAGTCCTAGTTGCTTTAGATGTGATCTCAGAGATGTGTTGACCCCAATCAATATCATCAGTGATGGTGATACCAAGATATTTGGCGGAAAGAACATGCTCCAAAATTTGCTGATGAAGTGTATAGTCAAACTTAATTTGCTTGTCCGCACGACACCCTCATTGAATGAAATTTGGCCACATTTGACTTCATCTGCCAATAATCGGCCTCCCAATGTGCAAGTTGATCCATGTCATCTTGTAAAATAAGACAGTCAGAAGGAGAATATATGTTCCTATACATGACACAATCATCAGCAAACAAACGGACCGGTGACCTGATATTATCCGGGAGATCACTGATGAAAACCAAGAAGAGGACCGGTCCAAGG
The DNA here is from genome assembly GCA_963580285.1 of Lucinisca nassula. Lineage (NCBI taxonomy): Eukaryota > Metazoa > Mollusca > Bivalvia > Lucinida > Lucinidae > Lucinisca > Lucinisca nassula. Next base: position 106,248,670 of record OY757018.1, on the reverse strand, counting down.
ACCGAACCTTGGGGGATTCCAGATAAAACAGGGACTGTCTCAGACGCTTGGCCATCAAGTACAACTTGTTGTGAGCACTCTGAGAGCCATGAGCTAATCCACCTATGTGTGGATCCTCTTATCCCATAGTACTCCAGTTTATATAATAGCCTTCTGTGAGGTACCTTCTCAAAGGCCTCAGCGAAGTCCATGATGATCAAGTCAGTCTGTTTGTGGCCACGGTTTATGGCCCCATCCAGATTGCTCACGATGTCATGGTAAAATTGAACTAGTTGCATTTCACAAGACCTTTGACTCCGGAAACCATGTTGACAGTCAGCAAGTATGCTCTCAAAGGCTAGGTGCGTGTTGATATTGCTTACTAATATATGCTCCTGGGTTTTGCAACAGATGCATGTTAGCGACACTGGTCTATAATTTGCTGCATCATATTTTCACCTTTCTTATACCGGGACCTGTGATATGGGTTAGTCCCTAGTTCCCACAAAAGAGATTAACTTAGCCACTATCCTTTTCCCCAACTTTCAACCACAGAAGTGTGTGCCATTTATATCACCCTCAGTTTCCCCCCCAAAAAAAATGCACCATCAGACCACGAACTTGATACTCTGGCTTTTCTAGTTTGTCCTGCATTGCCTTTTCTTACAGGTGCGTCATGGCTTCAGAAAGCGCTATAGCGGGGATATAGTCAGCTTCTGACAAGTCTAGTTACCCTTGCGAAACAGAAATAGATATTAAAAGAGAGAACCTTTTATAGACTTGTGTGTTTGATTTGATGGTTGAATAAGTGAGCTAAAATAAAAACATGCAAAAAATAACATTTCGATAAAAGATCGTTTTGGCAAACAGTGTAGACTCAGATGAAAGCATATTCACAGTTTTTAAATGACCTCTCCTCTGAAACTACATGTCTGATTGCAATCAAACTGTCTGAAACATCAGTGTGTAGGAGGGCCGAATGTTTGTTCAAGGTTATTTCGCTTGTTTTTGACATAGCAGCCAAATCTTTCAAATTATGATTGGATTTCATGTTTTCTCCCACAGAAATGTCTGTTCAATAGAAGGTCTTCAAATGTTGTTAAAACAATTCTGTTAAGCCCCCGCCCATCTGGGCCTGAAGAAACAGATTGGGTTGCACAGTCGTGGACTTTGCTTACTCTTTATCAAAAAAGGTGCCTGATTGGCATGGATGTTTCAAAGTAGAAGTAAAACAAAGATCAGGAATCGATACAATTAACTTACTCCACCCATCAAAGACACCAAAGGGAAAGAAATACAAACATTAAGCGACCAGACCATAATGGAAACCTAAACAAAGGAAGGCCATAAGGACAGTTAGTTTCCCACAAAATGGCCATATGGCCATCCAAAATTAAAAGACACAAGTGATACACACAGCAAGTAACAAACAACAACATAAATAAATCGCCACAGAAGAACCGCCTTGGAACGGTCAGTGGAAAGATTTCCACTGGGGGGGGGGATGGGGGGGGGGGGGGGGCTTAAATCGATTTTACGTGGCCACAATCCTCGCCCATACTTCCGTCAAAATTTAGACAAATAATTTGTTCAGTCCGCATGAAGGCCTCCTAACTCATCAGTGCAACATCTCCGTGAATACAAAAAATCAAAGAACCACAGAGGTGAGACAACGATGAGGACTCGACAGCAAGAAACCACTGAAATGCTGGAGCAAAAGAAAACCAACAGTTCGACTCCGATGGGCCCGACCAGAGACAGAGCATCAGGCACCAACCAACATTACCAAGAATTAGATCTCTCTAATTCTCAATAAGACTTTACGTTGGAGCCGTCATAGATTTTGAGGCCTGACCCACTGGCGTGCAATTAAAGTGGGAAGCAAAGTTGCCAACCGTGATTGGGTTAACTACCATGCATGCAGTCTGTCGTATAACATCCATGTTGTACCCAATCTTTTTATATCGAAGAATGATTTTACGAAATTGGGTGCTGAAGTCATTGCGGTTATATATTTTTCTGAATTTATATACCAAGTCACCATAAAATTCGGGTTCCGATAGACCTTGTTGCAGAAGAGATTTAAGTCAAATATTGAATTTTGACATTAAATCAGAATGGCGTCTATAAAATTTTGAAAATGCTTTGCGTAGTTTATGGTACCGATAACCCTGATTAAGGAGTTTAGCCGTTAATAATTTATTACGAGTGTTGAAGTCAGTTACATGACTACACACTCTAGCAAATCGAATTAATTGCGAAATATAAACGCCATAGGATGGCGCACGAGGAACATCACCATCCAAAAAAGGAAAATTTACAATCTCAAAATCAAAGTCATCACGTTTATCATAAATTTTGCACGAAACAAACCCTTCTACAATAGATAGATGTAAATCCAAAAACGGGGCCTCGGTATCGGAAGAATTTGCTTTATTTAACTGAAGTTCTGGGGGGTAAATCTGTCTGATCAAAACATCGAAATAGGTATTATCAATATTTAATAAATCATCTAAATATCTAGAAGTGGAGCTAAAAGCTTCAATAATTTCAGATTGGTTATCAATGGAAAGCGACAACAGGAAGTCTCTTTCATAACAATACAAGAACAGATCAGCCACAAGAGGTGCGCAATTCGTACCCATCGGAATACCCACAATTTGTCTAAATAACTTAGTACCGAATCTAATATAAATATTGTCAAGTAGAAAGGTGAGGGTATCACACACTTTCTGATATGACCAAAGTGTATAATTCTTATGCTCTTTAGAAGTGAAAAATGCATTTCTGACATTACATGCAAGATAGAGAGAATCTTCTCCGTGAAAGTAGGAGTAAAACAAAGATCAGGAATTGATACAATTAACTTACTCCACTCATAAAAGCCCATTCAATTAAATCATTAAGCTTTTCTTTTATAAGATTATGAGGAAGTGTAGTGTAAAGAGTGGAAAAATCGTAAGTAGACAGACTTGAAGCACGAAAATGTCTGCATTTCAATTTATTTAAAACCTCATTCGAATTTTTTATAGACCAAAACAGATTTCAAGTTTGAATTCATAATATAGTTTATATTTTAAAACCGTTATTCTTTTCATATTGAACAACGGAATAGTTTCAATATTCATATTCCAGTTTCTCTTGCGCCGTTTATCTTTTTAAAGATATTTCTTGTTTGTACTGTCTCTGGTGTTGTATCTGTGCAGGTTTGAGACTTTGAAAAAGTTTTCCGATAAATACGAAGGACAAGTTGCATTTGAGACACTAAAGACATGACTTAACCTGAGTTGTTTGACTCTATTTTCTACATTCAACATTCCTAAACTTTCAAGTTCTGAAAAGCCAATGTGTGATCGAGGTTCAATGTCTTTCATAAAACGCACCATTTTGTTTTGAGAAAACTGAAGTTTTTTCTTCAAGGCCTTGTGTAGTCCTGAATACAAAGATGAACAAGAATATAAAGTCAAAATGGCACTGTGTTAGTGCTGAGCATAGGGACTTCCGAGTTTTTTTGTGTCAGAAACGAACACTGTCTATATAAATATTTCAATAGACTGTTTACCTTTTGAATAACACTAGCTGCAATTGCTTGCTGACAACAAGCCTGTGATCTGTCCAGCGGTCCGTACCACACATAGTTTTTGTCACTCTGACATCCTGTCTATCCTTCCTTTTCACTTTGACATAATCAGTGAGATGCCAGTGATCTGTCCAGCAGTCCGCACCACACATAGTCTTTGTCACTCTGACATCCTGTCTATCCTTCCTTTTCACTATGACATAATCAATGAGATGCCAGAGTTTGGAGCGAAGATGCATCCATGATGTCTTGCTGCAAGTTGACAGACGGAAGACTGTGTTGGTGATTAGCAGGTCGTGCTCTGCACACTTCCTCAAATGGAGGAGGGTATGGCAATTCACCTTATTTGCATTATCTGCTGGTTCCTAGTCTGAAGGTAATCAGTTTTGGAAAAACAGGTAACCAGACCCCCCGACCTTGAAAGGTCGGGGGGTCTGGTTACCTGTTTTTCCAATATTGACAATGTGCAAGCTGGAAGCCAGCAAATAATGCAAATATGGTGAATTGCACTTTCCTGCTCCTTCTTTTCTAATCGCACCTTCCCGGGTTTGGTGGTCTGTGCCCACTCGAGATCTGGCATTGACAAATCAACAAGTAACAATTCTGATTCTGAATTAGGTAACAATTATACTGGAGAATTGGTAGGTATACAGATCGGGCTAGAATTCTTGGCTGATCTAGACTTAGTGTAGATTATATTTTCTTGTCCTTTGGGATCATTGATTCCATTGTGGAATTTTGAAAATATCTGAGGGTCACTGATGAGGCCCAATTGGCCGAAACTAGCTAGTCTAGCCCAGAAAACATTTACACTCCATATTTTTCACTTCTGTGGTGTATTCCTTGCTTCCAAAGGATAACCCTTTTATAGAACATATTCAAAGGCAGGGTAGTCCATATTCTGACCGATTGTCAACCAGCTATTAAGACTGCTTTCAGTACTGAAATGCCAACTAACAAGATTGAAACAGTTCTCAGTATCAAGGAGAGTTTAGCAAAGGTAAGGTATAGGGAGAATATTGTCAAAGTTCATTGGTTACCGGGACACAAAGATATTGAGGGGAATGAGTTGGCAGATCAACAGGCGAAGGCGGCAGCATCAGAAATGATTACAAACAATGAGGTAAAACCGGCCCTGGACAAGAAAGAAGCAGTACGGGAGTGTAAATCACAGGGAAAGGAAAATGGGAAAGAAGATACAAGTGCTCAGACAAAGTGAATGTATTGCAGAAATATTTGGGGAAGTGGGAAAAGGGATCTGTCATGGAGATAGGGACAGAAGGTCTTTCTCTGCAGTAAATCAGTTGCTGTGTGGACATTCAATCTTAAATGATCACCAGGCAAAGTTAAACAAAGATCTGTCAAGTTTGTGCGAGACATGCAACATGAAAGAGAATGTAGATTATTTTCTGTTCCACTGTCCGAGATTTAATTCAGAAAGGGATACTTTAGAGTATAATGTTGAAGAGATTCTGGGCAGGGAGGAGGTGAAATTGGTAACAGACATTAACCTTAAAGTGTTGACAGGCATGATTGAAGACATTAGTAAGCAATGAAGGAAGGAACTGACAGATGCACTGATGGAATTCATCAGGAGCACAAAAAGATTTTGAAGTGCATTGTGATATGAGTATCATGTGTTTTTCACATAGGGAAATGTGAAAGTGACTTACTTAAGTACCAGGAGATTATAGGCAGTGATAAAATGCCTTATAGATATACAACAACAACAACAACTTCTGAAGTAAACAGGCAGTTTTTTTTTTCTTTTTTTTTCTCCTATTACTGCTACTCGCTCACATCTGAGCATTACGAGCAGGATTTCCTGGGTGATAAGCAGTACTTTTTTATTTTATTTTATTTTTTAAGCAATGTGGATGAAGTGTCTTGCTCAAGGACAAAACACTTTGGTCAGCGTGAGGCTCGAACCCGCAACCTCTCGATCACAAATCCGATGCGCTACCACTGCACCAAATCGCTCCACACTGCACCAATCGCTCCAGTTGTTTAAAAGCCAATAATAGAACAGCCAGGGGCCGATTTTGTTAGAGGCTGAGATGTCCTGTCACCCGCTTACCGCTGCACCACTGTGCCCGAGCTGTTTGGGTGTGATTCGGACTGGCATTCGTTGTTTCGGGTAATATGGAAGCATTCATAGTTTCTAGAACCTTTCCATCTAGCACAGGATTCGATGACGTCACGAAAATTTCCCAATCAAGATGGCGGAAGCTGCTGTCGAAAATCCTTCAACGAACGCAAATAAATTTTATTGTCACCAGTGTACAGCAGAAATTCAACCAAAATTGCCTGTTCGTACAATCAAATGTTTATTTTCGGTTGGACTTGGTCCTAATAACGTCATTATTTTTAAAAAAATCTTGAAAATGATTAAATCCATAGTTTGGTTATTTTTATTTTTACATTTCATCACTTAGTTGAACTGCATTATTGTCACTATCTATCTATCTTCATTTACTGAGGTGGTGGCTATATTGTGATTCTTCCCCGTGAAATTAACACACTGGGAAACTTTATCTATCTACTGATACTGCTTCGGTCACATTTGACCATTAATTAATTTGGTCATCCCGGTATTCTCGATTGCAGTGGCTATTTGTACGGCCCCGTATGAATAGCCTGCATTGGCTAATCGTACGGTTCCTAGAAATACCGGAACACACCAAAACACCGGAACACACTGGTAATTACCGGAACACACTCAAAAAAATGTTTGGGGGCCAATTAAATAGTTTTAGGGGGAATATGTGCTTAATATATATTTGGTGTGTCATAGTTTAACCAAATTTAACATGTGAACATACTTTATTCACCCTGGCTCAGTTAAGAATCAAATGATTAATCCTGTTATATGGCAGTGTGATCCAGTAAATGTTTGTCACTTTGAGTTAGGTATTTGAAAGTTATTATTCATTAATTAACTTCAATATGTTATTTTATTAAAAACAAGAATAACGATGGGGATTAATTTATAAAAAAAAATGCGTATTGTTTAATTTGAGGTTTAACATCCTCATTAACACTTTATAGGTCATTATAGAGACGTTTCCCATTTTGTTGGACTAATTGAAATGACATATCAATCCCTGCCGCTTCCCGTAGACGAACCAAAGAGTTAATATGCATGGACGGTCCAACTCGCATCGCTACACAGTCTTATCTGGACCTTTGCTGGCAACATAAGTTTGATGACAGGTTTTCTCATGGCATGGCACAAATTGGGGCGCTTCTTCAAACTCTTTAGATTAGTTGATTTTTGTGTATACATTGTGTTTTTATATACTTTATACATTGTTTTAAGAGAGAGAGAGAGATTATAACATGTTTTATAATGAATTGATTAATGATGAAATAAAACTGCAAATATAAAAACATGTCTTGCTATGATCCTTGTCATTCTCTGCTCAGAACAAGACCAATGGGCTGGTGCATTACGGACAGACATGACCTAATCTGTTCATTAGGCCATAAACCACATATAACATCAGACAGGGCAAAATCATGGGGTGGACAGTCAGCACTAAGCAGACTGGTTAAAAATTTCAGATAACATTTTGATATATTTTCCCAGCTAACGGTTTTGACTTTCATGTTTATCGTCTGAAACGGAGACACATTGTTGGAAATGTCAAATCTTTATTTATTTATTAATAATTGTTTTTATTTATTTTTATGGAAGAATATGCAAATTGACTTCATTTTGTAATCAGATGAGTTTATCAGAGAGTTGTAACCTTAAATTAAATATCTCTTCAATATTCAGACCCTCCGCATCGGAACACATTTTCTATAAAAACGAAATGGAATAAGATTAATTTATTGTATGATTGTAGGATCAGAATTGTTAGTAACAACATCATACACACTTAAAACTGTAATTAAGTCATAAATACGGTTTTAAATGATATAAAATAAAATAAAAATCAGTGTGTTCCGGTAATTTTAAGTGTGTTCCGGTGTTTTGGTGTGTTCCGGTATTTCTACGAACCCGCTAATCGTACGGCCCCGTTTGATGAGCCTGTATTGGCTAATCGTATGGCCCCGTATGTTTAGCCAATATATGCTATATAGGCTAGACGTACGGCTATAATTCGGTACCAAGGAAAAGGTCAAATTATATTTTGCAAATATAAATGTGAATTGGGCAGTATGAAACAGAATTATATTATTTATGTATATATTCTTATAAGTATTGTTAAATATTAATATTGATGGTATATACATGTCAACAGGAAAAAAAAATTGATTGCTTAATAGTACTATCAATTTGCTTAGGATGGTAAGTTTGTGGACAAGAGCGGGAGAGACGCACGGACGAAGTGGCGACTATATGCTCCAAGGTTGGCAAAAAAGCGGGAAATACTTGTATTTCCCTGGACGGCGGGAAATACAGGGAATTCCCGGGAAATACAGGGAATTCCCAGGAAATACAGGGAATTCCCAGGAAATACTGGGAAATATATATTTACATAGGTGGTACCAATTGAAACTGCTTAATATACCCCCAACTACCTAGCTATTTGAAAGCAAAATTATTTCAAGTTCATGCAGGGCTTGAAAATTCCTCTTGCCTGCTTGCAATGACAAAAGAAAAATTGAAGGTAAAGTGAAAAGTTTGTCTAGTCCTTAGGACATTTACCAGAGTTTACATGCACTTAGTCATTTAGGACAAGTGAAATTTTGAAGAATTTCCCAGCCATTTTTATATTGAATAACTTGAAAGATCTATAGTCCCTTGCCTTCATATAGAATTTATATAATTTCTTTTCAAATGTGATTCTAAAATATTAGTTTTTAACTTTCAGCTATTTCCCTTGACTTATAAATACATGTAATTTTAATACATGTACTTAAGGGAGTATCTGTAGATAATTTAAGAAACTTTTTGTGCTTAAATTTACTGTGTTCTTTTAATACCTGTCTCAAACAAACAATTAAATTATCACACCTTTTAGCATTAGGAGTATGATTACTTGATAAACTTGCAAACAAACCTTTTTTTCTAGTGTAAACATTCTAAAAGTTCAAATTTGAAACATCCAAAGAGTTGTTGTAAATCTAAAGGAAATGAACCATGTGGTTTAGTGTTACACTAAAGCATACAAAACATTCCAATGGCAAACTTCCTTAAAGAAGCTAAGTGATTCTGATCTGGGTCTGCACTGTTTGCCCAGGTATGTCTGTCCCAAATATTGGGATCATTTTGGTACATTGTATTTTATCTTCTTAAGCATCAGGGATCAGCCGAGGGGGCGATTCGGGCGACTTCTTCGCCCGAAGTTCAAGAACTTCGCCTAACCAGCCTGGAAAAGAGAAGTTGACTTCGCCCGTTTTTTTTCCCGACTTTTTTATTTTATTTTTTTTTCTTCATCTCCAGCATCTGCTTTTCAAATGCGAAGTAATATCCATCGATAAAGACACAAATTTGATAACAAAAACACCTATTGATAATCTGATAATTAATAATCCAACTCCAAGTGTTAATTGCTCGAGTCAGAAACTGACCACCTGTAGCGTTGAGCACAAGTTGTCAGATCAGTAAATTATGTAAATAGATTAATTGGGTTAGTCCAGATCGGCATCTTTGATCTTATTTCATGGCCACTTAGACGTAATCAGACTTGTCCACGCAGCATGAGACTATCAGTGTTTTTGATCTTGGCAATATGATTGATGCATGAAAAACGTGCACCTCATTTTACATATCAATATAAGATAGATAGAGATCCCTTTTTGTACCAAATGGAATCTTTATCATTATATATAGCAGGAGTTCAATTCAAAATTTGTGGTCGTCAGGTTATGTTTTCATGAAAATTTATTTGGAAAATAAGTTAACTGAACTTTTAGCAAACAGTGGAGGCCCTGATCAGACACCGCATTCTGCAGCGTCTGATCTGGGCCTGCACTGTTTGCCAGGGTACCCATTTTGGGGTTTCTGGTACTAAATGGGTTAACAGGATTACCAACCGTGATCAGGCGCTGACTCAAAATGATCAAACAGACAGAAAATGTTTAAAACGAAAGATGGGAACTAGAAAAATGGAATATAGGGTATGATAGATGAAAAAAAAAACAAAAAAAAAACAGCCCCATTGCACCTGCAGCTACTTGCCGGCATATCACGGTCGCACAGACCCGACTGCACAACATGACTCATAACCTCGAGGTGAGATTAAATCGGTTGTTTCCATTTAGTGCCCTTCAGTGACTAAGTGAGTGGGACATTGAGAAAATTAAAGTAGATGAAGTATCTGATGTCTGATTATTTGCTGCTATAATCGAGATACCGACGATATCACACCCGCACACTGTATTTCTAAATTGCAAATAAACAACAGTATTTACGGAAATTACTGAAAATTCGGCTCGACAGTTTCCATACTTTAGTCATTTTTCTCGAGCCCTACTTCGCCCTCTTGTCCCTCATTTCGCCCTGTTAGTGCTGGAGGGAGAAGTCACTTCTCCCTGCTTCCTGGGCCTAGGATGATCCCTGAGCATATGAGTTTTTTTAACTAACACTCTGCACCCTAAATAACAACATCATCATCACTATATATTTATGCTTGTGTTTGGTTGAGTTAAGGCAGACTTATGACAAATATGCATGGGGAGGCATATTGCTAAATAGCTAACTGTTCATTATTTCTATTAAATTACACAAATATGAATAGTGTTTTTCTATGAAATAACTAAACAAAAATCATATTTCCCACTATTTCCCAGTATTTCCCACTTTTGCTGAAATTTGGAGTATTTCCCAGGACGGTAATTACCGGTAAATACCAGTGGGAATTCCCGCCACCGGTATTTACCGACCAACCTTGATATGCTCCCCCCAAATTTTTCGGGGAGCATAAAAATATATACCCCCGTAAACCCCGTAGATTTGTAACTGGAAATTATTGCTTTGAAACTGGGAGCATGACTGGAATTCTAGGAAAATTAAGATGGGAGTCTCTCAAGAAAAGGAGAAGAGACAGTAGGCTCATACTCTTATACAAAGGTCTAAAGGGTGCTGCCAGCATTCCAACAGATGACCTTGTTCCCCCGGCTAGGCACTGTAGAAAACACCATTCAATGATGTTTCAGACCCTTACTGCAAGAATGGATATTTATAAAGAATCGTTTTTCCCCCGAACCATTAGAGATTGGAATGCCCTTCCCGATTCTATTATTTTGACGGCTGAAGGTGCTGAGGATAGTGTAGCTAAGTTTACATCTTTGGTTGGAGCTAGGGACTAACTTCCCATATCACAGGTCCTGGTGTATGAATGTCATTCGATGTGTCACCAGTAACAATTCTGATTCTGATTCGGACCCCAGTATTTTATGTCCCCGCCATTCGAAGAATGGTGGAAAGGGCATATAGCGTTGCCCTTGTCCGTTCGTGCGTCCGTTCCTCCGTGCGTCCGAAACTTAAACGCAGTCAACAACTTCCTTATTTCTGGATGGATTTTAAAATGACTCGGCAGAAATGTTAACAATCAAATTACCTTGAAGAAATGTTAACCATCATGAGACAATGTGTCACGTGCAAACCCAGATCTGAACCTCCAAGGTCAATGTCAGACTTAGTGGTCAAAGGTAAAAAAAAAAAAGGTCCGAAACTTAAACGCAGTCAACAACTTCCTTATTTCTGGATGGATTTTAAAATGACTCGGCAGAAATGTTAACAATCAAATTACCTTGAAGAAATGTTAACCATCATGAGACAATGTGTCACGTGCAAACCCAGATCTGAACCTCCAAGGTCAAGGTCAGACTTAGTGGTCAAAGGTAAAAAAAAAAAAGGTCCGAAACTTAAACGCAGTCAATACCTTTCTTATCTCTGGACGGATTTTGAAATTACTTAGCAGAAATGTTGGCCATCATGAGACAAGCTGCCTCACACAAAACCAAGGTCCTTACCTCCAAGGTCAAGGTCATACTTAGAGGTCAAATGTGAAAAAAGGGTCCAAAACTTAAACACAGTCAATAACTTTCTATGGATGAATACGAACATAGACATATTTTCAGGCGGGGGAATCCGTGTCTTATGGACGCATTTCTAGTTTCTATATAAATTGGGATTTAGAGGGCTGTTCTTTTTTAATAAAAGGATAACACGACCAGGTAAGAGTCTGATCAGACTGCGCCTTCGCGGGCGAATTTGTGTGTTCGTTGGCCACACATATTTTTCACCCTTAAATTGTTCCAAGGGTCTCGCTACTACGATAGTCAAGTTTGTTTTGTTTGTTTGTTTTGGAGTTTAAAAGCCTAGTCAACACTAAGGTCATTTTTGAGCCGAGCTGTTTACCTATCCACACTTTTCCTGGGCAGGCTTTCACATAAGCGTTTAACCAGTACAGTGTACATTCTTTCGCCAGAAACTGACAACTGCCATCCTTCAATCAGCGGAAGGGACAAAATAACCCTAGAAAAAATTTAAATGTATAGGTCATTTTGGAGACGTTGCTTTCAATTTTGTGGGACTTTTACCCGACATTGAGATGAAATGACAACTCAAGCCCTGTCACCCAATGAAACTAATAGGGTTTATAAGCGGGTGTACGCCGGACCGTCCATGCATATAAACCCTTCAGAAATTGGAAGCAACGTCTCCAGAATGACATACACAGTGATGATGGGGACCTTAATCCTTTCCCACTCAGATACGTGTTTTTACGTGTTTGCACACCCCCCCCCCCCCCATTTAAAGACCCAGAAGAACCTAAAATCTGCATTTCCTACTCCTGGATAATGATGTTTGCTTTAGGACTTGCGCTAAAAGTGATCTGTTTTTTTTTTCGCGCGTCTCCCCACTAAAAATATTCGGGGGCGGGGATTGAAGGGGGGGGGGGGGGGGGCAACGCCCCCACCTCACGTCCCGAAAAAGTTTGGTGTAAAACAGACCATCCATTATGAAACAATGGCTAGTTGAAGTTGCTGTCAGGTGCAACACTGAAAATATGCGAAATTCACAAAATCCCCGAGTGGGAAAGGGTTAAACCTCAAATCAAACAAAACAAAACCAGTACTCATGTGCGGTCGGTTTCAGCTCTGAGGGAAAGCATCATGCAGCGCATATATTTCTTCAAGCCCCAATGAAATGTTTTGTGGGTGCCCTAAGTAATCACCCTGTCTGTCCGTCTACATTTGTCATGTTTTGTTTTCCAATCTCCATTTCTCTGGGATATGACAAGGGTTGATGCGTCGTTAAATCCAAAACAAACAGACAAATAAAAAGCCTCCTGATTTAGAGCTATGATCATACGACAGATAAAAATGTTTGATATTTTTCACATACAGATTGTGGGTGCTCGTTAGAACCGACTCAATTAGGCGGCTATAATGAGTACCCACAATCTATGTTTTATAGCAAAATAAGGAAAATAATAAATTCCCCCGTAAACCTTACTTTTTCTGTGTATAAAGGGGCGTTTAGAGAGGTGTTCATTACATGGACTTGTTATGCCTTCTAAAAGAAGTGCGGTTCCATAACCTTGCGTCGTGGGTCTTCTGTCGTGCGCCGTCAACAGTTTCTTTAAATGCAAACTCCTCCTAAACCATTTGGTCAATTTGTTACAAACTTCACCGCCCGTCCATTAATATCCTTTATATTTGGGCTTTCAGCACGTTTCACATAGGGGCTAGGAATGGCTAGTCTTTCAAGGCCGTACGATCAGCTGATTTTTCATACCACCACCAGTATCACTTTCTTGGACCCGAACTAGAATGGCCGTACGATTAGCCAGGATAGCCTATATTGGCTAAAAGTACTGGGCCGTACGATTAGCCAATACAGGCTAATCGTACGGGACCGTACGATTAGCCAATGCAGGCTATTCGTACGGGGCCGTACAAATAGCCACTGCCATTCTCGATAGTCACGTGACTTTCTGCATAGCAACCAAAACCGGAGGTGAAAAGCAACGCCATTTTGAGTTACCTTTTAATTGAATATGAGGTTTTAGGAATTCCGTTTATGACGTCATTCTTGTGCATGCGCAAAGTACTGGCCGTCAATTGAAACGGCCATCGCTATTCAATTGATTGGCGGAACTGAAAATGCTAACAATATTCATACATTTTGAGCGAAAATATACCCGTTTTCATTGAAATAATGCCTCGAGAAGGAAAGAATGATATTTTACTTTCATTACCGAAATTCATTTATCCTAAATCCGTTTTTAATTGACGAAAATCTTTTCGTGAATGACCCATGTCAATGGCTTGAGATACCGTTATTCACAAAATAAGTTTTTACGTAACTTTCGTTTTATTCGCTATCTATCTATCCATCCATCCATCCATCTATCTATCTATCTATCTATCTATCTATCTATCTATCTATCTATCTATCTATCTATCTATCTATCTATCTATCTATCTATCTATCTTATCTTATCTATCTTATCTATCTATCTATCTATCTATCTTGAGAAATCTGTCCAGCGATTTGTCTACATGTGCAATTTAAATGTCCATACTGACAGTCGAAATAAACTAATGAGTAGACTGACGGAGGGGCGTTGAGTCATTGTTTGTCCAACGTCATGCCGTCGACACCCACTCCAACTCACTTCATTGCCACATGACCGTTGGCATGAGAGACAGAGTAAGAGAGAGAGAGAGTGGGGGGGGGGGGGGGGTTGACTGACAAACTGACAGTAGACAGGCAGACACACAGACCGACTGAGACACACAGACCGACTGACTAACAGAAGAACGGACGGACTGTTAGACAGACAAATAAACATACTGACAGTCGAAAAAAAACCCCAACCAATGAGTGGACTTACAGACTGGCGTCGAGTCAACGTTAGCTCGACGTCATGCCGTCGACAACCACTCCAACTCACTTCAATGGCACGTGACCGTTGAGATGGTTTGACTGATCCCTGTATCGTAGAAGCCCATAACCCTTTTTGTACCTAATGGAATCTTCCTCCTAATATATACCAGGAGTCATTTTCAAAATTGAGGGGTGTCAGGTTGTGTTTTCTTCAAAATTTATTTGGAAAATGGCCGAACTTTTTGCAAACAGTGTAGGCCCGATCAGACGCCGGGTTCTGCGGCGTCTGATCCGGGCCTGCACTGTTTGTCACTTACCCCTTTTGGGGTTTCCGGTACCAAATGGGTTAATGAAGACCTAAGGGCTGGGCATGTAGAACCAATCTACGAATCTACCAGATTTTATTGTAAAATCTTGCACTTTAGTGTTTCCCGCAGACTGAAATTAGGGCAGGGTGCTACTCCAAAAAAGGGCATTTTTGCAACGCGGCACTGCATATCATAAGGGCACACCTTACACAGACTCTTGCCAAAGAGGGCAATGCAGGGGTCTTGCACCCCTTTTAGGGAATGGGGATTGGGCCTTTAGAATTGGGAAAATTATCAACATTTTGACTGAAATTTGGAAAATGTACTACAAACACTGAAAGGTTTTCTTTAATGGCATTGTTATTTGAAGAGCAGGCCTATGCCAGACAGCAGACTGTGGAATAAACAACAGGGATAAACCTTAACCAGCCAAAGGGCCCAAACTCTCAAATGTTTGGGATCCGGATCAATATTCAAGGGCCCGTAAATGGTTAGGTAAGATAATTATACTTGATAGACACTTCCTGACAGTGACTGCAGTAAGATTTTTATCCAAAAGATTTAGACTAGGGTAATTCTACCATGAATACAAAACATGTGGTAACTATGAATATCATTCTTCATGTGGAGCATGATAGATCAGTGGTTAGTGCACTTGCCTCTGATGCTAGAGGTCCCAGTTCAATCCCCGGCAGCGGTGATAAAATTTTGGTGTTCGTACAAACCCTCCTTTGGCATCATTTGCCGGGATGAATGTCATAAAGTGCACCGTCCTTCGTATTGGGACGTTAACTGGGGGCCCCCTTTGCAGGGAGACCCATCCCTGTGCAGGTTAAAGAACCCTACTGTAATTACATGATTACTGTGTAGGCTTTCATCCTGCAAAACTGGAGTGTATGTACATAAGATGCCCCTTCTGTGTCCCCTCTTAGGGTTAAAGCGAAACCAGAAGATAGAGATAGATAGAAGTACCTGGGCCTCCTTACATTCATTCAGGTTCATACAAGACACACAGAACAAAAAAGATTATTACACAGAATGATTGTAGTTTTACATTTTTTTTGTCAATTCGCCTTCAGTATAAATAAAAACATAGTGACGGACCTGAAGGAGGACACATATTTCAGTGCATCTGGGGACTTTGTTCTGAAGCAAAACCTTAATATTTTTCCTTCAAATTGCCAAAAAATCATTATTTATTTTATTTGTAACAAAATATCTTGCTAAAAAAAAACTAGAGTGAGCATATTTGGGCCCTCAAAATCCGTAATGTAGTGGGTGGGGTACATACGTAAAAACTACATCGTAGAATGAAGGACAAGAATAATTTGGTAGAACTTAATAGCATTACTAAAATTGTACACCATGCATTTATTCTGACAGTTTTGGAAGAACTGTTTTGGAAGAACTGTAACATTTCTTGGACAAAGTGTGCTTGGCCAGATTGGAAATTCGTTTTCTGGAAATTGGACACTTGTAGGCATTTGGAATGAGACCGAATTTCGGCATTGAGACCTCTTGTCAGCAAATGCGGTCATTAATAAATTTCCTGGTTATTGCCATTTGTATACGCAAATAAAACGGGAACCATACTATACGCTTGACTGAACACAACACAGGTATTGTACATTGTGTGTATTTATTGCGGTAATTATGCATGACTGTCCCGTGATTATCGGATAAACAGTGAAAAGATTAGGTCTATTGCAGGGCACATTTAATTGGCGTAAAGGGCAATGCGGGGCGCAAAAGGGGTCAAAATTTCAAATTTTAGGGCAAGAGGGCAGGAATTTAGGGCACTGGGGCGCTGCGCTATTCCGCTTTACGGCAATCACTACACTTGCGAAGGAGTGTTTAACATGCTTATGCTCTGAAAGAGTGTTCTACGTTTGTTTTGAATTTAATGTTCCAAACCCACTGAGTCTTGATGGGTCCGAGCACTGGGCAAATGACATTTTATCAAGCAACGCCGTATTATCGCCAACGAAACGTTGTGATGTTTCATCGACGTTGCAATGTCAAATTCAATGCATCGCTTTGAAGTTGGTTTGATGTAGACACGACGTTGTTGACACGCTACATGTCGGTTGACGTAGCGTCATTTAACGCGAAACTGTAATTTACATTTGCCTGTGCTCGCTAATTGTTGGTGCGCTGAGAGTGAGATCGTATGTACAATATATCATTTTCGTAATGCCAAATTTCACATCTGGCAGCATATCGGTGTTTCTCCCATTATCTTAAATTAGAATTCCCCAAAAGTTTAAAGAATTCCGCTGTTTTACGCTGTAATTAACACTTTATCTGTCCCACTGCCTTTGAAGCAATACGACAGATGACGGCCAAGGCTTTTCCCGTCCTATTTATAGAACCGGAAGTACGTCACGAAAAAAGCTCCTGTAGGAAAGATATTCAAATGTAAAATTCTGAGAGCCAGAAAAGAAAATGCCTAAAATATGCAGTGCAGGTAGTTGTACAAATTACCACCTACAGCAGGATAAACATTTGTCCTCGTACAATATTCCTAATCGGGAGAAATACCCTGACAGACGATCGAAGCGGATCAGGGCCTGCAATCACTTCCTTATATATAGCCGAATCAATTTAAGAATTTAGGGGTGTCTGGCTGTGTTTTCTTCAAAATTTATTTGGAAAATGGCTGAACTTCATGTAAATAGTAGAGACCCTGATCAGACGCCGCGTTCTGCGGTTTCTGCCAATCTGGGTCTGCACTGTTTGCCAGGGTAATTGTTTAAACACTTAAGAGAACCCTAACGTAATTACATGGCTACCATCACATTCTCCAAGTCTATCCATTTATGATTATTAGTGGAGCGCTTTGGTGCAGTGGTAGCGCATGGGATTAGTGATCAAGAGGTTGCGGGTTCGAGCCTCACGCTGACCAAAGTGTTGTGCCCTTGAGCAAGGCACTTCATCCACATTGCTAAAAAAAACAACAAAAGAAAACAGAAAGTACTGGTTACCACCCAGGAAATCCTGCTTGTAATGCTCAGATGTGAGCGAGTAGCAGTAATAGGAAAAAAAAAAATATGTAGCCAAAAGCCATTTTTTATAATTAATTTTCACATTCAACTATCAATCAGTATTAACGAAGCTTTATGAACATTGAAATATGATCCAGGCATTTGATATACTTGTCAAGATCATTGTCAAGTTTCCTTGACACTGGGGGTATTCTTTCTGATGACATGTCACTTCTGTATACACAAGACCTGACACTTTCACCTGTTCACTTTCGCTGCTAAAATTATCATTTTTAGCTCACCAGAGCCGAAGGCTCCGGGGGAGCTTATAGGATAGGCAGTTGTCCGGCGTCGTCGTCGTCGTTGTCGTCGGCGTCGTCGTCTGACGTCAACACTTTCAAACATCTTCTCTGAAGCCACTGGACCGATTCAGCCCAAATTTTATCTGTAGCATCCTTGGGCTGGGGGATTGAAAGTTTGTGTTTTTTATGAAAATTGGCCCATTAGTTTCAGGGATTTTCCTAGGGCAATTTTGGGGCCGGTAATCGACCCCTATTCTTCCTAATTTAGAGACAGATATTCCCAAATTTTATAACAAATTTCCCAATTTCTGATGTTGTGCTACATTTTGATAAACATTTCATGAAAATTGAACATAAATTGACAAAGTTACAGCTGATTTAAATTCCCAACTATAAATATTAGCGAGTTGTTTTTCCCAAACCAAGCGGCCCCTGGACCCTGATTCTGAAGGGTAGGAAAATGCCTGAGTTTGGTTGCTATAGCAACTTAGAGCTCCCATAGACTTATAATGGGGAAAATTGAAAAATGGCATTTACTGCCAAGCCACTGCAGATATTTTGACAAAACTTTCATAGAAATATTCCTTAGGCAATCTACTATCTGCCATATGATTTTAGGCCTACTGCTCATTTGTATTGGTTGCCATGGAAACCAAAATGAAAAAATAGAAAAAAAATACTTAAAAAATCATCTCCTCAGAAACCGTATGCTCTATGAGGCTGAAAGTTTATGGAAATATTCACCATATTTGCCTTTACAGGTTTTGTGTTTTTTATGAAATTCGGCTCTTTAGTTTGGTTGCTATGGCAACTTAGATTTTCCATACACTTATAATGGGGAAAATTGAAAAATGGCATTAGCTACAAAGCCTTTGCAGATATTTTGAAAAAACTTTCATAGAAATGTTCCTTTAGTAAACTTCTCTCAGCCATATGCTGTTATGTCAACCTGCGGGTCCAGTAGGTTGTGCCGGGGCCATGCCCCGCCCCCAGTACTTCATAAAATGACTTATATCTCAGAAACCTTACAGATCCCCACCCCTAAACCATATATATTCTTGTTCCTATTGATAAGACGCATTCAGTGACACCAACCTGGAGGTCCTCCGGGATGTGCCGAGGCCATGCCCCACCCCCTCCACTTCATAAAAGGCCCAATATCTCGGAAACCATTCAGATCCCCACCCCTGAACCCTATATACTCTTGTTCCTTATGATAAGACGCATTCAGTGACATCAAACTGGGGGTCCCCCGGGATGCGCCGGGGCCATGTCCCGCCCCTCAATTTCATAAAAGGCCCAATATCTCGGAAACTTTACAGATCCCCACCCCTAAACCATATATATTCTTGCTCCTTATGATAAGACGCATTCATTGACCCCAAATTGGGGGTCTTCCGGGGTGCGCCGGAGCCATGCCCCACCCCTTCACTTCACAAAAGGCCATATATCTCAGAAACTGTTCAGATCCCCACCCCTAAACCATATATGTTCTTGTTCATTATGATGAGACACATTCAGTGACACCAACCTGGGGGTCCCCAGGGATGTGCTGGGGCCATGCCCCACCCCCTCCATTTCGTAATATCTCAATATCTCGGAAACCTTACAGATCCCCACCCCTAAATCATAAATATTCTTGTACCTTATGATAAGACACTTTCATTGACACCAACCTGGGGGTCTCCCTGGGCCTTGCCCCACCCCTGCACTTCACAAAAGGCCTTATATCTCAGAAACTGTTCAGAGCCCCACCCCTAAACCATATATATTCATCTTCCTTATGATAAGGCACATTCATTGACACCAGCTTGTGAGTCCCCGGGGCATGCCCGGGCCTTGCTCCACCGCTTGACTTCATTAAAAGCCACATATCTCAGAAATAGTTCAGATCCCCACCCCTAAACCATATATATTCTTGCTCCTCATGCTAAGACTCATTCAGTCACACCAACTTGGGGGTCTCTTTGTGCTGAGGCAATGTGCCCCGCCCTTCCACTTCATAAAAGGCCATATATTTCAGAAACCATTAAATCCCCACCCCATATTCATATATGTTCTTGTTCCTTATTATTAGCACACCTACTGTAGGTGTGTCCGCAGGGGCCAGTCCTCTCCTTTCCACTTCATGAAAGGATATCTTGGAAACCGTTCAGATTCCCACCCCTAAACCATATATATACTTGTTCCTTATGATGAGACACATTTAGGGATAACAATCTTGGGCTTTCCTGGGAACGACAGGGCATGCTCCAACCCCTCCACTTATATCTCCAGCCATGCAGATCCCCACTGCTAAACCATATGGGTCATTCCACGGTACTGGTGAATTTTAGGGGTACCCCAGTAAAATCATTATTTTTTAACCGTATACATTCAGAACATACTGAGAAGGTTTTCTGATGTCATAAAGACACATTGGAGAGATAAAAAAAGATAAAATATGTAGATTGTCATAAATGAGAAAAGAAAAAAATGAATTAATTTAACCAAAATAACCCGATTTTTTGCTTTGAATTTGTGACATTGCAATGGTGCCCTCATTTGATTGCCCACTGTAATGGTATATGCCATAGCTGTAGAAAATCGTCCATGTAATGAAGAGTTAATACATTAAGAAAGGTTTTTATGTCGAAATATTCAGTAAACACCTCATAGACACTGAAAAATTGACTTTGTAAAATATACATTGTGCTCGTTACTATCGTGTCCCATAGTTGTTCATGAAATATTGATTTATATTAACGCACCATCGTTCATTACACAAATATCACACGGATGTATTTCCTCTTTGACAATTAGCCTACTGTTTGCACGAAACTGAGTCAGCCTGAGGCTAGTTTGATTATCCTATTTATGGAAAAATATCCGTGTACCCTTCGTGGTGTCCAATTTGTGACGATCGTTATTATCGATCTACCCAAGTGATAAATTTGTTTATGGGTCGGAATTTGCCGCCAAATAGAGCCATGTGACCTATTTTGTGTTTACACAAAACGCGCTCTGTGGGTTGCAAAAGGAGAATAGTCACAAACAGTAAAGGTCGTGGTGTCCACAGTTATCAGGGAAGGTGACGATCGTATGTATGTCACCGGTTGTTACGATCGAATGCCGGTTTTTGCCAAATTGGAGTTGTAAACACACTTTATCTGCGATCAGATGAAGATATGATAATATGCGTTGTTTTCTTTGGTTATATAATGCATTTTTATCGACGATTATTTTATCACCCACAAAATATGAATACTTTAATGTCCTATGAGACACAATGCTGAAGACGCTCGTTACATTAAGAAGCCAAAAATCCGGTGTCCTATTTGAATATTGACGATCGTATAGATTTTATGATTAATATGGCTTCCGTTTATTTCTTCTCGACTTTATTGGTATCAGACTGATTTAAATGTCTGTTTCTTTACAACAGCTTATTTTTTTATAACATTGTGCGCCCCTTGAACTATTACTGGACGTGGCCTGGGCAGTCGTCACAGAAGGACACGAAAAGCTGTTTGCTCGTTACAAACAGACACCAAAATACGGTGTCCATCGGTCACTTGTAACGATTGGTAATTCCGATGGTCATATTATAAAATAAGATCATCTTACAATAGCCTACTGCTCATTATATGCTTTTCAGGTATTCAACCTTTTTTTTTTTTTGAAAGAATCGAGAAAGAATGTCGCTAGAATCACGTTGTAAGCGCCGATGAATAACGATCGTTACAAAATGACAACAAAGCGCATTTTAAGCATTACCGTGGACACTACAAATGCTTTCTCGTTACAAAACCAGGGCCCAAATTAAACATCAAAGGCGTCCCGCGGATTCCCGAAAATTTCTCTGTACGGCCAAAAATCTTTACCGAGACGTATAAACCCGCCCACTTTTAGCGGTTTGTAAAAAGTTTGCTCCGCCTCCTTAGCTGAAACAGCTTTCTGTGTTTATTGAGAACTAAGTACGTCCCATTTTCTGCTTGTGCGGTATTATATTGACAGTCAGAATCACGTGCGTCGGCACACCTTTGATCGTCATCGGCGTGTAAAAAACGTGTCGAGGTGATTGCTCGGGTGTTTGCATATAATTAAACAGATTAGTAGTTGAGGATAAACTAATTATCTCATTGCCGATAAGTGTTTTTTAATCGTGTAAACTTGTTACTGTTAAAATTTAAGCGGGTCGTAATTTAGGTGTTTCATTAGAGATGCAAAGTGTGACAATATTTTCAAAGATAGATACGCATTTTTTTCTTGAGTAAATAGCAGGTGTTCACTAGGTGAAATGACGAAAATAATTTATAAAATCGCAAAATGTTGTCGCGATCGCTGTTTGATTTTGGCGCCTGGAAAATACGTAAAATCGGCGAATGTGACCAGGCCGGTTTGTCAGGGTCCGCGCTGCAGTCTGATCTGTCTGTTAGCCAAAAGCAAAAAAAAAAAAAAAAAATACCGCTGACTCCTCTAAGTCTGCCCCAAATGATCAAAGTTGCACGTGTTTCTGCCTGTTTGTCTGAAGCAGTTCCGAGTGTTTTAATAGAGTACAATGGCAAAAATCTTTTGCAAAAGAATTTTTCTTTTTTTCTTTTTAATCCATATATGACAATGGGCGTCAGGTTTGTTTTATTTGTGTTAAGTTCTACAAACAGTGTAGACAGATCAGACGCTATGTTTTGTGGCGTCTGATCTGGGTCTACACGGAAAATGGACCACTAGGCATATATGGGGATGGGTAATGCGATTGTTTTCTTTACTTTTTATTTATTTATTTTGGGGGGTGGTGGGAAGGGAGTTTTACTTGGAAAGTTGTAAAATTTATACATGCCAAGCAAAAATATTTTTTTTTTTAGTATGCACTCCTCTGCAGTGTACTGACCGCATGTATGTCACAGTTATGAGTATTTTTAACTTCCTCACAGAGCTTTGCTTGATAGTTTTTAGTTTAACATAACAGCCCAGTCAACACTATTCAAGTCATTTTTGAGCCGGTCAGTTTACCTATCCACACTTTACTAGCCCTCTAAAAGAATATACAGGTGATTAAAAATGCAAACAAGAGATTCATAGATTAAATGATATATATTTCTTCGTCAAAACAATTTTACGATCCGCAAACACCTTGCTTCAAAATTGGGACTTCCTGAATTTTCCAGTGGGACATCCAGATTTCAAGGGTAGGAAGTCTAGGACTTCCTGAACTTGGGAGTAAAGGGAAGCCCTGCAAAACAGAACCAAGAATTCAGTATGAGAAACTGCAACGGAATGACCGCCTTGGGACGGTCAGTAGTAAAGTAGAATTAAAACAAAGATCAGGAATTGATACAATTAACTTACTCCACCCATAAAAGACACCAAAGGGAAAGAAATACAAACATTAAGCGACCAATAATGACAAAATTACCACACTCCGTTTTAAGCCTTATAGATAACTATGGTCATATAACGGAGGTCAGTCTTTCGATGGTTCTACCTGGATTCTTATCAGTGGTGACTTTAGTTCACTGCATGTTTAACACATTTTATAAGTTACCTCACATATTAAATACATGTATTGTAACGCATTTACCTGATAAAGATATGCTATCTCAGGACCTGTCAGGTTTATCAGGTCAACGTGACGTCGTCAACGTGACGTCATCAACTTGACGTTGCGCTTTAATGACGTTGCTCTTTGATAACAATCAATACCTGTTTATTGATTGCATATTTAAAGAGTGAACAATGCGTGTAACTGATAAATAGAATACCAGATTCGTGTCATTTGATATCAAGTTTATCAGGCTCGGCTTTGAGAACGCATGTAGAATCGCTCGGCAAGCCTCGCGATTCCACAAGCGTTTTCGAAGCCTTGCCTGATAAAATTGATATCAAAAGACACGAACCTGGTATTCTCTATTTATCAGTTACCTCCCATATTAATTACGTTGTAGTGCATTGACCTGATAAAGATAGGCTATCTCAGGACATGTGAGGTTTATCAGGTCAACGTGACGTTGTCAACGTGACGTCGTCAACATGACGTAATCAACTGGACGTTGCGCTTTAATGACAATCGATATTTGCTTATTAATTGCATATTTAAAGAGTGTACAATGCATATAACTGATAAATAGAATACCAGGTTCGTGTCATTTGATATCAAGTTTATCAGGCTCGGCTTTGAGAACGCATGTAGAATCGCTCGGCAAGCCTCGCGATTCTACAAGCGTTTTCGAAGCCTTACCTGATAAACTTGATATCAAAAGACACGAACCTGGTATTCACTATTTATCAGTTACCTCCCATATTAATTACGTTGTAGTGCATTGACCTGATAAAGATAGGCTATCTCAGGACATGTGAGGTTTATCAGGTCAACGTGACGTCGTCAACATGACGTCATCAACTGGACGTTGCGCTTTAATGACAATCGATATCTGCTTATTAATTGCATATTTAAAGAGTGTACAATGCGTATAACTGATAAATAGAATACCAGGTTCGTGTCATTTGATATCAAGTTTATCAGGCAAACCTCGCGATTCTACATGCGTTCTCAAAGCCTTGCCTGATATACTTGATATCAAAAGACACGAACCTGGTATTCTATATACCTCCCACAAGTGTCATAGAGTGCCGGCTGTTGCAGACGACTTTTAAAAACATTGCAATAAAAGGAAAAATTGCTGCAAACTAGCAATTTCACCTTTTATTGCAGTTTTTGTAATATAAATTTGTAACTGTAAAACTTCCAGTTTTTTAGATTATTTTTTTGTTTCCTAGCTGCAAGTGACTGACAGCTTTCCCTCATGAAACATCGTTATAAGAGTGTTAAGGATAAGAAGTTGCTATAGAAAAAATATTCAAAATGAAGATAATTGCTATGGTGAGCCACCAGGTCCACTTGCACTGTGGTTTCCTGGCTAACCAGTCACTTATTTGACTGGGGGAATGTTTTCAGAACTAGTAACAGTGTTATTAATCACATAATTTCACATCAATTAATACGCCTGTGAATTATATGATATAATATTAAAACACTGCTGAAAACTTCCCAACCCAATACGAAAAGTGCAAGGATGAGGTTATAAGCAAACATATAAAGTTACTAGCTACTAAAAGCAAAAAAAAAATATGCATGCTTACACTAAATCCACATCATCCGCCTACCATGCTGATATGTTACAAGCACCATAGCATACAACAGAGGGTAGTTCATGCGTTAAAGGCACATACTGAGAGATGTACACAAAATTTACTAGAAAACTCGCATTGTGTGGTGCACATTTATTTTGGAGAGCATGCTATGAACTTTCCGTTGGTTAACAGTCATAAATAGCAATAAAACAGCCTCTATGATTGATAGTATCCAAGACTATGGCTTTCCAGTCGGGTTTGCAGCGCAATGTGATCGTCACATGGTGTCCGCCTTTAGTGAAATGATGATGCCAAATAACTCAAAATTACCATTGAAAGTTAAAATATGAAAGTATATAATACAAAATCGATACTTAATTGTATTTTAAAATGAGATTTGTTTCATTTTTCCAATTAAATTATGCTTTCTGTAGGGACACCATGTGACGAGAGTATTTTGGTGTCCTCTGAAACGAGCATCTTGTTCTACAAAAAACGTCTTAAAATTTTGCGATTTTCATGTTAATCATAATTCTATTTCTATAGTTATTTAAACTATAGCTTTATGCAATATTTAAATCAATGCCGATGATCTTTTTTATACAAGTAACGTTAGGAATTGAACATAATTAGTAGGATTTGAAAGACAAAATGTCCCATGACTGTTTTTACTTCAAACAATAAAAGTTTTGAAAAAATAAGCATTCTTTCAAATTGAAAAGACTCTCACACGTGAATACTAATGAAAAACAAACAATTTAGTGAACAAAATCAGATAAAATTGCACAAATTTGTGCACAATTGGACACCACGTGACGAGCGTCATTTTCTGCCCACAATGGAAAAAGTGAGATTTTTTTTTTCTGTACTTCAAAATACTATCTTCTCCATCTAAAAATAAGAAAGCTCAGACATGAAGTCAACTTGTAAAAGTACTTTCAATCCATATTACCTGCGTTTAAAAAATGACCCTCGTGTCACAATTTTACTCACCAGTACCGTGGAATGACCCATATATATTCTTGTTCTTTGTGATAAGACACATTTAGTGATACCAACCAGGGCTCCATTGGGTCCATGCCACACCCCCTCTACTTCATAAAAGGCCTAATGTTTCATATACTGAGTCCACATGGATGCTCATTTGGATATGGGGGGTTCATGTGGCAGATTAAAATGATATCATGTTAAAATGCATGGCTGCAATTTGGCAGTGCCCACCTGAGCTCTGGTGAGCATAGTGGCCCATGGGCCTCTTGTTTTATAATTACTTACAAAGTTATACTAATTTTAATTAGTATAACGGTAAATTTTACAAAAACAAACTTGAAAGTTACATTCAAGCTTTACAAAAGCGATAGCGTACCTCGGGATGACCTTCACTATAGCCGCTGAAATTATTATTTTTCATCATTTTTTTTATAATTACGTACAACGTTAAACTAATTTAAATAGTATTACGGTAAATTTTACAGTAACAAACTTGAAAGATACATTCAAGCTAAAAATACCAATAGCGTACCTCGGGATGACGTTCACTATCGTCGCTGAAATTATCATTATTATTATTTTTTTTATTTTTTTTATTTTTTATAATTACTAACAACAGTTAAAATAATTTTGTAAGTATAATGGTAAATTTTACAATAACAAACTTGAAAGATACATTCAAGCTAAAAAGACCCGATAGCATGTAATGGAATATTACCGGTTGTTAGGCAAACAGTTTCACCTCTAAATATGGTGGCCGTTTGGCTGCTACGGGAAGTGACGTCATCCTGAGGTACTTAATTACCACAGGTGTACATTACATACACTCCAGGTTTCGCAGGATGAAAACCTACACAGTAATCATGTAATTACGGTAGGGATTTTTAACCTGCAAAGGGGATGGTTCTCCCTTCACAGGGGGCCTCCAGTTAATGTCCCGATCCGAAGGACGGTGCACTTTATGACATTCATCCCTGCAAATGATGCCAATGGAGCGTGTTCGGACACCGAAATTTTATCGCCGCTGCGGGGGATGGAACCTGTGCCCTCTAGCATCAGAGGCAAGTGCACTAACCACTGAGCTATCATGCTCCAGAAGTCAAGTGCCTGTTTGACACAGATTGGAAACAAAATTAGATGCACTATTCCGTCCGTTTGATAGGATGTAATCATTTTACTTATTGACATTATTCCTTGTCTATCTGCCCCTGCCCATAGGGGCTTGAAGAAATATATGGGCTGCATGATGCTTCCACGAAGAGCTGAATCCGGCCCACACACTAGTACTGGTAAACCGCTTAGAGGATCTAAGCCTGTCCAGGAACCACGGTGTGAGGCTGACAGTCCATGCTAATAAACCCTATTGGTTTCGTTGGGCGACAGGGCTTGAGATGTCATTTCATCTCAATGTCGGGTAAAAGTCCCACAAAATTGGATGCAATGTCTCCAAAATGACCTTTACAGTGTTGATGGGGACATTAAACCTCAAATCAAACAAACAAACATATTCCTTGTCTGTCGGTCCCCAAAAGAATACCAAGCCCCTTTTCCCTTTGAAAGACCCCAAAGAAGACCCTTTAAGACACTAGGAGGGGGAATCCCTCCCCCTTGCATGAAGATAAGTTTGTTGGAAAGGATATCACTATATAAACTGATTGTTATTCTTCCCTGTCCACTGCT
Organism: Lucinisca nassula; assembly: GCA_963580285.1. Lineage (NCBI taxonomy): Eukaryota > Metazoa > Mollusca > Bivalvia > Lucinida > Lucinidae > Lucinisca > Lucinisca nassula. The sequence goes on along the minus strand of OY757018.1, from coordinate 106,220,942 downwards.
ATACTGATCATGATTCTTCCCCGTGTGCCATAATTGCCACCATTTTCTACACAGACCAAAACTTTAACGGAATAAGTGCATATGAAGTCTAACAATTCTATTTTATGAGATTCTTCAGTTTGAATCCTAGAGAATAGCCGTAAATCAGGTAGTGATTAATCTTTCCCGTATAGAATCTTCCCTGCCAAGTGAATATCCATTAAGTTGTATCTTTGAAATACACCAAAAGAAAACCAAGCCAGGGTTCAACATTAACTTTTTTCTAACTTGACAAGGTGGTCCTGTAAGTCTTTGGATGCACTGGACCTGATCGAAGTTCAACTGGACCGAAGAAACGATGAAAATCATGCTAAAGTGATACATTAGTTCTACAATTTTCAGATTATTTCTATTACTAATTATTTACATAGATAGTAAAACTACTGCAGCATTATTGTAAATGAGTTAAAAACATGGATATTTATAACTGTGGTGGTAGATTTTCAACTGGACCATTCGGACAAGCCAACCACTGATCTCACTAGACCTGACAAGCTTTTCACTAGACAATGTCCATCGGTCTTGGGTTAATGTTGAACCCTGCAAGCCCCTTTTCCTCTTTGAAAGTCCCCAAAGAAGACCCTTCCCTTGCATGTAAATAAGTTTGTTGGATGGGATGTCGCTATATATACTGATCGTGGTTCTTCCATGTCCGTCGTTCGGCCCATCGTGGCTTGAAGAAATATATTGGCTGCACGATGCTTCAACACAGAGCTAAAATCAAACTGGTAAACCGCTTAGAGGATCTAAGCCTGCCCAGGCAAAGAGGTGCGAGTCGGACCCGCCATGCTTATAAACCCTATTTAATAGTTTCATTGGTCGACAGGGCTTGAGATGTCATTTCATCTCAGTGTCGGGTAAAAGTCCCACAAAATTGGAAGCAACATCTCGAAAATGACCTTTACAGTGTTGATGGGGACGTTAAACCTCAAATCGAACAAATCCCAGTCCGTCGCTATACTGATCTTGATTCTTCCCCGTATGTCATAATTGCCATTATTTCCTACACAAACCGAAACTTTCACGGAATAAAGTGCCTACAAAGTAATTCTGTTTTACGGAATTCTGGAGTTTGAAACTCTAGAGAATAGCCGTGGCACAGGTAGTGATTTATCTTTCCCGTATATAAGATTTCCTGTCAAGTGAATATCTTTAAGTCCTATCTTTGGAATACCCCAAAAGAAAACCAAGCCCCTTTCCTCTTTGAAAGTCCCCAAGGAAGTCCCTTTAAGACACTAGGAGGACTTGCCTACCCTTGCGGTTTGGTTGTAAGGCTTACTATTTTCATTTCCAAATTACGACCTTACGACCCCGGCCTAATTCTGTACGATTTTCGGTGTTTGTAAAAAGATCGACAAATCTGCGCGATTGTTCTGGTTCGGTTCGGGTATGCACGCTTTTATACTGGAACAAGACAATATTTGTGGTTCCTGGGTTACTCTTATTGCGAAGTTGAATTAAATTTAATTGGCTAATGATAGGGAAGTAATTCAATCACAGTTCATTAACAAGTTCGTTTCGGTATGATCTGCAAGAGGTTGCCTTTACAAAGGAAAAAAAAAAACATAGGGAAAAAAAGAAAAGCTGATTCGACCGATTCATTGCAACCAAACAAAACAAAAAAAAAAAAAAAAAAAAACAAAAACGTGAGGCAATGGGTTTATTTTGACCTCGTATCGGATACCTTAAAACTCTTACGAATAAAATTTGAATCTTATGATTTTTTTTATGGGATCTTACTATTTTCTGTCTCAGCAGGTAGGCAAGTCTGCCCCCCCCCCCCACTCCCTTGCATTTAAATAAGTTTGTTGGATAGGATGTCGCTATATATACTGATCGTGATTCTTCCCAGTCCATGGCTATACTGATCGTGATTCTTCATAATTGCCATCTTTTCCTACGCAGACCGAAACTTTCATGGAATAAAATGCATACGAAGTCTAACAATTCTATTTTACGGAATTCTGGAGTTTGAAACTCTAGAGAATAGCTGTGGCACAGGTAGTGATTAATCTTCCCCGTATATACTCTTCCCTGTCAAGTGAATATCTTTAAGTCCTATGTTTGGAATACCTCAAAAGAAAACCAAGCCCCTTTTCCTCTTTGAAAGTCCCCAAAGAAGACCCTTTAAGACATCAGAAGGGGGAAACATTTCCCCCTTGCATTTGAATAAGTTTGTTGGATAGGATGTGGCTATTTTATGGCACAGGTTATGATTAATCTCTCCCGTATATAATCTTCCCCGCCAAGTGAATATCTTTGAGTTGTAGCTTTGAAATACCCCAAAAGTAAACCAAACCCCTTTTCCTCTTTGAATGTCCCCAAAGAAGACCCTTTAACCCTTTACCACTCAGGTATTTTGTGAATTTCACTGATTTTCACAGTGTTGCACCTGACAGCAACTTCAATTAGCCATTGTTTCATAATGGATGGTCTGTTTTACACCAAACTCGGTATGAATGTTCATTGGGCAGTAGTCTTTCAAATGCAACCTTTCATGACTTGATCATTGTTGTCATGGTAAAGAGGGGGCATCTCAAAGTTGGCAAAAAGTGTGTTTTCACATGAATTTTTGAACACAATTTAATCTTCACACAGCTGTCAAGGCAACAATTTAGGTGTTTGGCACTGGCCATTTTCACTGTTTGCAGCATGTTTTATCAGCATCAATTTTCAGGCATTTTTGACCCCAGACACCCTCAGATATAAATTTTAGCTGCCGGTAGGGCCGTACACCCAAAATTTTTCGGGATGTGAGGGGGGCGTGGCCCCCCTTCAATCCCCCCTAGAATATTTTTAGTGGGGAGGCGCGCGAAAAAACAGGTCACTTTTTTGCACAACAAATCCTAAAGCAAACATAACTATCCAGGGGTAGAATTGCAGATTTTAGGTGCTTCTGGGGCTTAAAATGGGGGGGGGGGTGCAGACACGTAAAAACACGTATCTGAGTGGGAAAGGGTTAAATGAAATCTGGGAACATACTAAATTTTAGTCTAAAATGCATTAATTATATCTGAAATATTGTTTCTTGCAATAAAATGATGAAAAAACATTATTTTGGTCAGTTGGGATTTTCTTCATTAACCCTTTACCACTCAGGTATTTTGTGAATTTCACTGATTTTCACAGTGTTGCACCTGACAGCAACTTCAATTAGCCATTGTTTCATAATGGATGGTCTGTTTTACACCAAACTCGGTATGAATGTTCATTGGGCAGTAGCCTTTCAAATGCAACCTTTCATGACTTGATCATTGTTGTCATGGTAAAGAGGGGGCATCTCAAAGTTGGCAAAAAGTGTGTTTTCACATGAATTTTTGACCACATTTTAATCTTCACACAGCTGTCAAGGCAACAATTTAGGTGTTTGGCACTGGCCATTTTCACTGTTTGCAGCATGTTTTATCAGCATCAATTTTCAGGCATTTTTGACCCCAGACACCCTCAGATATAAATTTTAGCGGTCGGTTGGGCCATACACCCAAAATTTTTCGGGATGTGAGGGGGGCAGCGCCCCCTTTAAATCCCCCCTAGAATATTTTTAGTGGGGAGGCGCGCAAAAAAACAGGTCACTTTTTTGCCCAACAAATCCTAAAGCAAACATAACTATCCAGGGGTAGAATTGCAGATTTTAGGTGCTTCTGGGGCTTAAAATGGGGGGGGGGGGTGCAGCAGTGTTTTTTTTCCCTATAAAACCGGGTCCGGAAAACGGACCCTTTCCCAATCGCCAAAAGTATGTTTTTTTCCCAATTCAAAGGTTAAAAATTCCCAAAATCATGATGCAGCATCCTTTTTTTTCTCTCTCTTTTTCGTCGCGAGAAATCGGTTGTTTTATCGCTCGTATTGTTTACCTTCCGGAAATCCGAAGTAACGTCCCTTTGAAGAAACGGCTATTGACATAATTCGCGTACTATTGCAACGATTTGCCGAAATTCGGGTAAGTTCAAAGTCGTAGGTAAGTCCAATATGTAACTCTTCCGTCTGGAAACCACCTTTAGCGCGGCAAGTTTTCTGGCGGAAATTCTGTTACATGTTTATTAAATTGAGTTTGTTTTGACATACTTATTAAAATAACACCCTTTTTCCCAATTTGAGTAAAAACGACGCTATTTTTCCCAATTTGAGAAGAAAATTTTCCCAATTCCACCGGTACCGGTACCAGTCCCAAAAATGTGAAAAAAAAAAACACTGTGCAGACACGTAAAAACACGTATCTGAGTGGGAAAGGGTTAAATGAAATCTGGGAACATACTAAATTTTAGTCTAAAATGCATTAATTATATCTGAAATATTGTTTCTTGCAATAAAATGATGAAAAAACATTATTTTGGTCAGTTGGGATTTTCTTCATTAACCCTTTACCACTCAGGTATTTTGTGAATTTCACTGATTTTCACAGTGTTGCACCTGACAGCAACTTCAATTAGCCATTGTTTCATAATGGATGGTCTGTTTTACACCAAACTCGGTTTGAATGTTCATTGGGCAGTAGCCTTTCAAATGCAACCTTTCATGACTTGATCATTGTTGTCATGGTAAAGAGGGGGCATCTCAAAGTTGGCAAAAAGTGTGTTTTCACATGAATTTTTGACCACATTTTAATCTTCACACAGCTGTCAAGGCAACAATTTAGGTGTTTGGCACTGGCCATTTTCACTGTTTGCAGCATGTTTTATCAGCATCAATTTTCAGGCATTTTTGACCCCAGACACCCTCAGATATAAATTTTAGCTGCCGGTTGGGCCATACACCCAAAATTTTTCGGGATGTGAGGGGGGCAGCGCCCCCTTTAAATCCCCCCTAGAATATTTTTAGTGGGGAGGCGCGCGAAAAAACAGGTCACTTTTTTGCCCAACAAATCCTAAAGCAAACATAACTATCCAGGGGTAGAATTGCAGATTTTAGGTGCTTCTGGGGCTTAAAATGGGGGGGGGGGTGCAGACACGTAAAAACACGTATCTGAGTGGGAAAGGGTTAAATGAAATCTGGGAACATACTAAATTTTAGTCTAAAATGCATTAATTATATCTGAAATATTGTTTCTTGCAATAAAATGATGAAAAAACATTATTTTGGTCAGTTGGGATTTTCTTCATTAACCCTTTACCACTCAGGTATTTTGTGAATTTCACTGATTTTCACAGTGTTGCACCTGACAGCAACTTCAATTAGCCATTGTTTCATAATGGATGGTCTGTTTTACACCAAACTCGGTTTGAATGTTCATTGGGCAGTAGCCTTTCAAATGCAACCTTTCATGACTTGATCATTGTTGTCATGGTAAAGAGGGGGCATCTCAAAGTTGGCAAAAAGTGTGTTTTCACATGAATTTTTGACCACATTTTAATCTTCACACAGCTGTCAAGGCAACAATTTAGGTGTTTGGCACTGGCCATTTTCACTGTTTGCAGCATGTTTTATCAGCATCAATTTTCAGGCATTTTTGACCCCAGACACCCTCAGATATAAATTTTAGCGGTCGGTTGGGCCATACACCCAAAATTTTTCGGGATGTGAGGGGGGCAGCGCCCCCTTTAAATCCCCCCTAGAATATTTTTAGTGGGGAGGCGCGCGAAAAAACAGGTCACTTTTTTGCCCAACAAATCCTAAAGCAAACATAACTATCCAGGGGTAGAATTGCAGATTTTAGGTGCTTCTGGGGCTTAAAATGGGGGGTGGGGGTGGGTGCAGACACGTAAAAACACGTATCTGAGTGGGAAAGGGTTAAATGAAATCTGGGAACAACTAAATTTTAGTCTAAAATGCATTAATTATATCTGAAATATTGTTTCTTGCAATAAAATGATGAAAAAACATTATTTTGGTCAGTTGGGATTTTCTTCATTAACCCTTTACCACTCAGGTATTTTGTGAATTTCACTGATTTTCACAGTGTTGCACCTGACAGCAACTTCAATTAGCCATTGTTTCATAATGGATGGTCTGTTTTACACCAAACTCGGTATGAATGTTCATTGGGCAGTAGCCTTTCAAATGCAACCTTTCATGACTTGATCATTGTTGTCATGGTAAAGAGGGGGCATCTCAAAGTTGGCAAAAAGTGTGTTTTCACATGAATTTTTGACCACATTCAGTGATTTATCTACCTTTTGGCCTGGCTGAGTCAAACTGACTTACTCACTCCAAAACACTGAGTCAAATTTCAAAATAGTGAGTCAAATTTATCGGGACAGAGACAAGTATGAAAATAGGTGTCTACCATAATAAAGTAAGCAATGGGGGTTTTAGATGTAGAACAAATGTATAAAATATCACTTTTTCTTTTGCAAGAGGTTTTATCTGATGACAAAAATCTGCTACAAAAGAAACAGTATGATGAGATCTACAAAGGTTTTTATAAATTCATACATCTAAAACTAAATTCACGTGGTTACTGATTACTCTTAACCTTTAACCTGCTGAATATTCAATTAAGCCACATCCATTTGTGACTTTGAATCAATCAGTGAATCAATCAGATTACTTGATGCATAAACTGAATGTCAAACAGTGTAGATCCTGATCAGATGGCTATCTGATCTAGAGCTACACTGGTTGCAAAGATAGGGCTTGTCACCAACAGCAGGCTAAAGGTTAAACATTGTTTCATTTGAGGAGCCTGATCTGGTTTAAAAGTCTTTTCTGGACTAAATTGTGTTTTACATAAAGTAATAAATAATAAGAACAATTTGAGTTGGTTTCTGCTCTGCGTAGAAGCATCATGCAGACTATCTATTTCTTCAAGCCCCGATGGGTGGGGGCCAGTACACAAGTTGTATCTTATCAAGTCCCATCAATATATCTCAAACTATAAGAGTATTGCAGTTAATGCAATCACAAGATTATATTGTCAGTGGAGTTAACTGAAATACCATGACACCTACAGTTGTGGTTCTTGCACATAACAGACCTTAGTAACCTTGAGTACAACTGTGCCAAGTTAAATCAATATATCTCAAGGGGTTTGGGAGTTTTGGCAATTACAAGGTAAGTATTGTAGGGGAGATAACCAAAATACCTGTGCACCCAGAGTTATGGTTCTTGCTCATGACATGTCTTCTTGACCTCATGTACAACTATATCAAGTACCGTCAATATATTTCAAAGGGTATAGGAGTTATGGCAAGGCATGTCACATGTCACAAGGACGAGGGAGTGACTGCGGACGGACGGATGGACAGACAGACGCCAGGCTGACTGCTATATCCTACTTTTTGGTCTGGGTATAAAAATGCTAGTTAAATATCACGCCATATTTTCCCAGGCATACTAACATGTTTATGTAATCAAAGATTGATGTACCTATCAAGTTTGTTATTTCTGTCCAACTTTTAAGTGCGTAATATGGTTGTTAGCAGGTGTCCTTTGAAACGCATGATAAACATGAGCTTGCAAAGATCAAAAGTGTCGGCTTATTATGGCCAGTACCAAGATTTTCTTTTTGCCAAAACAACAGCCCATGGGCTAATTTCGGCATAAAAATGCGGTGGTGCTTAAAATCTACATGTAATTAATTTTATCTTTTTTTTTTTTCTTCTTTTTTTTTGGGGGGGGGGGGGAGGGGGGTTGTGGGGAGTGTTTCTTTCTCATGAATAGGCTGTCCATGTCAGCAGCCTGATCAGTTTCTTCGCTGTCGGTACCCTTATCATTGAATTCTTTTGTACAGTAAAGACTGATCAGTCTGCGGATTCAGTTCATAACTCGGGAGGCATTTTCTAAGGAAGAGTTGAACAGTCTGACCCTAGCATTCATTGGCTTACGCGAACACAGAAGATGCTCCATATATACAAGAAGTTAAAATTTTCTTATAATATAAGAAACTTTATATTATAATATATATTATATATTTACATGCAAATGAGCCGGCGCACAGCTAAAAAAGTTTTCCTCTAACGAAGAATCAGATCAGCCTGTGAATCTAGCCAATGTGGCCAAATTCTTTACTTGCTAGTCTTTTGAAATGCTCGAGGCCATAGAAGGTGTGTGTAAAGAGCAAATGTTGATCAAACTGCGCAAGCTGATCTGCGTTTCACCAGCCGCACAGATTTGTTTTTCCTTCAAGTGCATGCAAAAACCGCGGGAAAATTTGCCCTGACTGCAACAGCAGCACATGCTAAAATGATGGCGGGAAATACGACGAACTCTAGAAAACATGTGCGACCAGAAAAGACACGGGTCAGCCTGCACATCAGCCTGCGTTATTTATGATTATCGAAGCGTCGACTAACAACATCGTACATATGTCTAACTGCCGCAGCAGGTGTGAAAATAAGTTTCGGATAATTCTTATTGTCACAATAGACTTCAAAGGAAAGTAATTTGATCGCAGATAGTAGTCGTTCAGCGGTAGCCGTTGGCTATGTTAGTCTGTTACATTCTGTTGCCATCCTTACGGCCAGCCACGCTGCGAAGTTATCCGAAATTACCGAAATGAACCGAAAGTGCCCAAAATGATTTTTGCGGCCGCGGAAACCGGGAAAAAAGATTAGGGTCGGCGGTAAAATATTAGGGTCGGTCGGGTTACCGGAAACACAGGTATTTTTTATTTTGGCCTAAACGGAAACGACCGGAAATTCTCGAGACGTTTAAAAACCGGTACTTAAGAAAGCACCGGCGCGAAAAAAACGTTGCGTCAGGCATACGCATGTCGGGATTTTTTTTGCGTCACGCCGGGAAAATTTGCGTAATCTACGCATGACGCAGAGGTAGATAAATCACTGCACATTTTAATCTTCACACAGCTGTCAAGGCAACAATTTAGGTGTTTGGCACTGGCCATTTTCACTGTTTGCAGCATGTTTTATCAGCATCAATTTTCAGGCATTTTTGACCCCAGACACCCTCAGATATAAATTTTAGCGGCCGGTTGGGCCATACACCCAAAATTTTTCGGGATGTGAGGGGGGCAGCGCCCCCTTTAAATCCTCCCTAGAATATTTTTAGTGGGAAGGCGCGCGAAAAAACAGGTCACTTTTTTGCCCAACAAATCCTAAAGCAAACATAACTATCCAGGGGTAGAATTGCAGATTTTAGGTGCTTCTGGGGCTTAAAATGGGGGGGGGGGGGGTGCAGACACGTAAAAACACGTATCTGAGTGGGAAAGGGTTAAATGAAATCTGGGAACATACTAAATTTTAGTCTAAAATGCATTAATTATATCTGAAATATTGTTTCTTGCAATAAAATGATGAAAAAACATTATTTTGGTCAGTTGGGATTTTCTTCATTAACCCTTTACCACTCAGGTATTTTGTGAATTTCACTGATTTTCACAGTGTTGCACCTGACAGCAACTTCAATTAGCCATTGTTTCATAATGGATGGTCTGTTTTACACCAAACTCGGTATGAATGTTCATTGGGCAGTAGCCTTTCAAATGCAACCTTTCATGACTTGATCATTGTTGTCATGGTAAAGAGGGGGCATCTCAAAGTTGGCAAAAAGTGTGTTTTCACATGAATTTTTGACCACATTTTAATCTTCACACAGCTGTCAAGGCAACAATTTAGGTGTTTGGCACTGGCCATTTTCACTGTTTGCAGCATGTTTTATCAGCATCAATTTTCAGGCATTTTTGACCCCAGACACCCTCAGATATAAATTTTAGCGGCCGGTTGGGCCATACACCCAAAATTTTTCGGGATGTGAGGGGGGCAGCGCCCCCTTTAAATCCCCCCTAGAATATTTTTAGTGGGGAGGCGCGCGAAAAAACAGGTCACTTTTTTGCCCAACAAATCCTAAAGCAAACATAACTATCCAGGGGTAGAATTGCAGATTTTAGGTGCTTCTGGGGCTTAAAATGGGGGGGGGGGGGTGCAGACACGTAAAAACACGTATCTGAGTGGGAAAGGGTTAAATGAAATCTGGGAACATACTAAATTTTAGTCTAAAATGCATTAATTATATCTGAAATATTGTTTCTTGCAATAAAATGATGAAAAAACATTATTTTGGTCAGTTGGGATTTTCTTCATTAACCCTTTACCACTCAGGTATTTTGTGAATTTCACTGATTTTCACAGTGTTGCACCTGACAGCAACTTCAATTAGCCATTGTTTCATAATGGATGGTCTGTTTTACACCAAACTCGGTATGAATGTTCATTGGGCAGTAGCCTTTCAAATGCAACCTTTCATGACTTGATCATTGTTGTCATGGTAAAGAGGGGGCATCTCAAAGTTGGCAAAAAGTGTGTTTTCACATGAATTTTTGACCACATTTTAATCTTCACACAGCTGTCAAGGCAACAATTTAGGTGTTTGGCACTGGCCATTTTCACTGTTTGCAGCATGTTTTATCAGCATCAATTTTCAGGCATTTTTGACCCCAGACACCCTCAGATATAAATTTTAGCTGCCGGTTGGGCCATACACCCAAAATTTTTCGGGATGTGAGGGGGGCAGCGCCCCCTTTAAATCCCCCCTAGAATATTTTTAGTGGGGAGGCGCGCGAAAAAACAGGTCACTTTTTTGCCCAACAAATCCTAAAGCAAACATAACTATCCAGGGGTAGAATTGCAGATTTTAGGTGCTTCTGGGGCTTAAAATGGGGGGGGGGGGGTGCAGACACGTAAAAACACGTATCTGAGTGGGAAAGGGTTAAATGAAATCTGGGAACATACTAAATTTTAGTCTAAAATGCATTAATTATATCTGAAATATTGTTTCTTGCAATAAAATGATGAAAAAACATTATTTTGGTCAGTTGGGATTTTCTTCATTAACCCTTTACCACTCAGGTATTTTGTGAATTTCACTGATTTTCACAGTGTTGCACCTGACAGCAACTTCAATTAGCCATTGTTTCATAATGGATGGTCTGTTTTACACCAAACTCGGTTTGAATGTTCATTGGGCAGTAGCCTTTCAAATGCAACCTTTCATGACTTGATCATTGTTGTCATGGTAAAGAGGGGGCATCTCAAAGTTGGCAAAAAGTGTGTTTTCACATGAATTTTTGACCGCATTTTAATCTTCACACAGCTGTCAAGGCAACAATTTAGGTGTTTGGCACTGGCCATTTTCACTGTTTGCAGCATGTTTTATCAGCATCAATTTTCAGGCATTTTTGACCCCAGACACCCTCAGATATAAATTTTAGCGGCCGGTTGGGCCATACACCCAAAATTTTTCGGGATGTGAGGGGGGCAACGCCCCCCTTTAATCCCCCCTAGAATATTTTTAGTGGGGAGGCGCGTGAAAAAACAGGTCACTTTTTTGCCCAACAAATCCTAAAGCAAACATAACTATCCAGGGGTAGAATTGCAGATTTTAGGTGCTTCTGGGGCTTAAAATGGGGGGGGGGGTGCAGACACGTAAAAACACGTATCTGAGTGGGAAAGGGTTAAATGAAATCTGGGAACATACTAAATTTTAGTCTAAAATGCATTAATTATATCTGAAATATTGTTTCTTGCAATAAAATGATGAAAAAACATTATTTTGGTCAGTTGGGATTTTCTTCATTAACCCTTTACCACTCAGGTATTTTGTGAATTTCACTGATTTTCACAGTGTTGCACCTGACAGCAACTTCAATTAGCCATTGTTTCATAATGGATGGTCTGTTTTACACCAAACTCGGTATGAATGTTCATTGGGCAGTAGTCTTTCAAATGCAACCTTTCATGACTTGATCATTGTTGTCATGGTAAAGAGGGGGCATCTCAAAGTTGGCAAAAAGTGTGTTTTCACATGAATTTTTGAACACAATTTAATCTTCACACAGCTGTCAAGGCAACAATTTAGGTGTTTGGCACTGGCCATTTTCACTGTTTGCAGCATGTTTTATCAGCATCAATTTTCAGGCATTTTTGACCCCAGACACCCTCAGATATAAATTTTAGCTGCCGGTTGGGCCATACACCCAAAATTTTTCGGGATGTGAGGGGGGCATGGTCCCCCTTCAATCCCCCCTAGAATATTTTTAGTGGGGAGGCGCGCGAAAAAACAGGTCACTTTTTTGCACAACAAATCCTAAAGCAAACATAACTATCCAGGGGTAGAATTGCAGATTTTAGGTGCTTCTGGGGCTTAAAATGGGGGGGGGGGTGCAGACACGTAAAAAACACTTTTCTGAGTGGGAAAGGGTTAAGACACTAGGAGGAGGAAACCCTCCCCCTTGCATTTAAATAAATAAGTTTGTTGGAGAGGATGTGGCTATATATACTGATCATGATCTTCCCGGTCCATCGCTATACTGATCGGGATTCTTCCCGGTATGTCATAATTGCCATCATTTCCCTACACAGACCTAAACTTTAATGGAATAAAGTTTACTAAGTCTAACAATTCTATTTTATGGGATTTTGGAGTTTGAAACTCTAGAGAATAGCCGTGGCACAGGTAGTGATTAATATTTCCCGTATATAATCTTCCCCGCCAAGTGAATATCCATTAAGTTGTACCTTTGAAATACCCCCAAAAGAAAACCAAGCCCTTTTTTCTCTTTGAAAGTTCCCGAAGGAAGGCCCTTTAAGACACTAGGAGGGGGAAACCCTCCCCCTTGCATGAAAATAGTTCTGTTGGATAGGATATAGCTATATATACTGATCTTCATTCTTCCCCGTCTGTCTAAAAAGAAAGTGCTATAAATCTTGATTTTTGAAGGTAAAGCGTCTTTGTGATACTGATCAAAGCTACCTACCGGTACAGTGATTTAAGAGTACTGATAAACCGCTTAGAGGATCTAAGCATGCCCAGGCAAAGCGGTGCGAAGCTGACCATCCATGATTATAAACCTTATTGGTTTCATTGGGTGACAGGGCTTGTGATGTCATTTCATATCAATGTCTGGTAAAAGTCCCACAAAATTGGAAGCAATGTCTCCAAAATGACATAAACAGTGTTGACGATGATGTTAAATCTCAAATCAAACAAACAAACAAAAATTCCACAACATAGGTTTTCATGGAGAATTGCCAAAAACTATACTTCAATTATCACAAAATACCCATCTTATCTGTTCCTATGCTGTCTGCTGATCAATTTGGTTTGTATCTTTGCCACTTCTTTGATGGCTTTCTGGGCTAAGTAGAGGTCAAAAGGTAGAATTCCAGCTGCCACTGTTTCGGTCCCTGATGTACCTGGCAGTCCTAGACAAAGACACAGTGCTTTCCGCTGTATACTGTCTAGTTTGCTCGTTTGTTTGCTTTACTGCAGGATAAGGGTGAATCTGTAGTAAATGCTTCATGAAATTTTGTTGTGGTACAGAGTTAATAATTTGCCTTTATCAGTTTCATTAATGTTCAATATCTTGATCTGCCGGAGTTGGCATCATTCTTTCGTTGAGATTGATCATGAAATCTTTTCTATGGTCATTCTCTCCCATCCACTGATTCAAGAAGGGCAGTTGGCAGTTTCTGGCGAAAGAATGTGCACTTTACTGGCTAACTGCTTACATATAAGCCTGCCCAGGAAAAGTATTGATAGGTAAACTGACCGGCTCAAAAATGACCTAAATACTGTTGTTTGTTTGATTTGAGCTTTGACGTCCCCGTCAACACTGTAAAAGTCATTTTGGAGATGTTGCTTCCAATATTGTGGGACTTTTACCCGACACTGAGATGAAATGGCATCTCAAGTCCTGTCGCCCAATGAAACCAATAGGGTTAATAAGCATGGACGGTCCGACTCACACCGCTTGGCCTGGACAGGCTTAGATCCTCTAAGCGATTTACCATTACTTGTGTGTGGTTGGTTTCAGCTCTTCATGGAAGCATCATGCAGCCCAAATATTTCTTCAAGCCCTGATGGGGGGGGGGGGGGGAGAATTCTAAAGTGGGTAAATCTGATAAACTACAACCTCTTGATAACACTGTTGTTGTTACATCTTTTACATCTACTATAACGGGCCTCCGTGGCCTGGTGGTTAAGAGCGCTGACTCTTGATCATTAGGTCCCTCACCGCTGTGGTTGGAGCCTCGCTCGGGTCAAATGTGAGACGCCAAGTTCTGCAACGGAAGGTCAGGTGGTTTTTCTCCGGGTACTCCGGTTTTCGCCCACCTCTGATTAACGATCGGCTCGATATGAGTGAAATAATCTTGAAAGGACCGTAAAACCAACCCCCCCCCCCCCAAAAAAAAATTACATCTACTATAACTGAAATAACAGAGTTTCAGTTAACCCATTGTATGCTGGTGGCCTCTTCCATTGTTATGGTTTAAATATATGTTGGACATGCCCATTTGTCATGGAAGGGATATCAGGGCTATTTTTTGTTTGTATACTTTTTTTTGGAAGAAAATCCTGTTGTCAAACAGTGAAGATCCAAATCAGAGGCTGCACGATGCGGCCGTTCACAGCATTTTAAAAATGGCCCAGAATTGCAGTATGCCAAATATATTCTATACCTATTAGTTGGCTTCACATGCACTGTCGAAGAACATAAATCTTGACCCTTGACCTGCTGAATATTCATTTAAGCCACACCCATTTCTGTCTATCAACCTATCAAATTACTTGATGTAATTTATTGCTACAAATTCATAAACTGAATGCCAAACAGTGTAGATCCTGATCAGATGGCTTCTTCAGAAGCCATCTGATCTGGATCTACACTGTTTGCAAAGATAGGGGTTGTCGTGAACAGCAAGATAAGGGTTAAGATGTCGGTGACCCTATCATATACAATGAAATTCCGCTATTAAGACCACCTAAAATGAAGACTAATTCTGCTTTTAAAAACTTCTTTAGTTGGTTCCAGTTATTGATTCTTTGTGTTTTCTGCATACAGTGTCCTCTGGTCAGAGACTACCTTTAGGAATGTTCAAAAGTGGTCTTAAAGACCACTTTTGAACAGTCCCAAAGGTGAACAGTCCCAAAGGTGGTCTTAACCCTTGTTCTGCTGAGCCCGGATATGCCTTTTCTTTGAAACAATGTAGATCCAGATCAGATGGCTTCTGAAGAAGCCATCTGATCAGGATCTACATTGTTTGTCATTCAGATTGTGAATTTATTGTAATAATTTGCTACAGGTAATCTGATTGGTTGATAATCGGTAGTGGGTTGCATATATGAATATTCAGCAGGACAAGGGTTAATATAGGAATTTTACTGTATGTCATCTCTTTTATTTTCTATTTTCAGGATTTCACATGCCCCCGATGTGACAATGGTTTTATTGAAGAAATTTCCTCAGAGTAAGTAAGAGCTACAGATACCGACAACCCTCTTTATACCAGCATTCTACATAGCGACAGATCATGTTACATTAGGATAACACACCCGTGCGACAAAGTGCATTTTTTCACATGTCCAAAATGGCCATTTTTCTGACAGATCATGTTACATTAGGATAACACACCCGTGCGACAAAGTGCATTTTTTCACATGTCCAAAATGGCCATTTTTCTGATAAAAATCTATGATATTTTTCTTATAAATACTGCAAACATATGTTATGGGTGCTCGTTAGAACCGCCTCATTGAGGTGGTTCTAATGAGTACCCACAACCTATGTCTTGGAACAAGAATAAGAAAGATAATGTATACCCCCGTAAACCCCAGTTTTCTCTATATAAAGTGGGGTATAGGGGGGTCTTCATTTCACGGACTTGTTCACGTGATGTAACAACAATTTAGATGGAACAAATAAGCTGAATTGATGGATATCCTCAAGAATATTGTATTTCATAGTCAAAGAAAAAAGTGTTAGGGACATTTGTTCGAATTGCCTCGATGAGGCGATTTTAACTATTAATGTCCACAACACTTGTTTATTGGAGTATTTAAGGGGAAAAATGTCCTGTATTGCATACCGGTATCAGTTACTTTGCTGCTTATTGAGATTTTTTTATAGCAACAAGGTCATTAGGTCTCTCACCAGTCACCACTGTGGTTTGAGTCTGGCTTGGATCACTTGAGATGCCAAGTTCTGCCACAGAAGGTCGGGTTGTTTTTCTTAAGGTTCTCCAGTTTTCGCCCACCTCTGTTTAATAATTGGCTCAATATGCATGAAATAATCTTGAAAGGGCCATAAACACATTGACCATCAGCCAATCTGAATCAGATCATTTGATATGCTTGTTTTGTTTGTTTGGATCGGGGTTTAACATCCCCCTTAACACCATTTGGGTCATTTTGAAGGCATTGCTTCCAATTTTGTGTGACTTTTACCCAACACTGAGAGGAAATGTCATTGCAAGCCCTGCCACCCAATGAAACCAGAAGGCTTATATGCTTTGGACGGTCTGACTCGCTCCGCTTGGCCTGGGCAGGCTTAGTTCTGATATGCTTATAATGTATTCATTCCAATTTGCAAACAGTGTAGATCCTGAATAGATAGCCATTTGATGTGGATCTGTATCGCTGAATTTTAGTAAGGGATACTGTTCGCATTTTACAAAGGATAATTGTGGTTCAGCAGGACAACCTGATGCTTTTTACTTAAGGGGAATGGGAACACTTTCAGGGGAGGCAACTCCTGCAAAAGTATTTTTGTCTCCTATGTCAATAGGGGTCAACTCTTAAAGGAAAGAATTTGCTCCGAAGGAGAAAATTCTTTCCTTTAAGAGTAGACCCCTTTTTATGTTGGACAGGACTTACATTGTATAGAAAAGCGAACACAAAGTCCCGAAAGTTGTCTCCCTTTGAAAAATGGCAGAAAAATGTGCCATTCCCCTTAAAGTTTGTAGTCATTATGAATACCATCAAACTCCTAAAAATTTGGACACCTTGAGGGCTTGCTGTAATTCTCCTAAAATTTTAACAGGTTTGTTTCATGATCCAGCAAAGAGTCCTAAAGGTGCAAACTGAATGGCAAACAGTGTAGACCCTGATCAGACTGCTCCTTCTGGAGCAGTCTGATCTGGGTCTACACTGTTTGCTTAGGCCTGTCTGTCCCAATACTTAGGATCATTATGGTAGACTGGGTTTGGTCCAGTCAGCACAATTTAGGTCATATCAAGCCATTTACTTTACCTAACCACACTTTTCCTGGACAGGCTTATATATAAGAGGTAAATGGCCCCCGCCCATCGGGGCTTGAAGACATAGATGGGCTGCATGATGCTTCCACACAGAGCTGAAATGAACTGCACATGATTACTGGTATACAGCTTAGAGGATCTAAACCAGGCAAAGCGGTGCGAGTCATACCGCCCATGCTTATAAACCCCTTTTGGTTGCATTGGGCGACAGGGCTGGAGATGTCATTTCATCTCGATGTCAGGTAAAAGTCCCACAAAATTGCGAGCAACATCTCCAAAATGACCAGTACAGTGTTAACGGGGATCATGTTAAACCTCAAATCAAACAAACAAAAATATAAGTAGTAAACTGGTACAGTGCATATTCTTTTGCTAGAAGCTGACAACTGCTTTGATTTATGTTTGGCTTAACCCTTGTCCTGCTGAATATTCATATATGCCACACCCACTACCGATTATCAACCAATCAGATAACTTGATGCAAATTATTGCAACAAATTCATAAACTAAATAACAAACAATGTAGATCCTGATCAGATGGCTTCTTCAGAGAAGCCATCTGATCTGGATCTTCATTGTTTGAAAGATAAGACATATCCGGGATCAGCAGGACAAGGGTTAATATAAGTGAAACAGCCCTGAAGGGCCATAAATAGGAAAAAGAACATCTGCATTTCTTATTTTTTGTTTTGCTAACTTGTCTTATGTAAGAATAGACAACATACAGTACTGGTTTATTTTATTTTTGCAGGGATTTAAACACACAGTCAACAGACTCACAGAGACATGACAGAGATCGGAGACCGGAGCAGGATCCAGCATCACAGTTTGCAGAGGTAACATAGGAACTTGCAAAGTCATCAGGATGAATGGCCTATGCAAGATAGTGCTTATTGCATATCAGAAGGTTATGCAGGAAATTTGTATCTTTTATTTCTTATTAACCAAAATTAGTCTGTATGTTAAGAGAACAAATATTTTAACCCAAGGCAGACAGGCTATTTTGGGACTCATCTTAAAACAGTCATCTCAAAAACACGCTTATATAATTTTTACCCCCTTGAACCCCACTTTTATATAGAAAAACTGGTATTAACAGGGGTATGCCTTATTTCTGCTCTAAAATATAGATTGTGGGTACTCATCGAGGCGGTTCTAATGAGTACCAACAATCTATATTTTGAACAGAAATAAGAAAACTAGCACAATTTTTCATCTTAAAATTTTCGTTTTTACGGTGGTAAAGTTTACAATGTATTTGTATAGGTGGGTTTTCGTAATTTTATATCCAGAAATGTGTTATAATGAACATTGTCATAGAGAGGTTAGTGTGCATGACAAAAGATACAAAAGACTTGTGCCACCAGCAAAGACTCGTATGAGCCTGCACATCACGTGAACAAGTCCGTGAAATGGAGAGAAAACTGGGGTTTACGGGGGGTAAACATTATTTTTCAATTTTTACGCCAAGACATAGGTTGTGGGTACTCGTTAGAACCGCCTCATTGGGGCGGTTCTAACGAGCACCCACAACCTCTGTTTGCATTGTGGGTACTCTTTAGAACCGCCTCAATGAGGCAGTTCTAACGAGCACCCACAACCTATGTTTGCAGTACAAATACGAAAAATATCATGAACCAGTGCTTCAGCTGAAGTGCACGACCCGCCGGATGCTTTTAGCTTTATGAGTGTTACCATATATGGGTATGGCAGCCATTTTGGTCATGTGACCTGGACCTAAAACGGTTCCCCAAATAAATGCGCCTTATCGTAAGGAGCAAAAATATGTCTTATACTTTAGTACTGTATTCTGAAGAGTAGCAGGATAAAATGCATTCTCACATTTTCCAATACAAAAGCATATGTGCCAAAGTTTGACCTAGGCACAAAGAAGGTCAAGGTCATACCAGGGTCACCATTTTAGCAATTTATGATGGGCCTACGTCCCAGATGCCATTTATCAAGATTCGTGGGAATTTGCCCAGTTGTTCTGGAGAAGACTATTTTTGAAGGGTTTTTACCATATATGGTTTTGCGGCCATTTTGGTCATGTGACCTGGACCCCATGAGCAAATTTTGGTTTCCCCCATCCCATAGAAGCTCCATCTGAAATTTGACTTCAATCGGCCCAACAGTTTCCGAGGAGAAGCGGTTCGAAAATTTTCACATTTTTCGCCTCTGCGAGGCTATTCTAAATGGAATGTAATATTTCCCAAGTTCATTGGTTAGATCTCATTGATATCTATCAGTATGCCAAAAATTGTTTAAATATTGCAAGCGGTTAAGTCACTATCACCAATTTTCACTTACGGGTTACGGACAGACAGACAAACCATATATGGCTTGGCGGCCATTTTGGTCATGTGACCTTGACCCCATGAGCAAATTTTGGTTTCCCCCATCCCATAGAGGCTCCATATGAAATTTGACTTCAATCGGCCCAACGGTTTCCGAGGAGAAGCAGTTCGAAAATGTTCGAAAATTTTCACATTTTTCGCCTCGGCGAGGCTATACTAAATGGAATGTAATATTTCATAAGTTCATTGGTTAGATCTCATTGATATCTATCAGTATGCCGAAAATTGTTTAAATATTCCAAGCGGTTAAGTCACTATCACCAATTTTCACAAACGGGTTACGGACGGACAGACAGACTGACAGAATTACAGAATGACACAGTGATTTTAGGGCACTCTTAGAAATCAACCGACTTCAGTCGGTTGCTTTTTCTGCGGGTCGTGCAATTTTCATCCAAAAAGTAGCCATTTTGGAGATGTGAAAAAATGCACTATGTCGCACGGGTATGTTATCGTAATGAGTTCTGCACAGTCTGATCAGTCTTCTTGGCTCGGATGGGCCATCACTGCTGTCCAGAGATCAAGACTTTGGCCAGACCGGCTTGCTGCTCTTGCTGATCTGAGCTTCCATAGATACATAGGTATAACAGAAGTTTTATCTTGGACTGGATCGTTAATTAACCCTTATCTTGCTGAATATTCATTTAAGCCACACCCATTTCTATCTATCAACCAATCAAATTACTTGATGTAATTTATTGCTACAAATTCATAAACTGAATGCCAAAACAGTGTAGACCCTGATCAGATGGCTTCTTCAGAAGCCATCTGATCTGGATCTACACTGTTTGCAAAGATAAGGGTTGTCGTGAACAGCAAGATAAGGGTTAAGAAAATCTTTAATCAATTGATGCTAGACATATGAGTAACTCAATTGTTTTGACTGAAAACAAGAGAAATGAACTCCATCTCTTCTTAGAAGGAGTTGATTCATTATTGAAAATGCAAACATGTATTTTCAAATTACATGTAATTAGAAACTTCATAAATCTTAAGTGATTTCTAATCAATAATCAATAACAAGGACAGGACTCTGATTAGCCAGCCCTTGTCACAGAAGACTTTTTAATTGTTCTGTTTTTAATTCCCCACCGCGAAGCGGAGCGGGGATCATAGGATTGGCCTTCGTCTGTCCATCTGTCTGTCCGGGCTAACGAAATGATGCTTATGTGACTCTATTTCTCAAGGTTTAGGTGACTCCAGTCACATGCAATTTCTTCCGTCAAAGTTTCGGTCACATAAGACCCATTTCATTGGAAAAAAATCTGTTTAAGCGACTGGTCACATAAAAAAGTCACATAATACCCCAGTTAGACCATCAAAAAGTCACATAAGACCCATTTTGTTAGAACGTCTGTATGTCCATCTGTCCGTCTGTAACACTTTCTTGTCCGCTCCATATCTCCTGAACCCTTTGATAGATTTTCATTAGACTTTGGTCAATTATTGGTCTCAGTGAGCTGATCTGCAGAACCCATAAATGAACCATGCCGACTCAAGGTCAAGGTCACATTTAAAGGTCAAGAGTTAGAAACTTTGAATTTTGTGTCCATTCCATATATCCTTTACCCCTGCAAGGATTCTTATTAAACTTTGTTCAATTGTCCCCCTCAGTCAGAGGGCTGATGTGCATATCCCATAAATGAACCATGCCGACTCAAAGTCAAGGTCACATTTGAAGGTCACAAGTTTGAAACTTGGAATTTTATGCTCATTCCATATCTCCTTTACCCCCGGGAGGATTTTCATTAAACTTTTGTGAAATATACCCCCTCATTGAGCTGATATGCAGAACCTATAAATAAACCATGTCAATTCAAGGTCAAGGTCACAGGTGAAGGTCACAAGGTTGAGCCTTGATACAAAGTGTGACAGAAGATTTGGCTGTCCCTCAGACTGCTTTCTGGTTCTAACTGACAATGAGTTAGTAGCACAGGGTACCTGTTCTATTCAAATATGGAAGTTCCTTCATTTTGTTCACATGTCAAAATAAAAAAATTGTTTGTTAACAATTCATTAGAACTTAAACCATTAAATATGGTATCTACAATAATATTTTTGCTGAAAAAATGTGAGCAGCAAGTGCAAAAGCTGCTCGCATTTTTTCAGCAAAAATACCATGGTATTACATATTGTACTTGCTAGAACAGTTACCAGTTTGACTGCTAAAAACCTCATTAAGCTAACGATGCTTTGGGCATTGAGCCCTGATGTCTGTTTACATCATTTTGAGCCAATAAACAACTTCACAGGTTCATAATAGGCAAATAGAACACTGCTGTGTGATTGTTTGCACAGGCTAATGTGGTCTCAGCAGTAAAAATCACTCTAAGAGATCACAAGGGACACCAAAACTGACAAAAAATGAAGTTCTGAGATTGGTATGAGAATGATCTACAATATAGAGCACGCTGTTTGTCACAAGGATTTGCCAGGCCATACACAACAACCTTAATAACACTATTGTTGGGGGTCCAAATTAGAAATTGGTAGTTAAATAACAATGTTACATGTATCTACAAATAAAAATGTTAGTTTTGTCATGCCTGCTTTGAGAAGCAAGGTGCACTACGAGGTTATAAAACTGTTTTCATGCTCAACTTGGTTGAGTATGACAAAATGCCAACAAATGTTGGCATTTTAAAATTTGTGAGCATGACAAATAAGTATGAAATTTGTCTTGCTCATAAACATTAAAATGCCAACAAATGTTGGCATTTTAAAATTTGTGAGCATGACAAATAAGTATGAAATTTGTCTTGCTCATAAACATTAAAATGCCAACAAATGTTGGCATTTTAAAATTTATGAGCATGACAAATAACATTCTGTGCTGATCTGAGCAGAAAATTGCCTCTTTCGTTTGCAATATTTATGAGCATTTTTACCCTTGTCCTGCTGAGCCCGGATATGCCTTATCTTTGAAACAATGTAAATCCAGATCAGATGGCTTCTTAAGAAGCCATCTGATCAGGATCTTAATTGTTTGCCATCCAGCTCATGAATTTGTTGCAATAATATGCATCAAGTAATCTGATTGGCTGATAATCAGTAGTGGGTGTGACATATTCCAATTTTCAGCAGGACAAAGGTTAAATTTCATGCTTAAGTGAGTTGAGCATGAAAAATAGTTTATAACCTCAGAGCCTGGTTTTCCATCCATTGGTCCATCCATTTGTCAAGCTGTCAGCCTTTGTGACCTCCCTGATTTTCACCATTCGTCAAGCTGTCAGCCTAGCCCCCACCCATAGGGGCTTGAAGAAATATATGGGCTGCATGATGCTTCCAGGCAGAGCTGAATCCGGCCCGCACACTAGTACTGGTAAACCGCTTAGAGGATCTAAGCCTGTCCAGGAAGCGCTGTGCGAGGCGGACCATCCATGCTAATAAACCCTATTGGTTTCATTGGGCAACAGGGCTTGAGATGTCATTTCATCTCAATATCGGGTAAAAGTCCCACAAAATTGGAAGCAACGTCTCCAAAATGACCTTTACAGTGTTGACGGGGATGTTAAACCTCAAATCAAACAAACAAGCTGTCAGCCTTTGTGACCACCCTGACTTTCACCCTAATGTTAGTCCATTGCTGAAGAACTATAGGATCTTCATTTATGATACTTTGTACAAACTTGCATCTAGGGATAGCAACTTTAATGCAAGCCTCCATATTTGACATTGTCCTACATTTCATTGTTCCGACTTCATGAAGATTTTGTTCCCACATAGCCTTCTGTGGAATTCTTGTGTGTGTGTGTGTGTGAATTCGGGTTTAACGTCGCTTTCAACAATTTTTCAGTCATATCACGACGGTGTCTGGTTGCGACAGGGAGCTCAATGCTCACGTTTATAGTGCTGCCTCACTGAAGTATCATGTCCCAGACACATTACATGATACCACACCCAGTCACATTATCCTGACACTGGATCGACCAGTCCTAGCTCTACCCCGTAAATCTGAGTGCCAAACGAGGAGCAGCTAGTACCATTTTTAACGACTTTGGTATGTCGCGGCCCGAGATCGAACCCGAGACCTCCCGTTCCCCGGAGCGGACACTCTACCAACTGAGCTATTGGGGCCGGTATGGAATTCTTGTTCTTTACAATCTGTACTATTTAGCCATTTTCCTCATAAACAGGGGTTCATGTGTTTGATTTTGAACTTCTCCACACTTTCATATGAATCTTTAAACCAAGTGTCCCTCTTAACCCTTTTTGTACCAGAGACCCCTAAAGGGGTACAGTGGCAAACAGTGCAGGCCCAGTTCAGACGCAGCAGAACGCGGTGTCTGATCAGGGCCTCCACTGTTTGTTAAAAGTTCAGTCATTTTCCAAATAAGTTTTGAAGAAAACACAACCCGAAACCCCTGAATTTTGAAATGGACTGCTGTTATATATAAGGAGGAAGATTCCATTTGGTACAAAAAGGGTTAATTATGACTGTATTGTTGGAGAGATGTAAAATTGAAACAAAAATGTATACCACAACCTCTTTATAACACTATTGTTGGGGTCCAAGGCAGAAACTGTGTTGGTAAAACAACCCTGTTATATTTAAACAAAAATGTATAGATTATATAGAAAAATTACCATTTATGGTAATTTTTATGTCCCCGGTAGCGATAGCGGGGACATATTGTTTTTGCCCTGTCTGTTTGTTGGTTTGTACGTGAACAACTTTAACGTTGGTCATAACTTTTGAACCATTTGAGATAGAGCATTTATATTTGGCATGTAGGTTCCTTGTGACAAGAGCTTCACATTCATGCAAAATAATTTGACCTGTGACCTTGACTTTGACGTGTGACCAACTTTGGAAAAAGAAGGCCTTGCCCGGGGACATGTTCGTGTTTCACAAACACATCTTTATTGTTCTATATAATCATATTTGGGATCCATCTTGAAACACTGTTATATCCAAACCACATTATAACAAACCATGTTATAATGAGGCTGTGATGTACCGTTTCTTTTCTTATCTACCAATTTCAGCTATGGGGAAGAGCATTTTTAGACAGTTTTCAAAACCATGCAGCTGAGAGAGATGAGGGCAATGCCTGGAATCGGGGGAGAGAATATGATGATGAAAGCCTAGAAGGGACATCACGGCGCCAACAAAGACGGGTATTACATCCACCACGAGTGACCTTCAGAAGAACCAGACCAATTAGGAATCAATATTTACAAGGGTTTGTTGACTGCTTTTATTGCCAAAATACAGACAAATCTGTCTTAACCCTTGTCTTGCTGAGTATTTAAATAAGCCACGCCCACTACTGATTATCAGCCAGTCAGATTAATTGATGCAAATTATTGCAAAAATTCATAAAATGAATGACAATGAAAATCCTGATCAGATGGCTTCTTCAGAAGCCATCTGATCTGGATCTGCGTTGTTTGAAAGGCAAAACGTATCCAGGCTCAGCAGGACAAGGGTAAAAGAACACCTCTCCCAGCGTTAAAAGACAATTTTTAACGATCCTTTTAAAAGCAGTTTTGTTAATCTGTATTACTTGACATACCTGAGCAAACAGTGTAGACCCAAATGAGACATCCCAGAACACAGCATCTCATCATGATCTACACTGTTTGCCACTCATCTGCTATTTTTAGACTCAACATCGGATGGTAAATTGTACTTGTTCAAATTTTAAAACAAATATCGTAGGGAGTTGAGGATTCTGAATACTTAGGATAAATATGATAAGCAAGCAGTTGTTTTAACCATTCAGTACCAGGAACCCCTAAAGGGATACCTTGGCAAACAGTGCAGGCCCAGAACAAACGCCGCAGGATGCGGCGTCTGATCAGGGCCTACGCTATTTGCAAAAAGTTCAGCTAGTTTCCAAATAAAATTTAAAAAATACACAACCTGACACCCCTAGATTTGGATTTGGACTCCTGCCAGATATAAGGAGGAAGATTCCATTTGGTACTTAAAGGGTTCAACAAGCAGTACAGTTTTTGACATTCCCTAAGGTGCATGCTTAACCCTTATCCTGCTGAATATATTAAGACACACCCATTACAACCTATCAAACAATCATACTACATGCTGTATTCAATTCACAAACTGCATGAGAAACAGTGTAGATCCTGATCAGATGGCTTCTTCAGAAGCCATCTGATCTGGATCTACACTGTTTGCAAAGATAGGGGTTGACCTGAACAGCAGGATAAGGGTTAACACTGGTTTCTAGTTAAGCTAACAATGGTTTGAACAGCTGGCCCCTTCTATATTTGAATCATTGCACTGGAAAAGGAACAGTGTGGCTTGTGCAAACTGTGAATAGTCTGATTAACCTGCACATTTCACTTTTTAGTTTATACTTACAGTCCAACGTGTATTAAGCAAGCACATTATGACATGGTATAACCAAAATGTGCTTGCTTTGGACAGGTACTTGCTTAAAACAGGTGAATCTTAATGCATTTGCCTTTATCAGGAACCAAAAGCATGCTTGCATAAGGCAGGTTGCTTGCTTAACAGAGGTGGCCACTAAAACAGGTTTTACTGTACTTATATTAGTTTGATTGCGATGAAAGCTTCAAGCTTATTTGAATCACTCTCAAACACTCATTCTGGGTGTTATCACGTGCACTAGGGAGAGGCTGTGACTTTTACATTACTGCTACCCATTTGCACCTGGGTGGAGTTGGGCAGTGGTATTACATGTTTGCCCATAGGGGCTTGAAGAAATAGATGGGCTGCATGATGCTTCCACGCAGAGCTGAAACCGATCTGCACACGAGCACTGGTAAATCGCTTAGAGGATCTAAGCCTGCCCAGGCAAAGCGGTGCGTGTCGGCCCGACCATGCTTATAGACACTGTTGGTTTCATTGGACGGCAGGACTTGAGATGTTATTTCATCTCAATGTCGGGTAAAAGTCTGACTTTCCTCTTCATTATGATTACACACCTGTGCGACATAGTGCATTTTTTCTTACCTCCAAAAATGGCTACTTTTTTATGAAAATATGTGATATTTTTCTTACTCATTCTGCAAACCGGCCTCGATAGCTCAGTTGGTAGAGTGTCCGCTCTGGGGAACGGGAGGTCTCGGGTTCGATCCCGGGCTGCGACATACCAAAGTCGTTAACAATGGTACTAGCTGCTCCTCGCTTGGCACTCAAATTTACGGGGTAGAGCTAGGATTGGTCGGTCCAGTGTCAGGATAATGTGACTGTGTGTGGTATCATGTAATGTGTCTGGGACATGATACTTCAGTGAGGCAGCACTATAAACGTGAGCATTGAGCTCCCTGTCGCAACCAGACACCGTCGTGATATGGCTGAAAAATTGTTGAAAGCGACGTTAAACCCGAATTCACACACACACACACATACTAATTCTGCAAACATAAGTTGTGGGTGCTCGTTAGAACCGCCTCATTCCTATGTCTTAGAGCAGAAATAAGAAAAATAATGTTTACCCCCCGTAAACCCCAGTTTTCTCTATATAAAGTGTGGTTTAATGGGGTGTTCATTTCATGGACTTGTTTACGTGATGTGATTTATGCACTGGCTCATGAAATTTAATTTATTAAGATATAGATGTTTGCAATTTGGATAAGGAAATCGTAATAAAATTCAACATGTTTATCTGTATTTTCAGGTTATTTCAGTATTTTATAGATCGTATAGGAGATGATGCAGGAGGAGGGCCTATACCAATGTAAGTTTATCAAATGTGCATAGGCACACTAAAACTTCTTTAACCCATTTAGTACCAGAAACCCCAAAATGGGTACCCTGGCAAACAGTGCATGCCCAGATCAGATCAGGGCCTGCACTGTTTGCAAAAAGTTCAGCTATTTTCCAAATTAATTTTAAAGATAACACAACCTGGCACCCCTAAAATTTAAAATGGTCTCCCGTCTGTATGACCTTAGCTGTTGGTGAGACGTAAAACTCAAACACACACTCATCACACTCAGCTATTATCTAAATAAATTTTGAAGAAAACACAACCTGAAACCCCTAAATTTTGAAATGGACTTCCGTTTTATATGAGGCCGAAGATTCCATTTGGTACAAAAAGCGTTAATTATCATGTGAGATTTCTGCTGTTTATACCCCCGCAAACGAAGTTTGAAGGGGGTATATAGGAGTCAGCTTGTCGTCTGTCGTCGGTGTCTGTCGTCGGTCCGTTACAAAAAACTTTAACATTGCTCATAACTTCCTTATTCTTTGACCGATTTCTTTAATATTCACACACCACACACCTTGCCACTAGTACTTAAGATTGATATACACAAACCTGACCTTGACCTTTACGTTGACCTTCCTCAAGGTCAAATACTTGTAAAAATTTGTCGTCGGTCCGTTACAAAAAACTTTAACATTGCTCATAACTTCCTTATTCTTTGACCGATTTCTTTAATATTCACACACCACACACCTTGCCACTAGTACTTAAGATTGATATACACAAACCTGACCTTGACCTTTACGTTGACCTTCCTCAAGGTCAAATACTTGTAAAAATTTGTCGGACAACGCATGCGGGGGTATAATTGGCGCCCGTTAGGCGGCAGCTCTAGTTTAAATCTAAAGTACTGTAACAAAAGAATAACATTTAAGAAAAAAACCTGTGTGATTTACACGAAACGTCTTTCCACAAGCTTGTTCATCTTCAACCCATTTTGTACCAGAAACCCCTAAAGGGGTACCTTGGCAAACAGTGCAGGCCCAGATCAGACGCATTCTGCAGCGTCTGATCAGGGCCTGCACTGTTTGCTAAAAGTTCAGTCATTTTCCAAATAGATTTTGATGAAAACACAACCTGACACCCCTAAATTTTGAAATGTACTCCAGCTAAATATAAGGAGGAAGATTCCATTTGGTACAAAAAGGGTTTAGCACTGATACAATTGTTGTTGTTTCTTTTTCAGTAATTTTGTACCTCTACATGGAAACCCAGATGATTATGCATGGGGTGCCGGGGGTTTAGATTCTATTATAACTCAGGTAAGTTCGTACAATAAGACCTCTCGCAGCCTACATCTAGGAATAATAGGCAATCACTGTAACAAACATTTTTTTTGCCAGCCTCAAGTTGTACATCTGGGACCAGCTGTTCAAAACTAGTGATGTTGGTAAACGTTTTTTTATTTTGATCAATTAATACGGGAAACAAACTAATAATTTTTTTCAGTAAAAATTTGATCAGCTTTTGCAAATGCAAAACCTGCTCACATATTTGCTGAAAGAATGCTACTGTATTAGATACACTTGCTAGAACGATTAACATTTACCACTAATGAGCCTGAGCCTTATCCCATCTTGGCTTGAATAAATAGATTGGGCTTCATGATGATCAGAGCTTAAACCGACTGCACATGAGTTCTGATAAACTGCTTAGAAGGTCTTAAGTCTGCCCAGGCAAAGTGTTGTGAGTCAGTCCCTCCCTATTGGTTTGTTTTTGCGGTCGGACTTGATGTCATTTCATCTCAATGTTGGGTAGAAGTCCAGCAAAATTGGAAGCAAAGTCTCCAAAATGACCTACTGTAAAATTCCCAAAATTTTGGACACCTCGAGGTCTTACTGTATTTCTCAATAATTATAAACAAATTTGTTTCATGGCTAAGCAAGTAGTCCAAAAGGTGCAGACCAGATTGCAAACAGTGAAAGCCCTGATCAGACTGCTCCTTCAGGAGCAGTCTGATCTGGGTCTGCACTGTTTGTTAAGAACTATCTGTCCCAACACTTAGGATCATTATGGTAAAGAGTGTTGATGGGGACTTAAAACTATGATTCAAACAGAAGCTAAAAAGAATGATAAGCCAGTACTGGTGTTAGACTTTGTTGGTGCTAAGGCTGTTCTGTGTCTTTGGGGTGCACAGCTCTTTTGTAGATTCTTTGCTGGGTGCACAGCTCTTTTGTAGATTCTTTGCTGGGTGCACAGCTCTTTTGTAGATTCTTTTCTGGGCGCACAGCTCTTTTGTAGATTCTTTGCTGGGTGCACAGTTCTTTTGTAGATTCTTTGCTGGGTGCACAGCTCTTTTGTAGATTCTTTGCTGGGCGCACAGCTCTTTTGTAGATTCTTTGCTGGGTGCACAGCTCTTTTGTAGATTCTTTGCTGGGCGCAAAGCTCTTTTGTAGATTCTTTTCTGGGCGCACAGCTCTTTTCTACATTCTTTGCTGGGCGCACAGCTCTTTTGTACATTCTTTGCTGGGTGCACAGCTCTTTTGTAGATTCTTTGCTGGGCGCACAGCTCTTTTGTAGATTCTTTGCTGGGTGCACAGCTCTTTTGTAGATTCTTTGCTGGGTGCACAGCTCTTTTGTAGATTCTTTGCTGGGTGCACAGCTCTTTTGTAGATTCTTTACTGGGCGCACAGCTCTTTTGTACATTCTTTGCTGGGTGCACAGCTCTTTTGTACATTCTTTGCTGGGTGCACAGCTCTTTTGTAGATTCTTTTCTGGGCGCACAGCTCTTTTGTAGATTCTTTTCTGTGCGCACAGCTCTTTTGTAGATTCTTTTCTGGGCGCACAGCTCTTTTGTAGATTCTTTTCTGGGCGCACAGCTCTTTTTTGTAGATTCTTTGCTGGGTGCACAGCTCTTTTGTAGATTCTTTTCTGGGCGCACAGCTCTTTTGTAGATTCTTTGCTGGGTGCACAGCTCTTTTGTATTTTTTTTTTTTGTGAGACCTGTCTCGGATGCACAGACAAAGAAAAAGTAGGAGACGATGGAATATGCATTTAGAGACTCAGATTTGTCTGAATTCACATTGTGTTTGTTTACCTTATTAACAGTGCAAAAAAGTTGCATATTTTGATATTTAATCCAATTTGTACTGTGTGAAATCTTCTTGTTTATACACAGCCAGCCTCGGTAGCTCAGTGGGATGCACGTCTGACTGATGATCAGGAAGACCCAGGTTCGATACCTGCCGGGGTTGGCAACATTCTTTCGTGGAGATTGATTATGAGATCTTTTCTATGGTCAGTCTCTCCCTCCGCTGATTCAAGAAGGGCAGTTGTCAGTTTCTGGTGAAAGAATGTGCACTGTATTGGTTAACAGCTTACGTATAAGACTGCCCAGGAGAAGTGTGGATAGGTAAACTGACTGGCTCAAAAATGATCTAAATTGTGTTGACTGGGCTGTTAAACTCACAGACAAACAAAACAAATTGTTTATACACAGCAGGAGTCCTTTCGCTGTTAAGGGGTGCTGTTCAGTTGTTTCCTAAATTTATGCAGACAATTGAAAGTTGTGTAAGCAGTGACAGCTCTGATTTGGGCCTGTACTTTTTGCCAGTGACCTGTTTTGGAGTTATAATTGAGCCAGCGCACGACAAAACCTACAATAAGACATGTGCGCCCAGCGAAGACTCAGATCAGCCTGTGCATCCATATAGTCTAACCAGAGACTTCTCTTGCTGTATGAAGGAGCATTGGGCCCTTAGCTATCCTTAGAGTGCACAATGATGATTCTGATCAGACTGCACAGATGTGTCTTCATTGGGTGCACATGTCTTATTGTAGGTTTTGTCATGCGCTGGCTCATATAATATTATAATGGATTAAAATGTGAGTGATGTGAATGTTGTACAGCACACTTTTGGTTAGATAAACTGTATTTATTACCAAGCCCAGCTGCAGAGTTGAATACTTCATTACACAAGTATACAATACACCCGCTGCAAAATGTTTTGAACCCCAAGCTCTAGTTGTTTTGGTCCAATGCATTTCCGCAAATGAACCCGCATAATGTCCCGCTGCTAACTATTGCAGTGACACGGCATAGACTCCGTAGATAGGCTCAAAATAAACTTATTTATTTGTGAGACTCCTTGGACAATCAATTTTACAGCTGTTGTAATGCCACGGAAACACCACAAATACGAGGACTGTTCAAATATGAATGCAAGTAGAACGTTTTCTCATGCACTAATGCGAAAATCACCTGGCAATAAATATCACAGCGTAGAAAAACATTTTACCTATACATTGATACCAAACCTGTTAAAATCCGTCCACTTTAGCCATGTATATTGTTCGATAAACACTGTCTACTCTTGTATACTAATACAAAACATGGTTGGAAGAAGGTCAGAGTACGCCGTTGAAATACGGTCCTATATTAAGAATCGTTGTATTCTTGGTATACGGTGCAAAGACATTTTTGATGAAATATGTTCGGTTTATGGGCATAATGAAATGTCTTTTCCGACAGTTTTTGGTTGGTGTAAGAAATTCAGCTGTGGGCTAGGCTCAACAGAAGATGCACCACATGATCGTCAGCCGAAAAGAGCAACATCTGCCAAGATGGTTGCTAGAGTGAAAGAAATAGTTGCTACCGATGCACGATACACCACTAGGCAAATAGCTAGTATGGTTGGCATCTCATTAGGAGCAGCTCATACAATTCTGAGACGGGATTTGAAAATGAGAAAGCTCTGTGCTAGATGGATTCCCCATCTGTTGACAGATGAGCAGAAAAAGACACGCGTTCAGTGCGCCGAGAAGTTGCTTAAAAAGTTTCCAAATTACAATGCGCGGTCTTTCGCTAATGTCGTCACAGGTGACGAGACATGGGTTTAATTTTTTGAGCCAAAACAATTCAGAACAAAATATGGGCAACAAAGTATTGCAAAAGACCATGCATTGCAAAGCAGACCATGAGCGTCAAGAAGGTAATGTATGCCATATTCTTTTCAAATCAGGGCCCTGCTATTCAGGTTGCTGTGCCTAAAGGCAAATCTGTA
The DNA here is from genome assembly GCA_963580285.1 of Lucinisca nassula. NCBI lineage: Eukaryota > Metazoa > Mollusca > Bivalvia > Lucinida > Lucinidae > Lucinisca > Lucinisca nassula. The sequence continues at coordinate 106,188,909 of OY757018.1, read as the reverse complement.
AATGCGAAGTTTAACAAGAATAAAGTTCTTCGAAAATTGAAGAAATATTTCAAAGAAAGAAGACCCGCAACTGGTTTGGCCAGTGTCAGATTGCTACATGACAATGCGTCATCGCACAAGGCGTTCATTTAGCAAGACTATCTGAAGCAGGAAAAGGTTGTTGAACTCCCTCACCCCCCGTATTCCCCTGACCTTGACCCTTGTGATTTTTTTTTGTTCCCGCGGCTGAAAAAATACCTTTCTGGTCGAAAATTTGTACAGCGCAAGCACCTTGATTCTGCAATATTCCAGTGCCTTCATAGTATACCTCGAAAAGACTACCAAAATGCATTCAATGATTGGATCAGAAAGAAGACTGAAAGTTTGTATATCTGTTAAAAGGGAATACTTTGAGGGGACAAAATAAATTTTTCATCGAAATCTATCACTGAATCATTTTTATGTGCTTAGTTGCATTCATATTTGAACAGTCCTCGTACCCTGTGATCCTCCTGATTGGCACGTATCAGCGGTGTTCCTTTCACATTATGCCCTCCACTGTGCAGGTTAAAAAAAAATTTGTGGCAGGTATGATGCATACCAGCCTGTATAAATCATTATGGTGCAGGATTTGAAATTGCTGTATACAAAATTCCATGCGCAAATTCAGAACCTCTTAACAGATGCAATCGTTTCATCACTGGGTTGAAAGTGAATTTCTTGCTGGGGTATCGTCCCAGCCTCGGTGATCTGAGGGTTGCTTGTTTGATACTATTCGTTTTGCTGATTCAAGAAGGGCAATTGTCAGTTTCTGACAAAAGAATGAGCAATGTGTATTGAGGATGCCTAGGAAAAGTGGGGTGAGGTATTATAAAATAATACCAACACAACAAAATCACTGGCCTGTCAGTAAATTTTGATGCAGTTATAAGTTTCATATAGGCACAGTGTTCAATCTAGGCTGCGCCATTGCGCCCTGGGCCCGCTTTTTACACGAGGGGCGCACTAGAGATCATTAAATGGGCCAGTCGGGCGCAACTGTAGAATTTAGAGATTGTTTCTTCTGGAGTTCATTTTTGCGATTTTCTCGCGGTTTTTCGGCTGCCTGTTGCGTATATATTGTTGAGTTGATCAAAAACTGCATGTTGCCTGATCAAAATAACTTAGAAAAACATTTTGTTTCATCTGTTTAACAAGTAACAATTCTTATTTTTTATAAACCCAAATCAATGTTTTGTTTACTGGGGATGCGGTCATGTTCGGTATACTTGTGTGCGCCGGGCGGCTTACGCCAAATTCGTGTGCGCCGTGCGGCTTACGCTAAATAACCGGACCGAAATACCGCAATATACCGAGGCAGGCGCTATTTATTATAGAGTTCTTCTCTTCCAGAAATATTTTTAATGGCATTCATTCTAGATAAAACATGCATTTAGCACTTGGGCAAGACACTTTATCCAAATTGTTTTGTACTGGTTAAATGAGGTAATGAGCAAATGTGACCAACTCAGTATTAGAAGATGGATAGATAAACTAAATAGATTTTGTCTGTGCTGTTAAATTTGTTTTGTGTTCATTTTTATCTTACAGCTAAAAGCTTAAGATAAATCTGACAACTTTATATAGTATAATTTAAGGACCCCCTAAATTTCCAAATGGCCCCCTTTTCCAAGGCCCGTGGGCCCAGAGGGCCCCCAAACCCCAAATCCTGGATTGAACACTGTGGGCATTTCATTCGAAACTCTAACAGTACTTTCCGTTATAAATTTAGCTGTGGACATAGAGGATCATGCATGAGTATTCATGCATTATTGAATTTATTAAACAAGTTGAGGAAAAGTTATAAAATGCGAGGCTCTGCTGAGCATTTTATCCATTTTCCTCAATGAGTTTAATAGAATTTATTAAACAAGTTGAGGAAAACGGATAAAATGCAAGGCTGTGTCGAGCATTTTATCCATTTTCGTCAACAAGTTTAATAAAGTCAATAATACAGGAGCACGAATGCAAGATTCTGTTTATCATATGATAATTAAAACATTTAATTCACGATTTTTGTACAAAAAGTTGTCGGTATTCCATCATTAGTAAGTGCTATACCATTAAGGACGTCGTATGTGTAACGTTACGTGATGTATCTAACTAATTTGCATATTTAATCCACTAGTGGATTACCGAATTTATTACTAAGGTGTTATTACATTCTCAGGTACGACATCATATGTTAATTTGTTTTAGACAATTTCAACGGAATTTGTTTGGATAACTGTCTTAATATTGATTAACCCTTGTCCTGCTGAACACAAGATCCCCTGCCTTTGCCAACAGTGTAGATAATGATCTAATGGCTCTGATCATGATCTACACTGTTTGCCATGCAGTTTGTTAATTGAATGAATTTATTATATCAAGAAATTTGATTGGCAGATAGATGTGACCAAACTAATTTATTAAGCAGGATAATTATTAACCCTAATCCTGCTGAATATTTATACCCCCACAAATGAAATTTGGGGGGGTATATAGGAGTGAGCTTGTCGGTCTGTCGGTCGGTCGGTCTGTCGGTCGGTCGGTCTGTTGACTTGGTTTCCAGACGATAACTCAAAAAGCGCTTCACCGATTTTTATAATTTTTGGTACACTGATGTAACATCATAAAATACAGGTCAAGTTCGATTTCCACTACAATTCGTCAATTTTCGACATAGTTATGGCCCCTTTCAAGTGAAAAAATTGCAAAATGCCGCTGATGTACTATCAAGGCAGTTTTTGTGGGGGTATTCATCACCTTTAGTGATAGCTCTAGTTTAATCTGCCGCACCACACCCACTTTTGATTATCAACCAATCAGATTACTTGATGCAAATTATTGCAACAAATTCACAATGTGAATGACAAACAATGTAGATCCAGATCAGATGGCTTCTCCAGAAGCCATCTGATCTGGATCTACATTGTTTGAAAGACGAGGCATATCCGGGCTCAGCAGAACAAGGTTTAATCCTTTTTCACTCCTTTTGTTTCATGGTCACAGTTATTGAACCAATTAGAAAGTTCAGGTGCCCCACCAGCGCCAGCTGAGAAAATCGACGCTCTACCTGTTGTATCAGTGTCACAAGAGCAAGTTGGTAAGTATCTGTGTTTACCGATACGGGCCTCCGTGGCCTAGTGGATAAGAGCGCTGACTCTTAGTCATTAAGTCTCTCACCGCCGTAGGTTCGAGCCTCGCTCGGGCCACGTGTGAGACGCCAAGTTCTGCAACGGAAGGTCAGGTGGTTTTTCTCCGGGTACTCCGGTTTTCGCCCACCTCTGATTAACAATCGGCTCGATGTGAGTGAAATAATCTTGAAAGGGCCGTAAAACCCAAACCAAAAAAAAAAAAAATCTGTGTTTACCTGTTTTGTACTGAATGGTACCTTCCACCCCATATGTTGGAGGAGTCCATTTTGAAATTTAGGTCTTCCAGGTTGAGATGAATTAAGTGGAATGGATACACCTTTAGGGGATTGGTAGTCCCTATGTACTTTTAGCGCCCGGTTACCTTACAAAATCTATCAAGTCAAGACCTTTAGGGGAAGCAACTTCTCAGAAAGTATTTTTGTTTTCCATGTCAATAGGGGTCAACTCTTGAAGGAAAGAATTTGCTCCTCAGGAGCAAATTCTTTGCTTTAAGAGTTGACCCTTTTTCTGTTGGACAGTGCTTAAAGAAAAGCAAACAGAAAGTTCCGAAAGTTGTTTCCCTTGGAAAAATGGTGGAAAAATCTGCCAGGTGTTCCCATTCCCCTTAAGATATTGATATAAAAATGGTTGAACTGCAAACAGTGGCCCTGATCAGATGCCACATTCTGCGGTGTTTGGTCTGGGTCTGCACCGTTTTTTCAATGACCTGTTTTGGGGTTTCCCCCCATATAAAACTCCTCCATGGCCTAGTGCTAAAGAGTGCTGATTTGTGAATATAAGTCTCTCCCTGCTGTGGGTTCAAGTCACTCCTAACTTCTGCAATTGTAGTTCAGGTGGTTTCTCTCCTAGTAGTCTGGGTTTTGCCTGCTACTGTGAAAGATTGTGGAGCGTGATAGCTCAGTGGTTAGTGCACTTGCCTATTATGCTAGAGGTCCGGCTTCTACCCCCGGCAGTGTTGATAAAAATTTGGTGTCTGAACACGCTCCATTGGCATCATTGCAGGGATGAATGTCATAAAGTGCACTGTCCTTCAGTTCGGGACGTTAACGAAGCCCCCTGTGCAGGGAGAACCATCCCCTGCAGGTTAAAGAACCCTACCGTAATTACATGATTAGTGTGTAGGCTTTCATCCTGCAAAACTGGAGTGTATGTAATATACATCGTCTGTGTCCTCTCCTGGGGTTAAGGCAAAACTGGAAGAAAGAAAGAAGATTGGGTTAGTATAATATAAGTGAAATAATTATGATGGTCGTAAAAGCAAAATGAAAAAAATGTTACTATGTTGACTTTGACAAACGTGACATACCAGTAATTCCCTGCATTTTAATTGACCCCTTTCCTGCATCACTGTTGTGCATTTCATTGGCCAGCCTAGATAGTTTGAGCCATGACTTGATGTTTGAAATTTTAGTCACACCCACCTCAACACAACATGAAGGTTGGCAAAAATCGTTGACATTTCATGACTTGTCCTGCTGAATAAATTAATTTTGCCACACCCAATTCTGTCTATCAGCCAATCAAAATGCTTGATGCAAATTATTCCTAAATTAAATTAGAAACAAATTTGAGGTGAATTAACCCATTTAGTACCAGAAATCCCAAAGCGGGTACCCTGGCAAACAGTGCAGGCCCAGATCAGACGCCGCAGAACGCGGCGTCTGATCAGGGCCTCCACTGTTAGCTTAAAGTTCATTCATTTTCAAAATAAATTATGAAGAAAACACAACCTGACAGCCCTAAATCTTGAAATGGACTCCTGCTATATATAAGGAGGAAGATTCCATTTGGTACTAAAAGGGTTAAGGGAACTGGATACACCTTCAGGGGAAGCAACTTCTCCAAAAGTATTTTGGAAGGTCAGGTGACCCACCAGCACCAGCTGAGAAAATAGATGCTCTACCTGCTCTGGTTTGGTTAAGGCCTGACAAACCCACTGCCTGTCAGTCAGTCAGTCAGCCAGCCAGCCAGCCAGCCAGTCAGTGTGTTTGTCATGCATTAACCAAAAAACATAACCTTGGTTTTGTTATGCCTCCGCATCATATGATGCCGGGGCATATAGTTTTTCGGTTTTGCGTACGTGCGTACTTGCGTACGTGCGTACATGTGTACGTCCGTCTGTGTGTGTGTGTGTGTACGTAAGTATGTGATCCTGTAACCTCAGGTTAAGGTTTTTGTAACAGGTAGAGCCTGAACTTTTAGAACTCATATTTTCCTAACCATTCGATGGAACTGGTTCATCTTTGGTATGATGATAGATATAGGTCCAAAGTTTTATTAAGCAATACCCCCACCCATGCCTGTGACCTCAAGGTCAAGGTCACAGACTTAGAAATTTTCAATGTTAAAGACTCAGGTTAAGGTTTTTGTAACAGGTAGACCTGAACATTTTAGAACTTATATTTTCCAAACCATTTGATGGAATTGGTTCATATTTGGTATGATTATAGATATAGGTCCAAAGTTTTATTCAGCGATACCCCCACCCATACCCATGACCTCAAGGTCAAGGTCACAGACTTAGAAATTTTCCATGTTAAAGACTCCAGTTAAGTATTTGTACCTGGTAGAACCTGAACCTTTATGATGGCTTTGGTTCATATCATGATAGATATAGGTACAATGTTTTATTCAGCATTACCCCCACCCATGCCTATGACCTCAAGGTCAAGGTCACAGACTTAGACAATTTTAATGTTAAAGATTTGAAAGAGCTCAAATTTTCCAAACCATATTATGGATTTGGCTTATATATGCTATGATGATAGATACAGGTCCAAATGTTTATTTGGCAATACCCCCACTCATGCCTATGGCTTCAAGGTCAAGGTCACAGACTTAGAAGTTTTAAATTACATATTTTAAGAGTTGATATTTTCCAAATCGTGTGATGGATTGAGTTTATATTTGGTATGATGTTAGATACCTGTCCATTTTATTCAGTGATACCCCCACCATGCCCATGAGCTCAAGGTCAAGGTCACAGACTTAGAAATTTTTAATTACATATTTTAGGAGTTTATATTTTCCAAATCGTATGATGAATTAAGTTTATATTTGGTATGATGATTGATACTGGTCCAATACCCCCACCCATTCACGTGCCCTAAAGGTCAAGGTCACAGACAAAGAGATTTTTTATTTAAAGTTTATTAAGACCTCATACTCACCAAAACGTATAGATTTGCTTTTTATTTGGTATGATGATAGCTACAGGTCCAAAGTTGTATATACCCCCACCCCTGACCTCAAGGTCAAGGTCACAGACTTAGTCTTATTATGCTTTTAAAGTTTTAGGGCTCATATTTATAGATTGGCTTCGTATTTGGAATGATGATAGATACAGGTCCCAAGTCTCATTTACTTATACCATCAACCCTGCCCATGACCTCAAGGTCAAGGTCACACACTTAGAAAATTTTGTTGCAACATGGATTTTCGGGGTTTGGCGGGGGCATCTGTGTCGTCTGGACACATTTCTAGTTTTGTTTGTTTGATTTGAGGTTTAACATCCCGTCAACACTGTATAGGTCATTTTGGAGACGTTGCTTCCAGTTTTGTGGGACTTTTACCCGACATTGAGATGAAATGACATCTCAAGCCCTGTCGCCCAACGAAACCAATAGGGTTTATAAGCATGGACGGACTGACTCGCACCGCTTTGCCTGGGCAGACTTAGACCCTCTAAGCTGTTTACCAGTGCTCTTGTGCAGTCGGTTTCAGCTCTGCGTGGAAGCATCATGCAGCCCATCTATTTCTTCAAGCCCCGATGGGCGGGGGCTGACCTAACCTTGGTCATAACTTAAAAGTATTTGACCTACTCTCAGGAAACTTCACACATATTCTTACCATCACAAGACCTACATTCTGACAAAAGGCCAAAATTAATTGCTTTTGTCTGTTTGATTGTTAGCCTTAACCAAATCACTTCTCAGTCATAACATCAAAAGTATTTGGCCTAATCTAATGGAACTTAACACACATACTTATTACCACAAGACCTACATTCTGACAAAGAGCCATAACTATATTGCTTTTGTGTGTGTGTTTGACACGCCTTAACCAAAAAGCATAACCTCATTCACAAGTTTTTGGCCTGCTCTAATGAAACTTCACACACATACTTACCATCTTATTAGCTATTCCATAATGATCCAAAGTATTGGGACAGACAGGCCTACGCAAACAGTGCAGACCCAGATCAGACGGCTCCTGAAGGAGCAGTCTGATCAGGGTCTACACTGTTTGCAATTCCGTCTGAACCTTCTGGACTCCTTTTCTATTGTGAAATAAATTTGTTAAAATTTGAGGAGAATTACAACAAGTCCTCAAGGTATCTGAATTTTTAGGATTTTTACGGTATGTATAAACTTGTATCATCCCTTTTTGACAGCATTATGTGGGGTTTTCTGATGTAGTCAGTGATCTAGTTATTCTTGTTATGCTTCTTATCCAGAGATATTTATGCAATATATTTTGTTGTTGTACTCACAGTTACATGTATATGTTTTTACCAAGTTTCAGCCATTCAGTACATATACACTTTACTGTGTCGTTCAGTATGTATTTGTATATATGCCGGCCTTGGTAGCTCAGTTGGATGCGCGTCTGACAGGTGATCAGGAGGTCACGGGTTCGATACCTGCCGGGGTCGGCAACATTCTTTCGTGGAGATTGATCATGAAATCTTTTCTATGGTCATTCTCTCCCTTCTGCTGATTCAAGAAGGGCAGTTGTCAGTTTCTGGCGAAAGAATGTGCAATGTACTGGTTAACTGCTTACGTATAAGCTTGGCCAGGAAAAGTGTGGATAGGTAAACTGACCGGCTCAAAAATGACCTAAAATAGTGTTGACTGGGCCGTTAAAATCCAATACAAACAAACAAACAAACAAATGTACTTGTATATAAGCATGTACCGACACAACTGAACATGGTATGGTGAAAGCATGATGTCAACAGGGGGATTCGGTTGTATGTTTTATTTGAGGTTTAACATCCCTGTCAGCACTATTTAGGTCATTTTGGAGACATTTCCAATTTTGTGGGACTTTTATCAGACATAGTCTGAAATGACATCTCAAGCCCTGCCGCCTAATGAAACCATATGGACGGTCCGACACACTACTTTTCCTGGGCAGGCTTAGGCCTCCTAAGCAGATTATCAGTACTCATGTGCTGTTGGTTTCAACTCTGCATGGAAGCAATATGCAGCTCAATCTATTTCTCTAAGCCCCGATGTGCGGGCGGCCCGTCAACAGGTGGAACATATGAGAAAACATATTTTTAAGGCTGGCACGATTAATCATACAATCGATTACTCCGTCGATAAACTACACAAAAATAATTATTATTTCTGATTTGCTTGAAATGGATTGTTTGATATGTACAATTTATTTCCCAAAGTTGTGCCTGAAAGAGCTGGATGAGTAGCAAACAGTGCAGACCCAGATGAGACGTCGCATTCTGCGGCGTCTCATCTGGGTCTACATTGTTTGCTCAGACCTGTCAGTTCAAATACATATGGTAAAGTGCAACATATAGTAAGAGTCATGCTCAGACAGAAAGCCAGGCAGGTAAAATTAAGACCAAATCTTCCGTGATTACTAATCGATTAGCGATCACAATGGCAGGACTGATAATTGATCATCTTATCTGCTCCGATTAGCCAGCCCTACATACTTTAATTATTCATCTTTTTTTTTCTACAGATAAAGTGCTACAATGCTCAGTTTGTATGGATGATTTCAAATTAAAAGAGGAAGTGAGAAAGTTACCCTGTGATCATCATTTTCACACAGATTGTATAGTTCCTTGGTTAAAAATGGTAGGTGAAACTGTCAGAGAGATGCATTTTTAACGCATGCCCTGCTGTATAAATTAGTTGAGCCACACATTTTTTCACTTTCGACCAATCAGATAAGATTACTTGGTATAATTATTCCTAAAAATTCGCGAAATGATTGTCAAACAGTGTAGATACTGATCAGATGGCTTCGTCAGAAGCCAGCTGATCTGAATCTACAATGTTTGCAAAGATTGTATAGTTCCTTGGCTAGAAATGGTAGGTGAAACTGTCAGAGAGATGCATTTTTAACCCTTGCCCTGCTATATAGATAATTGAGCCACACTCTTTATCACTTTCAACCAATCAGATAAGATTACTTGATGTAGATGTAATTTTTCCTAAAAATTCAAGAAATGATTGTCAAACAGTGTAGCTACTGATCAGATGACTTCTTCAGAAGCCATCTGATCTGTATCTGCACTGTTTGCAAAGATTGTATAGTTCCTTAGTTAAAAATGGTAGGTGAAACTGTCAGAGAGATGTATTTTAACCCTTGCCCTGTTGTATAAATTATTTGAGCCACACCCTTTTTCACTTTCAACCAATCAGATAAGATTATTCCTTAAAATTAAAATGAATGTCAAACTGTAGATACTGATCAGATGGCTTCTTCAGATTGAAGTAGAAGCCTCCGTGGTGTAGTCTTTACGCTACTCGCGGTGTAAACCAGGGGTCGCACTTATCCAGACTTTCGGATGAGTCTGTAAACCGAGTTCCCGTCTCCGTATGACCTTAGCTGTTGGTGGGATGTAAAACTCAAACACTCACTCTTCAGATTGAAGAAGCCATCTGATCTGTATCTACACTGTTTGCAAAGGTAGATCATATCCTGGTTCAGCAGGAGAGGGATAAGAAGAAAAAGTGTAATGGTAATGAAAATTACATGATGAAAGAAACTGTGCTATATATCACCGGCAAATGATCTTGGTCCAGTTGCTCAAAAATAAGTGTCACTAGTTAATGTGTGGTTAAAACTTTGATCATTTAATATGGCAAATATGCTGATATTTTTGCCGAAAAAAAATATGAGCAGCTTTTGCAGATGCAAAAGCTGCTCACATTTTTTCAGCAAAAATGCCAGGATTTTAGATAGTAGTATACTTGCTAGAAGAGTTAACAATTTGACCACTAACATACTTGTTAAGCTAACAATGCTTTGTACAACTGGGCCCCAGGTTGTTCAAGCTTCGTTAGCTTAACGAGCTCGTTTGTGGTCAAATTGTTAAATGCTCTAGTCAGAACAATATCTAATTCAGTGATGTTTATGCTGAAAAAATGTGGGCAGCTGCTCATTTTTATGCCCCCGCCATTCGAAGAATGGTGGAAAGGGCATATAGCGTTGCCCCTGTCCGTCCGTGCGTCCGTCCGTGCGTCCGAAACTTAAACGCAGTCAATAACTTCCTTATTTCTTGATGGATTTTAAAATTACTCGGCAGAAATGTTAACCATCATGAGATGACGTGTCAGGTGCAAAACCCAGGTCCGTACCTCCAAGGACAAGGTCATACTTAGAGGTCAATGGTCAAAAAAAGGGTCCGAAACTTAAACGCAGTCAATAACTTTCTTATTTCTGGATGGATTTTGAAATTACTTTGGAGAAATGTTAACCATCATGAGTCGATGTGTCACGTGCAAAATCCAGGTCTGTACCTCCAAGGTCAAGGTCATACTTGGAGGTCAAAGCTCAAAGAAAGGGTCCGAAACTTAAACGCAGTCAATAACATTCTTATTTCTGGATGGATTTTGAAATTACTTTGTAGAAATGTTAACCATCATGAGTTGATGTGTCACATGCAAAATCCAGGTCCGTACCTCCAAGGTCAAGGTCATACTTGGAGGTCAAAGGTCAAAAAAGGGTCCGAAACTTAAACACAGCCAATAACTTACTTATTATACCCCCGGCATACGAAGTATGCCATGGGGGTATATAGTTTTTGTCTTTTCCGTCTGTCCGTAAACAATTATTTTGTGTCAAAGATATCTCAGGAACTGCTTCACATAGAAACTTGAAATTTTGCACACATGATCAGTATGACTACTTGTATTGTGGGAAAGAAAATAAGGGCCAAGGGGTCAGGCCTTTTAGAGTTATTTCCCTTTGTAGTTTTTGTAAACAATTATTTTGTGTCAAAGATATCTCAGGAACTGCTTCACATAGAAAATTTTGCACACATGATCAGTATGACTACTTGTATTGTGGGAAAGAAAATAAGGGCCAAGGGGTAAGGCCTTTTAGAGTTATTTCCCTTTGTAGTTTTTGTAAACAATTATTTTGTGTCAAAGATATCTCAGGAACTGCTTCACATAGAAACTTGAAATTTTGCACACATGATCAGTATGACTACTTGTATTGTGGGAAAGAAAATAAGGGCCAAGGGGTCAGGCCTTTTAGAGTTATTTCCCTTTGTAGTTTTTGTAAACAATTATTTTGTGTCAAAGATATCTCAGGAACTGCTTCACATAGAAACTTGAAATTTTGCACACATGATCAGTATGACTACTTGTATTGTGGGAAAGAAAATAAGGGCCAAGGGGTCAGGCCTTTTAGAGTTATTTCCCTTTGTAGTTTTTGTAAACAATTATTTTGTGTCAAAGATATCTCAGGAACTGCTTCACATAGAAACTTGAAATTTTGCACACATGATCAGTATGACTACTTGTATTGTGGGAAAGAAAATAAGGGCCAAGGGGTCAGGCCTTTTAGAGTTATTTCCCTTTGTAGTTTTTGTAAACAATTATTTTGTGTCAAAGATATCTCAGGAACTGCTTCACATAGAAACTTGAAATTTTGCACACATGATCAGTATGACTACTTGTATTGTGGGAAAGAAAATAAGGGCCAAGGGGTCAGGCCTTTTAGAGTTATTTCCCTTTGTAGTTCTTGCTGTTTAATAGTGTATATTTTTATTTTGTGTCAAAGATTTCTCAATAACTACTGTACATAGAAACTTGAAATTTTGCAAACATGATCAGTATGACTAGTTGTATTGTGGGAAAGAAAATAAGGGCCAAGGGGTCAGGCCTTTTAGAGTTATTTCCCTTTGTAGTTTTTGTAAACAATTATTTTGTGTCAAAGATATCTCAGGAACTGCTTCACATAGAAACTTGAAATTTTGCACACATGATCAGTATGACTACTTGTATTGTGGGAAAGAAAATAAGGGCCAAGGGGTCAGGCCTTTTAGAGTTATTTCCCTTTGTAGTTTTTGTAAACAATTATTTTGTGTCAAAGATATCTCAGGAACTGCTTCACATAGAAACTTGAAATTTTGCACACATGATCAGTATGACTACTTGTATTGTGGGAAAGAAAATAAGGGCCAAGGGGTCAGGCCTTTTAGAGTTATTTCCCTTTGTAGTTTTTGTAAACAATTATTTTGTGTCAAAGATATCTCAGGAACTGCTTCACATAGAAACTTGAAATTTTGCACACATGATCAGTATGACTACTTGTATTGTGGGAAAGAAAATAAGGGCCAAGGGGTCAGGCCTTTTAGAGTTATTTCCCTTTGTAGTTCTTGCTGTTTAATAGTGTATATTTTTATTTTGTGTCAAAGATTTCTCAATAACTACTGTACATAGAAACTTGAAATTTTGCAAACATGATCAGTATGACTAGTTGTATTGTGGGAAAGAAAATAAGGGCCAAGGGGTCAGGCCTTTTAGAGTTATTTCCCTTTGTAGTTTTTGTAAACAATTATTTTGTGTCAAAGATATCTCAGGAACTGCTTCACATAGAAACTTGAAATTTTGCACACATGATCAGTATGACTACTTGTATTGTGGGAAAGAAAATAAGGGCCAAGGGGTCAGGCCTTTTAGAGTTATTTCCCTTTGTAGTTTTTGTAAACAATTATTTTGTGTCAAAGATATCTCAGGAACTGCTTCACATAGAAACTTGAAATTTTGCACACATGATCAGTATGACTACTTGTATTGTGGGAAAGAAAATAAGGGCCAAGGGGTCAGGCCTTTTAGAGTTATTTCCCTTTGTAGTTCTTGCTGTTTAATAGTGTATATTTTTTTATTTTGTGTCAAAGATTTCTCAATAACTACTGTACACAGAAACTTGAAATTTTGCAAACATGATCAGTATGACTAGTTGTATTGTGGGAAAGAAAATAAGGGCCAGGGTGTCAGGCCTTTTAGAGTTATTTCCCTTTGTAGTTCTTGCTGTTTAATAGTGTATATTTTTATTTTGTGTCAAAGATTTCTCAATAACTACTGTACATAGAAACTTGAAATTTTGCAAACATGATCAGTATGACTAGTTGTATTGTGGGAAAGAAAATAAGGGCCAAGGGGTCAGGCCTTTTAGAGTTATTTCCCTTTGTAGTTTTTGTAAACAATTATTTTGTGTCAAAGATATCTCAGGAACTGCTTCACATAGAAACTTGAAATTTTGCACACATGATCAGTATGACTACTTGTATTGTGGGAAAGAAAACAAGGTCCAAGGGGTCAGGCCTTTTAGAGTTATTTCCCTTTGTAGTTCTTGCTGTTTAATAGTGTATATTTATACCCCCGGCATACGAAGTATGCAATGGGGGTATATAGTTTTTGTCTTTTCCGTCTCTCTGTCCGTAAACAATTATTTTGTGTCAAAGATATCTCAGGAACTGCTTCACATAGAAACTTGAAATTATGCACACATGATCAGTATGACTACTTGTATTGTGGGAAAGAAAATAAGGGCCAAGGGGTCAGACCTTTTAGAGTTATTTCCCTTTGTAGTTCTTGCTGTTTAATAGTGTATATTTTTATTTTGTGTCAAAGATTTCTCAATAACTACTGTACATAGAAACTTGAAATTTTGCAAACATGATCAGTATGACTACTTGTATTGTGGGAAAGAAAATAAGGGCCAAGGGGTCAGGCCTTTTAGAGTTATTTCCCTTTTAGTTCTTGCTGTTTAATAGTGTATATTTTTATTTTGTGTCAAAGATTTCTCAATAACTACTGTACATAGAAACTTGAAATTTTGCAAACATGATCAGTATGACTACTTGTATTGTGGGAAAGAAAATAAGGGCCAAGGGGTCAGGCCTTTTAGAGTTATTTCCCTTTGTAGTTCTCTGTCTTTGTGTCCGTAAACAATTATTTTGTGTCAAAGATATCTCAGGAACTGCTTCATATAGAAACTTGAAATTTTGCACACATGATCAGTATGACTACTTGTATTGTGGGAAAGAAAATAAGGGCCAAGGGGTCAGGCCTTTTAGAGTTATTTCCCTTTGTAGTTCTTGCTGTTTAATAGTGTATATTTTTATTTTGTGCCAAAGATTTCTCAATAACTACTGTACATAGAAACTTGAAATTTTGCAAACATGATCAGTATGACTAGTTGTATTATGGGAAAGAAAATAAGGGCCAAGGGGTCAGGCCTTTTAGAGTTATTTCCCTTTGTAGTTCTGTATATGCAAAGAAGCTTTTGACATTGCTATTTTCAGCTGAGGTGATGGCACTGGCCGGGGGTATACGTGCCCCACTGGGCACTTTTGTCTAGTTTTTGGATGGATTTTGAAATTATTTTGAAGAAATGTTAACCATCATGAGACAATGTGTCACGTGCAAACCCAGATCCGTACCTCCAAGGTCATACTTGGAGGTCAAATGGCATAAAAAGGGTCCAAAACTTAAACACTGTCAATAACTTTCTGTGGATGAATACGAACATAGACCTATTTTTGGGCGGGGGCATCCGTGTCCTATGGACGCATTTCTAGTTTTTCAGCAGAAGTATTAGCATATTTGCCATATTAAATGATCAGTTTTAATGATTAATTGTGACGTCGTTAGTTTTGAAAACTGGTCCCTGATGTGCTGATGCAGTTTGATCAGCGCCTTCCCCCATCCATATGATGAATTAATGGACCCCCATAGGTCCAGATTATAAGCGCCCCCGCCCATAGGGCCTTGAAGAAATATATGGGCTGCATGATGCTTCCACGTAGAGCTGAATCGGACCCGCACACTAGTACTGGTAAACCGCTTAGAGGATCTAAGCCTGTCCAGGAACCGCGGTTCGAGGCGGACCCTCCATGCTAATAAACCCTATTGGTTTCATTGGGCGACAGGGCTTGAGATGTCATTATACACCCACAAATGAAATTTGGGGGGGTATATAGGAGTGAGCTTGTCTGTCTGTTGATCGGTCGGTCTGTTGACTTGGTTTCCAGACGATAACTCAAAAAGCGCTTCACCGATTTTTATAATTTTTGGTACACTGATGTAACATCATAAAATACAGGTCAAGTTCGATTTCCACTACAATTCGTCAATTTTCGACATAGTTATGGCCCCTTTCAAGTGAAAAAATTGCAAAATGCCGCTGTTGTACTATCAAGGCAGTTTTTGTGGGGGTATTCATCACCTTTAGTGATAGCTCTAGTTTCATCTCAATGTCGGGTAAAAGTCCCACAAAATTGGAAGCAACGTCTCCAAAATGACCTTTACAGTGTTGACGGGGACGTTAAACCTCAAATCAAACAAACAAACAAAAGGATTATGGGGAGAAGTGAGGATAAATTAAGGGATGATTTTTCCCTAATAGTCTTCAAAAACCTATGTTGTGGGTACTTGTTAGAATTGCCTTATTAAGGCAGTTCTAACAAGTACCCACAACATAGGTTTTTATGAGAAATAAGAAAAATGAGTGACCAGCAAAGACTCAGAAGAATTCTTGAGCGACCAGCAAAGACTCAAATCAGCCTGCGCATCCGCGCAATCTGATCAGAGCCTTCGCTGATCGCATGGGCTTTCTGTAGCCCTCGGGCTAGCCAAAGGGTGATAAGCTTAAACTCTTGCCATACTGTATGGATATATAGGCCAATCTGAGTCGTTGCTGGTGGAACAGGTCTTATTGTAGGTTTTGTCTTGCGCTGGCTCAAATGATCTTTTCTAACTTGATATCAAATGACACTAATCTGGTATTCTGTTTATAAGTTAATCCCCTTGTACACTTTTACAGTTTCGCAAATTTTTGCAGTGGTGCAGTTCATAGAAGTGCAATATCGCGTTGACCTGAGATAGCATATCTTTATCAGGTCAAGGTGTTACAATGTAATTAATATAGGGGGTAACTGATAAAACACATTTTCTTGTGGCATGCCTTATAAGCTCACTGAAGGCTCAGTGATGAGCTCATAGTATGTCAGGGCTCTGTTGTCTGTCTGTCTGTATTGTATATCAACATTTTCAAACATCTCCTCTGAAACCACTGTGCCAATTGAAGTCTAATTTCATTGGATTTGGGAATGAAAGTTTGTGGCCTCTATCTCTGGATGACCAACATGGCCAACATGCCCATATAAGGTAAACACCTTCAAAAATCTTCTCCAGCACCACTTGGTAGATTTTCATGAAACTTTGTAAGTAGCATTAGGGACCCAAGACAATCATAGCTTATTCAAGCCTTGGATGACCTTGACCTGTTTTGGGTCAAGGTCAAATTTGGTTGCATAGACTTTAGTACGGGAAGAAGCCAAAACTAAATACATGTATTTTTCTGAAACTATTGAAGTGAGTGATCTGAAAATTGGTAGATGCAGTTAGCTAAATAAGTAAATGAAACTATGAGGGTTGTTCAGTATTTAACTGGCCTAACTTTGTTACTGGCCCGTGGCAAATGCATGCATTTCACATACATGTATCATACTTCAATGCCTTATACGTGGTTACACAAAATTTTATCGTTCTGCCTAGTACTTGTAGTCCCAGCGAGGTAAAATAACATTGCAGGGGTCAGTGTTGCCTAATTTTCTTCACAAATTGAATACAGACCAGTGATGAGATACCTCATCACGAAAACACGCCCACTTTTATATAGTAAAACTGGGATTTCCGGGGGTATACCTTATTTTTCTTATTTCTGCTCTAAAATATAGATTGTGGGTACTCCTTAGAACCGCCTCAGTGAGGCGGTTCTAACGAGTGCCCACAATCTATATTTTGAGCAGAAATAAGAAAAATATCACACAATCTTTCATCCTAAAATTTTCATTTTTTCGGCGATAAAGGTGGCAATGTATTTGTATAGGCGTGTTTGCGTAATGTGTTTTTGAAACAGAAGACAAACCAGAAATTTATGAGGAATTGTGTGAAGTTTGTGAAAAGACTGCTCCTTTATATTCAACGGTAAAAAAATGGGTGGCTGATTTTAACCCTTTTTGTACCAAATGGAATCTTCCTCCAGTGTATATAGCAGGAGTTTATTTCAAAATTTAGGGATGTCAGGTTGTGTTTTCATGAAAATTTATTTGGAAAATGACTGAACTTTTAGCAAACAGTGGAGGCTCTGATCAGACGCCGCATTCTGCGGCGTCTGATCTGGGCCTGCACTGTTTGCCAGGGTACCCGTTTTGGGGTTTCTGGTACTAAATGGGTTAAACATGGTCTGTAACATTGGAACACATGTACCATAGTGGAAGACCTGTGAATGCTGCTGATGATGTCACTAGAGAAGGGAACATGTAAAGTAGGACAGGCAAATGAAAGTTTCAGAAATGGCTAGAAGATTGGAGATTTCTGAGGGTGGCATTTTTACCATGTTACATGAAATGCTGGGCATGAGGAAGCTTTCAGCATGTTGGGTGCCAAAATGCCTTAGTGAAGAACATCGGGCTGTCTGAGTGTCCATGTCTGAATCACTTTTGGAAAGATATGATTCTGATCTAGTAGACTTTCTTGAAAGAATTATCACCGGGGATGAAACTTGGATCCATCACTATGATACTGAGACTAAACAGCAGAGTAAACAATGACCGGTTCACATTTCACCACATCCAAAGAAATTCAAGGCTCAGCCTTCAGTCACTTCAACTGTGTTTTGGGATAGCAAGGGGATTCTGTTTGTGGACTAATTACCTAATGGCCAGACTATTAATGGAGACTACTCTCCAACTTTGATGGCTTGAACACCTTTCGGACAGCGAAAATCTGTTCGAGACAGGCAGTTCGAGCCACTGAGGGTAACTGCCAGGAGGTATAAAGGGATTAATTTTGGGACGTCTTTTCGGTGTTCCATAATAAAATGTATGCTGTGTGTACTTATTAGAATAGCCTCATTGAGTACACACAGCATACATTAGCAATATAAAAGACTAAAATCTCCTAAATTATCCCCCACTAATTCTTATGTAGAGGATTTTGCTAGGGGCTCAAGAATGGGTTCGACTCATCCGTGGTAAACGAGCCATCGGTGTTCGAGCCATCGAAGTTCTACTGTGTTATGTTTATTAGGGCCCCGCACTGAAAGTGTGGGTGCCCTATAGTAATCACTCTGTCCGTCCGCTGTCTGTCCATCTGTCCGTCCACAAATTTTCCTACTCCTCTGATAGCGCTGCCGGGGCCCAAGTCAGTTTCACTGACAGCTCTAGTATTTTGGACAGTTTAGATGCATCTATAGTACAGAAAAGGCATGGAAAAATTACAAAAGGATTTCAATGCTAGAGTTTATACTCACAAAGTTTCTGTGGATGCTATGAAGAGGAATTTATTCAAACCCTGACCCCACCCACCCTATTCTATTGAATCGTCAATGTCGTTGGTTTTCTGGATTTCAAAGGCTTTGAAGTTTTGGGGGAAAATTTTGCCGTTTAGAGTTCTGATGAATTACATGCACCAAATTTTTATCCCATACTTTTGAGTGAAAAAAGTGTGTGTTATGTACGGCAAAATACGGTATATACAAAAAGATCCTGTAAAAACAGTTTTTTAACCTTTTAAGCTTTACACTTTGAACAGGCCTCCTAGCAAAACCTGTAAAACCTATAATAACCTATAATTTTGTGCCAAACCTATAAAACCTTTATTTTGTTCATAAAACCTATAAAAAGCCTGTATTTTCGTGAAAAAAACCTATATTTTTCACTTATTGAACCTTCTTGCGACTCAAACCTAACTTTTCTTCAAAATGCACCACTATTTTTAGCTCACCTGTCACGTAGTGACAAAGTGAGCTTTTGTGATCACTTTTTGTCCGTCGTCAGTGCGTCCGTCCGTGCGCCGTCGTCAGTGCGTCCGCCCGTGCGTCAGTGCGTCCGTAAACAATTTCAAATAAGTATATCTCTAATACCACATGGCCAATCTTGATCAAATTTCAAGTGAAGCATCATCAGGTAGGGGGAAAGGCTGCATAAGGTTTTTGGGCTGATCAGATTGGAATTCTGGTTGACATGGCAACATATAGCTCCCATAGACTTATAATGGAAAACTCCAAAAAGCTTCTTCTCTGAAATCACAGGGCCCAGAGCTGAGATATTTAGCATGTAGCAAAGGCAAGTGGTCACCCACATAAATCCTGCCAATCATGCTCCTGGGGTCCAAATGGGCCACACCCCGGGGCCCCTTAGCTCCCATAGACTCATAATGGGAAAAAAAAGCTTCAAAAATCTTCTTCTCTGAAACCACAGGGCCCAGAGCTTAGATATTTAGCATGTAGCAACGGCATGTGGTCACCTACAAAATTCCTGCCAATCATGTCCCTGGGGTCCAAACGGGCCACGCCCCAGGGCCCCTTAGTTCCTATAGACTCATAATGGAAAAAAGCTCCAAAAAGCTTCTCTGAAACCACAGGGCCCAGAGCTGAGATATTTAGCATGTAGCAAAGGCAAGTGGTCACCTACATAAATCCTGCCAATCATGCTCCTGGGGTCCAAATGGGCCACACCCCGGGGCCCCTTAGCTCCCATAGACTCATAATGGGAAAAAAAAGCTTCAGAAATCTTCTTCTCCGAAACCACAGGGCCCAGAGCTTAGATATTTAGCATGTAGCAATGGCAAGTGGTCACCTATATATTTCCTGATAATCATGCCCCTGGGGTCCAAATGGGCCACGCCCTGGGGCCCCTGAGCTCCCATAGACTCCTAATGGAAAAAAGCTTCAAACATCTTCTAATCTTCTCTGAAACCACAGGGCCCAGAGCTCCGATATTTAGCATGTAGCAACAGCAAGTGGTCATATAATAAATCCTGCCAATCATGCCCCTGGGGTCCAAATGGGCCACACTCTGGGGCCCCTTAGCTCACATAGACTCCTGATGGAAAAAAAGCTCCAAAAATCTTCTTCTCTGAAACCACAGGGCCCAGAGCTTAGATATTTAGCATATAGCAACCGCAAGTGGTCACCTACATAAATCCTGCCAATTATGCCCCTGGGGTCCAAATGGGCCACGCCCCGGGCCCCTTAGCTCCCATTGACTCTTAATGGAAAAAAAGATTAAAAAATCTTCTTCTCTGAAACCACAGGGCCCAGAGCTTAGAAATATAGTATGTAGCAATGGGAAGTGGTCACCTACATAAATCCTGCCAATCATGCCCCTGGGATCCAAATTGGCCACGCCCCAGGGCCCCTTAGCTCCCATAGACTCCTAATGAAAAAAAGTTTCAAAAATCTTCTCCTCTGAAACCACAGGGCCCAGAGCTTAGATATGTAGCAGGTAGCAAAGGCAAGTGGTCACCTACATATATCCTGCCACTCATGCCCCTGGGGTCCAAATGGGCCACGCCCCGGGGCCCCTTTGCACCCATAGACTCCTAATGGAAAAAAAGCTTCAAAAATCTTCTTCTCTGAAACCACAGTGCCCAGAGCTTAGATATTTAGCATGTAGCAACGGTAGGTGGTTACCTACATAAATCCTGCCGATCATGCCCCTTGGGTCCAAATGGGCCACGCCCCGGGGCCCCTTAGCTCCCATAGACTCCTAATGGAAAAAAGCTTCAAAAATCTTTTTCTCTGAAACCACAGGGCCCAGGTCACCTACATAAATCCTGTTAATCATGCCCCTTGGGCCAGAATTTGCCACACCCATGGCCCATTAGCTACCATGGATGGACTTAAATGGGAAAAAAACTTAAAATGGAAAAAAAAAAACTTGAAAAATATTCTTCTGTGAAACCATAAGGCCCAGAGCTTAAGTATTTAGCATGTAGCAACATGGAGTTGTTGCCTACATGAATCCTGCCTGAGTCTTGCCCCTGGGGTTCAAATTGGCCAAATCCTGTGGCTTCTTAACTCCAATAAACTTATAATGGAAAAAAAAAAGCTTTAAAAATCTTCTTCTCTGAAACCATGAAGGACGGACCTTAGATATTTAGTATATAGCAACATAAAATGGTCGCCTACATAAATCCTGCCAACCATGCCCTTTGGGTCAAAATTGACCTATGGACTTATACTGGAAAAAAAAATAAAAATCTTCTTCTCCAAAGCCATAAGGCCCAGAGCTCAGATATTTAGTATGTAGCAATGTCAAGTGGTCTCCTACACTTATGATTTTCTGGTACACAGGTGAGCGATATAGGGCCATTGGGCCCTCTTGTTTACTTTTTAGTCCCATAAAAAGTGATGAAAACTGTCAAGAAATTGTTTTTTTTTTCTTCACTCCCTTCGCTGCCTCGGACTTTGTAAAATTTAGATCAACTTTATTTGAGTAATTGTGGCACAAAACTTCATCAAATATTTTTTCTTCAGTTTTAAATCTTTATGGAAGTTTGAAATACTCTTTTTTTAACCTGTATTTGTATTGAAAAACCTGTAAATAACCTATATTTTGAGTAAGAAGAACCTATATAAAAACCTATATTTTCAAAGTGGGCCACTAGGAGGCCTGTTTGAATATCAGAGTTTATGTACAACAAAATCTTTTAAGTTTTTTTTTTAATAGAAGCCAGTCATGTTGACTAAGCTTTCTTGGCTTTTGTTCTAATAACCCTTATGATGCCGAGAAAAACTACATCAGAAAATGTCTGCTTATATCATCAGCTGATTTTTTTTTTCAAACTTTTAAAAATGTTTTTGCATACAGGCAAACCGTGTGGTTCCAGATCAGACTGCTCCTGCAGGAACAGTCTGATTTGGGTCCACACTGTTGGCCAAAAATTACTTTTAAGGTAACCAGCAAATGGCAAACCAGACGACAGTTGTCGTGATTGGCATTTTATGGGTTAGGACATTAATAGTTTTGTTGTTGTTCTTTCTGCCACCAGTAAGCTGTAATCCGACTGTTGTTTTTCCTTGGAATATTCTGTATTGTTTTTGCTTTTTTTTTCTACCTCTGCCCAATTGACCCATTTTGTATGGGACACCTCAAAACCAGATACACCCCAACCTCTTTATAACACTATTAATGGGGACCAAAACAGAAACTGTTAGTTAAACAACCGTGTTATATCCAAACAAAAATGTATAGATTATATAGAAAAATGACCATTTTTGGTTATTTTTTATGCCCCCGCCATTCGAAGAATGGTGGAAAGGGCATATAGTGTTGCCCCTGTCCGTCCGTCCGTTCATCCGGATGTCCGTCCATGCGTCCGAAACTTAAACACAGTCAATAACTTCCTTATTTCTTGATGGATTTTAAAATTGCTCGGCAGAAGTGTTAACAATCATGAGACGACGTGTCACGTGCAAAACACAGGTTCGTACCTCCAAGGTCAAGGTCATACTTACCGTAAAAATTCGGCTATAAGACGAGGATTTTTCCCTCCAAAATGAGCCAAAAAAAATGACCCCGTCTTATAGCCGAGGTCATGGACTGCAGGCTTTTTTCCGGCAATGTTCGACGAAGACCAGGCATACGGAAAAAGCCGATCGGAGATTTTTGAATTGATATAAATCGTCGCCCACAAACCACCGCTACGATTTTTCTACACGCGATCGGTAAATAACGTAATCCGACGCCATTGCCCCCACACGTGTTTAATGTCATTGCGTGTATCTCTTTCATAAAAAAAAATGTTTGGAACCGGTAAAAAATATTTTCCCGATAGCTAAGCGGTTGTGAATAGAGGTGGATAGAAAATCATTGCTTTGCACAGCTCCCGAATTATCCCCAGAAGCTCCGTGTCAATCACCAATAACAGCGTTTGACTTTTCCCGCCAACGTTTGCTATTTGGCGCCAAAACATAACCATTCATGAGATCGTAGAATAGTCCGATTTGATAATGCAAACATTTACCGTTAGATGTAGCTAATAGTCTGAGGAGCAATTAAATCATTTTCACATTGATTGTGGATTAAATTTTATGACTGGAGGATAAACGCAAATTAGAGACATAACTTGACCATATTTTCACACCTTATCGACACGCACCGCAGGGTGGCAATAATAATACGACAGGGATTAACAATAGTGTCATACTTGAACCGTAATAAATACACAGATGGTTTGTCTCTGAATTGACAGCAATTTACTTACTGGTCTAGTTTTACCGTATTTAAGGACGCAAAAAGACTGGCAGTTGTAGACGATTTTTTTTTTTTTTTGCACTTGTCCCGACCGAGCGTCATACGGTCAAAGTGCACCTGCCCCGCGTGATTTTGGTCTTGTCCCAGACGGCCGGTAAATGGATTTGTCAGCCCCTGTCGTCTATTAAATAGGAGTCTGTATAGCCTAAGCCAGCAAAGCATGTACCGGGCCGACAGCGATACGACGTATCGGCCCGACGTTTGCCGCTATTTTGTGCGGCCAAACAAGCCATGTTAGGGGTAAGTAGAGGGGTTTTCTAACGAAAAAAGGCCGATTTCTCACATCTAACTGGCATCTTGTGGTAGCAGATAGGCCCCGACAGATATGGCAAAAATTTGACCCGTCTTATAAAAGAGTATAAGCAAAATCCCGCCTTAGAAAAGCTGAAAAGGGGCTCCCGTCTTATAGCCGAATCGCCTTATAGCCGAATTTTTACGGTAGAGGTCAAAGGTCAAATAAAGGATCCGAAACTTAAACGCAGTCAATAACTTTCTTATTTCTGGATGGATTTTGAAATTACTTTGAAGAAATATTATAATTAACCATCATGAGACGATGTGGCACGTGCAAACCCAGATCCGTACCTTCAAGGTCAAGGTCATACTTAGAGGTCAAATGTAAAAAAATGGTCCGAAACTTAAACGCAGTCAATAACTTTCTTATCTCTGGATGGATTTTGAAATTATTTGGCAGAAATGTTGGCCATCATTAGACAATCTGCCTCACACAAAACCAAGGTCCTTACCTACAAGGTCACGGTCATACTTAGAGGTCAAACGTGAAAAAAGGGTCCAAAACTTAAACACGGTCAATAACTTTCTATGGATGAATATGAACATAGACATATTTTCAGGCGGGGGCATCCGTGTCCTATGGACGCATTTCTAGTCTTTATAATCTGTACATTTTTGGGATCCATCTTGAAACCGTGTTATATCCAAAACCGTGTTATAATGAACCGTGTTATAACGAGGTTGTGGTGTACTGGCAAACAGTGCAGGCCCAGATCAGATGCTGCAGAATGCAGCATCTGATCAGGGCCCACCTGTTTGCAAAATGTAATGCCATATTCCAAAGAAATTTCAAAGATAGCACAGCCTGGCACTGCTAAATTTTGAAATTGACTAATGCTACATATAAGGCAAAAGTTTACATTCAGTAAAATGTGGGTGAAAGGCATACATGTTTTTTTTCACGTCATTTATATCTTAATATCTTTGTTTTTCAGCATGGTACATGTCCGGTGTGTAGAAAAGATTTAAACGGCGAGGATCAGTCACTGAAAGATGATCTGCCCCCTATGGACGAAAACTTTATAGGAAACAATAACTCCTCTGATGATCTAACATAATCGATTACCTCCCTTTAATTGATAGCTATTTCTTGTGTGATTGAAGAGTAGAAACAGAAGTGACTTTGCTGAATGCTTTTGAAAATTTTCTTACCTTCTTTCTTGCGTGAAGTCTGGTCTTAATGCTTCTTTCGTACACAGAGAAACAAAGGATAACATTACTCATTAATCTGGGGCATTAATGCGAATGGATATTGTCTTTTTGCTCCATAAAGTCGTGAAGAGATATTTCCGACAAACACCTATAGATGAAGTGTGTTGTCTGGAAAAACAAGAAAAAAAAAAATGGAAAAGAAAAAATAACAAGGAAAAAATGTCAAAATACAGTAAAATTCCGCTATTAAGACGACCAAAAATTAAGACTAAATCTGCCTTTAAAAGCTTACTGAGAAGGTTTCAGTAATTCTTTCTTTGTGTTTTGTACATCTAGTGTCTCTTTGAGAGACCACCTTGGGAATGTTCAAAAGTGGTCTTTAAGAGACCACGTTTGGGACTGTTCAAAAGTGGTCTTCAAGACCACTTTTGAACAGTCACAAAGTTGGTCTCTGTATAGGAATTTTGCTGTATTGTACTGAAGGGGCTGAATCTATCTCTACCATTTTTATTTTCATTTTTGAAAGGGACGAAGCTTTGGAATCCCGGAACTAACTTTTTTATTAACAAATGGAGATTAGATTCAGAGGACATTTAAGGGGAATGGGAGGCAACTCCTGCTTAAGTTTTTTTGTCTCGCATGTCAATAGGAGTCAAATCTTAAAGGTGAGGAGACTTTCCTTTAAGAGTAGACCCCTTTTTTTAGTGGGACATAGCTTATAGAAGAAGCGAACGGGAAGTCCTGATTTGAAAAATGGCAGAAAAATCTGCCAAGGGTTCCCATTCCCATTAACAGTAAGAATTCGCTCCCAAAGAGCATCTTCCTTTTTACCCTTATCCCACTGCGCCACAACGACTCGTACCTTTGCAATAGTGTAGATCCAGATCAGTTGGCTGTGTAGATCCAGATCAGTTGGCTGCTGTAGAAGCTATCTGACCAGGCTCTATACTGTTTGTCATTTGGTTTGAGAAATGGAATGAATATTCCACTACGGTCATGTTGTAAGATGAGTGTTCATCCGGTATCGGACTTTTCCTGTCGAAAATGGCTTCAGGTTATCATTAATGATGACTTCCTCGAAGATTGCTGAATTCCCCTTCAGTTATCTACCTTTGTAGATTATGTTTATAACCAATCTCTGACAGCTGTGCCAAGGGTTACCTCCCCTGAAGTAATATCTTGTCACCTTAATTAAGTTAATCATCTATACCTGGGTTGAGTTGTTCAAAGCATCGTTAGCTTAACGAGCTCATTAGTGGTCAGGGACCAGTTGTTCAAAGCATCGTTAGCTTAACAAGCTCGTTAGTGGTTAAATTGTTAACTGTTCTAGCATATGCAATATCGAAAATTGTGGTATTTTTGCTGAAAAAATGTTAGCAGCTTTTGCATCCGCAAAAGCTGCTCACATTTTTTCATCAAAAATATTAGCATATTTGCCATAACAAATAATCAAAGTTTTAACGATATGTTAACTAATGACATTGTTAGTTTTGAACAACTGGCCCCAAATTGTCAACTGTTGTAACAAGTACAGTCTCTAATATAGTGTTTGTTTTTGCTGAAAAAATGAGAGCAGTTTTTGGCCTCAAATTTTTTTCAGCAAAAATATTAGCATATTTGCCTAATTAAATGATCAAAGTTTTAGTTTCACGTTAATTAATGATGCTAGTTTTGAACAACTTCAAATGTGCAGGAAAGTAAGTGTTCATCTCGTATCAGGAGAAAAAAATAAGAAAAAGGTGTATGCTGCATTATGATAACACACCCCTGGGAAATAGGGCATTTTTCACACACTAAAATGGCTACTTTTCTGATGAAAATCTGTGGTATTTTTGCTATTTATACCTTAAAAATTCGGCTATAAGACGAGGATTTTTCCCTCCAAAATGAGCCCAAAAAATTGACCCCGTCTTATAGCCGAGGTCATGGACTGCATGCTTTTTTCCGGCGAAGACCAGACATACGGAAAATGCCGATCGATGATTTTAGAATTGATATAAATCGCCGCCCACAAACCGACTCTACCATTTTTCTGCACGCGATCGGTAAATGACGTCATCCGACGCCAGCACCCCAACACGTGTTTAATGTCATTGTGTGTATCTCATTCATAAATAAAAACGTTAGGAACCGGTAAAAAATATTTTCTCGATAGCTAAACGGTTGTGAATAGAGGTGGATAGAAAACCAGCGCTTTGCTCAGCTCCCGAATTATCCCCAGAAGCTCCGTGTCAATAACCAACAACAGCGTTCGACTTTTCTCGCCCAGCGTCTGCTATTTGGCGCCAAAACATAACCATTCATGAGATCGTAGAATAGTCCATTTTTTGTAATGCAAACTTCTACCGTTAGATGTAGCTAATTGTCTGAGGAGCGATTAAATCATTTTCACATTGATTGTGGATTAAATTTTATGATTGGAGGATAAACGCAAATACGAGACATAACTTGACCATATTTTCACACCTTATGGACACGCACCGCCCCCCCCCCCCCCCCCCCCCCACGGGGAGGCAATTATATGACAGGGATTAACAATAGTGTCATACTTGAACAGTAATAAATACACAGATGGTTTGTCTGCATTAATTATTGCGATTTACTGGTCTAGTTTTACCGGATTTAAGGACTCAGAAAGACACACAGTTGTAGACGATTTTTTTTTTTTGCACTTGCCCGGCGCGATTTCGGTCTTGTCTCGGGCAGCCGGGAAATGGATTTGGCAGCCCTGTCGTCTATTAAATAGAAGTCTTAGCCAGCAAAGCATGTACCGGGCCGACAGCGATACGACCTATCGGCCCGACGTTTCCCCTTTTCCAGACGCTTAATAGACCTACCGATTCAGATTCAGTAAGAGTTGTCTCTCTTTGTAACTCTCACAAACGAAGACATTATGTCAACAGACATAAGCAAAGCCATGTGAGGGGTAAGTAGAGGGATTTTCTGACGAAAAAAAGGCCGATTTCTCACATCTAAACGGCATCTAGCTGTAGCAGATAGGCCCCGACAGATATGGCAAAAATTTGACCCGTCTTATAAAAGAGTATAAGCAAAATCCCACATTAGAAGAACTGAAAAAGGGGTCCCGTCTTATAGCCGAATCGCCTTATAGCCGAATTTTTACGGTACTTAAAACATAGGTTTTGGGTACTCGTTAGAACCGCCTCATTGAGGCCGTTCTGATGAGTGCCCACAACCTATGTCCTGGAACAGAAATAATATTTATATCCCCGTAAACACAGTTTTCTCTATATAAAGTGGGGATTAGTGGGGAGTTCATTTCACAGACTTGTTCACGTGATGTTCTTGTGTTTAGATAACCAACATTTGAATCTTGAGTGACATTTTTCTGTGGCAATGAAAATGGGAGTGAAGAAATGTTTTAACACTAGATGTTTATAGAGTTTTAAAGACAATGAAACATTTTCTTGCCTAAATGACCCAGGTTTAACCCATTGTATACTAGTGGACTCTTCCATTGCTATATGTTCGACAAATCCATTTGTCTTATAAGAGGTGGTAGGCCAAGTTTTTCGTTTTTATTCAAATTTTGATGGAAAATTCTGTTAGCAAATAGTGCAGGTCCTGATCAGATGCCACGTTCTGCGGCATCTGATCTGGGAATGCACTGTTTGCCAAGGTACCCCTTTAGGGGTTTCCCGCTAGATGGGTTAATTTTGATCTGTGATACAAAATCTTCTGTAAACATGGGCTTGAATCCAGATTAAGTGCTGAAAGTGAAGTGAAGATTTGAAAGTTGAGCTAATGTTTAAGTTTCTGGGCACTACAGTCTTACTTCAATAGCTCAAACACCTGTGGGACCATGAAAATGTGTTTGAGATAGGGAAAGTTTGCATCACTGAGGGTGTATCATAGTGCCAACTTAGGAGGCTTAATCCTGAAGATGCTGAGAAAAACTACATCTGAAAATGTTGTCTGCTTATGTCGTCTGCTGATTTTTTTTTTGCAAAATTCTTAAAAATATTTTTGCCTACAGGCAAACAGTGTGGGCCCAGATCAGACCGCTCCTACAGGAGCGGTCTGATCTGGGCCGACACTGTTTGCAAAAAATTACTTTTAGGTAACTGGCAGACGGCAAAGCAGACGACAATTGTTGTGATTAGCTTTTTATGGGTTAATGGGGATAATGTAGTGATATATTTTTAGACCTATAAAACAAAAAATGTATGTTAGAACCAGCTCATCAAGTTGTGTACACATAACACTCATTTTTATTTTTTTTTGTGTATAAAAGAAGAAAAATCTCAACCATAATATTGTTGCACCTGTTTTTAGGATGGTGCTATATAGGAGTCCAATTTTCTGTCCGATTTTTCGATGGTTTGTCATGCCACCAACATTTGCAACAACCCTTGCATTGCCCCATGTTTAAGTCCATTTCTCAAAAACTGCATGACTTTCATTAATGATACTTGGTTTAACTTGCATCTGGGAATAGCAACGGTAATGCAAGCATCAATATTTGACCTTGACCTACATTTCATGCTTCACCGACTGCGAACTAATCACCAACCCACACGTTCACTCTGATGTTTGAGTCCATTTCTCAAGAACTATAAGAGCTTCATTAATGATACTTGGAACAGACTTGAATATAGGGACGACAACTTATATGCAAGCATCCATGTTTGACCTTGACCTACATTTCATGGTTCAATGACTGCGCCTCGACAGGAACGGCATAAATTTTGGCAGAATTCTCGTTCTTTATCTGGAGCTATAATAGACTTAGGAACTACAGAATGAGATAGAATTACCCCATAAAATGCCAATCACGACTATTGTCGTCTGCTTTGCCGTCTGCCGGCTACCTTTAAAGTAATTTTTTGCAAACAGTTTGGACCCAGATCAGACTGCTCCTACAGTCTGATCTGGACCCACATTGTTTGCCTGTATGCAAAAATATTTTTAACAAGTTTGCAAAAAATTCAGCAGACGACATAAGCAGACGACATTTTCAGATGTAGTTTTTCTCGCCGCCTAAGGGTTAACCTTGATAAATGAGCCATCAGGGTTTGAGCAATTGAAGTTTAACAATTCTATTATAAGGAGGATTAGTTACAGTATTTATCGTATATATTAGACAGACAGGCCTGAGGAGACTGTGTAAACCCAGATGAGACGCCGCAAAATGCGGCATCTCGTCAGGGTCCACACTGTTAGCCACTCATAAAGCTATCTTTGAGCTATCTTTAGACACAACATTGGGAGCAAATTATACTTATTCCAAGAACAAGGTATGGTAAGGAGCTGAGGTGTCAGAATATTTAGGGTTAATATTGTTTATCCAAGTTATTGAACCATGTCAAGTGAAGAGATTTGCTTCAAGCATGTGTGTATATCAGGCCTCGTACTTTTCAGGCATTTGCAGGATTTCAGGCTTTTAGAGCTTGATTTTTTCTTGATTTCAGGGGTTTTGATTTTGATACCCATCCCCCTATATTCTGTTTAAAATGACTATTTAACCTTAATTTATTTAGCCATACCCCTTTCTGACCATCAGCCAATCAAATTACTTGATATAATATATATGTTCAGTTCACAAACTGAATAACAAACAGTGTAGATCCTGATCAGATGGCTTCTTCATCTGATTTGGATCTTCAATGTTAGCAAAGGTAATGGTTGTCAAGTTTGGCAGTATAAGGGTTAAGGCTGCAAAAAAGGTTCTTTTAGGCATGGAAAAGCTTGTTCAGTATGAGGTCTGGTATATGCAGGGCCTGACAAATTCAAGTTTAAAACACTTGCCCAGCTGTCTACAGTATCATCAGATTGCCTCAGAATTATATTTCCTGTATATTCTATACATTTTTTCTGGGCAAGTTAAATAAAAAGATGACTAGCCAAAATTCTGGACTTGCCTTGGCGAGTGGACAATTTGTCAGGCCCTGTCATGGAAAGCAAAAAATAACCTGCTTTCCCATTCAGTTATTGAACAAACTTTCTGGTCTCACGTAGTAACATTGGGTATAGGGGCATTCATATAGCGCACAGCGAAGACATTGATCAGTCTGTGTGGAGTTACAGGCTGACCCAGATCTTTGCTGTGGTCACATTTGTGAAGAATGGCAAACAGTGTAGACCCTGATCAGACTGCTCCTGAAGTCTGATCTGGGTCTGCACTGTTTGCTTAGGCCTGTCTGTCCCAATAATTAGGACCATTACAGTAAATTACTAATTTGCACAAGTTCTTTATTTCAGATCTGTCTTTTCACTGATGTTTTTTTTTTGCTATGTGTGAGGATGTCTTATATAAATGCTATATACAGTCGAACTTCGATGGCTCGAACCCCTTTGGGACCATGGAAATTTGTTCGAGACAGCGGAAGTTCGAGCCACTGTTGCATACTTCAAGAAAACATAACGGGGGTACTTTTGGACTTCTTTTCGGTGTTCTGTAACATAAATGTATGCTGTGTGTACTCATTAGAATCGCCTCATTGAGGCGATTCTAATGAGTACAAACAGCATACATTTGCAAGATAAAAGTCGAAAATCTCCATAATTATCCCACACTTTTCCTTATGCAGACGAATTCCCTAGGGCTCAAAAATGGGTTCGACTCAGCCATGGTAAACGAGCCATCGGTGTTCGAGCCATCGAAGTTCGACTATGTGAATAATGCAGGCCATGATCAGCCTGCACATCTGCACAAGCTGTACTGTCTACGTTTACCCCATTATTGCATAGCATACCATATAATGTTACACATACAATGTACGGTAAAATTCCTATATTAAGACCACCTTTTGGACTGTTCAAAAGTGTTCTATAAGACCACTTTTGAACAGTCCCAAAGGTGGTCTCTGACCAGAGGACACTGTATGCAGAAAACACAAAGAAAGAATAACGGCAACCTTCTAAATGAGGTTTTTAAAGCAGAATTAAACTCCGTTCAGAAAATCTGAATCATCTATTTTTTCGTTTCTTCCTTTTAATACTCATTTTAGCTCATACATCACTATGGGAAAGTTTTAGACCTGACCCTCCGCCGACTTCTCCAACAGGTCATATGCCTCTGCGACAGTCAGAGAAGGCTGTGATTATTTGGCAAAAAATGCAAAACAAAGAAATGAGACCACAGACTAAGTCCATTTGACGATGATTGTCAGGTAAAATAATAAATATTCAAATCCTTGTGATGCACTGTATAAATAGATATGCAGTTACGACACACCTTACATTCGAATGGTTAGATAGAGGCTCACTAGGAACGGGGAGCCACTAGTGCGATGTGCTGTCAACAGTTGTCAAAAAGAAATATACCGATATCGGATGTGGTGTCACAGCTAATGATTTTCCATGATGTGATCGTGCAAATAAGACATAGACGCCCTTGTAATTTACAAGAGCAGTAACCACTTCTATATATGGTTTAAAAGGGTGTGTCGAACCAGTCAGAATGTCTTAGTCTGTGGAAGAAAATTTAGATTTTGCACTTTTCTCCAAATAATCACAGACCTTCCTGGCTATCGCAGAGGCATACGACTTACTGGAGAAATCGGCGGAGGGTGAGGTCTAAAACTTTCCCATAGTGATGTATGGGTTAAAATGAGTATTAAACGCGAGAATCGAAAAAATAGATGATTCAGATTTTCTGAACGGAGTTTAGTCTTAATTTTAGGTGGTCTTAATAGCAGAATTTCACTACTTAATGACATTGTGTTTTTTAATGGTGAATATTTACGTTGAAAAATCGTAAATTACAGTAAAATTCCTATATTAAGACCACCTTTGGGACTGTTCAAAAGTGATCTTAAAGACCACTTTTGAACAGTCCCATAAGATCACTTTTGAACAGTCCCAAAGGTGGTGTCCAACTAGAGCATGCTGGATAATGCAAACACAAAGACAATGTACCGGAAACTTTCTGAATATGGTTTTAAAAGCATATTTTTGTCTTAACCCTTATCTTGCTGTTCACGACAACCCCTATCTTTGCAAACAGTGTAGATCCAGATCAGATGGCTTCTGAAGAAGCCATCTGATCAGGATCTACACTGTTTGGCATTCAGTTTATGAATTTGTAGCAATAAATTACATCCAGTAATTTGATTGGTTGAGAGACCGAAATGGGTGTGGCTTAAATGAATATTCAGCAAGAGAAGGGTTAATTTTAGGTGGTCTTGATAGCGGAATTTTACTGTATATGCGTTTTAAATGTCATATGATAAATAGAATCTTACATTGGTGCTCATGTATTATTGAATTTACTAAACTCATTGAGGAAAAGGAATAAAAAGCTCAGCAAGGCCTCGCATTTTATTGCCTTTTCCTCAACTTGTTTAATAAATTCAGTAATACACCACAGCCTAATAATATGATTCATTATAATCAGAATTGTTACTGGTGACACGTCAAATGACATTCATACACCAGGACCTGTGATATGGGAAGTTAGTCCCTAGCTCTAACCAAAGATGTAAACTTAGCTACACAATCCTCAGCACCTTCAGCCGTCAAAATAATAGAATCGGGAAGGGCATTCCAATCTCTAATGGTTCGGGGGGAAAAACGATTCTTTATAAATATCCGTTCTTGCAGTAAGGGTCTGAAACGTCATTGAATGGTGTTTTCTACAGTGCCTAGCCGGGGGAACAAGGTCATCTGTTGGAATGCTGGCAGCACCCTTTAGACCTTTGTATAAGAGTATGAGCCTACTGTCTCTTCTCCTTTTCTTGAGAGACTCCCATCTTAATTTTCCTAGAATTCCAGTCATGCTCCCAGTTTCAAAGCAATAATTTCCAGTTACAAATCTAGCAGCTCTATTCTGAACTTTTTCAATTTCTTCATTAAGGACCACTCCGCTTGGGTCCCAGATGCAACTACCGTATTCCAAGATTGGGCGAACAAGTCCCCTGTATGCTGTCTCTTTCACATCCTGAGGACACTGATGAAGATTTCGCCTCAGGAAACCAAGTGTTCTATTCGCCTTTGTACACATATTGCTAATGTGTGTATTCCATCTCAAATCGTGAGTGATTGTCACACCAAGGTATTTAATGGAATTCACATTTTCGAGGACCGTTCCCTCTAAGGTGTAAGAAGCCTCAACTTTATTAGATCTCTTTCTTGTTATCTGCATAATATTGCATTTAACTGGTTGAAATCTCATGCCCCATTTTCTGGCCCAACATCCTAATCTATCTATGTCAGCCTGAAGTTTCAGTGAGTCATCTGTATCTCTAATTTCCCGGTAACAAACACAGTCATCTGCGAACAGTCTTATTTCTGAGTCAATGTCAGTGGAAATATCATTGATGTACAGTGAGAACAATAGAGGACCAAGAACAGTCCCTTGTGGGACTCCAGACAAAACTGGCGCCCATACTGAAGATTCACCATTAACAACAACATGCTGTTTTCTGTAGCAAAGGAAGGAATCTATCCATTTAAGAGTCTTCCCACCAATTCCATAACCAAATAATTTGGATTTAAGTAGTTCATGAGGAGGGGTGTCAAAAGCCTTCTCAAAGTCCAGAATAAATGTGTCCACCTGCCCCCTTTTGTCCAGGATTTTTGCCCAATCATTAATAACCGTGCTCAACTGAGTTTCGCAACTATGCCTTTTCCTAAATGCATGTTGTCTGTCTGACAAAAGTTTATGTTCATCCAAGTGGGCCATGATGTTTGAGCAGACTATGTGTTCAAGCAATTTACATAGAACACAGGTCAGTGACACCGGGCGATAATTACGAGCAAGAGCCCTGTCCCCTTTTTTGAAAAGTGGACAGATGTTCGCTAGGAGCCATTCTTTTGGAATTTCACCCGTATCGAGAGATTGTTGGAAAAGATGAGCAAAAACTGGACCTAACTTGTTTGCTAGTTCCTTCAGGACTCTAGGATGAAGCTCATCAGGCCCTAAAGCTTTAGAAGGGTTCAAGCCTTTAAGTAACTTGATCACTCCCGCAGAGGATACAACAATATTTTCCATGAAAGGGGCCGATCTTCCAGTCAATGGAACCTCGTTGAACTCAGTTTTATTAAATGCATCATTGAATTGACCAACCAATTCCTCTGCCCTTTCAGAGTCTGATTCAGCGACCCGTTCCCTCCTCTTTTATTAAGGGGTGGGATACCTTGCCTATCTTTCTTCTGGCTATTGATATATCTGTAGAAGTCTCTGGGATTTGCCTTTACATCACCTACCAAGTTATTTACATACTGATCATGCTGATTTTTGATGTCATTTTTAATTTCTCGTCTCAAGTTTTCAAATTTTGCTCTGAGTTTACCACTTCCCGACTTTTTTGCCTTAGCATGAATCTTATTTCTCCTCCGAATTTTTCTTCTTATTTCTGGTGTGATCCAAGGAATTGATGATACAGACCTGCTAGTTTTGGAGGGGATATGATTTTTGGACGAAGCTTGAATGAAAGACTTTATCAAATCAAAGTTCTCCTGGACAGACCGAGCGTCTGAATGACCATTAAAGTATTTCTCTCTTGCAAATTTTAGGGCATCCTTCCTCATAGTTTCATAGTCACCCTTTTGATATAAGTACACCTTTCTACGAGGTTTCTTTATAGGTGGTATGAAGATTTTCAAAAGTCCAGAGACAATATCATGATCACTTAGTTTGTCCGGGGATTGAATATCCCCAAACTGTCCTGGCAAAGTTGTAAGAATCAAATCCAAAGTGTTTCTATCTCGAGTAGGGAAGTCAACAACCTGTTCCATGCCATGATCATTCATAATGTCGACCAACACCTGTCCCTCTGACGGACTCAAGCATCGTGCCTTGTTTGCTGAGCCTATCTGGCCAAACAATCTCTTTGAAGTTGAAGTCACCTAAGACATGTACTGCAGGAAGTTTTTTACCCTTATTCTGAGACTTAATGCGATCAAGCTGATCTTTAAATAACTGGAAGTTTTCGACAGTGTCGTTACGTGGTCGATACCAACTTGCAATAAAGTGGGAAGTTTTGTTTGCAAAAACCTTAACCCAAACAGATTCTGAATCGTTTTCCAGTTCCATGAATGGCATATGAGGGATATCTCTGTGAACGAGCAACATCACCCCGCCGCCATGAGTGTTTCTATCTTTTCTGTAGACACTGTATTCGCAAGTTTCAGGGAAAAGCTCCGAAGTCATAATTGAACTGTCAATCTTTGTTTCCTGAATAGCCACAATATGTGGTTGGTGAGTATCAAGGAAAGCTAAAAGTTCAAGTATCTTTCCTCTTAAACCGTTAATGTTAATACTGTATAGTTTCAAACATTTTACAAAATTCGGCTTTCTCATGTCAGTAGTCGGAGATTTAACTCCTTTCTCCTTTGACAGAGGTTCAAATTTATTTCTTTCTTCCAGTTCTATAGGTTCGCTGAAGAACGAGTCAGAAAAATTAAAAAACTCGCACTTCGGGCATATCCATGAACAACTCGAGTTAACCAGTTTGCCATACTCGGCGTCTGAAAGGAAAGCGCAATCAGTGTGAATCCACATTTCACACTGGTCACACTGAACTGCCTTATGCTCATTTAGAACATCACCACTGCAAAGGCCACAGTCTGCTTTGCAATCTTTGCAATACCAAGTTCCAATTCCAATTTCAAACTCTAGCAATTGGTTTTCATCCAATTCAGAACACGAGGAATGAAAATGCTTTTCACAGTCCTCACATTCTACCCATTTCTGAGAGTCTTTGCAATATTTTTTGCACAGCCCACAGCCAAATCTTGGACCGGGGTTAGTTTCAATGTCTCCGGCCAGGATCAATAGAATGACCAAATTTGTTCCACCTGAGGACTTGAAGTTGTGTAAGCCCTCCGAACGCCGTTTGTTTCCTAGCTTCCTAGTTACAGCCAAGTACTGAGAAGTTTTATCGCAGTGTTGCTCTTTTGCAATCCTGCATTCCTGATTTCCATCATCCGGTTGGGTTCTGTTACTTAATTTCCAATGGGTGAACCAAAGAATCAAGACCATGGGAAGCAGGGAGACCTTCATTTTAATATAAAGGGCAACTTTGAGTCAACAATACTACAAGATAAAGGGCTCTGCACACTCAACTATCTGACAACACTCGGTTACCAGCCGTCTGCCAGCTGTACGGACAGTCCACACTCGCTGACAAGCTGATAACACAAGGCTCTTCCAAATGAAAGTAACAATTCTGAATCCGAGTTTTTAACAAACAGTGTACTGACAGCTACAAAGGACTATTCAGCACCCTGTTCTAAATTTTATACAGCTCAACACACTCTTGAAAATATCTGACAACTCACCGGCTCTTCAGAAAAATGAATGTGGCAAGCCTCCAAAGAATAACTCAATTTTTGCGTTTACCCCACCCACTGGTGTGGTAATGGCGGGAAATTATGTCAACAATGTAAATTAATTTACAAATGAAAAAATTAATAATGTACGATAACCAGCAATAATATTTTGCTGGTTTGTTTGTCTGATATGAGTTAGACAAGAAACCAGAAACAATAAACAAGAAAAAAACTTCTCTTTTTCTAGCTCCAAAATTTTTGTGATCCGCCAGGTCAGACGGATCGCCGAAAGTATGGGGATTGGTTTTGGATATAACACGGTGTCAAGATGGTTGCCCGAAATGTATAGATTATATAGAAAAATGACAATAAATGGTAATTTTTTTAAAAGAATCTCTGTTTTTTGTAACACGATTTCTGCTTTGGACCCCATTAAAAGTGTAAGAAAGAGGTTGTGGTGTACATGAAAGATCCTCTATATCTTAAAGGGAATGGGAACACCTTCAGGGGAGGCAACTCCTTCAAAAGTATTTTTGTCCACCATGTCAATAGGGGTCAACTGTTAAAGGAAAGAATTTGCTCCTGAGGAGCAAATTCTCTCCCTTAAGAGTAGACCCCTTTTTCAGTGGGATAGGGCTAACAGGAAGTTTTGAAAGTCGTCTCCCTTTCAAAAATGGCGGAAAAATTTGCCAGGTGTTCCCTTTCTCCTTAAAGAACATTGATAAGATATTCCTTCATCGCTATGCCCACAGATGTGGGGCTGTGACTAACCCTGTCTCGGGCAAATGTTTATGGTCCCAAAGGTGTTTGAGCCATTGAAGAGTGAGTGTTCGAGTTTTTTAAGTCTCACCAACAGCTAAGGTCATTTAGAGACTGGACCTCGGTTTAAAGACTCATCAGAAAGTGTGGAGAAGCCCAGGATCAATCCTGCGACCCCTGGTTTATTGAGAGGTTGAAGTTCATTTGTATAGTACACAGATGAACAGACACAGGACAGACCATATGAGAATCAAAGTACTAACAGCACTGGTGGGTCTTTGATTGAATTGAGGTTTATTGTCTCAGTCAACATTCATCACGAAAACACACCTATATAATTTTGATCCCCTTGAACCCCACTTTTCCATAGAAAAAACTGGGGTTTACGGGGGTAGACCTTATTTTTCTTATTTCTGCTTTAAAATATAGATTGTTGGTACTCCTTAGAACTGCTTCAATCAGGTGGTTCTAACACGTAACCACAATCTATATTTTGAGCAGAAATAAGAAAAATATCACAATTGCTCATGTTAAAATTTTCATTTTTTTTCGGCGGTAAAATTTACAATGTATTTGTATAGGCGTGTTTCCGTAATGATTTCGGTCATTTTGGAGACCTTACTTCCAGTTTCGTTGGACTTTTACCAGACATTGAGATGGAATTGCATCTCAAGCCCTGTTGCCAAATGAAAGCAATAGGGTTTATATGCATTAGACTTGCACTACTTTGACTGGCAGGCGTAGGTCTTCTTAGCGATTTACCAGTGCTCATGTGCGGTCAGTTTCAGCTCTGCATGGAAGCACCTTGCAACCCAGTCAATTACTCCAAGCTCCAATGGGTGGAGCTCCAACTGATCTGCATGGAGTGCAGGCTGGGAAAATGGTCCTGAACTGGGACTTGGATTGTTTTGTTTAAGCCATGAATTCCTGGGGCCAATTGTTCAAAACTAACGACGTCGTTAGTTAACGTATTGTTAAAACTTTGATCATTAAATATGGCAAATATGCTTAGCCTAATGTTTTTGCTGAAAAAATGTGAGCAGCTTTTGCGGAAGCAAAAGCTGCTCACATTTTTTCAGCAAAAAATACCAAAATTTAAGATATTGTGCTTGCTAGAAGAGTTAACAATATGACCACTAACGAGCTTGTTAAGCTAACGATGCTTTGAAGAACTGGGCCCTGTTCTGTAAGTAAATTGTAGATCCTGATAAGATGCTGCATTTTGCAGCATCTGATTTGGGTATACACTGTTTGACAAACACCCTCACATAATTCCAGTCCAGATTCTTTAGATACCCCTCTTACCTCATAACATCACATCAATAAGAATAGTGAAGCTTTTTTCTTTAAATGTCGTTACCTTAATTTCCTACAATCAGTGATAGTCACATAGACATCATCACTGAATGGCTTCTGTGCTTAGTAACTTTGGGTTGACTGACAATCAGCCCAGATATAGAGAATACCAGGTGAGTGTCTTTTGATATCAAGTTTATCAGGCAAGGCTTCGAGAACGCTTGTAGAATCAGGAGGCTTGCCGAGCGATTCTACATGCGTTCTCGAAGCCGAGCCTGATAAACTTTATATCAAATGACACGAATCTGGTATTCTATTTATCAGTTTATCCCCTTGTAAACTCTTAAAATTGGCAATTTATGATCACTTACCGGTTGTCCTGAGTGTGTCCCAACATTCCCGCGCGGAATATAATCAATCAGTATATTTACTATCATCTGACCGTTATTTTCTTTTGGTAACTTTTACTGTAATTTTTCTGATTTTTTAGTAATAATAACATTTCGGCCATTTTTCCGGCTGTCTGGTTCATTCAAAAAGTGCAACGTCACGTTGACGTGATAAAGCTTACTTGTCCTGAGATAGCATATCTTTATCAGGTCAATGTGTTACAATGCACTATATACAGGGAGTAACTGATAAAATGTGCTACGAGTCATGACTCTGATAAACCTGAACATACATCCAGCCTCACCAGTGCTTATTGCTCTTTTGTGTGCCCAGAATAACTCTGTCCATGCGAGGCTTATTATAACAGTGAAGTCTGATGTGGATGGATGTGCAGGCTGATCTGAAATTTAACAAGTTCACACAGGTCCTACTGTAGATTCTGTCACGCCCTGCTCCGGCCCGAGTTTATAAAACTTTTTTCATGCTAATTTCACTTGAGCTTGATGTTTTTCCCGCTCACAAATTTTTAAATGCCAACAAATGTTGGCATTTTAAAATTTATGAACAGGACAATTGACAAACATTCTCTCTGACCTGAGAAGGCTGGCCCCACTTGTTTGTGAGCATTACAAATGTTATAGGTGCACATGAAAAAATTTATAACCTCGGGAGGGGGGCCAGGAGTGACAATACGACAACACATCCGTGCGATATAGTGCATTTTTTCACATCTCTAAAAAGGCTCCTTTTCTGGAGAAAATCAGTGACATTTTTCTTATTTAAACTGCAAACATAGGGAGTGGGTTCTCGTTAGAGGCGGTTCCAACAAGTACCCACAATCTATGTCTTGGAGCAGAAATAAGAAAAATAATGTTTACCCCTGTAAACCCCAGTTTTCTCTATATAAAGTGGGGTTTAAGGGGGAGTTCATTTGAAGGACTAGTTCATATGATGAAATGTTAGACTTAGCTTATGTTATATACAGATAGAGATCTTTATAGAGCTTTTCATTTCTAAAGAGTTGAATATAACGCAGTTTAAAGAGGGATTCCCATCACCTGAACAAGTCTGTGAAATAAACGACCCACTAGACCCCACTTTATATAGCGAAAACTGGGGTTTACAGGGTTATAGATTATTTTACTTATTTCAGCTCCTAGACATAGGTTGTGGGTACTCGTTAGAACTGCCTCAACGAACCAGTTCTAACGAGCACCCACAACCCATGTTTGCAGTATAAATAAGAAAAATATCAGAGACCTTCACCAGAAAAGTAGCCATTTTGGAGATGTGAAAAATGTTTCTTTAAAATCGATACATTTGATTGTTAGTAACACAACTCTGTTAAAATATCCAAAGTTTCAGCTTTGCAACCACATGTATATACAATTTCTAAAAGATTTTAAAAATCTGGCAAGTTCAGGTTTTAATTATTCAGTCTGTGAATGTGCAGAAACATGTTTAAAATTATTGTAAGCTATAATATACTGTCTTTCTGATATTTTATGTATGAATATTAAATTCTGAAACTCTGAAATTGGATTTTCTTTCTATTTTTCCTGCATCACAAAAACATGACCCCCTTAACTGGATTTTCTTTCTTCTATTTTTCCTGCATCACGAAAACATGACCCCCTTAACTGGATTTTCTTTCTTCTATTTTTCCTGCATCACGAAAACATGACCCCCTAAATCCCCACTTTTATAGAGTAAAACTGAGGTTTACAGGGGTATACATTATTTAATTGCACCTGTCACATAGTGACATGGTGAGCATTTGTGACCACTCAGGGTTGGTTGTCTGTCGTGCACCTGTCAACAATTTACTTTAAAGACATCTCCCCTAAACAGGTGAACGGATTTTGAAATAATTTTACAGAAATATGATCCTCTACCTAAATTGCCTAAATGGTTCCACCGGTCCATTCAACAAGATGGCCACCAGACCTAAAAATAGAAAAAAGAAAAAAAACAAACATACAAGAGGGCCCCATGGCCCTATATCGCTCACCTGTGTACCAGAAAATCATTAGTGTAAGAGACCACTTGACATTGCTACATACTAAATATCTAAGCTCAGGCAAAGCGGTGTCCATGCATATAAACCCTATTGGTTTCATTGGGTGACAGGGCTTGAGATGTAATTTCATCTCAATGTCGGGTAAAAAGTCCCACAAAATTGGAAGAGACATCTCCAAAATGACCTTTACAGTGTTGACAGGGATGTAAAACCTCAAATCAAATAAAATCTGTGCCTTATGGTTTTGGAAAAGAAGATTTTTTTTCCAGTATAAGTCTATAGAAGCTAATGAGCCCTGGGGCTTGGCCAATTTTGACCCAAAGGGCATGGTTGGCAGGATTTATGTAGGTGACCATTTTGTGTTGCTATATACTAAATATCTAAGGTCTGTATTTCATAGTTTCAAAGAAGATGTTTGAAGCTTTTTTCCCTTATAAGTTTGTTGGAGTTAACGGGCCACAGGATTTGGCCAATTTGAACTAAATATCTAAGTTCTGTGCTTCACAGTTTCTGAGAAGAAGATTTTTTAAGCTTTCTTCCATTTAGAGTCTATGGGAGCTAAGGGGCACCGGGGCGTGGCCCCTTTGGACCCCAGGGGCATGATTAGCAGGAAATATGTTGGTAATCACTTGCCGTTGCTACATGCTAAATATCTAAGCTCTGGGCCCTATGGTTTCAGAGAAGAAGATTTTTGAGGCTTTTCTCCATTTTGAGTCTATGGGAGCTAAGGGGGTCCCAGGGTGTGGCCCATTTGGACCAGAGGGGCATGATTGGCAGGATTTATGCAGGTGACCACTTGTCATTGCCACATGCTACATATCAAAGCTCTGGGCCCTGTGGTTTCAGAGAAGAAGATTTTTGAAGCTTTTTTCCATTATGAGTGTAGGGGAGCTAAGGGGCCCTGGGGCGTGGCCCATTTGGACCCCAGGGGCATGATTGGCAGGATTTATGTAGGTGACCACTTGCCATTGCCACATGCTAATTATCTAAGCTCTTGGCCCTGTGGTTTCAGAGAAAAAGATTTTTTAAGCTTTTTTCCATTATGAGTCTATAGGAGCTTAGGGGCCCCGGGGCGTGGCTCGTTTTGACCACAGGGGTATGATCGGCAGGAATTATGTAGGTGACCACTTGTTGTTGCTACATGCTAAATATCTAAGCTCTGGGCCCTGTGGTTTCAGAGAAGAAGATTTTTGAAGCTTTTTTCTATTATGAGTCAATGGGAGCTAAGGGGC
This sequence comes from Lucinisca nassula, assembly GCA_963580285.1. NCBI lineage: Eukaryota > Metazoa > Mollusca > Bivalvia > Lucinida > Lucinidae > Lucinisca > Lucinisca nassula. The sequence continues at coordinate 106,146,273 of OY757018.1, read as the reverse complement.
CCGCGGGAGTGGCCAATTTGGACCCCAGGAGCATGATTGGCAGGAATTATGTAGGTGACCACTTGCCGTTGCTACATGCTAAATACCTAAGCTCTGGGCCCTGCGGTTTCAGAGGAGAAGATTTTTGAAGCTTTTTTCCATTTTGAGTCTATGGGAGCGAAGGGGCTCGGGGGCGTGGCCCATTTGGAACCCAGGGACATGATTGGCAGGAATTATGTAGGTGACCACTTGCCATTGCTACATGCTAAATATCTAAGCTCTGGGCCCTGTGATTTCAGAGAAGAAGATTTTTGAAGCTTTTTTCCATTATGAGTCTACAGGAGCTAAGGGACCCCAGGGCGTGGCCTGTTTGGACCCCAGGAGCATGATTGGCAGGAATTATATAGGTTACCACTTGCAATTGCTACATGCTAAATATCTAAGCTCTGGGCCATGTGGTTTCAGAGAAGAAGATTTTAAAAGCTTTTTTCCATTATGAGTCTATGGGAGCGAAGGGGCCCCGGGGCGTGGACCATTTGGAACCCAGGGGCATGATTGGCAGGAATTATGTAGGTGACCACTTGCCCTTCCTACATGCTAAATATCTAAGCTCTGGGCCCTTTGGTTTCAGAGAAGAAGATTTTTGAAGCTTTTTTCCATTATGAGTCAATAGGAGCTAATGGGCCCCGGGGCGTGGTCCGTTTGGACACCAGGGGCATGATTGGCAGGAATAATGTAGGTGACCACTTGCTGTTACTACATGCTAAATATATAAGCTCTGGGCCCTGTGGTTTCAGAGAAGAAGATTTTTGAAGCTTTTTTTCCATTATGAGTCTATGGGAGCGAAGGGGCCCCGGGGCGTGGCCCATTTGGAACCCAGGGAGTTGATTGGCAGGAATTATGTAGGTGACCACCTGCCATTGCTACATGCTAAATATATAAGCTCTGGGCCCTGTGGTTTCAGAGAAGAAGATTTTTTTAAGCTTTTTTTCCATTATGAGTCTATGGGAGCGAAGGGGCCCCGGGGCGTGGCCCATTTGGCACCCAGGGGCATGACTGGCAGGAATTATGTAGGTGACCAACTGCCATTGCTACATGCTAAATATATAAGCTCTGGGCCCTGTGGTTTCAGAGAAGAAGATTTTTGAAGCTTTTTTTCCATTATGAGTCTATGGGAGCGAAGGGGCCCCGGGGCGTGGCCCTTTTTGAACCCAGGGGCATGATTGGCAGGAATTATGTAGGTGACCACTTGCGATTGCTACATGCTAAATATCTAAGCTCTGGGCCCTGTGGTTTCAGAGAAGAAGATTTTTGAAGCTTTTTTTCCATTATTAGTCTATGGGAGTGAAGGGGCCCTAGGGCGTGGCCCATTTGGCACCGAGGGGCATGAATGGCAGGAATTATGTAGTTGACCACTTGCCCTTGCTACATGCTTAATATCTAAGCTCTGGGCTCGTGGTTTCAGAGAAGAAGATTTTAAAATGTTTTCCCATTATAAGTGTATGGGAGCTATATGTTGCCATGGCAACCAGTCAGCCCAAAAACCTTATGCAGCCTTTCCCCCTACCTGATGATGATTCACATGAAATTTGATCAAGATTGGCCATGGGGTATTGGAGATATACTTATTTGAAATTGTTTTCGGACGCACGGACGCACGCACGGACGCACGACGGACGACGGACAAAAAGTGATCCCAAAAGCTCACCTCGTCACTACGTGACAGGTGAGCTAAAAACACTATCTCCTTCTAGGCCACTGGCCCAATATTTTAAAATAATTTCACAGGAATATTTCTTGGGTGATCCTCAACTGAAATTGTCCAAACCCTTCTGCTCGGATGAACAAGATGTCCACCAGACCTAGATAAAAAACATTTTCTCATGCACCATCAATTTACTTAAAAGACAGGTGAATGGTTTTTATACGCCTGTTTTGAAAAAAAACGGTCGTATTATGTTATGGGGTCAGCGTCCATCCGCACATCCGTCCTTCTGTAAACTTTTTCCTTTCCGGATAACTCCTCCTACAGTTTTCATCCGATTAACTTGAAACTTTGTAGGTAGTAAGTCTATGAGGGGGACATGTGCGTAAAGTTTCAAGGTTAACCATACACCAAATATTAATAGAGTTATGCCCCTTTGAAAATTGCGGTATGAGTTTACATTTCCGGATAACTCCTCCTACAGTTTTCATCCAATAAGCTGAAACTTTGTAGATAGCAAGACTATGATGTGGAGATATCTGTAAAGTTTTAAGGTTAGCTGTACACCAAATATTTATAGACTTATGCTCCTTTGAAAATTTGGATAAACATTTTCATTTCCGTACAACTCCTACAATTTTCATCCAATTAACCTGAAACTTTGTAAATAATAAGACTACAAGGTGGAGTTGTGCGTAAAGTTTCGAGGTTAATCATACACCAAATATTAATAGAGTTATGCCCCTTTGAAAAGTGCGGTTAACATTTTCATTTCTGGATAACTCCTCCTACAGTTTTCATCCAATTAACCTGAAACTTTGTAGATAGCAAGACTATGATGTGGAGATATGCATAAAGTTTCAAGGTTAACCGTACACCAAATATTTATAGACTTATGCTCCTTTGAAAATTTGGGTAAACATTTTCATTACCGTACAACCCCTCCTACAGTTTTCATCCAATTAACCTGAAACTTTGTAAATAATAAGACTACAAGGTGGAGATGTGCGTAAAGTTTCGAGGCTAATCATACACCAAATATTTATTGAGTTATGCCCCTTCGAAAATTTCGATATACATTTTCATTTCTGGATACCTCCTACAGTTTTCATCTGATCAACCTGAAACTTTGTAGATAGCAAGACTATGATGTGGAGATATGCGTAAAGTTTCAAGTTTAACCGTACACCAAATATTTATAGACTTATGCCCTTTGAAATTTAGGTAAACATTTCCGTATAACTCCTCCTACAGTTTTCATCTCATTAACCTGAAACTTTGTAGATAGTAAGACTGAGGTGGAGATGTGCTTAAAGTTTTGAGGTTAACCATACACCAAATATTAATAACATTATGACCCTTTGAAAATTTTGTTAAAAATTTTGTTTACGGATAACATCTGATCAACCTGAAAAATATGCTCATTTTGATAAAAAAATCATCATCAAATCATCAACGGATTTTTTATTAACGTGCAGGTACAGGAGCACTGTCCACAGAATTGGGGCCCCTTCCAGGTAGCTGGCTTGCTGCACGCATGGCAGATCTTACACCAGATCTCCAGGCCTGTCTATCATGAGGATCGATAGCAGAGAGCTTCCATTCTCTGCAATCTCTTTCTGTCAGCTGCTTCCAGGTAATCTTGGGCCTTCCAGGCCCCCCGTTTTCCACCTACCTGTATGCCACAGGCAGTCTTGACTGCACTGTTGGAGCGTTCCACATGTCCATACCAGCGGAGCCTTCTCTCTTTCAGGATGAGGTCCAGGTCCTCAATGCCAAGACGCTCAAGCAACTCACTGGACCTGATGGTGACAGCGTCCTGTGGCTTTACATTGCAAATCAGTCGCATTATGTTATGGAGTTGGCGTCCCTCAGAAACGCGTCTGTCCTCCTGTCCGTCCATCTGCCTATAAGCGTTTTCTTTGCGGGATAACACCTCCTACAGTTTTCATCCGATCAACCTGAATCTTGGTAGATAGCAAGACTTGATGTGGAGATGTATGTAAAGTTTCGAGGTTAATTACTACTGAATTAAGGTGTGGCAGATTTGGTCTTGTAATCAATTTCCATTTATTAAGGCTGAAACTTGAAAAATAGTTATACCATGATGGAGCAGTGAATACTGTTTTCAGGTTTCAGTCCACCAAATATGAATTTGCCACGGGCGTATAATTTCTTTCTTTCTACTGATACTGCTTTGGTCACATTTGACCATTACCGCAGGAGTACATTACATACACTCCAGGTATAATGCTGCGCTTGCGGAGCTCTTGTTGAAATACTTTTACAGGAATGTTCCTTGGTTGACCATCTACCGAAATTGCCTAAATGGTTTCGCCCCGCCAAACAAGGGGACCGCCGGAGTTAAAAATAAAAAAAAAAATCTGAAAAAGAAAGACATTAAATGCCATCTTCTCTTAGGCCACTGGCCCAATTTCAAAATAATTTTACAGGAATATTCCTTAGGTGATCCTCTACCAAAATTGCGCGAACCATTCTGCTCGGATGAACAAGTTGGCCGCCAGAGCTAAAAATAGAAAAAAAAATCTTTAAACAACTTCTTCTTTTACCAGTTGAGGGATTTTGAAATATTTTTACAGGAATGTTCTTTGACTGACCCTCTACCAAAATTGCTCATACCATTCTGCTCTGATGAATAAGATGGCTGTCAGAGCTAAAAAAATATAGAAAAACTTCAAAGGATATCTGCTCCTTAACCAGTGGATGAAGTTTCAAATGTAATTACACAGGAATGTTACTTGGTTGACTCTCCACTGAACTTTTTCAAACATTTACGCTGGGATGAACAAGATAGCCACCTGAGCTAAAAAAGAAAAAAACTTTATAAGACTTCTCCTCAACCAGTGATTCCTTCATGGTGCTGGTTCTGATTCTTTCCCTAATCATATATGTTGTTATGTTGATGATTATGTTCCCCCAACGGAGAGGAGGGGGGACATATTGTTTTTGGTGCAGATCCTGTTTGCGTCAGCGTCAGCATCGGCGTAGCCTGTTTGAAGCACTATATCTCCTGAACCTATGGGGGATTCCGAACAAACTTGCATAGTAATATCATTAGGATGGTGGAAAACAGTCATTAGGTTACGATGACCTTGACATCATTTTCAAGGTCACAGCCCCCCCCCCCCCCCATAGTCATTTTGGTGCCAAAAATGGCTTGTCTGCACTCTTATCTCATCAACGAATTGATTAATTTTAGTCAAACTTGGAACAATATATCATTACAACATACCGCAGATTTGATTAGATTTTGGTGACCTTGACCTTTTATCAAGGTCATAGTCCCCCCAAAACAGTCAATTTAGGACAAAATATGGCTTGTCTGCAGACTATCTCAATAATGCATTAAATTTAGTCAAACTGGGTACAATATATCGTTACAACATACCGCATACCTTTTTGTTTCAAAACAGTTAATTTTGGGCCAAAATGGCGTGTAAAAATGGCTTGTCTGCACTCTAAATCATTAACAAATTGATTAATTTTAGTCAAACTTGGTACAATATATCATTACAACATACCGCAGATTCGATTATATTTTGGAGACCTTGACCTTTTTTTCAAGGTCACAGGTAACCCTAAACACTCAATTTTGGTCCAAAAATGGCTTGTCTGCACTCCCGAAAACTGTTCTTTTGGGGCCACAAAGGGCTTATCTGTACCCTATATCATTTAAGAATTGATGAATGTTGGTCGAACTTGATTCAATATTTAATTACAGTCTATCATTTTTTTGCATTAGATTCTGGTGATCTGATCTTTTAATGACTTTTTTTATGTTTTGTTTTTTAAGGTCACAGGCTCCCGAAAACTGACAATTTTTGGCCAAAAATAGCTTGTTTGCAGCTTACATTTTGATGAATTAACCTAGTTATTAAAGTCAAATGGGTGTGTAAGATATATTTATGGTGGAGGGACATTGTTTTCCTCTGAAAGCATCTCTCGTTCTTATTCTTCCCCCTTTATTGTTGTTCATTTCTAGTGACTTTGGTCCTTCCAGTTTAATGTCATGTTGGTGATTCTGATACTTTCCCCCATTGTATGTTGCTCCTTTTTGTCGCGCCTGCTATAAGCATGGTGCGATATAGGCGCCGGGGTTTCCGTCCGTTCGTCCGTCCGTTTGTCAGGGCGTCAACATGTTTTACCACCCTAATGGCCAAGTTTACTTCTCAAGAACTATGATACTTGGTACAAACTTGTATCTATGGATGGCAATTTAAGTGCAAGCATCCTTATTTGACCTTGACCTACATTTCATGGTTCACTGACTTTGTAAAATATTGCGACCATCCTAGCGTTCACCCTAATGGTCAAGTTAATTTCTCAAGAACCATAAGAGCTTCATTAATGATACTTGGTTTAAACTTGTATCTGGGGATTGCAACTTAAATGCAAGCATCCATATTTGACCTTGTCCTACATTTTATGGTTCACTGACTTGGTAAAATATTGTGACCGCCCTAGCGTTCACCCTAATGGTCAAGTTAATTTCTCAAAAACTGTAAGAATTTCATTAATGATACATGGTACAAACTTGTATCTAGCGATGGCAATTTTAATGCAAGCATCCATATTTAACCTTGACCTATATTTTATGGTTCACTGACATCTTGAAATATTGCGACCACCCTAGCGTTCACACTAATGGTCAAGTTCATTTCAAAAGAACTAAGAGCTTTATTAATAATACTTATTATATACTTGTATCTAGGGATGACAACTTTAATGCAAGCATCCATATTTGACCTTGACCTAAATTTTATGGTTCACTGACTTAGTGGATTATTGCATCAACTCTAGTGTTCAACCTAATATTTGAGTTCATTTCTCAAGAACTATTAAAGCTTCATTAATGATACTTGGTACAAGCTTGCATCTAGGAATGGCAACTTTTATGGAACATCATTGTTTGACCTTGGCCTTGATTTCATGGTTCGGTGACTGCGCCCACATAGGCGGGACATAACCTTCGGCGGAGTTCTTGTTATACGCCGTTTGAAAAACGGGACGTATAATATAATACCCACTGGCGTCCGTCCATCCGTCTGTTAACTTAAAGTTTCCAGATAACTCCTCCTACAGTTTACATCCGATCAAGCTGAAACATCGTATATAGTTAAGACCATGATGTGGGGCAGCGCATATTGTTTCGATGTTATGGTCCACCAAATATTAATAGAGTAATCCCCCTTTAAAATGTTTTGTAAATTTTTAATTTCAAGATAACTCGTCCTACAGTTTACATCCGATCAAGCTGAAACTTCATACATAGTTAGACCATGATGTGGGGCAACGCATATTGTTTCGAGGTTATAGTCCACCAATAATAGTAGAGTTATGCCCCTTAGAAATGTTTTGTAAACTTTTTGTTTCTGAATAACCCCTCCTACATTTTACATCCGATTAAGCTGAAACTTCATAATATATAGTTAGACCATGATGTGGGGCAGTGCATATTATTTTGAGGTTACCGTCCACCGAATAATAATAGATTTATGTCCCTTTGAAAAAAATTGAAAACATTTACTCCCTACATTTTACATCCGATGATCCTGAAACTTTACATACAGTAAGACCATGATATGGAACAGTGCATATTATTTTGAGGTTACAGGCCGCCAAATATTACTAGAGTTATTCCCATATCACAGATTTTTCTAAACATATTTTGTTTCCGGATAATGCCTCCTACATTTCACATCTGATGAAGCTGAAACTTTACATATAGTTAGACTATGATGTGGAGCAGCGCATATTATTTCAAAGTTACAGTCCATCACTTATAGCCAGAGTTATGCCTATATTATTTTGAGGGTTCTGGGCCACCAAATATTACCGACCATGAAAATTTTAGAGACATGTAGTTGGAGCCATTGATGGTTATTAATAGTTTCAGGTAAGAATATGTGGAGCACATATTGTTCCTTGGTTACATTCCACAAACCCAAACTGGTACAACAGTCAGTATATATATATATGCTCCATCTTAACCCTTATCTTGCTGTTCACGACAACCGCTATCTTTGAAAACAGTGTAGATCCAGATCAGATGGCTTCTTCAGAAGCCATCTGATCAGGATCTACACTGTTTGACATTCAATTTATATATTTTGTAGTAATAAATTACATCAAGTAATTTGATTGGTTGATAGACAGAAATGGGTGTGGCTTAAATGAATATTCAGCAAGAGAAGGGTTAATAACTGCCACGGGCGTATAATGCCCTGCTTGGGGAGCTCTTGTTATTAGTTAGGTTTGGGTATTCTGAGTCGCCATCTATTTGGGGAAAGAGCTGCTGACTCGGTTTACCTGTTGTTCGTTTTGTTTTCCGTCGTCATTCTATGTTTTGACTTCTTTCCCTAGTGATATTGTGGGAAGAATTTGGGATCTTATTGTATCAGTTCCTGATCGTTTCTCTGTTTAATTTTCTGCAAGGGCGAGTCAATAAAAAACCAATGGGTGAGATTGATCACTTCTTTTCGATGTAATTGCCCTCAAGAATGAATCACTTGGACCAACGCTGTACCAGTGCAATCAGTCCAGAACTGAAGAAGACGGGGTCCTTGTCTCCGACCCACTTCTCAACTGCCGCCACGACTTCTTTGTTGGACCGGAAATGACGCCCACGGATATCCTTTTTCAAGTTTTGGAATATGAACTAGTCAGGAGCTAAGTCCGGATAATAGGTGGGGTGTGGTATTAGTACGTACCCACTCTGCTCAAGTGTGGTCTCTTGCATTGTCCCTTTGCAGCAGGATCCCTTTAGAGAGATTAACTCGGCGTTTTTCACGGATCGCAGTTCTCAGTTGGTCGAGCAAATTTGCATAATAAGCACCTGTTATTGTACTTTCCTTTGCAAGCACATCCAACATAATAACGCCTTGTGCGTCCTAAAATACAGCTGCCATCACCTTGCCAGCAAAGGGTTGCGTTTTTAACTTCTCTGAGACCTTGGCCCTACTCACTAGCGAATTTTGTTCTCTGGTTCATAATAATGGACCCAGGTCTTATCTATAGTCACCAGACGTGAAAACAAACCACCTTCTTTGCCCTAAACTGATTCAACAATGTGCTGCATACTGAAGCTCTGCCGGCCTTGGTAGCTCAGTCGGATGAGCGTCTGAATGGTGATCAGGAGGATGCGGGTTCGATACCTGCCGGGATCGACAACATTCTTTCTTGGAGATTGATCATGCAATCTTTAATATGGTAATTTTCTCCCTTCCACTGCTTTAAGAAGGGCAGCTGTCAGTTTCTGGTGAAAGAATGTGCTGGTTAACCCATTCCGTATAAGCCTGCCCATGAAAAGTGTGGATAGGTAAACTGATCGGCTCAAAAATGACATAGTGTTGACTGGGCCGTTAAACTCTTATTGAATTGAATTAAACGAGTTGAGGAAAAGGGATAAAATGCGAGGCTTTGCCTCGCATTTTATCCCTTTTCCTCAACGAGTTTAATAAATTCAATAATACATGAGCACGAATGCAAGATTCTATTTATCACATGACATTTAAACACATTTTATTCACGATTTGTTGACAAAATAGTCAATATTCCGTCATAGGTAAACGCGACGTTGTTAATGACGTCGTATATGTAACGTTACGGAGCGTTTCTAACTAATTTGCATATTTAATCCACTAGTGGATTATCGAAAATATTACATGGCGTTATTACACTCTCAGACGCGACGTCATATGATAAAGAACGTTAATCAACTTTTGACGAAAAGCTTGCTTTTGCATCACTAGCCATGTTTGACGTTCAATATCTTATGAGTGAATGACTCGATAAGGGTGCAGTTTTGCCCTCATGCCTAAAACATATTGAAACAAGGCATGAAAATCTTGGTTGTCTCGGTCAATTGGAAATGGGATAGGCTGCTTACTTATTGACTGGCCCTCGTATAAAATTAAATAGTTTTATAGAAATGTGGTGACCCTCTAACAAGTTGTCTAAAACTGTTTTGCTTCACAGAGCATGATGGCCACCAGGGCTAAAATCTCTATCCGCAAAATACTAACCTCAAAATGAATTCTACGCCTACGCCAGACATATTTTGAAATAGTTTCACAGAAGTGTTCCTTGGGTCAACCAAAATTGCTCAAACCCTCTTCTCAACCATACATTATCTACAATTTTGTTTGGACAATATGGATCAGGTGAGAAATCCAGGGCCATTGTGACCCTCTTGTACTATTTTTTGCTCGAAAACATAGATTGTTGGCTACACGTCAGTGAGGCAGTTCTAACATGATCCCACAATGTTTTGAGGAGAAATATGAAAAAGGTCAGATTTTGTTTTATCTAAAAAATTTCATTTTTGGAGGTAAATTTTTCAATATACATATATTTGAATAGGCGTGTATATGTAATGTGATAGGCCATATTCGACTGGGAAGTTTCGTTAAAGTTTCGTGAAATTCCACGCAGGAGTGTGGTGTTAACTTGTAATAGCCGATCACATGGTCCAATCAAATATAAGTTATTTTTCAAATACATAAGCGATCGTGGAGCACGATTCTATTCGAAGGAAAAGTCGAACATTTCGTGCACCACGGTCGCTTATGAGCTATACGCAAATAAAATATTTGATTGGACCATGTGACCAGCTATTACAACTAGGAACCACACTCCTACGTGGAATTTCACGAAAATTTCACGAAACCTACCAGTCGAATACCGTCATATTCATCTCAATACTACGGAACCCGGGAAGGGACATGATTTTTTATTTTTATTATGTTAATATCTTGTGCGCACAAGATCTATGTTGTGCAGACAAGATATTATCTTGTGCGGACAAGATAATATCTTGTTCGCACAAGATAGTATCTTGTCCGCACAAGATAATATGTTGTCCGCACAAGATAATATCTTGTGCGGACAAGATATTATGTTGTGCGGACAAGATATTATGTTGTGCGGACAAGATAATATCTTGTCTGCACAAGATAATATGTTGTCCGCACAAGATAATATCTTGTCCGCACAAGATATTATCTTGTACGCACAACTTATAAAATAAATAAAATCATGTCCCTTCCCGGGTTCCGTACAATACATCCGTTTGACATGCCTCCTCAATAGTATATATCAGGAAAAGGAAATTAACAATTTACAAGGGTTTCATTACCTGTCTGTAGAATCTCCATACACTATGAACACTGGCTGGATTACTTGAAAGAAGATCCATGGACAATTTTCACTGAATTCATGGGCATTGTCAACTGAGTCCGTGAGCAATATCCACTGAATCCATGAAGATTGTCCACTCAGGTCATGGATAATGTCCACTGATACCATTGATAATTGCCACTGAGTCCATGAACAATTTCCACTAAGTCTCTGGGGCCAGTTGTTCAAAACTAACGACGTCGTAAGTTAACGTATCCTTAAAACTTTGATCATTAAATATGTCAAATACGCGAATGCAAAAGCTGCCGCATTTTTTTTCAGCAAAAATACCAAAATTTGTACTTGCTAGAAGAGTTAACAATATGACCACTAACGAGCTCGTTAAGCTAACGATGCTTTGAACAACTGGCATCTACACTAAATATATAGCAATCCAACCAAACTAAATGGGTTCATGCAGTTCCAGATGCAGAAGCCTCCTCGGTGTAGTGGTTATTTAGTCGCCTGATAAACCAGGGATTGCAGGATCGATTCCGGGCTTCTCCAGACTTTCGGATGAGTCTTTAAACCGAGGTCCTGTCTTCGTATGACCTTAGCTGTTGGTGGGACGTAAAGCTCATCACGAAAACACGCCTAAATAATTTTGACCCCCTTGAACCACACTTTTATAAAGTAAAACTGGGGTTTTCGGGGTATACCTTATTTTTCTTATTTCTGCTCTAAAACCGATGAGACGGTTCTAACGAGAGCCCACAATCTATATTTGGAGCAGAAATAAGAAAAATATCACAATTTTTCATCATAAAATTTTCATTTTTTCGGCGATAAAAGTGGCCATGTATTTGTATAGGCCTGTTTGCGTATTGTGAAACACACTCACTCACTCTAGTTCCAGATGCATGGCATACATATTTTATGACATACAATGGCTATAAGAGTATGTCCATCACTGCTAATAGATACATGTATAGTGTCGTTAGGCCCTCTGCTTAATAGGAAGATCATATGAGCCCCGTCTTCGAGCATTCCGTCATGACAAATTTTAACTGCGCATGCCCAGCCATTCAGAGGGGCCAGGGATATGGCTTTCTGTCTGAAGGTTCCTCTTGATTCACTGCTTGTATGAGCGAGCAGCGAAGGTTCTGGCGAGACTGCGCGGATGCGCAGGCTCGCCTTCATCGGAACCTTCGCTGCTCGCATAGGCGATAAGTACCAAAATCGTTTGACGGGGCCCATATAAAACAAAGACCTTAGTTTTATACGTTGAATTGTTAAAATTCTGTTAAATAGTTTTCCGAATTATTCACTTATTGGTTCGGAACCCGGGAAGGGACATGATTTTTTAATATGTTATGCGAACAAGATATTATCTTGTGCGGACAACATAATTCTTGTGCGGACAACATAATTTATCCTGTGCGGACAACATAATAATATTAGCATAAGATAATATGGGTTCCGTATATTGGTGATCAAGTGTTGATGTAAAATGAAGGTGGCAAGCTAGATGGTACTTACGAGTTTTCATATGAGCCCCGCCAAGCGAATTTGGGTCTTCGAGCATTCCGTCATGACAAACTTTAACTGCGCATGCCCAGCCATTCAGAGGGGCCAGGGACATGGCTTTCTGTCTGAAGGTTCCTCTTGATTCACTGCTTGCATGAGCGAGCAGCGAAGGTTCTGGCGAGACTGCGCGGATGCGCAGGCTCGCCTGAACCTTCGCTGCTCGCATAGGCGATAAGTACCAAAATCGCTTGGCGGGGCCCATATATACATACATATACTACTCAAAGTTTGATAGGGATCACTTTTTTAATGCAAAATAATTTTTGGATGAATTAATCAGCTGAATCCAAATTTGATACATAATGATAGAAAACGTATCCTTCACAAAACCTAGTGATTAATTTTGTCAACTGGTACTGCATTCAAGCGTGACAACAGCAAACGCCTTGGCACCCCCAAAATTTGCCGTAACACGAAGGGATTTGGACAACTGATTTTTCACAAATTTCCAAATTTGTTTAGACAAACGTGCTTAATAACGTGTATGGCGTACAAGGGCATCAATTACAGTACGACACCGCTTGCGCATGCTCGTAATCCGAGTCTGTATCCGGTTTTGTGAAATCAGCTTTCATTCAGCAACCAATGCATCTTTGAGCTCCTGAAAAGTCCTCGGATGCACAGGTAGGGCTGAAACAGCACTCTGTAGCATGTCCCGCGCATGCTCAATTGGATTTAAGTGCGGTGACCGAGCAGGCCAGTCCATACGAACGATTGCCTCACGTTCCAGGTAGAGACGTTGGCAGGGTTGGGACGGGACGGGCATTATCATCAATCAGAATAAAGTCCGGGCCGATAGCATCTGCATATGGTCTCACAAACTCATCAAGAATCTCATTACAGTACCTCACTGTCATTAACGTTCCGTTTTCAACGACGTACAAGTCAGGTTTACCGTTCACGCTTATCCCAGTCCAAACCATGACTGACCCCTTTCCATAGCGATCATGCTCTGCCACATTCAAGTCATCGAATCGCTGTTTAGACATTCGCCACACTAATTGACGTTTATAAGTGAAGTCCAGACAGACTCTGGACCCCTCAGTAAACAGTACTGGCGTCAAGTCACGAACCGTCCACCTGACGTGAGTTCTGACAAAGTCTAACCGGTCTAGCACGTGCTGTCTCGTCAACGGGACACGTACAGCAGGCCTCATGGCATTAAGTCCGAACTCGTGGAGTCCGTTTCTGACAGTTTGTGTAGAAATTCGTACTCCAGTTCCGTTCATAAGCTCGTTATGCAAACGCGTAGCGTTCAGGAACCGTTGACGTCGAGACTGAATCAACAAGAAACGGCCCTGACGTTGAGTTGTAGCCCTTTCTCGACCCCGCCGCGGCTGTGTGAAGGATTTCCGTGGGTAAGATGCCGACTCCACATTCGTGAAACCACGCTCTGAGACACATTCAGAATCCCAGCAACACGACGTTGAGAGACGCAAGATTCCAACATTCCGACGCAACGATTCATTTCTTCGGGGCTCAGACGGTTTCTTAATTGTCCCCCTAGGCAATTTAGTGTTTCACAAATCAAATGAAGTCCTTTTTACGCTTGGTAAAGGAACACTGACAAGTTTGATTGGTATGTTGGAAAGCAGTGCTACGCAAGATTTTGGGGGTGCATGAATTCATTTGCGAATTGTGAGAAGTGTACTGAACTGCACACGAGTTTCTGCTTAAGATATTTATCAATATACCGAGTACAAATTCTGTCAAGAACTTATAAATTTTCTGTGCAAAATTTGATACATAAAAAGTGATCCCTATCAAACTTTGAGTAGTATATAATGAATATACCGGCCCCGATAGCTCAGTTGGTAGAGTGTCCGCTCCGGGGAACGGGAGGTCACGCGTTCGATCCCGGGCCGCGACATACCAAAGTCGTTAAAAATGGTACTAGCTGCTCCTCGCTTGGCACTCAGATTCACGGGGTAGAGCTGGGACTGGTCGATCCAGTGTCAGGATAATGTGACTGGGTGTGGTATCATGTAATGTGTCTGGGACATGATACTTCAGTGAGACAGCACTATAAAAGTGAGCATTGAGCTCCCTGTCGCAACCAGACACCGTCGTGATATGACTGAAAAAGTGTTGAAAGCGACGTTAAACCCGAATTCACACACACACACACACACACACACACACACACACACACACACACACACACACACACACACACACACATAATGAATAACTAGAATTTGTTTTTAACGAGTACCCACAGGTTTTGTTTTCGAGCAAAAATAAGAAACAAGAGGGCCATGATGGCCCTGGATCGCTCACCTGATCCATATTGTACAAATGAAATTGTAGATAATATATAGCAGAGTAGAGGGTTTGAACAATTTTGGTTGACACACGGAGGTTTTTTTTTATAATTTTAGCCATCTTGTTCATCCAAGCACAGGCTGCATGATGCTTCCACGCAGATCTGAATCCGGCCCGCACACTAGTACTGGTAAACCGCTTAGAGGATCTAAGCCTGTCCAGGAACCGCGGTGCGAGGCGGACCGTCCATACTAATAAACCCTATTGGTTTCATTGGGCGACAGGGCTTGAGATGATATTTCATCTCAATGTCGGGTAAAAGTCCCACAAAATTGGAAGCAACGTCTCCAAAATGACCTTTACAGTGTTGACGGGGACGTTAAACCTCAAATCAAACAAATCATCCAAGCACAACTGGTTGAGCAATTTTAAAACAAGTCTGTGAAATTAAGACCCCCTAAACCCCACTCCATATAGAGAAAACTGGGGTTTATGGGGGTACACATTATTTTTCTTATTTCTACTCCAAGACATAGGTTGTGGGTACTCGTTAGAACGGCCTCAATGAGGCAGTTCTAACGAGCACCAAACAATGTTTTGAGATATGCTCATCAAGGCGGTTCTTGCGAGCACCAAAAACCTATGTTTGGAGTATATGAAAACTATCACAGATTTTCATCATAAAATTACCTTTTTTCGAGGTATGAAGAAATGCATTATATCACAAGGATGTGTTATAGTAATGTTTATGTATTTTTCTCGTGCACTGACCTCTGAAATAACATCATAATGTACCTACATTTGTCAAATGTGTATTGAAATGCGTAATATATACTGGGTCAAAACAGTTCCTATACATAAATTTGCTTCTGTTACCTAGCTACAAATGAAAAAAAAAAAAAATTATTTTGTTTTGGATAAAAGATTCATTTTTCTATGCAAAAGCTCAAACTGTGTTTGTTTATATTATGTATTATGTAAACTCGCCAACCTGGGCTATTGCTTTAAACACCCAAGGGGTCACTGTGACAATTTCGCAGAATAAACCATTACAAAAGCCCAGATTTAACACGATAAAAATTACACTTAGCACAAAATTTCTATAATTTGATCCATGAAACCTTTTAATTAGATACCCTGTGTGTCTATTCAAAAGAGATTTGGAATTTTCGTTCCATTTGCTAAGAGAAACCGACGATTACTTATAGGCCACCGATTCTATGAAGGTGTGTGCAAAATGCTGCAAGCACTTCCAATTGAAACTTCATAGAAAATATCAAATGGTAGTGCTACATGTCATATGAATTTCCTACATTATTTTCCATCATGGTTAACAGCAATGGTCGAAACAAAGCGCTTGTTAAAGAAAATGCAAACATTGAATGACAGATATAGAAATAACAACAGTTTGAAATTTGCTATATTTTTAATTGCAAGGGAGATAATCTGAGAATTTCACAAATTAAAGCTTTGGTTGTAGTGCAAAATCATGAGATATTGTTCAAGTAAAGTAAGTTTCGATCTTCATTGGACATGATCTTTCATCTCAGACACAAAATGATCATCTGCGCATGCGCAATGCCAAATTCCTTGCAAAACCTTTCTAGGCACAAATTGCAAGACAGCTCTTGTACAGAATAGTATGGGCAAAACGCAAGTTTATGCGTTTTGTAGCTAAACGTCCGGTTCGCATGCTTATAGCCATCTTTAGCTCAATGGCTACCGGATAACTACTGGAATTTACCCAGAAGTTGGTATAGTTACTTTTTTGACCGAGTATATTTACATGCGGCCAATGATGGCTGAGATGAAAACGTTTCATCGGTCAACAGACTTTGAGCACCAGGCACTCGGGCACTGGTATCAGGTACTAGGCACTGGACCGAATATAACCAATCATCGGAGACCTGGCATCGGGTATATTGGATCACCGGGTACCACCGATCACTAGGCACAGGACGCGGGTGTGACAGATCAACGACAATTAACCCTTGTCCTGCTGAATATTCATATATCACACACCCACTACCGATTATCAACCAATCTGATTACCTGTAGCAAATTATTACATGAATGACAAACAATGTAGATCCTGATCAGATGGCTTCTTCAGAAGCCATCTGATCTGGATCTACATTGTTTCAAAGAAAAGGCATATCCGGGCTCAGCAGGACAAGGGTTAATACCATATTGTTGATCGGTACAGCGTTTCACCGGGCACCAGTCACCACGCACCGGGCACTTGGTATGGCCGTCTAACAGGATGACCAATCAACAAACAATGCTTAATCTGCTTGATATTGGTCTTCCGTCGCCAGTAACATTCAGAGATCTTGGAATTAATACAGAGTCCTATTCGTTCGGAAACAGAAGCAATACCATCACTAACCCAAGTATTGTCATTTATTAATTGATTATCCTATATTACACATGGTCAACCAATATTCAAAAATCATAAATCATGTTTTTAATTGCGTCAATTAATAAAATTGTCATTAATCAAGTAATTTCGTATTGGCCCAGTTACAGGTCCTCGGTCAGCTGTATTGGCCTCGGCCTTCGGCCTCGTGCCAATACAGCAGACCTTGGACCTGTAACTGGGCCAATACGAAATTACTTGATTAATAACATAATATTAACGACTAAATACTTCGGCCTCTCGGAAATCTGCTTCTGTTATACATCATAGCTAAAGAGATCATTCAAAATCTTAATATAAGAAGAGGAGAAGGTATAGTTTTTCTTCCTCCTTTCCATATTCTCTTTTTTTCATCCCAATGAAGTAGAGCGTCAAAGATGTCTAAACATTAATCAGCCGGGGCACAGCTTTTCTTACAATTTACATGTGCGCCAAGGGAAGAATCAGATCAGCCTGCGCATCCATATAGTCTGGCCAGAGACTTTTCTTGCTGCGTGAAGGAACATTAGGCCCTTAACTACCCCTTAAGCACACATCGAATACTAATCAGACTGTGCGGATGTCCAGGCTGATCTGAGTCTTCGCTGGGCGAACATGTAAATTGTAGGAAATGCTGTACCCCGGCTCTTTTTTTCAAGTTCCACTCTTGCTAGTATTTCTACCAAAATAGAAGTGGAATCGATGCAATTAACCCACAGCTCCCATCAGTAGACAAAACACAAACATGACACAACTGGACCCTAATGGAAATATCAATCACGGAAAGCCAAAGGAACAGATTGGCAAATTGGCTATCCAAGACTTATGGTCGATAAAAACGAACCGCCTCGATGTGGCAGTTCTAACGAATATGCACAGCCTTTGTCTTCAAGCAGAAAATAGGAAAAATAGTGTAACCCCTGTAAACCCCAGTTTTTTCTGCATGAAGTAGGTTTTAATTGGGTCTTCATTTATGGACTTGATTACATGAAAGATCGGCTCGTAGAAAGTGAAAAAAATCTTGAAAGGGCTATGAAAGTAAAAAAAAAAAAAAATATCTCTAATAGTTGGTATGATGAATGTCATAAATTATTTCTGTTAGATCTACAGGTAAGTATTGATATTAAAAAAAAAAAAAATAAAACATATGCGACATGTTCTTTCCATTAATAAATTGCCTCGAGTCTTTTATGGCAACAGAATACATTTAGAGTACTTCCATCTATCAAAAGGCTTGCCACCATATCTCAGAGAATGGATTATAAATTTGCATATCATTGGCTTAGTATACGTCAGACTGATCTAATTGATTAGTCGCTGCCTTTTCGATAAAATCTGTATTTTGGGTACTTGTCAAAATTGTCCCAATGTAAAATGAAGTTCCAAAGTCATGTTGATGTTATTCTTCACTTTCTACCCATGAATTGTGTACAATAGGAAGTGATGTGCCCCGGCACATGATCAATTATCGTGGTGTTAAGTTTGAGTTTTTGGGCGATTGTCTTCTAGTACTCAGAAGAGTGAATTTTGGAATTACTTCATACGACCTAATCACCGCCAAGATACACCTTGAGAAAAATTGTCCCATATTCAAAACAGTTTCAAAAGTTCCTTATAAAATGAAACATGCAGCCGATGGGAATATAATATTACTTGAATGTTCTATAAATTTATTCCGCGATCGCACCTGTCCTGCTGCTTACTTTCCGATACGATTACCATGACAAAGATTCTCTGAGTGATTCACCTTAAACGAAACGTGAATGAAAACATCGTAGATTAATTCGCCATGTAGCACCTTTTTATAGCTCCGTTCAATTAACCCATTTTGGACCAGAAATCACAAAACTGGTAACAGGACCAAATCAGAAGCCATAGAATGTGGCTTTAAATCAAGGCATCCAATGTTTGCGAAAGAGTCAGCCATTTTACAATTAAAATTTGAAGAAGGTACATCCTGACACCCCTAAATTTTGAAATGGACTTGTGCGATATATAAAGTGGAGGATTTCATTGAGTATAAAATGGGTTACAAGTACGCCGTGTGGGTCGATTAATGTAATTCTTTGTGTTATTAAAATTGGTTGTTTATATCGATAAAGAGGAATAAAGGTATTTCGGTTTTCAGAGACGCAATGATTAAGAGTCAGCCCTCTACACTAGGCCACGGTGGCCCGTGTAAACATAAAGATATCATATACATGCCGAATTTATTCAGCTGAAAAATTTGCAAGTAATGATAAAGAAATATATATATTTTTTTGAAAATCGAAAATAACAAAAAAGAAACAAGAGTAACATTGAACACAATTTCGGTGGCCTAAAAGTCTCTTTATATTAGCTGTAGTAAGTAATTGAAATTCACCAAGTAATGAAAACCGTTTGTTTGTTTGTTTGTTTGATTTGAGGTTTAACGTCCCCGTCAACACTGTAAATGTCATTTTGGAGACGTTGCTTCCAATTTTGTGGGAATTTTTCCCGACACTGAGATGAAATGAATTCTCAAGCCCTGCCGCCCTATGAAACCATGGACGGGCCGACTCGCACCGCATTGCCTGGGCAGGCTTAGATCCTCTAAGCGGTTTACCAGCACTCGTGTGCGGGTCGGTTTCAGCTCTGCGTGAAAGCATCATGCAGCCCATCTATTTCTTCAAGCCCCGATGGGTGGGGGCTAATGAAAAACAACGAGTGTACAAATTTGCTAGGCTAGATTAGCTAGTTTCGACATATTAGCCTCATAAGTGACCTTCCAGTATATTCAAGCCAATGTTGTACAAGTAAAGAGATCAGTAATGTTTTTCATGCATAACATTGGCAGATTATTAGTTTATTTGAATATCTTCCGAGGGACCAGGCAAATGTTATTGTAATGAACTAACCATGCATGATAGTCATTCTTGCATTTCCTGCGATCAATGGTGAAGAAAACGGCCCACAACTCCATATCGCCTCTTCAGATACGACCGTAAAACTAATATTGTGGCTAATTCAAGACGTTGTTAATGATAACGTCTGTTCCGCAATTACGTTCTGAAGTCATAATAAAACTTTAAAATGCTTTGTTCATGGCGACAACGTTACGTCGCTCTAACCTATCGAAAACAAGACAAGGCTTTTTTCTTAAAAATCCACAGTTCAAAACTTATGTTCAAACTTCCCAATTCTCATTATTTCTTTGGATATTGTAGATACTAATGATATATTGACAAAAGCACAACTGTTGTATATATAGGGTTTGTTAGATCGAAAAGAATAGCAATAACCTTGTATTTATCATGCTTTTGTTTGGATTTTTTTTATCTTTTTTCATCTATTTGGTAGATTATCATTTAACCCTATGCGGATTATATTTAAGAAATAAATCACAGTTTGGAGGTCAGTTGTAAGTAGACAAATCACGCGCGCTACGCGCTCGTGATTTGTCTACTTTACAACTGACCTCCAAACTGTGATTTATTACCCAACAAAACACTGGCTAGAGCTGATCTATTTCGATTCTAACACGCTGAAAATGGGCAATAATGTTGTTGTTTCCTTCAAAATCTTACAACTTTTCGCCATTGTTAGAAGAAATCCCGCTAAAATTATCGACTGAAACACATGCATTTTTATCCTTTTCTAACGTTTTCGATGCGAGAAAATGACGTTACACCGTCTAACGTCCAGTTAATCGACTGGTGACGTCATACTTTTGCAGTTTTTAATGACGTCACATGTCACGCTCTTCCGAGCTGTGATTTGTTGCAGAATAAAACACAGTTATTTTGCATTGCCTATATAGGCGCGCTGTGTTAGAATTCACCAAATGTTTTGTTTGTAGGTGTATTATTGATCTACTTCACATCTGTGGCAGGTGACAAACAGAAAATAAACACACATTTGTCCAGTGTAATTTTAACTAAGCTTGATTCTCATTTAGGCAAACCTACCGCCAGAGTCCATATTTATCCTACTTCATTCATTTAAAGTTTCGGAAAATTTAGCCTGGCCAAGGTGGCTAGTGCTATGGGTATTACGATAACACATTAGTTCATATCTCCGAAATGGCGACTTTTCTGATAAATATATTTGATATTTTTCTCAATTTCACTTCAATTATAGTGTGATGTCGGAACATATCAGTTAACTTGACCGCAAATTTACGGTGATTCGTATGACTCAAGCAATTCGTGGCTAATAAAGTACACCTCGTCCCGGTATTTGTTGTTGTTGGTTCTAAAGTGAAAGTACACATATTTACAGATTCAGCATTCTTATATTCAGGTAACAGTGCAATAAAATAATGTAATTCACATAAGTTGATAAGTAAATACCGGGAAATACACACGCTTCTGGTCTCTTACGCGACCGAGTTACAGGTTTTAGACGCGAAAGCCGGAAATCAGTATAAACCGGGTACCAGTCTCTGGTAGTATAAAAAGCCGTGTTCATAGCGCTAAGAGGGCTGGAGCCGAGCGATGGTCTCCCTGTTCACCGGCAACGGGGAATGGGGGTACCACCGAACGGCTACGGTGTAGTGCCAGCATGGATTCGTTCCCTGGGACCCCACCAGCTGACGACCCGCGACACGGGGAAACTGGAAAACAACAACAAGCTAAGAGGGCATTCTGCGTCTGGCTTTCAAAGAAGCAACATCGATTTACAGCAAGTAAATAAATTAAATACGTCATACAAGCGGTTGTCTTGCAGAACATCATCCTAGTAAAGGCTGGTAGAAAAGCGAAAAGTGAATTATATTCATCTTAGTACCTCTTTCTGTCACCTTGAACAGTGATAGCTGCAGAAGCCCAAGAAGGCATTAATTTATTGCTGGTGCTGGGAAATATAATACCCTGTGCTAGGCTAGATCATATATATATTGTAAGCTAGGAGAAGCTTGAGCGAAGCTGGGAATAGCCTTCGCTGTTATTATAAGGTATATCTTGTTAAAGTGTTTGATCTCATATAATTCTAATTGTTCATCCAATCATTTTCAAATCATTTTTCTCTAATCACTGGACAAAGTAGTCCCAAGGAAAATTCTATATATTTAACCATTCTCACATTAAGTATTTTTGTAAGAAATAGGACTCTAACTCTGTGACATCATCCCCTGCACGTTACAAATTTCTGGCGCCCAACGTGGGGCTTAAAATCTATTACAACTAATTAATAGACTTACTTGCGCATTGTTTTGACCTGTCATCATGACCAGTAAAAGTACAGCAACAGAGCTTGAGCAATTATACCAACAGGTGGAAGATCTCAAGAGGCAGGATGAGATTCTCAAGATGGAGAAAGAGCTAAATGAATACAAGCAACAGCTTGGAGACTATTCCGGAGTATTATCTACGTCCACGCCAGCTGTTGGTAGAAAGGAAGAGACCAATGGTCCAAAGAGGGAATGGACAGATATTCCAGCTGGTAGGCCTGACCATGATCGGAATTGTGAAACTGCAGCGTCTGGGTTAAAATCTGAACGCAGCTTTGATATTCCGGACAGGTTTGTCAGCTCAAGACGGAAGAATTCGAGTTCAGCTCAAAGAACTAAAGAAGTCACCATGAAACCAGCCACATTTGACGGAAGTGTGGCGTGGTTGGACTACAAAGCCCATTTCGAAGCTTGTGCAGAGCTAAATGGCTGGAGCAAAGAACAGAAGGGCCTATATCTGTCAGTATCTCTACGTGGACAGGCTCAGGGAGTATTTGGTAACTTGGGAACAGGCAAGCATGATTATGACGAGTTAGTCACTTCTCTTGAGGAAAGGTTTGCACCCCCAAATCAAACAGAACTTTATAGAGTACAGCTGCGTGAGCGTCGCCAGAAAGCATCCGAAACCATGGCTGAGCTAGGCCAAGACATTAGGCGTCTTACAAATTTAGCATATCCCAAGGCACCGAGTGATGTTCGAGAAACACTCGCCAAGGAACAGTTCATTGATGCACTGGTAAACTCAGAGATGCGCTTGAAAATCAAACAGGCGAGACCGTCCGATCTAAATGATGCAGTAAGGCATGCTGTAGAATTGGAGGCATTTTACCGTGCTGAAAATAAACATCTTGGGCAAGGCTTCATACAGACCGCTAACACAAATGAAGCAACAGATGACAAAGGATGGAAGCAAGCATTCTCATCTCTAAAATCCTCTGTAGAGGAAATGACAAAAACAATGAACAAACTTGTGTCTCAGCAACAGAGAAACACTTATAATAGACCAAATAACCGTCCGTCTTTCCACAATAACGGTAATCATCGCCCATTTAATGCTCACCAAAATGGGAATAGACAAAAGCTTAAGTGTTTCATTTGCAAGTCAGATAAACATCTCAGAAGGGACTGTCCTCAGCGGAAAGACCGTGTAACTGATAAACAAGACGAAAATCAGTCTAAGGAAAAGAGTAATGTATGTGTAAGTGGTAACTGTCATGCAGGGTTATTTGTTCAGGCAAAATGTGGCGAGAATACGCTTGACTGCTTAGTGGATACTGGAGCAACACTAACATTGGTTTCAGCCAAGGCTTGGGACAATATGAAAGACATGAACACACTTGATAGGTTCGAAAGAGAAATTATATCTGCTTCAGGAAATACACTTGATACAAAAGGTAAAACGAGCATTAATTTCGAAATAAACAGTATTAGCTGTCCAACAGATGTAGTAATAGCAGAAATGGACGTGGATGCAATACTAGGGCTTGATTTTATGCTTGCTCATAGTGTGACCGTTAATGTTGAGGGTATGGTCATATGCATAAAAGGAAAAAGGTGCCTAATGACGAAGTCTGGAAAGATTGGTTGCTACAGGGTTATTGCAGCAGAAAGAATAGAAGTGCCGAGCAGATCAGAAATGCTTTTAGAAGGAAACTTGGTGGACTGGAATAAGTCAGCAGGTGCAATAGGCATTCTAGAATCTTCAGAAGATTCTGAATTCTAACATGGGCGTTGTGGCTAGAACGCTTGTCACAGCAGGTGATAAGGTTCCTGTCAGATATGCTAATTTTTCGAATGAGCCAAAGACAATATACCCTGGAACTAACATAGCTAATTATAGTCCAGTTCAGGTTGTCAACACACTCGGTCAGCCAAGACCAAAAGAGCTTAGAAATGTACCTAAGCATTTGATGGAGCTTTACGAAAGGTCTTCAGCAGGAATGTCCTCAGCACAAAAGAAACAAATAGCGAGGCTGTTAAGAAAGTATGGCGACACATTTTCTTCAACAGACAAAGATCTGGGTAGAACTGGAATAATTAAACATAGGATCTCTACTGGAAATGCTTCTCCCATTAAGCAACCTATGCGACGAGTTCCAGTTCATATGCAAGGAGAAGTTGATGAACAAATCGATGCCATGCTAGAGAATAATATCATACAGCCTTCATCAAGCCCCTGGGCTAGTGGTATAGTCCTTGTTAGTAAAAAAGATGGATCAAAGAGATTTTGTATCGATTACCGACGCCTCAACGATGTGACGATCAAGGATGCATATCCTTTACCAAGAATCGATGAGTCACTAGATCAACTGGCTGGGTCTAAATGGTTTTCCTGTTTAGATCTGAGCGCAGGCTACTGGCAGGTAGAGGTAGAACCTAACGATAAGCAAAAGACAGCATTTGTCACGAGACAGGGATTGTTTGAATTTAATGTGATGCCAATGGGGCTTTGCAACGCCCCGGCAACGTTTGAGAGGCTCATGGAGACAGTGCTGTCTGGCCTTCATTGGCAGATTTGCCTGATCTACCTCGACGACATAATCATAATCGGTAAGACGTTCGATCATATGATTAGAAATCTTGATCTCGTACTCGACAGATTTTCCAAAGCTGGTTTGAAATTAAAACCAAAGAAATGTCAGATCTTCAGAAAGGAAGTTGAATTCTTAGGACATATTGTAAATGAGCATGGTGTCAGCACTGATCCCAGGAAAATAGAATGCATTAAAAACTGGCCGGAACCTAGTAATATCAAAGAAGTCAGATCATTTCTAGGCTTGTGTAGTTACTACAGACGTTTCATTGCTGATTATTCTACCATTGCAAAACCTTTGACCAGACTGACTGAAAAGAATAAAAAATTTGGCTGGACTACACAATGCAAGGAGGCCTTTGAAAGATTGAAAAATCTCCTGGTAACAGCGCCAGTACTTGCACATCCGGATTTCTCAAAACCATTTATCATCGATACAGACGCTAGCGATGAAGCAATCGGTGCCGTTCTATCTCAGAAAATAGGCAGTACAGAGAAGGTTGTCGCCTATGCCAGTAGAACACTCACGAAATCCGAGCGAAAATATTGTGTTACAAGGAAAGAGCTACTAGCTTTAGTGTACTTCGTCAAATATTTTCGCCATTACTTATATGGTCGAAAATTCACAGCCAGAACAGATCACGGCTCACTGAAATGGATAATGAATTTTAAAAACCCTGAGGGTCAGGTGGCTCGCTGGCTTGAAGTCCTATCGTCATTTTCGATGACGGTCGAACATAGACCAGGAAGATTACACGGAAATGCAGATAGCTTAAGCAGAAAACCGTGTAATGAAAAGAAAACGAAGGAAGTACAAGCAGGGGTCCTAAATTCCCACGATTGGGAGGAAACGTGTTTACAAATCACAAGTCCGACTTCAAAGGATGCAGACGGAAGAAGTCTAAAAATCCTTCAAAAAGAAGACGATGAACTATCTGTAGTTCGGGACTGGGTCGCTGATGGAGAAAAGCCAAACTGGAAAGATATCTCATCTGAAAGTTACATTTTGAAATCGCTCTGGAACCAGTTCCCGCGGTTAGAACTACAGGACGAACTTTTAGTAAGAAGATGGGACGACTTTGATACTAGAGGAGTGATCTATCAAGCATTAGTTCCTAGAAATACCAGAAGATTGGTCCTAAATCACTGTCATGATATTAAGACTGCTGGACACCTTGGAATAAATAAAACGGTCAGTAAGGTGAGACAAAAGTATTACTGGCCAGGCTTACAATCGGACGTACGTAGTTACATTGCAGGGTGTGAAGCATGTGTGAAAAGAAAGGAACCTATACCAACGAAACGAGCACCGATGCAGATTGTGAGAAGTGGGTATTCAATGGAAAGGATAGCCCTCGACATTCTCGGTGAACTTCCACAGACAAGTAATGGCAATAAATATATCGTGGTCGTGGCAGATTACTTTACTAAGTGGACTGAGGCATTGCCCATGCCGAATATGGAAGCCTGCACTGTGGCGAAACTACTTGTGGAGGAAATACTCTGTCGTTTTGGCCTGCCTCAAACAATTCATTCTGATCAAGGGCGCCAGTTTGAAAGTCATTTGTTTCAGGAAATGTGTAAGCTACTTGGCATTGAAAAAACGCGTACAACTCCGTATCATCCGCAAAGTGATGGTACGGTTGAACGATTTAACCGTACACTCGCAACAATGCTTAGTGCGTATGTTGGTAAAAATCAAAAAGATTGGGATGAACACTTGCCTTACGTCATGATGGCCTATCGAAGTTCAACCCATGAAACTACTGGTATGAGTCCGAACATATTGATGTTTGGACGTGAAGTTTCAACTCCACTTGATCTAATGTTTGAAATGCCGCCTTCAATCAAACCGATACCTAACAACCAGTGGGTATGGGAATTACGCGAAAAGATCGAAACCGCCCATGAAATAGTACGACAAAACACGCAGCAGTCCATGTGTAGGCAAAAACGAATACACGATACGCGAACATCCTATGAGAAATTTGAAATAGGAGACCAGGTGTTTGTATATTTCCCGGTAAAAAAGTCTGGTACTTCTACTAAATTAACTTCGTTTTGGAGGGGTCCATATGTCATTTCTGGGAAATTATCAGATGTATTGTACAAAGTAAACTGTGGCCGAAACACTGCTGAACAAGTTATTCATTGTGATAGAATAAGACTGTTCAGAAAACAAAGTCTCAGGGGTGAGGAAAACATATCTCAAAATGAACTAAGTAGAGATGAGCAAAGAGATGACAATGTTGAAAGAAAGGAAGATGGTAATACTGACATTGGCATGCCAGAAAATGAACATGATGATCTTGTTTCAGATACTAAGAGAGTACGTCGTAAACCTGTTTGGGCTAAAGACTATGTCTTCTCTTGCAGGAAAAACATGGCCAAAACCAAGACTACCCCAAGGTCACAGCCAATGCAGTCTACCTCAAAATCACAGACAATCTGTCCACTATGCAAGGACGTGTTGAAAGCAGACGAAAAGTTTGAAAACCATGTTCTGAAATGCTCACAAAACAGACCTGAGTGCACAGAGTGTGGACATACATTCAAGAAGAAAATATACCTTGTCAAGCATGTTCAAACTCAGCACAAGTCATCAGTGAAAGAATCTACAGAAGAGTCAGCTAAAGTGGGAGCAGCTAAGGGTATCAGTATTCAGGATGATGACATTGACTGGATAAATGATGAGCCAAATATTTCTGTTGGGTATTCTGAACCGGAAAGCTCCGAATCAGACAGTGATGCAGTAGAGGATAAGAGAGATACCTCTAGTGTAGATTCCGGGCTGCTGAAAGGCCGGATGATTAGGAAGGCTACAAAACCAATTCCGCCGATAGCACCTAAGAAACGGCATATAGATGAAACAGAGAATAAATCTGGTGCAAGAACAAAAGAACTTGGGAATAAAAACAGTTCCATTGAAAGAAATGCAGTTAGAAAGGAGAAAGATCAATCTGAGCTTCCACAGAAAGCTGTGGAGATTAAATCGACTGGTTCTCGAGATAAACAATTCAAGGTTGTTTGTACCAGTAATGATAGTGAGGGTTCCTTGGAGCAGATAACAGAGGTTATTGAAGATGAAGAGCAAATTTATAAGAATGTTGTCACCAGAAAAAGGCAGAAGAAAAATAGTCTGACATTAAAACTTGGAGACCTAATTCCAGAGGGTTCTGTTAAGACTACTAACATAGAACTTGGTCTGAAAGGAGAAGGGAAAGTTGAACTAAGCATGAGATACTGTCCTGAAGATGATTAATAGTGAACTAAGTATATAAGATACTGTCCTGGAGATGTTTTCGTTCTTTAAGGCAAAGAACAATACCTTGAAAGTTTTTAATAGTGCTTAAGATATATCTTGATTTTTAGGGGTGACAGACTATACAATGCCAACATTTTGGTCGCTCCTACTAACCTTATTACATTCATCACGCAGATAGTTAACCATAACATGTATTTCCGATTTTCATGACAGGTAGTCGAAATAAAAGATTTCGGAAAATTTACCATATAAACCTGATGTTTTGCATTTTTCATTTATTTTATGCGGGACGCATAAACCCGAAGGTGAGGGTAATGTGATGTCGGAACACATCAGTTAACTTGACCGCAAATTTACGGTGATTCGTATGACTCAAGCAATTCGTGGCTAATAAAGTACACCTCGTCCCGGTATTTGTTGTTGTTGGTTCTAAAGTGAAAGTACACATATTTACAGATTCAGCATTCTTATATTCAGGTAACGGTGCAATAAAATAATGTAATTCACATAAGTTGATAAGTAAATACCGGGAAATACACACGCTTCTGGTCTCTTACGCGACCGAGTTACAGGTTTTAGACGCGAAAGCCGGAAATCAGTATAAACCGGGTACCAGTCTCTGGTAGTATAAAAAGCCGTGTTCATAGCGCTAAGAGGGCATTCTGCGTCTGGCTTTCAAAGAAGCAACATCGATTTACAGCAAGTAAATAAATTAAATACGTCATACAAGCGGTTGTCTTGCAGAACATCATCCTAGTAAAGGCTGGTAGAAAAGCGAAAAGTGAATTATATTCATCTTAGTACCTCTTTCTGTCACCTTGAACAGTGATAGCTGCAGAAGCCCAAGAAGGCATTAATTTATTGCTGGTGCTGGGAAATATAATACCCTGTGCTAGGCCTGGGAAATATAATACCCTGTGCTAGGCTAGATCATATATATATTGTAAGCTAGGAGAAGCTTGAGCGAAGCTGGGAATAGCCTTCGCTGTTATTATAAGGTATATCTTGTTAAAGTGTTTGATCTCATATAATTCTAATTGTTCATCCAATCATTTTCAAATCATTTTTCTCTAATCACTGGACAAAGTAGTCCCAAGGAAAATTCTATATATTTAACCATTCTCACATTAAGTATTTTTGTAAGAAATAGGACTCTAACTCTGTGACATCATCCCCTGCACGTTACAATAGGTTGTGGGTGCTCGTTTGAACCGCCTCATTGAGGCGGTTCTAACGAGTACCAACAACCTATGTCTTGGAGCAGAAAAATGAAAAAATAATGTATACCCCTGAAACCCTAGTTTTCTCTTTATAAAA
Organism: Lucinisca nassula; assembly: GCA_963580285.1. Lineage (NCBI taxonomy): Eukaryota > Metazoa > Mollusca > Bivalvia > Lucinida > Lucinidae > Lucinisca > Lucinisca nassula. Next base: position 106,116,895 of record OY757018.1, on the reverse strand, counting down.
CCGGCCCCGATAGCTCAGTTGGTAGAGTGTCCGCTCCGGGGAACGGGAGGTCTCGGGTTCGATCCCGGGCCGCGACATACCAAAGTCGTTAAAAATGGTACTAGCTGCTCCTCGCTTGGCACTCAGATTTATGGGGTAGAGCTAGGACTGGTCGATCCAGTGTCAGGATAATGTGACTGGGTGTGGTATCATGTAATGTGTCTGGGACATGATACTTCAGTGAGGTAGCACTATAAACGTGAGCATTGAGCTCCCTGTCGCAACCAGACACCGTCGTGATATGACTGAAAAATTGTTGAAAGCGACGTTAAACCCGAATTCACACACACACACACACACACACACACACACGCACGCACGCACGCACACACGCACGCACATTTCTCTTTATAAAGTGGGTTAAGGGGTGTTCATTTCATGGACTTGTTTACGTGATAATGAAAATAAAAGTGGAGGCAATGATCAGAAATCGATGCAATTAACCCACAGCTCAAATCAGAGACACCAAAGGAGGAAAAAACACAAACATGAATATAGATACAAATAGAAACATCAATAGCGGAAAGCCAAAAGGACAGCCACTTTCCCACAAAATGGCCAACAGGCTATCCAAAAGGAAATAATTTAAGCGACACAAACACCCAAAGACCGACCATAACAAAAATAAAATGCGACAGATGAACCGCCTTCGAACGGTCAGTGGAAACGAATTCCACTGGGGGGCAAAATCGACCCTACATGGCCACAATCCTCGCCCTTACTTCCGTCGCGATTAAGACAAATACTTTGTTCATTCCACATGAAGGCCTCCTAACTCATCAGTACAACATCTCCGTGAAAACAAAATCAAACAACCACAGATATGAAACAACGGTGAGGACTCGATAGCAAGAAACCACTAAAATGCCGGAGCAGAAGAAAACCAACAGTTAGATTCCGATGGGCCCTACCAAAGACAGAGCATCAGGTATCAACCAACATAAGCATTTACGCTGGAACCGTCATAGAATCTGTGGCCTGACCCACCGGCGTGCGATTAAAGAGGGAGGCAAAGTTGTCATCCATGCTGATCCACCGGCGTGCGATTAAAGAGGGAGGCAAAGTTGTCACCCATGATTGGGTTAACTACCATGTATGCAGTCTGTCGTATAACATTTATGTTGTACCCAATCTCTTCATATCGAAGAATGGTTTTACGAAAACGGGTGCTGAAGTCATTGCGGTTATATATTTTTCTGAATTTATATACTAAGTCACCATTAAATTCGGGTTCCGGTAGATCATGTTGCAGAAGAGATTTAAGTCCAATATTGAATTTTGAAACTAAATCAGAATGACGTCTATAAATTTTTGAAAAGGCTTTGGGTAGTTTATGGTACCAATAAACCTGATTAAGAAGTTTAGCCGTTACAATTTATTACGAGCGTTGAAGTCAGTTACATGACTACACACTCTGGCAAATGGAATTAATTGCTAAATATAAACGCCATAGGATGGCGCACGAGGAACATCACAATCCCAAAATGTCAAAATCAAAATCATCGCGTTTATAATACATTTGGCAAAAAATAAACCCATCTACAATAGATAGATGTAAATCCAAAAACGGGGCTTCGGTATCAGAAGAATGTGCTGTTTTTAACTGAAGTTCTGGTGTGGGGGGGGGGGTGTAAATTTGACTGATCAAACCATCGAAATAGGTATTATCAATATTTAATAAATCATCCAAATATCTAGAAGTGGAGGTAAAAGCTTGAATGATTTCAGACCGGTTTTCAGCAGAAAGGGGCATCATGGAGTCTCTCTCATAACATAACAAAAACAGATCAGCCACCAGTGGTGCGCAATTAGTACCAAATCTTATGTAAATATTGTCAAGTAGAAAGGGGAGAGCTTCACACACTTTCTTACATGACCATAAAGTATAATTTTTATGCTCTTCAGAAGTGAAAAAAGCATTTCTTACATTACATGCAAGATAGAGGGAGTCGTCCCCATGAAATGTCCATTCAATTAAATCATTATGTTTTTCTTTTATAAGATTATTTGGAAGTGTAGTGTAAAGGGTGGAAAAATCAAAGTACGAAAACGCCTGAACTTCAATTTATTTAAAACTTCATTAGATTTTTTTTATAGACCAAAACAGATTTCTACCTGATCTTTCGAAGACTTTGTCGCAATATTTTATCTCATGTTTCTGATGGCAGTAAAACATGAAGTTAATAATTTTGAGGGTTCAGTGGTGGTACAGGAGCTTGAATTTGCAATTAACCGTGCTTTGTATGTGTTTTTTTTTTAAGTTTATGTAACCAATATAACGTAGGAAGCTTGTCTTGGCCTTCTGTAACACAGACAACAAACTTGGCGGCTGAATGACAAATGTGGTCATTAACTAAAGCCCCCTCTACAGCTTAAGGCTGAAGTTCATAGGCCTTAGTACCACCAAGTTCTTGCTGAAGCGTGTTAACATAGTGAAGCCGTCAAACAACGACCATATTGTTAGCGGCCTTATCAGCCGGAGCAAAAACTAACTTCCTATGAAATTCTTGAATACCGAGTTTAAGGTGACGTAAAGACGTCTTAGGTTTAGGAGGTAATAAGTTCGTATTTGGCAAATAAAATGAAATACGTTTGTTCACAAATTTCAGAATGGTAAAACTGAATAGCATATTACGATAATATCCCAAATAGAAAGAAGTATGGCCAGTATGCGTTGAGATATAAACTTAATAAAGTGTGTTTTTCAGGCGTCTACGATATTTTCCCTACGTGTATATTTTGCTCCAAACATAGATTGACGGTACTAATTAGAAACATCATGAACACCATGACAAGGCGGTTCTGATGAGCACCCATTAACCAGTAAAAAGCCTTGACTTGTGAAATGCATATCCCAGGGTGAATTATTACCAGGTCTTTATCTCCTACCTGTAAGATAATCTTCAGAATACCCCAAGGGTGTTTTATCCCTAAATAGCCGGTCATTAGGGTGTTTTGCAATCAAAATGTGTCTTTGAATATAAATGTAGTTGTGTTTGTTTATCGGAAGGAATTACTACTGACAGAAAAGACCCTTACTGCCATTAATGCACGTGCGAACTAAAAAAAACAACAAAAAACAAAACAAAATAAAAACAAACTAAGGGTTTACCATACGAGCAAAGAGGATTTTGATCGACGCATGTTCTCTCGCACCAACGCGTTTGATATGTACTTACCTTTCTTATTCCTACTGGCAGAAATTCTCTCGCACAGGAACGCGTATTGAGTTTACTTGACGGGTTTCGAATGAACACTGTCATTGACTGATATTTAACGCTTTGGAATCGCGTGTGAACGCGGCAACCGCGCATTGAAACGTTATATTTTCACACGCACGCAAAGCGACGAATAAACAAAAATCAAAAAGGGTCTACCGTACGAGCAAAGATGATTTTAATCGGCCCATGTTCTCTCGCAGTAACGCGTTTTATATTCACTTACCTGTCTTATTCTTGTTGGCTGAAATGCTCTCGCATAGGAACTCGTATTTATTTTATCTGACGCGTTTCGAATGAACACTTTCATTGCCTGATATTTTACGTGTTGAAATCGCGTGTGAACGCGACAATCGCGAATTTAAACGCAATAATTTCACAAGCACACAAAGCGTGTGTATCACGCAGACATAATGCGTAAATGGTACAGTTGCTCGCGATTGGGTCTGTTACAAGTAGAGTCAGTATTGTATTTAAAAATGCAGCTGCAGGCATACTTGGGAAGGGAAGAGTTATACAAGACCAGTATCACGGCTATTGAAAGTTACGTCGACTTGTTCCCTCACGAGCGATGGAAGTGTATGTAATGCTCCTGTGAGTAATGATCAGACGCCATCGACAGTGGCAAATATCGTTGCCCGACCTAGGCTTGCATACGAATAACACAAAAACAAAGCTATTGAGGAACACGGCCTCACACTCTCCCATATTTTAGATGGACATCTCGATCCCTGTTAATCCCTACATTATGTCAGTTTTAGGGCGTTTCTTAACACTACTGTATAGAGAAATCATATTCGTTTTTATTCAAGGTCGCAGCAACACACAAGTTATCCAGGTGATAATATGGTTGTTGGAATCCCCGTCAACACCATTTAGATCACTTTGGAGATGTTGTTCTCGGTTTTGTGGGACTTTTACCCATCTTTGAGATGGAATGACATCTCAAGCAATTTACGGTCCCATAAAGCGTTGACGTTTTCTAGAAAAGTAACCTATTCTATTCCAAATAATAGTAATAAGCATAAAACATATTAATTTAATAACGTATTTTTGATGTTGAAAGAAAAATACACATTCAATTTGTGAGAAAATTACTTTTCAAATGTTCCATTTCATTACGAAAACACGCCAATACAGATACTTTGAAAATTTTGTCGCCTAAGAAAAAAGCGAAAATTTTAGATGAAAAATTGTGATTTTTCTTTTATTTCTGCTAAAAACATTGACTGTGGGTATTCATTAGAACCGCCTCATTGAGGCGGTTCTAACGAGTAAGAGCAGAAATAAGAAAAATATGGTTTACTCCTTTAAACCCCAGGTGTCTTACTGCTATTAAAACGCATGTAATTAAATATTGTGATAAAGTCTTTGAAAGATCTGGAAGAAATCTGTTTTGGTCTATAAAAAATTCGAATGAGGTTTTAAATAAATTGAAATCTAGACATTTTCGTGCTTCTAGTCTGTCTACCTATGATTTTTCCACTCTTTACACTACACTTCCTCATAATCTTATAAAAGAAAAGCTTAATGATTTAATTGAATGGGCTTTTCACAGAGAAGATTCTCTCTATCTTGCATGTAATGTCAGAAATGCATTTTTCACTTCTGAAGAGCATAAGATTTATACACTTTGGTCATGTCAGAAAGTGTGTGATGCCCTCACCTTTCTACTTGACAATATTTATATTAGATTCGGTACTAAGTTATTTAGACAAATTGTGGGTATTCCGATGGGTACGAATTGCGCACCTCTTGTGGCTGATCTGTTCTTGTATTGTTATGAAAGAGACTTCATTTTGTCTCTTTCCATTGATAACCAATCTGAAATTATTGAAGCTTTTAGCTCTACTTCTAGATATTTAGATGATTTATTAAATATTGATAATACCTATTTTGATGGTTTGATCAGTCAGATTTACCCCCTAGAACTTCAGTTAAATAAAGCAAATTCTTCTGATACCGAGGCCCCGTTTTTGGATTTACATCTATCTATTGTAGATGGATTTGTTTCGTGCAAAATTTATGATAAACGCGATGACTTTGATTTTGAGATTGTAAATTTTCCTTTTTTGGATGGTGATGTTCCTCGTGCGCCATCCTATGGCGTTTATATTTCGCAATTAATTCGATTTGCTAGAGTGTGTAGTCATGTAACTGACTTCAACACTCGTAATAAATTATTAACGGCTAAACTCCTTAATCAGGGTTATCGGTACCATAAACTACGCAAAGCCTTTTCAAAATTTTATAGACGCCATTCTGATTTAATTTCAAAATTCAATATTGGAATTAAATCTCTTCTGCCACAAGGTCTATCGGAACCCGAATTTTATGGTGACTTAGTATATAAATTCAGAAAAATATATAACCGCAATGACTTCAGCACCCAATTTCGTAAAATCATTCTTCGATATAAAAAGATTGGGTACAACATGGATATTATACGACAGACTGCATGCATGGTAGTTAACCCAATCACGGTTGACAACTTTGCTTCCCTCTTTAATTGCACGCCGGTGGGTCAGGCCTCAGATTCTATGACGGCTCCAACGTAAAGGCTTATTGAGAATTAGAGAGATAATGCTGGTTGGTGCCTGATGCTCTGTCTCTGGTCGGGCTCATCGGAGTCTAACTGTTGGTTTTCTTTTGCTCCAGCATTTCAGTGGTTTCTTGCTATCGAGTCCTCACCGTTGTCTCACCTCTGTGGTTCTTTGATTTTTGTGTTCACGGAGATGTTGCACTGATGAGTAAGGAGGCCTTCATGCGGACTGAACAAATTATTTGTCTAAATCGCGACAGAAGTAAGGGCGAGGATTGTGGCCACGTAAAATCGATTTAAGCCCCCCCAGTGGAAATCTTCCACTGACCGTTCCAAGGCGGCTCTTCTGTGGCGATTTATTTATGTTGTTGTTTGTTACTTACTGTGTGTATCACTTGTGTCTTTTAATTTTGGATGGCCATATGGCCATTTTGTGGGAAAGTAACTGTCCTTATGGCCTTCCTTTGGTTAGGTTTCCATTATGGTCTGGTCGCTTAATGTTTGTATTTCTTTCCCTTTGGTGTCTTTTATGGGTGGAGTAAGTTAATTGTATCAATTCCTGATCTTTGTTTTACTTCTACTTTACTATATAAAAGTGGGGGTCACGGAAGTCAAAATTATATAGGCGTGTTTTCGTGATGTTATTTGATCAACTTCTTCAGCTGTTCTTCCTTGTCCTTCCTCAGAAACATGACATTTTACACGAACGTAAAGTCCGTGTACTAGGCGCAATGGTAATTAGTTTGTCCAAAAAATGTCATTAAAACAGATTTTGCATTGTTCTAAAAACCAACCAAACACGCAGACTGACGGCCATTGGTATAGACATGAGAGGTAGTTTCTCAGGTAGTTCACAGGGTGTATTGTTTAGTTTGAATTGATGTTTTTTGTTCCCGTCAACACTATTTAGGTCAGTTTATGTGACCGTCAACACTATTTAGGTCATTTTGGAGACGCTGCTTCCAATTTTGTGTGTATTTTACCCGACTTTGAGATGAAATGACACCTCAAGGTCTGCCACCCAATGAAACCAAAATACGTATATGCATTGGACGGTCTGACTCAGATCACTTTGCTTGGGCAGGCTTAGACCTTCTAAGCGATTTACCAGTACTTGTGTGTGGACAGTTTCAGCTCTGCGTGGAAGCACCATGCAGCCCAATCTATTTCTCAAAGCCCCGATGGGCGAGGGTGGAAATTTGCAGGGTGTGAATATGTGAATCGTCTGGTATTGTGATGATAATAACAAAATTATAATGTATGTACACCCGGATCCTGAAGTTTTTTTTCGCTCTTCCCAACTATTGGTAAATATGGATAAATGTGAGACAAAATATTGGTTTCGTCACAAAAGACTAAATAATGATTTGAGAGATTCCAATATAACAGGATGACCATCTTGTGATCACCATATCTCCAATACCCTTTGAGGCATGTTGCTGGTACTTGGTAGAGATATACATAAGGTTAAGAAGGCAAGAATTAAAACTCTGGGTGCCCTGGTGTTTGAGTTATCTCTCCTGACAATATAACCCTTTGATGGCCATATAGGCATAACGCCCTATAATACCCTTTGAGATATATTGATAGTACTTTGCACAATCGTATATAAGGTTGAGACAGCGTGTCATGCCTAAGAACCACAACTCCAATGGTACTTGGTACGGATGTTTATGGGATGAAGCAGGCGTGTGGTGTTCAAGATAAAAGTGAAGGCAATGCTCAGGTATCGATACAATTGACCCATAGCTCCCATCAGAGTCACCACAATTCGGAGTGGCCTGGTGTTTTAGTTATCTCCCCTGTGATGGCCAATATTCCATGACTCTTTGAGTTATATTGCTGGTACTTGCCACAATTATATACAAGGTTGAAAAGGTATTTCATGTGCAAGACCCAGTAATTTGTGAATTGGAAATATTGGATCTTCAGCATGTTGAGAGGCGATCCTTAGAATCATAAGGTGGAGATAGTCTCAACTAGAGCTGTCAGTGAAACTGACTAGGGCCCCGGCAGCGCTATCAGAGAATTTGTAGACGGACAGACAGACAGACAGACAGACGGACGGATAGAGTGATTACTATAGGGCACCCACACTTTCAGTGCGGGGCCCTAATAAACATTACATATAAAAAATCCTGCTGATATGTTGCATCACTATACTGTAGGCTTACTAGTGTATTTTAATTCTGGTGCACTGTCTATTTTTGAACAATCTTCTGAAGGCCATATTGGCTTTTGGTCGAGGAAATTTCCATTTCTTGTGATGGCTACTTTTGTTTCGTTTTTAATTTGACCAATGCAATCGAAAGTGTTGGTCGTTTTTGTGTTATATCTTCGACCCATGATTTGGTTGCAGAGCGAGGTTGTGCAGAATGAATCTAGAGAGAATTTGAAGAAGGCTAAGGCGAAGTGTAAAGGTGCATTCACAAAGAACTTACACAATCTTAGTCATTTACTAGCTTGGGACATCGATATGCCAAAAAGAAGGAAATAAAATAAAAGCGAGAGAAACTGGGTGTTATCCAGGGGAAAACTCTTTTACTTTCGGAACTTTATAGCTTATACGAAGAAATCGGGGATGGTTTCAAACAGCCAACACCGCGGGTGAGATGGAAATAAAGGAGGATGCGTTTTCAAAATTCCAAGAAAAGCCAAAGGATTACCTGAATGCCTATACTAGAGTGAGGTGTATGAGTATAACGTCTGACTGGAATGCACAATCGGAATCGATGGACCGGGTCGAAGGTGAAACAAAATTGAAGCCCCAAACGGAACCACTGGTACCTTCGAAAATAACCAACCCGAGCCCCACCACCGGTACATTGAACAGAAATACAGATATTAAGTGAACCTGCATACTTCAGTGGGAAACCCTTATGTTTATTGATGAAGGTAATCGAGACAATTCAACCCGTCAGAGTGTTAAAGTTCCCAATATCAAAACCGAACCACAGATGCCAATCATCCCTACAAACATTGGCCAAAATATGTAGAAACAGTTAAAAAGGGTACAAATTCCAGTTATCGCGGGTGATAAAAGACGATATGAATCGTGGAAGGCCGCTTTATCGCTTATATTGATCGGCATTGGTGAACCAGTTGCAAGGCACAACCCTTTTGGCTGAAGATGTATTGCATTACATAACTTTATATAGCCTTCAGTGCTGACTGAAGAGAATCCTCTGTCTTCAACAGGTAAGGGACCACCTACGGGAAAAATCAATAGTTTACTAACTAGTTTTACTAACTGTTGACTAGAGTGTGCCTTAATGATTTCCCCTTAAGTGCCTCAGTCATGGGATTCAACAAGAGCTACTAATCACCTATTAGGGGCTGTCTTTGATCTGCTACAGAGAGTATATCACAGGGGGAATTAAAACCATTATGATCACACGGTGTGACCTACTGTTACAAGAATAATTGCCTTTAAGTAGGTCTTTAAACGAATTCTGGGAAATTGAGGACTTTCCACAGCCTGGGGATAGGTCTAAGGTTGAGCATGAGGATAGGTCTGGTTTTGAATATGGTCACTATAAAGACTTTGATTTTGAGATTGTAAATTTTCCTTTTTTTGATGGTGATGTTCCTCGTGCGCCATCCTATGGCGTTTATATTTCGCAATTAATTCGATTTGCTAGAGTGTGTAGTCATGTAACTGACTTCAACACTCGTAATGAATTATTAACGGCTAAACTCCTTAATCAGGGTTATCGGTACCATAAACTACGCAAAGCCTTTTCAAAATTTTATAGACGCCATTCTGATTTAATTTCAAAATTCAATATTGGACTTAAATCTCTTCTGCAACAAGGTCTATCGGAACCCGAATTTTATGGTGACTTAGTATATAAATTCAGAAAAATATATAACCGCAATGACTTCAACACCCAATTTCGTAAAATCATTCTTCGATATAAAAAGATATGGTACAACATGGATATTATACGACAGACTGCATGCATGGTAGTTATCCCAATCACGGTTGGCAACTTTGCTTCCCTCTTTAATTGCACGCCGGTGGGTCAGGCCTCAGATTCTATGACGGCTCCAACGTAAAGGCTTATTGAGAATTAGAGAGATAATGTTGGTTGGTGCCTGATGCTCTGTCTCTGGTCGGGCTCATCGGAGTCTAACTGTTGGTTTTCTTTTGCTCCAGCATTTCAGTGGTTTCTTGCTGTCGAGTCCTCACCGTTGTCTCACCTCTGTGGTTCTTTGATTTTTGTGTTCACGGAGATGTTGCACTGATGAGTAAGGAGGCCTTCATGCGGACTGAACAAATTATTTGTCTAAATCGCGACGGAAGTAAGGGCGAGGATTGTGGCCACGTAAAATCGATTTAAGCCCCCCCCCCCCCCAGTGGAAATCTTCCACTGACCGTTCCAAGGCGGCTCTTCTGTGGCGATTTATTTATGTTGTTGTTTGTTATTTACTGTGTGTATCACTTGTGTCTTTTAATTTTGGATGGCCATATGGCCATTTTGTGGGAAAGTAACTGTCCTTATGACCTTCCTTTGTTTAGGTTTCCATTATGGTCTGGTCGCTTAATGTTTGTATTTCTTTCCCTTTGGTGTCTTTTATGGGTGGAGTAAGTTAATTGTATCAATTCCTGATCTTTGTTTTACTTCTACTTATCATATGGCTGGTGCGAGTTGGTCAAAAATAAACCGCCAGATCAGTATGAATTTAAAAGAGTTATGATTGGGTTGAATAATTCCCTTTTCAAACTCAATATGTAGTCCAGCAACACGCAAAAACACAATGAGTGACTATATATCCATTAGCCGCAGAAATAATATTGAAATCAAAATTATATGGATTATTGTATGTATTCTGTTTTAACAGAAGAGACAGAAATACAAAAAAATACAACCAGTTGAATGCAGTTTGGGATATAAAGCGGGAATGCATGTTCGAAAATAGCTGTCGAATTCAGAAACTGGACTACAGAGAATACCGATTGAAGACAGAGCATCAGAAGTAGATCTCGAGGCAGGTGATCTTCCACCAACAAAATAGAAGTATAGGCAATGATCAGGTATCGATACAATTAACCCACAGCTCCATTAGATTTAATTTGGGTTGCAAGGAGGATGTGTTTACCTTTAAAGTCAATCAGTTTTGAGAACAATTCAGTTTCTCGAAACGAAGCTCTGGAAACGAATAGCTACGTTGTTTGACCCCTTTGGTTTTTTTGGCGCTTTTCACTATAGAGCTTAGGCGTTGTTGCAAGAGATGCGGAATTTAGGATTAAATTGGGTTGACGAACTATGTGATAACTTAATCGAATGCGGCGTAGAATAGTTCAAGTAAATAAAAAATTTAGATGATATCAGGGTGCCACGACGTCTTAGTAAAAATCGGAAACAAACAGGTGCTGTTATGTTATATGTATTCACCAATGCCTCTAAAGATGAAAACGTAGCAGTAGAATATGCCAAGTATAAGCATGAAAATGGAACGATAAAAGCTGCTAAAATAGAGTTGCTCCCCTTGTGGCCGTAAGTATCCATTGACTAGAACTAATTGGAGATTTTGTTGAGTGTAGGCTAGAAACAAACATAGCTGAAACTTTTGCTATTGTTTCAACACAAATACTTTTCTGGTCAGTCATCATGAAACTACTGTGGTGGATAAAAAGCCGAAGTAGAAGCTTAAAACCGCTTGTCGCGAAGCACATAGAGGAAATACAAAGTAAATCGAATCTCGAGCAGTGAGTGAGTGAGTGAGTGAGATTTAGTTTTACGTCCCATCAACAGCTAATGTCATACGGAGACGGGACCTCGGTTTAAAGACTCATCCGAAAGTCTGAATCTCGAGCAGTGGCGACAGGTTCCAACTAAAGAAGATCCGGCCAATTATGCGGCTAGGGCGTAGTCAGTGTCAGAATTGATCAATGCGGAATTTCGGTGGAATAGACCAGAATTTTTGAAAAAACACTGCATCAGGACGGCCAGAAATCAAAGTAGCGTGTGAAGGACAGACAGAAGTGAAATCAAAAGTAAGACAAAATGCTAGCACAATGTATGCTATTTCAAAAGAGAATTGAAGGCAATGATACAATTAATCAACAGCTCCAATCAGAGACACCAAAGGGAAAGAAACACAAACATGAAACAACAGACCCTAATGGAAACACCAACAGCGGAAAGCCAAAAGGACGGTTACTTTCCCACAAAATGACCAACCGGCTATCAAAACAAAATAATATAAGCGACACAAACACTCAAAGACAAACCATAACAAAGATAAACTGCGACAGAAGAACCGCCTATGAACGGTCAGCGAAACGAATTCCACTTGGAGGCTTAAATTGATTTTCCTTGGCCACAATCCTCGCCCCTTACTTCCGTCGCGATTTAGACAAATACTTTGTTCAGTCCGCATGAAGGCCCCCTAACTCATAAGTGCAACATCTCCGTGAACACAAAAAATCATACAACCACAAAGATGAAACAATCAGCCCCCGCCCATAGGGGCTTGAAGAAATATATGGGCTGCATGATGCTTCCTCGCAGAGCTGAATCCGGCCCGCACACTAGTACTAGTAAACCGCTTAGAGGATCTAAGCCTGTCCAGGAACCGCGGTGCGATCCATGCTAATAAACCCTATTGGTTTCATTGGGCGACAGGGCTTGAGATGTCATTTCATCTCAATGTCGGGTAAAATGCCCACAAAATTGGAAGCAACGTCTCCAAAATGACCTTTACAGTGTTGACGGGGACGTTAAACCTCAAATCAAACAAACAAACAAAAAGATGAAACAACGGTGCGGACTCGACAGCAAGGAACCACTGAAATGCTTGAGCAAAAGAAAACCAACAGTTAGACCCCAATGGGCCCGACCAGAGACAGAGCATCAGGCATCAACCAACATTACATATAATTAGACTCTCTCTTATTCTCAGTAAGCCTTTATGATGCCTAATTGGCCGAAAGTAGCTAGTCTGGCCCAGAAAACACGTACGATCCATATTTTTTCAGTTCTGTGGTGTATTCCTTCCTTCTAAAGTGTAATCCTTTCTAGAACATATTTAACGTCACTACATCTGGTGTCTGGGAATGTTTGGTGGCCGTAAAAAGTCTCATTGACCTACATCAAAGTGTAGTTCATATTTTCTTGTCTTTGAGATCATTGATTCCATTGCTGATTTTTTAAAATATCTAAGGGCCACTGATGAGGCCTAATTGGCCGAATCCAGCTAGTCTGGCCCAGAAAACACGTACACTCCATATTTAACAGTTCTGTGGTGTAATCCTTGCTTCCAAAGGATAATCCTTTCTACAATATATTTTGCGCTGGAACCGTCATAGAATCTGAGGCCCGACCCACCGTGGTGCAATTAAAGAGGACAGCAACGTTGTCAACCGTGATTGGGTTAACTACCATTCAAACCTGCTTAATGACTCGAACAATGGGAGTATTGGGAATCAAGATGGGGATCAGGACAAGGAAAATAGGCTGAATCCTGAACGTTTATCAAAGTAGAAGTAAAACAAAGATCAGGAATCGATACAATTAACTTACTCCACCCATCAAAGACACCAAAGGGAAAGAAACACAAACATTAAGCGACCAGACCATAATGGAAACCTAAACAAAGGAAGGCCATAAGGACAGTTACTTTCCCACAAAATGGCCATATGGCCATCCAAAATAAAAAAGACACAAGTGATACACACAGTAAGTAACAAACAACACCATAAATAAACCGCCACAGAAGAACCGCCTTGGAACGGTCAGTGGAATGATTTCCACTGGGGGGCTTAAATCGATTTTACGTGGCCACAATCCTCGCCCTTACTTCCGTCGCGATTTAGACAAATAATTTGTTCAGTCCGCATGAAACCCTCCTAACTCCTAAGTTTGGTAATGGTAGTGAAACTGATTCAAAGATTGGCAAAACGTACATTGAAGCCAGGGCAGTCGACGGAGGTCTCACTCAGGAAGTACAGAGAGGCAGGGCCCACCACAAGGCGTACTTGTAATCATCAGGGAAGTTTTGTTTGTGGCGATATGACAAGAAAGGATAACTGAAGTCATATGACTCCACGCACATAAAAACCATTTTGTATGTAGAACATGTCCTTAATGCAACAGGAGAGACATGCTGGAGAAACATAGGAATAAAACATTTTATATTTGCCTTTTATGTGGTCATATATAAAAAAAAAGATAGAAAACAAAATCTTACATAAAATAATTGGATCATTTAGAATTTAAATTCATTTTTTGAAAGTGTCATTTTTTATCCTCTTCAAATACACACAATAGAAAACTCCATCTAGAATCCAATATCAACTCTTAACATACAGGAGAGAAACCGTTCTGCTGTTGTTAAACTTAATATAAGCGGTTACCACTAAATGGCAAGAACGAATACGACAATACGTGTGAAAATGGTGTAAATGAAGACAATCAATTAGATGCACAAACTATGGACAACCTCTCAAACACCCAGGAAAGCGCAAGGATGCTCTTAAAAAACAACAGTCTTCCAAGGCGGCTCTTCTGTGGCGATTTATTTATGTTGTTGTTTGTTACTTACTGTGTGTATCACTTGTGTCTTTTAATTTTGGATGGCCATATGGCCATTTTGTGGGAAAGTAACTGTCCTTATGGCCTTCCTTTGTTTAGGTTTCCATTATGGTCTTGTCGCTTAATGTTTGTATTTCTTTCCCTTTGGTGTCTTTTATGGGTGGAGTAAGTTAATTGTATCGATTCCTGATCTTTGTTTTACTTCTACTTTTCAATTTTAAAGCTCTTTAAAACATCTGGAACAAAGTCGGCGCCAAGGAATTGTGTTTAGATACCGATTAAAACAAATATTACATTTTGATTTCATTTTAGTTTGAATACTGTTGTCATGACTGTGACTTTTGGAGAGTGGCTGTTTTTGTAGGCGGTGTTCTCATACAAACACTGCACTTTCATTTGCTTTGAATACTGTTGCCACGATTGTGGATTTGGGAGAATATCTTGTAATTGTAGATGTTCCCCTACAAACATTGTATTTTTATTTTGCTTTCAATATTGTTGACACTTCCATGGCCTTGTGAAAGTATCTTCGCATGTTTTGAATATTTTATCATGACTGAGACTTTTGGAGAATATCTTGTTTATGTTGACTGTTTTCTATAAAGCTGTACTTAAATTTTGTTTTGAATAGTTTTGCCAAGTCTGTGACATTGGGAGAGTTTAATGTTTTAGGCGATGTTCTCCTATAAATACTTTCATTTTGCTTAAAATATTATAGCAATGACTGTGATTGGGGGTATACTTTTTTGAAAGCGATCTTCTCCTACAAACATTTTACCTTCATTTTAAATTGAATAATTTTATGACTGTGTATTTGGGAGGATATCTTGTTTTTGTAGGCGATGTTCTCCTACAAAGATTGAACCTTTTAATATTTGCCATGACTGTGGCTTTGAGAAAACATGTTGTCATGTCATGAATATATTGTAATGATCGTGACTTTTGGAGAATATATCGTTTGCGTTGACACTGTTCTCCATCAAACAGTGTATCTACGTCTTGCGTTGAACATTGATGTTATTATTGGATTTTTTTTTTGGGGGGGGGGGGAGTATCTTATTTTGGTAGGAGATATTTTCCTGCAGACATTTTACATTATATATTAATTTGGATCTTGTTCCCATGACTGTGAATTTGGTAAAATATCTTGTTTATGTCGCTGATGTTCTCTCGTAAACTATGTACTTTCATTTATCTTAAAATGTGGTTGTAACTACTGTGGCTTTGAGAAAAAAAATCGCATCATGCTTTGAATATTTGGTCATGACTGTGTCTTTTGGAGAATATCTTGACACGGTTCTGCTACAAATACTTAACTTTTATTTTGTTTTGCACAGTATTACAATGTATATGGTTCGTGAAACTATCTTGTCATGCTTTGAATATTTTATCACGACATGACATTGAATTTTGACGAAAATCTTATTTTTGTTGACACTTTGTCTACAAATAGCGCATTTGCACTTTGCTTTTAATATTGTTGTCATGACTGGGGATTAAAAAGTATGGTATTTTAGGCGCTTTTCTCCGCCAAGGCTTTTTCATTCATTGCAGAGGTTTTGGCATTGATTGGTTACTAATGGTTGATGTATACTACTTTGTACAATCAAGCATGCATATGAGATCAGCAAGGTTTCGCCAAACAGAAGTGAAGGCAATGATCAGGAATCGATACAATTAACCCACAGCTCCCATCATAGACACCAAAGTGAAAGGTACACAAACATGAAATAACTAAACTCTAATGGCCCAAAGGACAGTTACTTTCCCACAAAATGGTCTATTGGCTATTCAAAATAAAATCATATACGCGATACACACACTCAAAGGACAAACCATAACAAACCATAACATAAACCGTAACAGAAGAATCGCCTTGGAACGGTCAGTGAAACGAATTCCACGTGGGGTGGGGGGAGGGCTTACATCGATTTTACGCAGCTACAATCCTCGTCCTTATTGCCGTCGGGTTTTAGACAAAGTATTTGTTCAGTCCGCATGAAGGCCTCCTAACTCATCAGTGCAACATCTACAAGAACACAGAAAACAAACGACCACAGAGATGAAACAATGGTGCGGAATCGATGGCAAGAAACCACTGAAATGCTGGAGCAAAAGAAAACCAACAGTTAGACTCCGATGGGCCCGACCATAGAGAGAGCATCAGGCACCAACCAACCAATAAAATTAAATTCTGTTTAATATCAGTAATCCTTTACGCTTGAACCGTCATTGAATCTGGGGCCTGACCCACCGGCGTGCAATTAAAGAGGGAAGCAAAGTTGTCAACCGTGATTAGGTTAACTACCATACACGCAGTCTGTGGTATAATTTTTTTTGTACTCAAACTTTTTATATCTAAGCATGATTTTACGAAATTGGGTGCTGAAGTCGTTGCAATTATATATTTTTTTCTGAATTTGTATACTAAGTCACCGTAACATTCAGGTTCCGATAGACCTTGTTGAGTGAGTGAGTGTTTCAGTTTTACGTCCCACCAACAGCTAAGGTCATACGGAGACGGGACCTCGGTTTAAAGACTCATCCGAAAGTCTGGAGAAGCCCGGGATCGAACCTGCGATCCCTGGTTTACAAGGCGAGAAGCGTAACCACTCGACCACGGAGGCTTCTATAGACCTTGTTGCAGAAGTGATTTACGTCCGACATTTAATTTTGAAATTGCATCGGAATGACGTCTGTAAAATTTTGAAAAGGCTTTGCGCAATTTATGATAACGATAACCCTGATTAAGAAGCAGTTAACAATTAATTACCAGTGTTGAAGTCAGTTACATGACTAGACACTCTGGCAAATCGAATTAACTGCGAAATATAAACGCCATAGGATGCCACACAGGGCACATCATCATCCAAGAAAGGAAAATTAACAATATATAGATGTAAATCCAAAAACGGGGCCTTGGTATCAGAATAATATGCTTTAGTTTACTGAAGTTCAGTCGGTGGGGTGGGGGGTAACATTTGACTAATATAACCATCGAAATACATGTAGGTATTGTCAATATTTAATAAATCATCCAATTATCTAAAAGTCGAGCTAAAGGCTTAAATGATTTCAGATTGGTTTCAAAGGAAAGGGACATCATGAACTCTCTTTCATAACAAAACAAAACATTCCATTCAGTTATGCTGTATATTCTTATTTGTGCTTGGGAGATGACACTTACAAGCTTGGTAGCTTACAGTCAGATCTTTTTACCATGTCTAATGTGTGATTGTTGATATTTGCTTCTAATAAAATATTGTTTAAACCAACAAAACAAGAACAGATGTCTGTATTGCCAAGTCTCATGAAATGAGAAAGCAAGAAGAACACCTTATAATTGAAAAAAAAAAAAAAAAAAAAAACTTTTATCGGAATTAACAGAAACCCAAAACCATTCAAAACAAATATGACCATTTAATATACGATGCATTTAAACATTCATAATGTCAGAGGTGTCTGTTGCGGCAGTCTATTGTAAGTTCTATAAAAGGGTTATCCTTTGGAAGCAAGGAATACACCACAGAACTGGAAAATATGAAGTGAACGTGTTTTCTGGGCCAGACTAGCTAGTTTCGGCCAATTATGCCTCATCAGTGACCCTCAAATATTTTCAACATTTCACAATGGAACCAATGTTCCAAAAGGACAAGAAAATATAAACTAAGCTATAAACTAAGGCCAAAAATAGCTGTGTTTTCGCTAACATGACGAAAAACCTAAGGGTCGGTATTTAACTCGATTAAACTTTTTATTTTAAGTCAACATTTTATTTGATGGAAAAACAGCAAAAAACTTTAAAAGGGCTTAATTCCAGCCAAATTACAAGAAAACATTCAAATAATGAGGTTTAGAGCATTAAGGCAGCAAAAGAACTGAAATTTAAGTATAAGTTTTGCTTTTTTGACAGTTTTATGATATTTTAACAAAAGTGCTAGAAAATATTAAGGTCGGTAGGTAAGAAAACCTTTATATTTTTTTCTGGATGGCCATAAAAATTACAGGGTCGACAAAAAAACTCAGGGTCAGTCGGGTAAGTGGAAACACAGATATTTGTTTAGGCCTAAGGCATGCGCACTGAGTGTGTTAAAAATTAAAAAAAGGTCACAGTTCTTTTACGCTTTCTGATGCTGCTATATTGAAAAAGGAGGTGTGGACACATATTCTGAATGAAGAATATAAGAATCTTATATGGGTGTGAGGGATGGATTGGAAAATCCGTCCCGAGGGTCACTGTCCTGCATCCCGAGGCTTGCCGAGTGATGCCGGACAGTAATCCCGAGGGACGGAGTTTTCTTTCCACCCCTCACACCGGCGCATATGAGGTCGTATTGAACCAATGCATCTATCAAACACGAGAGAATATTCGATTTTGGGTAAGAACACCAGGGTTAGAACACAATTTGTATCCCAAGCTAAAACTATCGATTTACTTATCTGGTGTGAAAGAATCTCATTTCTGTCGAGTTCATATCGTTGAATTTGTATGAAATGGACTTGAGCCATCTCATGATCGACGGACACTTATCGCATGTGGAACCAACACAATCCCAGGTGGGACTGTGCTTATGCGAAGACTCGCAGAACCATTGCTGCAGGCATGTAGAAGAAAGCTTGAAGTAGCTTCAAGCAAGTAGCTACCGATCTTGCAAAAGTAGGAGTCGCATGTGTATTTGAAGGACAAAAATCGGAAATGCCATTGATCTTTTTCTCAAAAGTTGATTATTTTATAGATCTTGTTAAAATGTTAGAAAATGAATGTTTTTCCCTATAAACTCCAACACTCTCCACACCAAGGTTTGAAAATATGCCGCGCAGGTGCGTCCGTAAATTGACGTTTTGACAGGACATGGGACAACATGAAGATACGGTTGCTTAGTGAAGTTTCAGTTCCGCCTGTGCGGCCAAATGTGTACAATTGTTGTAGGAATGCCCCAAAGCACAACTATTTATACAAGACATGAGAGGAAGATTTCAAATGTCTATAACGTTAGACTTAGATGAAGCAATTTTTATTTTAGGTAGTTTTCCAAAGACAACAGCAATAAATATTCGGTTCTTAATGCTTGTTGCAAAATATTATGTCAATATGAAAAGAGCCTCAAGGAGGCGATTGAACTTCTCGGAATTTAAAATATATGTTCGTTCACTTTTTTAAGTCGTAGAGAAATTGCATTACAACTAAAAAGTTAGATGAATTTTAACAAGTCTGGGTGTCATTTAAGGAATAAGTCTACAATATTAATTTCACCAGAGGTTTGCTTTCTGCTCATGGTTTAAATGAGGGATTTGAGAATCTGGATATTTTGATCTTTAAGGGTAGTGTGCATACAAAAAAAATGACATCTGGTCAGATTCTTTAACCTTTCAGCTATTTATAGATTATGTGTTACTTTAACGTGGTTCTTATTGGCACAATAAGGAGTTTTTGGCTCATACCGTAATTAATGCTCCTGTATTGATTTGTCAAAAGAAAACTATGGATACCATCCTTCAGTAACAATTAAATAAAACATTTTTAGGGAGAAATGGTTTTGCCTGTGCGTCCAATGAGAGGAACAAATTCATTCACTTCTGACCTCATTGTAAATTACAGGATTAGGTTTTAACCCTTATCCCACTGTACATGACAACGCCCTACCTTCACAAACAGAAGCCGTCTGATCAGGATCTACAGTTTATCATTCATTCGACAAATTTCAATGGATACATTGTATCAAACATTTTGATTGGTCGATGGTAAGAAATGGGTGTGGCTGAATAAATTTGTTCAGCGTGATGAGGGTGAATCCCTAATGTTTCTCTAGCTGTATTTTTCAAAACGTGCTAGATTTCTTGAGGTCTGTCTATCTCTCTATCCTATATGCACTTTATCTTTCTTTAAATGTCTTGAAAATGTGTAAGGGACAATATGCAAACATATGATTTGCAATTAAATCCATTCAGCTGCTTGGTCGGCCCCCGCCCATAGGGGCTTGAAGAAATATAGGGGTGCATGATGCTTCCACGCAGAGCTGAATCCGGCCCGCACACTAGTACTGGTAAACCGCTTAGAGGATCTAAGCCTGTCCGGGAACCGCGGTGCGAGGTGGACCGTCCATGCAAATAAACCCCATTGGTTTCATTGGGCGACAGGGCTTGAGATGTCATTTCATCTCAATGTCGGGTAAAAGTCCAACAAAATTGGAAGCAACGTCTCCAAAATGACCTTTACAGTGTTGACGGGGACGTTAAACCCCAAATCAACGGGCCTCCGTGGCCTAGTGGATAAGAGCGCTGACTCTTAGTCATTAGGTCTCTCACCGCCGTAGGTTCGAGCCTCGCTCGGGCCACGTGTGAGACGCCAAGTTCTGCAACGGAAGGTCAGGTGGTTTTTCTCCGGGTACTCCGGTTTTCGCCCACCTCTGATTAACGATCGGCTTGATATGAGTGAAATAATCTTGAAAGGGCCGTAAAACCCAAACCAAAAAAAAAAACAACAACAAAAAAAAAAACAACAACAAAAAAACAAACAAATCAAACAAACAAACAAATCAGCTGCTTGGTATGTTAGAGAGTGTTTGTACAAGTGGATCATTTAGAATAAATAATTGTTTATGTTACCACTGATAGATTACCAGGGGCTTCAGGGTAAATTGTAACGGGGTTGAAGAAATATAATTTTGCACAGATGCGCAGTTATTGTTTTGTTTGTTTGTTTGTATTGGAGTTTTACGGCCCAGTCAACACTATTTAGGTCATTTTGAGCCGGTCAGTTTACCTATCAACACTTTCCTGGGCAGGCTAATACGTAAGCGGTTAACCAGTACTGTGAACATTCTTTCACCAGAAACTGACAACTGCCCATCTTGAATCAGTGGAAGGGAGAGAATGACCGTAGAAAAGATTTCATGATCAATCTCCACGAAAGAATTTTGCCGACCCCGGCGGGAGTCGAACCTGCGTCCTCCTGATCACCAGTCAGACGCGCATCCGACTGAGCCACTAAGGCCGGCGCGCAGTTGTTGTTCGCAGATTTCAAACCGAGTTGATTGACCGATGACAACCTTCACGCGTACCAACAAACACATGTTGGAACCACATGGAAAGTGAGGGTGAGGGTTTGGGTCGAATTAAGTATACTTAAAAGAAGGGGAGGCAATGATCAGGAATCGATACAATCAACCCACAGCTCCCATCAGGGACACCAAATGGAAAGAAACACAAACATGAAACAACATACCTAATGGAAACATCAACAGCGGAAAGCCAAAAGGACAGTTACTTTACAAGCGACCCAAACACCCAAAGACAAACCATAACAAAAATAAGCCGCGACAGAAGAACCGCCTTTGAACGGTCAGCGGAAACGAATTCCACTTGGGGGGCTTAAATCGATTTTACGTGGCCACAATCCTCGCCCTTACTTCCGTCGCGATTTAGACAAATAATTTGTTAAGTCCGCATGAAGGCCTCCTAACTCATCTGTGCAACTTCCAACCCATCGTTGAATATTTAAGAAAAAGATCAGCTTTAACTGTGGTTTGTTCAGTAATAAATCACAGTTTGGAGGTCAGTTGTAAAGTAGACATATCACGAGCGCGTAGCGCGCGTGATTTGTCTACTTAGAACTGACGAACAAACTGATTTATTACTCATTTATAAGTAGACAAATCACGCGCGCTACGCGCTCGTGATCTGTCTACTTTACAACTGACCTCCCAACTGTGATTTATTATTCAACAAATCACAAACTAGAGCTGATATGTTTCGATTTTAACAGGCTGCAAATTTGCAACAATGCTGTTGTTTCCTTCAAAATCTCAACTTTTCTTCGCCATTGTTAGAAGAAATCCCGCTAAAATTATCGACTGAAACAAATGAATTTATATCCTTTCCTAACAGTTTCGATGCGAGAATATGATGTTACACCGTCTAACGTCAAGGAAATCGACTAGTGACGTCATAAATTGGCAGTTTTTAATGACGTCGCTTGTCACGCTCTTCCTTGCCGTGATTTGTTGTAGAATAAAACAGTTATTTTCCATTGCCTATATAGGCACGCTGTGTTAGAATTAACCTTTCGTCACGTAATATCATAAGTTTGTTTGTATTAGACTTTAACGGCCCAGTCAACACTATTTTAGGTCAGTTTTGAGCCGGTCAATTTACCTTTCCACACTTTTTCTGGGCAGGCTTATACGTAAGCGGTTAACCAGTACAGCAAACATTCTTTCGCCAGAAACTGACAACTACCCTTCTTGAATCAGCGGAAGGGAGAGAATGACCGTAGAAAAGATTTCATGATCAATCTCTGCGAAAGAATGTTGCCGGCCCCGGCAGGTATCGAACCCGCGTCCTCCTGATCACCAGTCAGACACGCATCTGACTGAGCTACCGAGGCCGGCGATGTCAGATTAGAAACCCGAAAATGAGTAGTTAATAGAAGTGAAGGTAATGGTTAGGAATCGATACAATTAACCCACAGTTCCAAGCAGTGTCACCAAAGGGAAAGAAATACAAACATGAAATAACTAGACCTTAATGGAAATATCAACAGCGGAAAGAGATAAAACAACGGTGAGGACTCGACAACAAGAAACCACTGAAATGCTGGAACAAAAGAAAACCAACAGTTAGACTCCGATGGGCCCGACCAGAGACAAAGCATCATGCACCAACCAATATTACATACAATTAAATTCTAATTCTCAGCAAGCCTTTACGCTGGAACCGTCATAGAATCTGAGGCCTAACTCAACGGCGTGTAATTAAAGAGGGAAGCAAAACTGTCAACCGTGATTGGGTAAACTACCATGCATGCAGTCTGTCATATAACAAGAATGCGGATCTTCTGTCGCGGTTTATTTTTGTGATGGTTTTTCTTTGTGAGTGTGTGTTTCGCTTGTATTATTTTGTTTTGGATAGCCAGTTGCCCATTTTGTTGGAAGGTTTGTGTTTCATGTTTGTGTTTCTTACCCTTTGGTGTCACTGCTGGAAGCTTTGGGTTAATTGTATCGATTCCTATTTTATCCACATTGCTTAGGATTGGTTTCTACCCAAGAGGGCCACATGGAAGTTTAGTACTAGTTTACTAATTGTGTTACACTCTATAAATAAAGCCGATTATTTTGCTGTTATTATTATTATTATTATTATTATTATTATTACAGTGCAAAACTGCAATAAACACTTTACTTTTAGCATACACTCATGTTGCATAAAAAGGTAAGTTAAATACGTATACGTATTGACAAAGAAAACTAAAACCGCGATACGTCTATATTCCGACGTTAAGATGACGACAAAGCCATGCGTTTTAACAATATCTTATTTTCGCTATTTGTACTACAATACTGGAATACGATACCCATAAAGATGTGGAAAAAATGTCAAATTAGTGCCGAAAATCAGCGAAAAAAAAAGACTCAAGCTTGTGCGAACTTTGCAGCTGCTTCTCATTCTTGTATGGTTTCGACTTTTTAGCACGATAACACTAGCAAGTTTGTATGAAGGGCACCAGAAAAAGACGTTACGCTATATTAGCCATGATGCTTGGCCAATTTTATTTTTTACGGGATCTTAATCAATTTGCCATTTTTTTTCTGAAATATTGTAAAATCTAGCAAATGTAAAGACGTCACTTAGAAAAGTGTTTCTAAACTTATTTTGCATAGTATAGTAATCATTACGGTAACATACCCGTAAGACATAGTGCATTTTTTCCTATCTCCAAAATGGCTACTTTTCGAATGAAAATCCATGATATCTTTCTTATTTATACTGCAAACATAGATTGTGTGTGCTCGTTAGAACCGCCTCATTGAGGCAGCTCTAACGAGTACCCACAACCTATGTCTTGGAGTAAAAACAAGAAAAATAATGTTTACCCCTCGTAAACCCCAGTTTTCTCTGTACAAAGTGGGGTGTAAGGGGCTGTTCATTTCACAGACTTGTTCACGAGGCAATTGTCATAAAGGTAAAGGTCGTGTCAAATAAAAGAAGACAAGCACAGCCTGCACATACGCACATACGGATCAGAACCTTGGTCCGGCGCTTACGCTGTATTGGCAGCTCCAACTCAAAGCGCATTTAGGCTGACAGAGGCTATGGTTGGATATGAAGCCAAGTTTGCCCTCCACACATGTGCTACGAAGACGCATTTTCTCATACCGATGATCAAACGTTTTGAATGTCAAAGAATGCCCTTATGTTCCACACGCAGTTTATGTCCAACGTATATTGATAGAACAGACACAAATGAGCACAAAAGCCTAGGAGGACCACTTTCAAAAAGAAAAAGAAAACCTTTTTCTCGTTATTACGAGATAACTATGTCGTTATTACAGATAACTGTCGTTATAACGAGATAAATAAAAAATCTTCAGCAACAAAGTTTTCAGCTACTAGTGCTAGAGGGGGCTCAGAGAAAAGTGCTTTTGGCACCGACGAGAAGATCCGAACTAACAACACCACTCATAAGAGCATCTTCATTGAACACATGCATATACACAGGCATATGGACACGCGGGCACAAAGGTATACATACAGACACACACGGACGTACCCTCTCCGCTCACCACCCCCATGCATATATAAATAATGATTGTGACAGGTGGAAGATATTGTTTGTTTATGCTGCTTGGTTGGGTCATATCATATGGCCACCTCAACAACAATTTAGTCGTTCTGAGATGGGACCTCGGTTTGAAATCTCATTCAAAATACGAAGGACCAAGGCATTCGTCTACGATACCTTCTGTTTTTTGCTTGAATTGAGGTTTTAACGTCTTCGCCAATACTATTTAGGTCATTTTGGAGAAATTGCTTACAGTTGCGTGGGGCTTTTACTAGAGATGGAGATGAAATGAAAATAGGGTTTATATGCATGGACGGTCCACTATTCCTGGGCAGGCTTAGAAACTCTAAGCGGTTTACCAGTACTCATGTGCGGTTGGTTTCAGTTCTGCGTGGAAGCATCAGGCAGCCCAATCTATTTCTTAAAGCCCCGATAGGCGGGGGCCGACACCTTATGTATGCGGCGAGAATGAGTAATTACTTGAAAAATCAATAGATGTTTCTTCTTCTTCTTCTTCTTCTTCTTCTTCTTCTGTGGTGATAATAATATAATTATCTCGTAATATTGAGGTAATTTTCGCCTTATTACGAGTTAATTTTCTCGTAATTACGAGTTAAACGAGTTAATTATCTAGTAATAACGAGATAACTAAGACGTAATAACGATAAAACTAACTCGTAATAACGAGATAACTAACTCGTAATTACGAGAAAACTAAGTCGTAATAACGAGATAACTAACTCGTAATAACGAGATAATTAACTCGTTATAACGGGAATTGCAACAACATCCAGAAGTCTTACAAGGGCCATTGAGACCTGGTTCCAAGTGACCCTCGGTACTTGTCAGGGCTCGGCAAGCAATAATTATGGGAATCTGTTCTGACAGTGGTAGCGCTGTTTGCGGTACATAACCACTTCCTTATTTACTACCATCTTCTCAAGTAATCACTCATTCTGGTACATAAGGTGTCGTAGAATAATCCCTGCTTATCAACCTTTTTTACGTGATTTTAAACCAAGGTCCCGTGTCCGTGTCGTCCGAGATGAGAGAAAATGACGTTATCCTGTTTACTTTTAAGAATTTAAGAGTAACGTCATGAACAGGCGGCTATTCACGGTCAGATCCAGCTCTGCGTGGAAGCACCATGCAGCCAAATTAATTTTTCCAAGCACCTATGGGCGGGGACGACATATATACACAAACATGGAGCAAAATTATGTTTTAATGTACACAAAGTGAGAAGCCCCTTCAGACCATGAATTGCTCCGGTCCTGATGCTACAAACCTTCTCCCACACCCTCTCCCACACCCAACCAACTCAACAATTAAGCCGAGCCTGCTCACAAATTCCAAATGCAAACAATTGTTGGCATTATAAAATTCTTGAGCAGGACAAGCAACATTCTTCGCTAATTTCAGCACACAAATTGCCTAATTTGTTTAGATACTGGAAATTATGAGCATTACAATTTTCATGCTTAACGAAGCCGAGCAAGAAAAAATACACACAACCCCGGGACCAGACCTTGCAGAATCCTCATTAAGAACTCAAAACCATGCAATAATGGCAGTACCAGGGACTATACGGGACGGAGCACAGCATTATTATTGCATGCTGAGCTAAAGTACCGAGGATCACTTGGAACCAGGTCTCAATGGCCCCTGTAAGACTTCTGGATGCTGTTGCAATTCTCGTTATAACGAGTTAATTATCTCGTTATTACGACTTAGTTTTCTCGTAATTACGAGTTAGTTATCTCGTTATCACGAGTTAGTTATCTCGTTATCACGAGTTAGTTATCTCGTTATCACGAGTTAGTTATCTCGTCATTACGAGATAATTAACTCGTTATTACGAGATAATTAACTCGTAATAACGAAAAAATCAACTCGTAATTACGAGATAATTATCTCATTATCACCACAGAAGAAGAATAAGAAAATGAAGACGAAGAAGAAGAAGCACCCACTGACTTCTCAAGTAATTACTCATTCTCGCCGCATACATAAGGTGTCGGCCCCCGCCCATCGGGGCTTGAAGAAATAGACTGGGCTGCCTGATGCTTCCACGCAGAACTGAAACCAACCGCACATGATGAGTACTGGTAAATCGCTTAGAGGTTTTAAGCCTGTCCAGATATAGTGGCGCGAGTCGGACCGTCCAGGCATATAAACCTTATTGGTTTCATTGGGCGACAGTGCTCGAAATGTCATTTCATATCAATGTTTAGTAAAAGTCCCACACAATTTTAAGCAATGTCTCCAAAATGACCTAAATAGTATTGACGTTATACATGAAATCAAGCAAACAAACATAGGTGTCGCAGAAGAATGTCTTGCTCCTTCGTTTCAAACCGAGGTCCCATCTCAGAACGACTGAATTGTTACTGAGAGGGCCATAAAATAGGAGATAAACAATACCTGCCACCTGTCACAATCATTACTTATAAGTGCGTGGGGGAGGCGAGGGGGTACATGCGTTGGTTGGTTGGTTGATTTGAGGTCTAGCGTCCCCGTCAACACTGTAAAGGTCATTTTGGAAACTTTGCTTCAATTTTGTGGGACTTTCCCCCGACATCGAGATGAAATGACATCTCAAGCCCTGCCACCCAATGAAACCAATATGGTTTATAAGCATGGACGGGCCGACCCGCACCGCTTTGCCCGGGCAGGCCTAGATCCTCTAAGCGGTTTACCAGTACTCGTGGTTTCAGCTCTGCGTGGAAGCATCATGCAGCCCATCTATTTCTTCAAGCCCCGAATGGCGGGGGTCGAGGGTACATGCGTGTGTGTCTGTCAATGTGCCTTTGTGCACGCGTGTCCATATGCCTGGATCTATGTGTGTTTAATGAAGGTGCTCTTGTTGAAGTGGTGTTGTTAGTTCGGATCTTCCCGTTGGTGCCAAAAGCACTGTTCTCTGAGTTCCCTCTATCACTGGTGTGTGAGTGAGTGTGCTAGGTCGGGTATCCAGTAGCTGAAAACTTTGTTGCTGAAGATTACTTATTTATCTCGTTATAACGAGATAGCTATCTCGTTAAAACGAGATAGCTATCGCGTTAATACGAGATAGTATCACGTTAATACGACTTAGTTTTCTCGTAATAACGACATAGTTATCTCGTTATAACGTAGTCCTTCTAGGCTTTCGTAGCAGGGAGCAAATGTCGTTTAAATTTTTTTGATCTTTTTTATTTTTTGTTGATGTCGTTGGTTTTCCTTTTAAGCTCTGGCGGCCATTTTGTTTAGCGGAGCGTGGCTATTTTAGCAATTTTGGTAGAGGGTCACCCACGAAATATTCTTTTGAAATTATTTTGAAATAGGACCGTTAGACTAGCAGATGTCGATCAAATGTTTCTATTTTTAGCTCTGACGGACGGACGACGGACATTAAGAGTTCACAACAGCTCGTTCAGATGAGTTAAAAAAAATCTAGGATTTCATCAGAAAAGTAGCCATTTTGGAGATTTGTAAAAATGCACATCGTCGGACGGGTATGTGCCGGTCAGTTTACTTAACTTACTTCATGGGCAGACGTATTCAAACGCAGTTCACCAGGACAGTATACATCATCATGGGAACAAATCCGTGAAATGAAGATCCCCTAAACCCCTTTTATATAGAGAAAACTGGGGTTTATAGGGGTATACATTATTTTGTTCTTATTTCTGCTCCAAGACTTAGGTTGTGGGTACTCGTTAGAACCGCCTCAGTGAGGCGGTTCTAACGAGCACCCACAACCTATGTTTGGAGTAAAAATAAGAAAAATATCACAATTTTTCTTGAAAAAAAAAAAAAAACACCACTTTGGCGATATTAAAGAGTGCACTATTCCCACGGATGTTTGTTTGTTTGTTTGATTTGAGGTTTAACGTCCCCGTCAACACTGTAAAGGTCATTTTTGAGACGTTGCTTCCAATTTTGTGGGACTTTTACCCGACATTGAGACGAAATGATATCTCAAGCCCTGTCGCCAAAAGAAGCCAATAGGTTTTATTAGCATGGACGGTCCGCCTCGCACCGCCGTTCCTGGACAGGCTTAGATCCTCTAGGCGGTTTACCAGTCTAGTGTGCGGGCCGGATTCAGCTCTGCGTGGAAGCATCATGCAGCCCATATATTTCTTCAAGCCCCTATTGGCGACGGCCTATTCCCACGGTTGTGTTATCGAAATGTTTTTTCGTAAAAAAAAACTGACAACGACCATTCTTGAATTAGCGGAAAAAAGTAGAATAGCCGTGGAAAGGAGAACGTTGCCAACCCGACTACAATCGAACCGACGCCCTCCAGATAATCAGACACATCACGTGAACAAGTCCGTGAAATGAAGACACCCCCCCCCCCCCAATACCCCACTTTATATAGAGTAAAATGGGGTTCACAGGCTAGATTTTCACCAGAAAAGTAGCCATTTTGGGGATGAGAAATATGCACTTTGTCGCACGGGTGTGTTATCGTAATGAGACACGCATCCGACTGAGCTACCAAGGCCGGTCTTGTCTGTGAAAATATGAACAACAACAACAACAAAAATAATAATATCCTTTTTGGGTCGATTGGTTTACAATCAACCCAATGTTATAAACAACAAACTGAATTCGTGCTTTTGTCAACGTGACTATCGAAATCAATGTAACTTATTTATAGAAAATAGCAGAGTTAGTTCAGCGTGTTGCGTAAAAGGGCTGTCTGTAAAATCTGGGCTGGAATCATGGTTTTGGCTTGGCAAACAGTGTAGACCCAAATCAGACGCCGCAGAATGCGGCGTCTGATCAGGGTCTACATTGTTTGCTTACAGTACAGGAATTTAAGGGTGGGCCACCAAAAAAAAATACAGCAGCGTCTGATCAGTGATCAGGGTCTACATGGTTTGCTTACAGCAAGCGTAAGTCCTCGTTCCAAATCTACACTCGGAGACAATCGACCAACCAGTACTCTCAGTGCTTTGATTTTTGTTGTTTACAGATTACGCTGACTACGTTTCCAAACTCTTGCAGCTCTGGCATACTATATAGTATGTACAGCATATCCGCACCATTTGATCTTACTGGGCAAAAGGTGTTTTAAGCAAAGTCGTATCAACGTCGATACAACGTCATGGTGACGTTTCATCGCCGTCGATACGGCGTCATGGTGACGTTTCATCGACGTCGATACGGCGTTGCATACCGACGGTATGGAAGTCTTTGAGGTCCAAGGGAAATGGACATGGAACAAGTTTCACAATACAAAGTTGATCAAACAACGAGAATAACGATGGTACATGCAATCTGAATCTGTCTGCTGACTGGCTTCACCAGTTCTTTTTATAAAATCGCTTGGCAGTTGCGTTTTTCCCCTGGGGTAAGGACATCTCCTGAAAAAAAGGAAGTCGTCGATATTTGTACTAATGCATGCAAGGGAAATGAACATGGAACAAGTAACACAATACAAAGTTTATCAAACAACGAGAATAACGATGGTACACGCAATCTGAATCTGTCAGCTGACTGGCTTCACCAGCTCTTTTGACGATCAGCATTTTTTCATAAAATCGCTTGGCAGTTGCGTTTTGCCCCTGGGGTAAGGACATCTCCTGGAAAAAAGAAAGTCGTCGATATTGGTACTAATGCATGCAATGCATTTAGGTCAAGGTACGTTCCATTAAGTTGCATGTTTGTTTGTTTGCATTGGAGTATAACGGCCCAATCAACACTATTGTAGGTCATTTTTAAGCCAGTCAGTTTACCTATCCACACTTTTCCTGGACAGGCTTGTGCGTAAGCGGTTATCCAGTACACTGCACATTCTTACGCCATGAACTGACAACTGCCCTAAGCTTCTTGAATCAATGCATGTAGCCGACCCCGGCAGGTATCAAACCCGCGTCCTCCTGATCACCAGTCAGACGCGCATCCGACTGATGTACCGAAGCCGGCTTAAGTTGCATGCACACTACATATAAGTACATATTGCGTAGCAGAAGATTTGGCGTAGCTATGTCAACATAAATGAGCAGAATAACTACAATCACATTACTGACGTTAGCGTAGTAGTTAACAGAAGACCCATTTTAAAATTGTTCAAACTGTCTCATAACACTGACACATAGCAGTGTCGGCGCAGAGGTGTTACTGCACTACTTTCCATCCGAATGATGCATGGCATTGTTGCAACGTCACCGGGATATGTTGTCAGCTGGGATGCCTCCCCTGAATGTGCATCCGTTCCCCTGGAATATATCCCCTCAGGCACTCAACGTTGAAGCAACCTTGGATCACAGTCATCTCGTATTATGTGCCGTGGCACAGCATTTCCTAGAATTTATATATGCACCCATCGAAGAATCAGATGAGCCTGCGCACCCATATAGTCTAACCACAGACATCTCTTGCTGCATGAAGTAGCACTGAGTCATTTGTTATCATTAGAGCGCACAACGGAGACTCTGATCTGACTGCGCGGATACGCAGGCTGATCTGAGTCTTCGTTGGGCGCACATGTCTTATTGTAGGTTTTTGTCGATCGCTGGCTCATATATTTGAACAAAATTCTTTCTACACAACATGACATGCTTGCAATATCAATTTATCACGGTTCATCATCCTAAGAATGCTTATCTCTCTTACGGTTCTATAGCGGCCCCCGCCCATCGGGGCTTGAAGAAATAGATGGGCTGCATGATGCTTCCATGCAGAGCAGAAACCGACGAGTACTGGTAAACCTGTTTCATTGGGTGGCAGGGCTTGAGATGACATTTCACCTCAATGTCGGGTAAAAGTACCACAAAATTGGAAGCAACGTCTCCAAAATGACCTTTACAGTGTTGACGGGGACGTTAAACCTCAAATCAAGCAAACCAATACGGTGCTATACTTTATTAGAACTACCTTGGAATATGGTGACATAGTCATGGACAACATCTGCTCTTCTCTAAAATGTTTAACTCGATGCATGTAGTATCATCACAGGATTACGTTAGTGAACATCTTACTCTGTACACTGTGATATACATATGTCCACTTGCTGAAAGGAGAAAAAAATAAGTTAATACAGTTTTATAAAATTTTAAACAATGAAGCCCCTAATTAACTGGATACCAGTCTGCACAGATTCAACGAGCAACAGTCTGACTACAATCTACGCAGTATAAAATTAAAACGCCCAACACCCAAAACTAAACCATACCGGGACAGTTATTCTTTTATCTCAACACACATTTTGGAATACTAAACAACACAACATCACTATATACATTTAAGAAATTGCTAAAAAGAGAACTAACCAAACCTCCTAAACATTTTTTCGTTTGGAACAAGAAGGTACAACATTATTATATGTCAAGTGACGAATGGGAAAAGTGAGTTAAACAGTGATCTATTTAAAAACCATCTTAATGACTCGCCCTTCTGTAGTAACTGTCATGGTAACATACAAGGAAACAAACAACATTTTTTTCTTTGAATGCACTAAATTTATAGAACAAAGAATGGAAATGATCAATAATGTTTAAGCTTGTCAACATTATATAAACTGCAGCCTGTCATGTAACAGGCATTAATACCTTATCGGATAAATAAAAACTCCAACTCAAATATTGTTGCAGACTTCATTAGGGACACACACCGATTTTATGGTCAGAACCGATGCCACCACACCCATAAAATTTCATTGAAGTATGCTCACCACATCCAGCTTGGTCAGCAGGAATAACATTCAAATCTATTGTTATCGGTGAGGCTGTGCAAATGCACCTCTACCATGTTGTTACGCCAAAAAAATGGGTTTGACAGGGTGTTCTACTCATGTTATTGTTAACAGTATGATACATATAATACAAGACTATGTTAATAATGATTATACCGAGTAGTCCTGTCTGGTAAAGCTAAATATTCACACAAGAAAATTAAAGCTTTTGTACAATTCTCAAACTCATAAATTAAGAAATGTATTACAGTAGTTGTCCATAGTAATGGGACGGACAGGCCTACGCACACAGTGCAGACCCAGATCAGATTGCTTCAAAAGGTGCAGTCTGAGCAGGGTCCACACTGTTTGCAATTCCGTCTACACTTTTTTGACCATATACAAAACCCACGTATCGGTTATTTATTGCAATGCTAGTCTGCTCCCTGAGACGTCAGAGCGCTGTGCAGAAGGTAATATCTGGACTGGGCTCGTGTACGGAACATTGACTTATCAATCGACCCGATGAAAATCTAGAATGGGTTGTGTACGTGGTATTGGCTTATCAATCGACCCAAAGTAACTGAGTACAGAAGGTTCCCGTCTGCTGTGTCCTACTGAATGTCGCTGACCATGTAAAACATTCAAGTACCGTTTGTTTATAGCATCGGTAGTCACCTCCCTGTGACAACAGAGTGAAATCTTGACTTAGCTTGTGCATTGGAACATAGGCAAACAGTGGAAACCTAATCAGACGCCACGTAACGCAGCATCTGATCAGGTCATCACTTAAAATACTGGAATATAATGGTTCAACAAAAGCTCAATTATCAGGACTATTTGCCCAACCAACACTCGAAGATAATCGACCCACCAGTGCCCTCAGTGATTTGATTTATTTTGAGTAGCGGTTTGACCATTATTGGGACAGACACTGTCGTGTTGGCTTTCTAATTGTTATATTTGATATGTTAAATGCCGCGCGATGGCAGACATTTCCCCATATTTCATCAAAGTGATGATTATTACCTATGGGATTACGGAGTCCATTTTTGTATTTTAGTGTATATTGATTTGCAAATATCATTACTGCATTAGTGCAATAAAACTGTAACGCGTACTTCCTATCTTAAATTTGTCCTTTGTTTTCAAAGACAGCCATGCAGCTTATAAACTATGTTCAATTTACTGAGCTTGTCTTAAATGCCATCAAAGACAATCATGCGGCTTACCGTTCCAAGGCGGCTCTTCTGTGGCGATTTATTTATGTTGTTGTTTGTTACTTGCTGTGTGTATCACTTGTGTCTTTTAATTTTGGATGGCCATATGGCCATTTTGTGGGAAAGTAACTGTCCATATGGCCTTCCTTTGTTTAGGTTTCCATTATGGTCTGGTCGCTTAATGTTTGTATTTCTTTCCCTTTGGTGTCTTTTATGGATGGAGTAAGTTAATTGTATCAATTCCTGATCTTTGTTTTACTTCTACTTTACAAATTAATCTCACTTCACTTAGCTTGTCATAAATGAAATCTTTAGGCGTAGAACGTCTTCGTACTTCATCAAACAGTATTTATATTTTTATTTCTTTCGAATTATTATCTCATTTTAGTAGATTCGAAACTCAAGTTGTGCTCAAGTTTACGCGACAGGGCGCGACCGGTGTTTCAAATTGAAGGGGTTTGTGCAAGAAGGGGCCAAAGTCCATTTTTGGAAAAGTTTGGGATATTATCATTATTTTTTCAGATACATCATATCAAGACCCACAATCTGATATATAGTCCGTTATACCTTATTTCTTTACTGGCATTAAAATGACGTTTAATAAATCCTTTGGTAGGGTAGGGTCCTAGGCCTAATGTCGTATTTTTGGTGCAAGGCGGGATCTAAGTCCGTTTTACCACATAAAGCTTTGAGTTGCAATTGTATGTACTGTTCATTTGTTTCAGATTTTTGTTATAAAAAACTAATAAAGAGTCGGGATAGATAAAATATACATTGTCAACTGAATAACATAGGTTTCTGCTTTTAATAGAGAAAACATTGTTGTATTTGTTTAGTGCAAGAAGGTACCTAAGTCAAATTAATCCTGGACTTAGGCTCATTCTTGCACTAAACCATTATTGTAACAAATGAATACCTGTGATATACTCTGAACTATAATGCGATTTCTGCACCATTTCAGATGAGAGAATAACACATCAGAAGAATTCATTTACAAGTATGAACAATATGAAAATTTCGCAAACTATTGTTTTTCGCGTTTTTCTCGAAATTATAAAAATGTGACTTAGGCCCCTTCTTGCCCTAGCCCCTTCAATTCATTACTGCTTTTGAAGACACTCAATAAAATTTAGACTCTAATGTTTTACTTGCAAAGTGCCTCTATTTTTAAAGCCGCCCTTATAGCTATATTTCACAGTGTCGTACATTGGTCCATTCGGTTTATACTAGTACAAGTGACAACTGCAGGCACAGTCAAGACAGTTGAGCTAGCTTAAGATAGCAAGTTTACACAGTCTTACCGTAAGTATTATGTCTCTTTTCACACAAGGTGTGCTTATCAGATGCATTATGCCTCTTTTGAAAGAAGATGTACTAGTTAACAACAGTCACTGGAAAAATTAGCTCGATAAAATTATACATACATTAGATATCTGGGGCAAGTTGTTCAAAACTAACGACGTCGTTAGTTAACGTATCGTTAAAACTTTGATCATTTATTATGACAAATATACTAATATTTTTGCTGAAAAAATGTGAGCAGCTTTTGCATTTGCAAAAGCTGCTCACATTTTTTCAGCAAAAATACCAACATTTTAAATATTAAACTTGCCAGAACAGTAAACAAAATGACCACTAACGAACTCGTTAAGCTAACGACGCTTTGAACAACTGCCCCAGGTGTCTAAATGTATGTATAAAGCAGGATCAGTCTCCTTTCTTATATTCTTCCTTCGGGACTTCAGTTTAATACTGAACAAGAACTGAAGGTTGGAATCAACCGCTAGGCTTCTTGTCTCTAGTGAAGGTGCAAAGGACAGGTGATTCTGTTTCTCATTTCGAAAACACGCCTATACTAATGCATAGCAAATTTTACCGCCGAAAAAGCGAAAATTTTAAGGTGAAAAACTTTTTTTTTTTTTCTTATTTCTGCTCAAAATATAGATTGTTGGTACTCGTTAGAACCGCCTCGATGAGGTGGTTCTAACGAATACCCACAATCTATGTTTTAGAGCAGAAATAAGAAAAATAAGGTTTACCCCTGTAAACCCCAGTTTTACTAGTAAAAGTGGGGTTCAAGGGGTCAGAATTATACAGGCGTGTTTTCGTGATGGTGTATACCACCTCGGTGAAGAAATTTAGTCCAGTAACATTTAAGACCCCGGTGCATTGTTGTGATTTGGAGTCATCACCAGAACAAATAAGATCAAGATCCAACAAAACAATGCAGGCCCAGCTTAGACTGCTTTAAAATGTTTACAATTATGCGATAAGTAAAATACTCCCAAAACTGTACATTGTTCTGGTTAACCGCTTTTGTATGAGTCGGCACAGGAATTGTGGTAGGTAAACCGACCCGCTGGATATGACCTATAAAGTATTGACTTTACCATAAAAAATCCAAAAACAGACAAAACGAAACTCGACGTCGCAAATGGGTGTTTTATTATTAAACAATGGCATGTGATTCAATGCATGTCATGTACTTAACCCGAAGACTTTACCAATGCACATACTTTCCTTGAAGCTTCATCAAACAACACTATGCTGCAGCCCTCACATTGGCTTCTTTTGAAATAAGCCACATTGTCTTATCAAGTTGTTACCGGCCCCGATAGCTCAGTTGGTAGAGTGTCCGCTCCGGGGAACGGGAGGTCTCGGGTTCGATCCCGGGCCGCGACATACCAAAGTCGTTAAAAATGGTACTAGCTGCTCCTCGTTTGGCACTCAGATTTACGGGGTAGAGCTAGGACTGGTCGATCCAGTGTCAGGATAATGTGACTGGGTGTGGTATCATGTAATGTGTCTGGGACATGATACTTCAGTGAGGCAGCACTATAAACGTGAGCATTGAGCTCCCTGTCGCAACCAGACACCGTCGTGATATGACTGAAAAATTGTTGAAAGCGACGTTAAAAACCCGAATTCACACACACACTTATCAAGTTGTTAGGATTAATAGCCCGGATTAATTTCAGTGTCCACTTTTTATCCTCCAGCATAAAGAACGTTGCGTCTCTTTGAATGCATCCTTTAACTCCACCATTCCTCTTATTCTAGTATTCATAACCATGACTTCTTACCGTTATGTGTAAATGACTTTGTAAGACCCACTGTTTCACAATGCAATACAGTTCTGATTAATTTCTACGAAAAATCTCTGGCGCTCTACCGCTCACCACGTTTTTCGATGCATTGGTCAAATGATCAGTATTGGTACATCTGTTGCTATTTTAATCTGAATATGAATAGAACAGTTGGTGCCCCCACCCCCTCCACACACCAAAATAAAACCCAATTAAAATCAGCTACACAGTAACTAGCTACTTGGTGAGTCTCTCTCTCTCTCTCTCTCTCTCTCTCTCTCTCTCTAGTTATAGTATTATCCTTCCACTCTACAATACATATTTAGTTAAAAACTACCGCTGACTCTGTAAGTTGTGTTCTATCCCGTCGGGCACATGATGTTAATGCGATGTTGGTTCGACTTGCGTGTTGAATCATGATATTGTAAGGTCCGGAAATTCTAAAATGTAACCTCAGTGTCTGTGTAAAGTGTACCGTTTATGTAACGACGCTTCTGTGGCGGTACAACGTCATGGCGCTGCATGGGCATTGACTTGACGTTGTCCCATTTTAACTTGTGGTTTCAACTGTATTTATAGATGAACATTGAGGTAAACAATACCACCCGGAAAAGACTAATATATGCTATGCCTGCGTCTAATCCAGTAGTACATATATATGGACCTCTTCTGTGTGTATGTAACCATGCATGGAATTTCTAATAAATAAATGCTGATTACGCCTCCGAGCTTCGGCTGAGCTGACAGGTTCGACTCAGCTATGGTAAATGGGATAGCGGTGTTCGAGCCTTGAAGTATCGCTGTGATGTGTGGTTTGCAGTGATGCAGTGGGGTTGGGTTTGCCGTAATGCCCGTTGCCTTGGTGTGGAGATGGGCAGGGGCGTAACTGGGAGAAAATTTGTACGCAAATCAAAGAAAAGACTAGTTAGAAATAATAATCCCGCCCCTGAACATTTTTACCAAATGGAGACCACTCTTACAGGAAATACTTTGGGAGCAAATTCTATCCTGTAAGTGTGGTACCCGCGGCAAAATAGAAAACTGTAATAGATAAAAGTGTTGTGTATATCCGAGATACATACAGGTTTTGCTATTTCTTCTTAGTCTACTTTCATCTTTTTTCTTCGTCTTCTTCGTTCCTCTGTATTTTGACGTTTGTAATCTGTACGCAAGTGCGTAGATGCGTAAAGATGCTACGCCCACGGGGGTGGAGGTGCGGCAAACGTTTCAGCAAGAGGCTAGGCGGATGTGTTTTACTGAGCAATCGGATTTCGTCAATCCTCGATGTCCCGTGACTTCCGGTGAGCGGGAAGTTTAACTCGCACACAGACAAGTACTCTCAAAGGCAGCGCAAGAATGTACACGGCACAGGTATACGTAAATATGTATGTATTTACAACAAAACGATATTTAAAGAACTTTAACAAAATAACAAACCCCCCCCCCCCCCCCCCGCACACACACACTCACACAGATACAAAACAGTTCAGTAATATGACGTCATCTAAATTCTTTGGCTCTTATGGAGCCCTTGTTCGCGTGTATTTCTCAGATAGACATTTTGCATGTAGATTTATTTCTTCAAGGACATAATAAAGTCCAAATCATTGGCTCGTAGTCTGTTGTCCACGCACGCCACATGCGTATTCGGCGTTAATATGACATTTGCACTTATTTTCTCTGCCCTTTAGGCGGTGGGGTCACATAGGTGTCTAAAGCTGGCCCATGATGATTTAACCATTGACGTCAACAGCTATGACGTAAACGTAACATTTGACGTCAAGACGTTGCAGTCGGATACAGGTGGTGGGACCGATATAGCCTCGTCAGTGCACCCAAATCTTACGAAATTTAAGACATAAGCTTACCACATTTAAGACAAATTTTTACATACACAAATACAGAAACTTTTTACTTCTGAAAGATTGAAATCATCTCTTAAAACCGAAAGTGCGCAAACTAAATATGCACTACCACAGTAATGTTTTTTTACATGTCACATGTCTATAAATGGCGCTGAAAAAGTTTGATATTGTTTTCTACTTCTGCTGCACCGCGCACGGATCGCGTCCACACGTTAGAACGGAGTCACTGTGTGAGGCCGTTCTAACGAGTACTCACAATATGCACTCCAAAGCAGAAACCAGAAAACATAAGTGCATCAACCTCATATAATCATCTTAGCGACAACGAGTTGCTCGAGGATACTCTAATACGAGTACACCGCCTCAATCGTCGAGTGAAGGGTTCTCACTCGTATTGACAACCAACAGTGTATGCTGGGTACTCATCACCTTGCGAACCGATGACGAGTAAAGGTTACCATTTTGACAACCAACGGCGAGTACAGTGTAATCGCTCCAGTCCTACATACTGGACCGGCGAGCACAAGGTACTCCCTCAAATCAACAACTACAACATTCGCTTGGAGCCACATGATCGTTAAAAACATAGTGCATCAAGACGCCATTGACGTCTGATCAGGGTCTTCGCACAATAAAATGTACATTAACAATATTTCTTTATAACCTATCGTTGCATCTGATCAGTGTCCAAAGAAGGGCAAAAATGTACATTACTGCATAATTCAATGCTGCGTCTTATCAGGACCCTATATGCATTAAAACGCACAATAACAAGTGATGTTCGTAACCTTAAACTGCGCCTTACATTAATTACATTGCTAACAATGCGTGCATGCGTGCACATGAACAAACGCCGTCATACACGGTATATAAATCGTCACGCGGTTATATGCCCCTACAATGAATGGTACAGAGATTGTAACGCAATTATCTATATATATTTTTACTTGTAGCACTGCAAAAAACTTATCTGATTATCTACCTTAGTTGCACTACTGCTTTGCTTCTGACGCATTCCCCTACCGCGTTCGTGATAATGTTCCCTACCTATTCCGCGCCCGCGGTTAGCACCCACAAAATTGGAAGCAAAGTCTCCAAAATGACCTTTACAGTGTTGATGGGGACGTTAAACCTTAAATCAAACAAACAAACAAACAATATACTCGCTCGAATATGGCTAGGATGGTTCCAGAACTTAACTGTTAAGTGCACCTTACCGAATATCCCGCTCTTTATATCCGGTTTCTTACCTGTATCCCCCTCACTTCTTTTACTTAGATCGTTGGGCTTGCTCTGGGACACCCTATTTTCCCCTTAGTGCTGCCTTCGATACACAGCTAAGAACACCGTCTCTCGCCTCCTCAAAGAGATCAGCTTCCCTAGCCATGTCAGATAGTCTTTCAAATTCCATTAACTTCAAATGAACGTACAAATCTCTACTGCAACACTACAAAAACTGATCCCTTGCCATGAAATCACAGACTGCGTCCTATGGTGTCAAAAATTACCAAGGGGTAACGACTCATCAAAATAACTTCAGTATGCTACTAAACTGCATAAACGTCTCAATCTTAACTAGTATATCGCAACGAAACGATTTCCGACACTTCTTTCAGTCATGTCAAAATTTTTCAACAGAGCTTCTGGGAGCTAAATACAGTCGAACTTCGATGGCTCGAACCCCTTAGGGGCCATGGAAATTTGTTAGAGACAGCGGTAGTTCGAGCCAATGTAGAATACTTCCAGAAAACATAACGGCGGTATTTTTGGACTTCTTTTCGTTGTTCTGTAATATAAATGTATGCTGTGTGTACTCATTAGAATCGCCTCATCGAGGCAATTCTAATGAGTACACACAGCATACATTTTCAAGATAAAAGACTAAAATCTTCTTAATTATCCCCATTATTTCTTATGTAGAGGATTTTGCTAGGGACTCAAGAACGTGTTCGACTCATCCATGGTAAACGAGCCATCGGGGTTCGAGCCATCGAAGTTCTACTGTATAATCATTTGCATCTTCACTTAAAAGCCTATCACAAACTTCTAGAGCACGTCCTTTTAACAATGCGCTCAGATTTATAGCCCGAAGATCTGTTTCCTATTTTATTCGCGGTTGCGTATTTCTCAAACCGCGGAGTATAACTATCCATCTTATCCTTTGCCTCGTTAAAGTAAGGCAACTTAGGATCCTTAGCTCGCGCTGCTTTTTCAGTCTTCGCATGCGCGATTGCTAAGTTTGACTGCAATCGCTCGCGCTCTAGCTTTTGAGTTTTACTCTTCTTCTCATGAGTCAATTTGGCCATCTCTAAATCTCTTTCCTTTTCTACCTGCGCAAATTTAGCCAACACAACTCCCTATTCCTGCTTAACCTAGCTAAATCCATTTCCAATTCCCTTTCATTTTCTGTTTCTTTTTCTACCTGTGCAAATTTAGCCAACACAACTCCCTATTCCTGCTTAACCTAGCTAAATCCAACTCCAATTCCCTTTCATTTTCTCTTTCCTTTTCTACCTGTGCAAATTTAGCCAACAAAACTCCCTATTCCTGCTTAACCTAGCTAAATCCAATTCCAATTCCCTTTCATTTTCTGTTTCTTTTTCTACCTGTGCAAATTTAGTCAACACAATTCCCTATTCCTGCTTAACCTAGCTAAATCCAATTCCAATTCCCTTTCATTTTCTCTTTCCTTTTCTACCTGTGCAAATTTAGCCAACACAACTCCCTATTCCTGCTTAACCTAGCTAAATCCAATTCCAATTCCCTTTCATTTTCTGTTTCTTTTTCTACCTGTGCAAATTTAGCCAACACAAATCCCTATTCCTGCTTAACCTAGCTAAATCCAATTCCAATTCCCTTTCATTTTCTCTTTCCTTTTCTACCTGTGCAAATTTAGCCAACACAACTCCCTATTCCTGCTTAACCTAGCTAAATCCAATTCCAATTCCCTTTCATTTTCTGTTTCTTTTTCTACCTGTGCAAATTTAGCCAACACAATTCCCTATTCCTGCTTAACCTAGCTAAATCCAATTCCAATTCCCTTTCATTTTCTGTTTCTTTTTCTACCTGTGCAAATTTAGCCAACACAACTCCATATTCCTGCTTAACTTAGCTAAATCCAATTCCAATTCCCCTTTCATTTTCTGTTTCTTTTTCTACCTGTGCAAATATAGCCAACCTTAATTCACTTTCATTTTCTTCTTTCCTTCATTTCATTTGCCTGCTGCTCGCTAATCCAATCCTGAAGTTCTTTCCCCTCATATCCTAAGCGGGTTCCCTGCTCTAATAAATTGGCCATTTTGAAGTGACGTATAATCACACGTTAGTCAAAATACAAATGGCAAATTGCTATAAAGGTAGCAAACATTTTCACTACTTACATATATTGTGAACAAGATAAAATGTTGATCAAACAAGCTACTTAAGGCCGTTAAGCCATCTTAATTCAGGACAAACATATACAATAACGTCAAAATGCTTTAATAAAAATCAAAAATGAGTTCCTTTAAGAGCAATGAAAACATTCATAAGAAAGAAGATGGGTCATACTACGTAGTTTCGGCTAATAAAGCCTCATCAGTGACCCTGTAACGATCCGGCAAAGAAAGCCAGAGGAAACATACTGCAATTTTGCGAATTTCGAATAGGCAGCCGATTCAAAGACTGATATAAATCAAAATGGGGTCAAAATAATTAAAAACCTGTCTAGAATATGAGTCTAAACCAATAATCTATTTCTGATTTCTCAGAATATTCACGCTGATCTCAAAGGACCAAAAGTAAAATATAAACTGCACTATGGTTGATGTACGGGGAGACGTTTTACGGCCGCCACACGGCACAACACCAGCTGCAGTGAAGGCAAATAAAAATCAAAAATGAGTTCCTTTAAGAGCAATGAAAACATTCATAAGAAAGAAGATGGGTCATACTACGTAGTTTCGGCTAATAAAGCCTCATCAGTGACACATCATAAGCACGTCATAAATTCACAGGTAGGTACGTGACTTCAAATGATAATCAGCACTGAAGCTTCGCCTCGCGTATAAACACAATGATACTGATTAACATCAGTAACCACGCTACTCTGACGTCAGTGTGACGTCATTATGACGTTAGACCTACATGACGTCAGGAACAAGAACATAACTAAAAAGGGAAATACTTGATAAAAAGCACCAAGACAATGGATAGTTATCAGGGACACTATCGACAAACCATTTAGCGATAAAACTAGGCTGATCAGGGACACACAGCGATAACACTAGGCTGACTTTAATAATTAGCATCTGAGGAAAAGATAATTACACCAATCTCAGTATGTCCCCTCAACACCTTATATCATATAGAGACGGGACCACGGTTTTAGAATCACCGCTTGTCAAAAGTTATGGATCGAACAAATGACCCGACGTTCATAAATATATTCTACAAAAGGGGTCTACAGAAGCCTAAATGAATCTAGAATGAGCGGCTGTCCTAGTTTAACGTCTCACTAACATTCGGGTCATACTGAGACCTGACCTCGCTCAAAAGACTCATTCTAACTCTGAAGAAGCCTGGGATCGATCCTGCGGCCCCTAGCTGGCAAAGCTAGTAGCATAATCACTACACCACAGATGCTTCCAAAGTGAACCCAGAATAGGCTTCAGAAATTTTGGGTATACTAGAAGAAAACCCCTTCAAAACCTACAAGCATGTTCATAAAAAATAATACTAAACATAGATTTAACTTACCGTTCACAATTCTTTCTGTGGCCCGTCACGATGTTGTGTGCAACTGTTCACAATTCACCTGCTGCTGGTATAATGTTCATTTTTCAGGGTATATTTATCTATGAATACTACCGGAAAATCATGCATACCCGTGCTAGCTCGCCAAGACCGTGACAAGTAAGGATACTATCCACAATCACAGCCATATAGCAATTTCCAGCAGATAATTGATTTACGTTAGAATTGTATTGCCCTTAGGCAAAAAATGATGAAACTTCCCTACAGATATGGTATAACTCCCGTCAGTACAAACACCCACAACATTGCGACTGGCATGAAAAATATATAAGGCACAATTTGGCGGTTGGCGACTTTCTAGACAAGCTTTATAGAAATCAGCCTTATAGCGGCCAACTATATGGTAAATAATTTCTCAAAAAACTTTCATGCATACATCGTATGATATGTTCATGATTTGTGCGTGGAGCGGCATATTTTGCCTACCGTATTTAACCTAAAACATTTCACTCGCACTGCCTTGCCATGTACCTACTAAAATAATTTAGATGTGCATAAGCACCAGAAAGGTTTCCTATTCCATCTCGTAACATTGGGTCACAGAGCCGTCTAAAGCTGGCCAATGAGGTGTAGGCGATAAAGCCAGTAGGCGATAGTAACCGTCTGAAAAAAAACAAACAAAAAAAAAACACAAAACATTTTATAATAATCCCTGCACACCTCAACATCCTCCCTGGTGTGTGATGTCATGCCCGCACAAATGGAGGGTTGTGCAGCATTCATCTTATCACTATGATTTGACCTTTGGAACTGCAAAGAATAAAGACACCCCTCATTCCACGGCAAGCCTGCGTACACAGATCATTAGGAGTGGTGCAAGCGTGCGTTATATCAGCGGATATTCGACGTCAGCTATGACGTCAACGTAAAGCTTACGTCACGACGTTGCAGTCGGATACATGGATACACATGGATGGACCGATATACATGTAGCCTCGTCAGTGCACCAAAATCTTACGACATTTAGACATAAGCCTACCACATTTAGGACAAACTTTTACATACACAAATAAATATGGAAACTTCTTACTTATAAAATATTGAAATCATTTCTTAGAAACGCAAGTGCGCAAACTAAAAATGCGCTGTCACAGTTATGTTTTAACTCTTA
Organism: Lucinisca nassula; assembly: GCA_963580285.1. NCBI lineage: Eukaryota > Metazoa > Mollusca > Bivalvia > Lucinida > Lucinidae > Lucinisca > Lucinisca nassula. Next base: position 106,072,256 of record OY757018.1, on the reverse strand, counting down.
TCATGCTGTTCACGACAACCCCTATCTTTGGAAACAGTGTAGTTCCAGATCAGATGGCTTTCAGTTTGGCGTTCAGTTTATGAATTTGCAGCAATAAATTACATCAAGTAATTTGATTGGTTGATAGACAGAAATGGGTGTGGCTTAAATGAATATTCAGCAAGTTAATGGCTAAGGAAACACATGTCTATTAATGACAATGGCGGAAAAGTGTGATATCGCTTCCTATATCTGACCAGAGAACGGCGTTGCATGTGGGTTTACGGCGTCTCGCAAATTCCCATGTTGACAAGACGACTGAGGGTTATCTCTGACAGGTGAACGGGCAGGTGTGGGGTAAGGTACAAGAAAGATATAAAATGGAAGACATGAATTATTAACACAAACTATTTACAACAATACGAACACTAAACATCACATTTATTTGCTTCCATAATCATATCACGGCGCACGCCCCGAAAGCAAAACTACGCTTTGTGCTCGAGACGGCGACTTGAAAATTATATAGACGCAAATGACAAAATAAACGAACCAAAAAAAAAAATAAATAAATAAAAAAAGGCGACTGGCCAGATATAAGTCCACTTGGGGACGCGCTGGTGCACTCTAGAATTTAAATCATATCGATTTCTGATTCACTATCAACTATGTTGACTTATTATCCTGTGTCAACTATAGTTTATCAACGACCTTTGAGAGTTCAAAGTTTAAGCGAGACGAGTCGATTCCATTTTTTAGGGGAAGCAGGTTTCGGATACTTTTTTCTCGTGATTTTAAAGATATAAATCAATGTTTTGATATTATCTACCTAGAAGTCATGGCCGAGTGGATGTACTGCGAGTCACACTAAAAATCTTTTAGACGAGGGTTCGAGTCCCAGTGGCACATTTTTTTTTATATTTGATTTTTCATTTTTATTTTATCTTTTTTATGTTTAAAGTTATTTTCTTTATTTTTTATATTTACATCATTTATATTTTGTTTCCTTTGTTTTATTTTCAACAATTATATTTTTATGTTGGATGCTGCCTCGGTAGTTCAGTCGGATGCGCGTCTGACTGATGGTCAATAGGACGCGGGCTCGATGCAACATTATTTCCCATGGAGATTGATCATGAAATCTTTTCCATGCCCATTCCCTCCTTTCTGCTGATTCAAGAAGGGCAGTTGTTAGTTTCTGGGGAAAGAATGTGCATTGTACTGGTTAACCGCTTACGTATAAGCTTGCCAAGGATATGTGTGGATTAGTAAACTGACCGGCTCAAAAATGACCTAAATAGTGTTGCCTGGGCCGTAAAAGCCCAATTCAAATTTCAGATTCATTTCAACAGCGCATTTGCCTTCACTGACGGCTATGAACGTACGTTCAAATATAGTAACATTTTTTATAATACTTCTTGAATCCGAGCTGCAACGATTCGCTTGTGCTCTTTCCATCTTTTCAATAAAATGAATATACATCTAATGTGATGGCCCCGCCCATCGGGGCTTGGAGAAACAGACCGAGCTGCACGATGCTTCCAAGCGGATCTGAAACTGACGACACATGAGCAATGGTAAACAGCTTAGTAAGTCCGAACCTGCCAAGGCAAAGTGGTGCGGGTTTGACCGTCCATACTTATTAAACCCGTTTAATTTTACTGGGTGGCAGAACTTGGGATGTCGTTTCATCTCAGTGTCGGGGAAAAACCTCACAAAACTGGAAGCAACTGTTCCAAACTTGACGGGGAAAATAAACCTCAAATCAATCAAACAAACAAACAAACAAACATACAAACATCTCATGTGCTCCACTTTTATAGGTTCGAAAAAATGTTACAGAAAAGTAAAAATAAATAAAAAAAAAAACAAAAACATCTGCCCAAGATTCGAACCCTAGATCTCCAAGATGGAAGACGTGTTACTAAAGTGTCTCGACTGGTCGTCAATCTGGTTACACGACGCCCCAGATTAAGAATATGACGGTAACTATCGCCCAGTGTAAAAATATCCACTACAGGTGACTTACCTAAAACACGGACGAGTCCAAAATTAAAAGTGCAGTCACGTCTCACTGCGTTTTGAAAGACTATATCAATTATGTTGACTTCTTGTTCACCGACAACTCGTCGTTATATCATGGTCTCAACGATCTGTATAACGGTACTGCCCGCCTCTGATGGGCATCTGGACCGATACGTCGTACCAATACATGCTTCAATCGACCAGGGAGCAGCAGGTCACCACACGTCATTGTGCCTGCAAATTACGATAATCGACTAAAATACAGTTCACGAAACATATACACTTTATCATGATCCCTGCCCCGGAGAAGTCTGAATATGTTCATGCATATACCGTTATTGCGCATACGCTGACCAGCCACACAGACTGATCAGTACATGCGACAAATAACCGCGCCGCAGAACTCAACTTGACTGTGCATCAAACTATCAGCACCCAGCGTTTGAAACAAGATAGTCACAGTTTATGCTTTCTTACTGAGCACTACAAACATCAAATACTGCTCACTACAACTGAGCATAATACTCATTAATTTCGTGCTCATTACATTAGCACAGGTAAGAGACAACTGGACAGACCGCGCGTTTGCGCTACCTGGTCACCCGCCAATTACAGGGAACTAAAATACAGTTCACGAAACGTATACATTTTATCATCATCCCTGCCCCGGAGAAGCCTGAATATGTTCATGCATATACCGTTATTGCGCATGCGCCGACCAGGCACACAGACGGATCAGTACAGGCGACAAATAACCGCGCCGCAGAACTCAACTTGACTGTGCATCAAAATATCAGCACCTAGCGCTTGAAATAAGATACTCAAAGTTTATGCTTCCTTACTGAGCACTACAAAAATCAAATAGTGCTCACCATTAGCATGGACGGTCCGCCTCGCACCCCTGTTCCTGGACAGGCTTAGATCCTCTAAGCGGTTTACCAGTACTAGTGAGTGGGCCGAATTCAGCTCTGCCTGGAAGCATCATGCTTGAAGAAATATATGGGCTGCATGATGCTTCCACGCAGAGCTGAATCCGGCCCACTCACTAGTACTGGTAAACCGCTTAGAGGATCTAAGCCTGTCCAGGAACAACGGTTCGAGGAGGACCGTCCATGCTAATAAGCCCTATTGGTTTCATTGGGCGACAGGGCTTGAGATGTCATTTCATCTCCATGTCGGGTAAAAGTCCCACAAAATTGGAAGCAACGTCTCCAAAATGACCTATACAGTGTTGACGGGGACGTTAAACCTCAAAACAAACAAACAACTGGGCATAATACTCATTAAATTTGTGCCCATTATATTAACACAGGTGAGCGGCAATTGGACAGACCGCGCCTTTGCGCTACCTGGTCACCCGCCAATTACATGAAACAAACTCCATTTTATATCCTTCTCCGCGCCACGGCTCACAAATATAGCTATTCACAAATTCATACGAATACAAACTAAAAACGAGTAGATTTTTATCTATTCTTAACAGCATTTGTTAGTGTCTGAAAGGGATCAACACTGTTTGCCGAAAATTCTTTCTGTATTTGGTAGGCACAACGTCAGAACCGTCTTCGATGAGGCTGCTGACGTCATCCACGTCGCTCAGGCCGTTTTAACGTGCGGCAACCAAATAGTCTTACTTATCATTATCACGTTATTTATATGTACATACATGTACAAACAGATTTCTTAAGCAGAGACGGCATCATTACAAAATGAACTCGTAATTTTTCTTGAAGAAAATTCTTTTTACACAACATGAACTCGCTTGCAATACTGCCAGAATTGATCGACAGGTATTCAAGCCAATCATTCGATCGATACTCAGCGTTGCGCGCGCTGGCCGCTGCTAACCTCCATAACCTTACACAAGCTAACCGCTAACAACGTGTCTAACAATAGAATATCACGGAATTGAAAATACAGTGATTAAAATATTCATTACGCAAACGTGCCTATACAAATACATTGCCACCTTTATCGCCGAAAAAATGAAAATTTTATGATGGAAAATTGTGATATGTTTCTTATTTCTGCTCAAAATATAGATTGTGGGCACTCGTTAGAACCGCCTCAATGAGGCGGTTCTAACGAGTACCCACAATCTATATTTTAGAGCAGATATAAGAAAAATATGGTATGCCCCCGGAAACCCCAGTTTTACTATATAAAAGTGGGGTTCAAGTGGGTGAAAACTATATAGGCGTATTTTCGTGATGGTTTAGATTCAAACCATTTCAGATGCGTGAACTTTAATTGTTCTACAGAAAAAACAACAACTTACAAACACACACAATATGAATGGTAGTAACTTCATGATATTATAACCAATTTTGAACTAGAAACCTCAAAACGGGATCTAGTGGCAAACAGTGCAAGCCCAGATCACGCCATAGAACGCAGCGTCTGATTAGGGTCTTTAATTATGGTAGGAATTTAAACCATTTTCTGAACAATCTCTCAAATTACGCACCCTAACACCCCTAAATGTTGAAATGAACACCTGCATTATATAAGGGGGATTCCATTCAGTACAAAAACCGTTAACAAGTCCAATCAAAGTACTGAACGTACTGAGGAAAGTTGATTTATGAGGAATAATTATTATATAACAATGTTAGTCGTAGATCAAGAAGTTATCTAGACATTTTGTTGAAACTAACTTCCCATATCACAGGTCCTGGTGTATGAATGACATTTGACGTGCCACCAGTAACAATTCTGATTCTGGTTCTGATTTGACAAGGTCCAAGTGGGTTAAAAATTCGACAAAGAAAAGATGATTCATCGACTGTTTTGAGTTTAACGACAGGTCAACCCTAGTGGATCATTTTTGTCTTCTCCAAGAGAAAGGGGGAAAAGAGATAGAAGAGACAGTAGAGGAGGTGATTTGTTTGTTTGTTTGATTTGAGGTTTAACGTCCCCGTCGACACTGTAAAGGTCATTTTGGAGACGCTGCTTCCAATTTGTGGGACTTTTACCCGACATTGAGATGAAATGACATCTCAAGCCCTGCCGCCCAGTGAAACCAATAGGTTCCATAAGCATGGACTCGCACCGCTTTGCCTGTGCAGGCTTAGATCCTCTAAGCAGTTTACCAGTACTCGTGTGCGGGTCGGTTTCAGCTCTGCGTGGAAGCATCATGCAGCCTGTATATTTCTTCAAGCCCCGATGGGCGGGGGCCGTTGTAGAGAAGATGAAAGTGAGGGACAGAGGGGAAAGAAGAAAATTAATGGAAGTGTAGAAACAGAAGAAATATCAACACTCCTTCACTCTACCGTTACCTGCTGCAAGGATAGCAGGTGTTGCCCAACTGTAAGTCAATAACAGCTGGACTCCCCAGTGACACAAGATACACATCGCCATTGTCTCGCCCAACTACCCCCACGAAGAAAATAAGGAAGAAAGAAAGATAAACGTGCCTGCCAATTTCGTCATGGTCCAACCATAAATTTCTAAATTAGCTCAGTACATATCTGCTAATAATCTTACAGAGAAGTTCTCCTAGCGGGCACGTGATGTCTTAGCAACGTCGCATCAACGTCGCATTGATACGTTGTGCAGCCGCTTGGAGCTATGTTCCTTCGGGCGTCGGGACATTAAAAGGAGAATAACTTGACAAAAAAGATCAATTTTAAACCATTTGATTTAGACATTAAAACTCTGGTCAGACGCTTATTCCCACCTGTACGGGGTCCTAAAAAACATTAACCCATAAATGTCAATTGTTTCAATACTGTGACATTTGGAAACAGTTAAGATAGATTAGAGGCCACAGAATGTGGCGTCTGATCGGTGTCTTCACTATTTGCTAAAGTACGGAACTCGAATTCCAATAATGAACTATTAATAGACGGCACTAATTTTAGCATCCTGCAGCTCGGCTGTGACGTCATCAATTTCGGACAAACAAATGTGTACGAAATGCGTGTAAATGCATAATCTGACAGGTGAAACCATTATCTCTTTCCGTATTTCACCAATTATTTCATGTTCAGAGGTAAAAGTCCTTTTGTGGTGTCCAGTACACCTTTTGTTCGGTTTTACGGTTCTTTAAAGATTATTTGACTTATTGCCAGCCTGTGAGCCAAAACGGAGTACCCGGAGAGAAACTATACCGGTCCTTCCTCTCACATGTGGTCTGAGCAAGGCTTGAACCACAGCGTTGTGAGGCTAAGTGAGTCGGCGCTCTTACCATTTAGGTCACGGAGGCTTGGACATTTATTTATCTATTTATTTTTATCACATCTACAGAAATGATCCTTAGATTAAGGACAGTCCTGGTCTAAGCAAATAGTGCAGACCCAGTTCAGACTGCTTCTTGTCAGTCTAATCAGGGTCTTCACTGTTTGTCATTTTATCTGCATCTTTTGTTTGGTCTTACCTGAATGAGGGATCTTCTTATTTTTCCCAGAAAACAGGATTCAACATTTCATTTGTTTGTTTGTTTGATTTGAGGTTTAGCGTCCGCGTCAACACTGTATAGGCCATTCTGGAGATGTTGCTCCCAATTTTTCGAGACTTTTACCCAACATTGAGATGAAACGACATCTCAAGCCCTGCTGCCCAATGAAACCAATAGGGTTTATAAGCATGGACGGTCCGACTCGCATTGCTTTGCCTGGGCAGACTGGGATCCTCTAAGCGGTTTATCAGCAGTACTCGTGTGCGGTCGGTTTAAGCTCTTCGTGGAAGCATCATGCAACCCAACTGTTTCTTCAACCCCGACCCGATGGGCGGGGCCGCATTTCATGCAAATTTGTCTGGGTCTGAGAATCGTAAGGTTGGGGATTCTTCATTGTTTTCTTCTAAACAAAACTGCTCTTGTTGCTTTGGAGTTTGTTTTGTTTCTTCGTGGTTATATAAAACCGATAATAATAATAATAATAATAATAAAAATAATAATAATAACAGCAATAACTAGAAATGGTGTTTGTAAAACACAATGCCCCCAACCTTTGCTTGACCTTAGCTGGCAAAATATTCAACATATATTGTTAAAGACTCAAAAACATACAACAAGAATTCCCCCGAAGGCTATGTCGCGCCTGTGGGGGCGCAAAGTCACCAAACCATGAAATCTAGGTCAAGGTCAAACATGGATGCCTGCATAAAAATTTAACTCCTAGTTGCAAGCATGTAACAAGTAACTCTTAAAAACAGACTCTTACATCAGGGTGAAAGTTAGGGTTGTCACACTATTTTACAAAGTCAGTGAACCATAAAATGTAGGTCAAGGTCAGAAATGGATACTTGCATTGAAGTTTCAATTCCTAAATGCAAGCTTGTACCAAATACAATTAATGAAGCTCTAATAGATCTTGAGAAATGGACTCTTACATTAGATAGAAAGACAGGGTGGCCGCAATAATTCACAAAGTCAGTGAACCATGAAATATGGGTAAAAGTCAAATATGGATGCTTGCGTTGCAGTTGGAATTCCTAGATGCAAGTTTGTACCAATTATAATTTAAAAAGCTTTAATAGTTTTCGAGAAATGGTGAAAGTCAGGGTGGTCGCAATAATTCACGAAGTCAGTGAACCAGGAAATATAGGTCAATGTCAGATATGGATGCTTGCGTTGAAGTTGCAATGCCTGGATGCAAGTTTGTACCAAGAATGATTAATGAAGCTCTAATAGTTCTCAAGATATGGACTTGCTGACAAGATCTTATTAAAAAAAAACAAGGCATCGCATGCGATACAAATCCCCTCGCACAAGACAACTTCGTGTGTGGAAAACACTGAAATGGCAAAAGTCCAACTTGCTTGAGATATTATCATATGCAACATTTGTGTAAAGTTTGTTTAAAAATCCATCCATAAATGTAGGTTCTAGAGTGATGACAATATTTCTCTAAAAATAGTCATAGGGACCTTGACTTGAGGCCATGGCCGCGAAGTAGATCTTGCTCAAGATATTATCATAAGCATCTTTTGTGTGAAGTTAGATTAAAATCATAAATGTAGGTGGTAGAGCAATGACAAAGTTTTTCTAAAAATAGCCATAGTGACCTTGACCTTGAGGTCATGACCTAGCAACTCGAGATATTACCATAAGAAACATTTGTGTGAAGTTCTATTAACATCCATCAATAAATGAAGGCACTAGAGCGATGACAAAGATTTTCTAAAAATAGCACCAGTGACCTTGACCTTGAAAGTCGAAATAGTTCGAGATATTGTCATAAGGAACATTTGTGTGAAGTTATACTGAAATCGGTGAAGAAATGTAAGCGCTAGAGCCATGTCAAAGTTTTTCTAAAAATAGCCACAGTGACCTTGACCTTGAAAGTCAAACTCACTCGAGGTATTATCATAAGGAACATTTGTGTGATGTTATATTGAAATCAGTGAAGAAATGTAGTCGCTAGGGTGATGACAGTTTTTTTCAAAAAATAGCCACAGTGACCTTGACCTTGAAAGTCGAAATCGGTCGAGATATTGTCTTAAGGAACATTTGTGTGAAATTAAATTGAAATTGGTGAAGAAATGTAAGCGCTAGAGTACTGACAAAGTTTTTCTAAAAATAGTCACAGTGACCTTGACCTTGAAAATGGAACTCGCTACAGATATTGTCATAAGGAACATTTGTGTGAATCGATTTTGAAATTGGTGAAAAAATGTAAGCGCTACAGCAATGAAAAAGGTTTTCTAAAAATAGCCACAGTGACCTTGACCTTGAAAGTCGAACTCTTTCGAGGTATTGTCATCAGGATCATTTGTGTGAAGTTATATTAAAATCGGTGAAGAAATGTAGGCGCTGGAGCGATAGCAAAGTTTTTCTAAAAATAGCCATTGTGACCTTGACCTTGAAAGTTGAAATGGCTTGAGATATTGTCATAAGGAACATTTGTGTGAAGTTATATTGAAATCGGTGAAGAAATGTAAGCGCTAGAGCATTGACAAAGTTTTTCTAAAAATAGCCACAGTGACCTTGACCTTGAAAATGGAACTCGCTACAGATATTGTCATAAGGAACATTTGTGTGAATCGATTTTGAAATTGGTGAAAAAATGTAAGCGCTACAGCAATGAAAAAGGTTTTCTAAAAATAGCCACAGTGACCTTGACCTTGAAAGTCAAACCCTTTCGAGGTATTGTCATCAGGATCATTTGTGTGAAGTTATATTAAAATCGGTGAAGAAATGTAGGCGCTGGAGCGATAGCAAAGTTTTTCTAAAAATAGCCATTGTGACCTTGACCTTGAAAGTTGAAATGGCTTGAGATATTGTCATAAGGAACATTTGTGTGAAGTTATATTGAAATCGGTGAAGAAATGTAAGCGCTAGAGCATTGACAAAGTTTTTCTAAAAATATCCACAGTGACCTTGACCTTGAAAGTGGAACTCGCTAGAGATATTGTCATAAGGAACATTTGTGTGAAGTTATATTGAAATCGGTGAAGAAATGTAGGCGCTAGAGCGATGACAATTTTTTTCTAAAAATAGCTACAGTGACCTTGACCTTGAGGTCATGACCCTGAAAGTCGAACACACTTGAGATATTGACATAAGGAACATTTGTGTGAAGTTATATTGAAATCAGTGAAGAAATGTAGGCGCTAGAGCAATGACAAAGTTTTTCTAAAATAGCCACAGTGACCTTGACCTTGAGGTCATGACCTTGAAAGTCGACCTCGCTCAAGATATTGTCATAAGGCACATTTGTTTGAAGTTATATTGAAATCAGTGAAAAAATGTAGGCGCTAGAGTGATGACAAAGTTTTTCTTAAAATAGCCACAGTGACCTTGACCTTGAGGTCATGACCTTGAAATTCGAACTCGCTGAGATATTGTCATAAGAAACATTTGTGTGAAGTTATATTGAAATTGGTGAAGAAATGTAGGCCCTAGAGCGATGACAAAGTTTTTCTAAAAATAGCCACAGTGACCTTGACCTTGAGGTCATGACTTTGAAGTCGAACTCGCTCGAGATTTTTTTATAAGGAACATTTGTGTGAAGTTATATTGAAATTGGTGAAGAAATGTAGGCACTAGAGCGATGACAATGTTTTTCTAAAAATAGCCACAGTGACCTTGACCTTGAGGTCATGACCTTGAAAGTCGAACTCGCTGAGATATTGTCATAAGAAACATTTGTATGAAGTTACATTGAAATTGGTGAAGGAATGAAGGCGCTAGAGCGATGACAAAGTTTTTCTAAAAATAGCCACAGTGACCTTGACCTTGAGGTCATGACATTGAAAGTCGAACTCGCTGGAGTTTTTTTTATAAGAAACATTTGTGTGAAGTTATATTGAAATTGGTGAAGAAATGTAGGCGCTAGAATGATGACAAAGTTTTTCACAAATTACCAAAATGACAAAGGGCCATAACTCACAAAGTATTTTTCGGAATTTTGTCATAAGTTAATCAGTTCATCTACTCATCACCACCAATATATTCACCAACTTTCAAGGCTCTAGCTCCAATAATTTTTTAGATATCTTGCTGACAAGATTTTATTAAAAGAATTTCAAAGGGCAATAACTCTTAAAAGGGGCATAATCCGGACGAGAAAAAAAATACGCGTCAGCTAATTTTCCATAAGGAATCCATATATGAAATTTCAAAACCCTAGCATACACGGTTCTAAAGATATGCTATGCATCACTTTTAGCATACATTACAATGGGCACAAATTATCAAAATGACAAAGGGCCATAACTCACAAAGTATTTTTCGGAATTTCGTCAAAAGTTAATCAGTTCATCTACTCATCACCACCAATATATTCACCAACTTTCAAGGCTCTAGCTCCAATAGTTTTTGAGAAATCTTGCTGACAAAATTTTATTAAAAAAATTTCAAAGGGCAATAACTCTTAAAAGGGGCATAATCCGGACAAGAAAAAAAATACGCGTCAGCTAATTTTCCATGAGGAATCCATATATGAAATTTCAAAACCCTAGAATACACGGTTCTAAAGTTATGCTATGCATCACTTTTAGCATACATTACAATGGGCACAAATTACCAAAATGACAAAGGGCCATAACTCACAAAGTATTTTTCGGAATTTTGTCAAAAGTTAATCAGTTCATCTATTCAACACCACCAATCTATTCACCAACTTTCAAGGCTCTAGCTCCAATAGTTTTTGAGATATCTTGCTGACAAGATTTTATTAAAAAAATTTCAAAGGGCAATAACTCTTAAAAGGGGCATAATCCGGACGAGAAAAAAATTACCCATCAGCTAATTTTCCATCAGGAATCCATATATGAAATTTCAAAACCCTAGCATACACGGTTCTAAGATATGCTTTGCATCACTTTTAGCATACATTACAATGGGCACAAATTACCCAAATGACAAAGGGCCATAACTCACAAAGTATTTTTCGGAATTTCGTCAAAAGTTAATCAGTTCATCTACTAATCACCACCAATATATTCACCAACTTTCAAGGCTCTAGCTCCAACAATTTTTGAGATATCTTGCTGACAAAATTTTATTTAAAGAATTTCAAAGGGCAATAACTCTTAAAAGGGGCATAATCCGGACAAGAAAAAAAATACGCGTCAGCTAATTTTCCATGAGGAATCCATATATGAAATTTCAAAACCCCAGCATACACGGTTCTAAAGTTATGCTATGCATCACTTTTAGCATACATTACAATGGGCACAAATTACCAAAATGACAAAGGGCCATAACTCACAAAGTATTTTTCAGAATTTTGTCAAAAGTTAATCAGTTCATCTACTCATCACCACCAATATAATCACCAACTTTCAAGGCTCTAGCTCCAATAGTTTTTGAGATATCTTGCTGACAAGATTTTATTAAAAAAATTTCAAAGGGCAATAACTCTTGAAGGGGACATAATCCGGACTAGAAAAAAAATACGCGTCAGCTAATTTTCCATGAGGAATCCATATATGAAATTTCAAAACCCTAGCATACACGGTTCTTTAGTTATGCTATGCATCAAAAGCGTAACGGACGGACGAACGGACGAACGGACGAACGGACGAACAGACGAACGGACGAACGGACGAACGAGGCAGAAGCAATATGCCCCTCCAACTTTTTCAAAGTTGGGGGCATAATAATAATGCAATCAATTATCCAAAATCTTTGATTTTACAGCCGAAAAAGTCACAATGTATGAATCAATTGACCTGTGCGTATACATCACGTTAACAATGTATCCTTTGGAAGCAGAACTTAACCCGTAAGACGCCAATCACGACAACAGTCGTCTGCTTTGTCGTCTGCGGTTACTTCAAAACTCATTTGTTGTTGTTTTTTGGCAAACAATGTGGACCCAGATCAGACTGTCCCTCTAGGAGCAGTCTGATCTGGGCTGGGTCCACACTGTTTTCCTGGATGACAAAAAAAATAAAAAAGTTTGGAAGAAGATCAGCAGACGACATAAGCAGATTACATTTTCATGTGTAGTTTTTTCTCGGCATTTTAAGGGTTTAATGTATGGACTGTACAGTTTTCTGACCAGACTAGCTATTTTCGGCCAATTAGGCCTCATTATTTTCGTGAATTAACTCCGTGAAATGATAATCTCCATAATCCACACTTTATATAGAGAAAACCATGCAGGGTTTACTGGGGTATTCAATATTTTTTCTTATTTCAGCTCCAAGACATAGGTTGTGGATACTCGTTAGATTCGCCTCTGAGCTTCTAACGAGTACTTACAACCTATATTGGACGTATAAATAAGACCTGTATCACAAATTTTCATCTGAAAATCATTCATTTTGGGTACGAAAGAATACACCTGCGTTAATTGTTTGTCCGAAAGTCGTCACGTGACCGCGTGGAGCTATATGAAGATATCGGATTTTTTCTTTTCATGACGTAGGCAGCCTGGCAATTCGTACAAACGCAATTTAAACAACACGTGTTTTGTAATATTAGAGCGAATTGTAGGTCAGTAAAGGATTGTGATAAGCTAACCCTGTTAACCCTGTAGACCGGTGCAGACGCCGAGGTAGAAATACACTGTATCAATGCAAACCTTGTAGATCCTGATATGACGGCACGTAGCTAGAACGTCTCGCCAGAATCTACATGTACACTGTTTGTCATCCTGTCAGTGAACTAATCAGAAATCCTTTTCTATAAGAATATATTTAAAGCGAGAAGAGTCCTGTTTAGAAACTCAGGGATGAAAGAGTAAAACATCAATATCACCGAAAAGCGCGTAGGAAAATAATTCCAGAGTACTGTTTTCTTTTCAGAATTCGTCTTTCTGTGCCAATTTATATTTAATCCGAAAACTGAAATATTTTGAAAGAAGTTCCATGCGGGGCCGGCCTGCAAAATTAATTTTCAAGAGTTCATTTGGACTATTTTATGCAGCGAACGAACAGCGGAAGTGGAGCAACGCGGTCCAGTACCGGAAGTAGAAATGTAATGACAAAGAAACTTGATTTAAAAAATCAACTTTCAAAAATGAACATCCTGGAAAACCTCATTTTAATATATACAGATTGTAACCTCATATAAGGGGATCAGTCAAATGGTTTTAACAAATGAAATATTTGTTCAGACGACAATTTTTCTGCTAAAACAAACATTACAAATACTCATTAATCGCCCCTGTGAGAACTCAAAATCTGTGGCTGGAGTAGACTAGAAACTGTGAAAACATTTCATCTGATAATGTTATATATCATTGCTCAAGGAAAAGCAATTATCAGATGAAATGTTTTATGTTAGGAACAAAACCTGTCGTTATAACGAGGGTATATTGTACTTGTGCAACATAATGTTATATATCATTGCTCAAGGAAAAGCAATTATGTTGCACAAGTACAATATACCCTCGTTATAACGACAGGTTTTGTTCCTAACATATTTGCCTTAATAAGAAATTTGTCGTTACAAAGAACGCCAATGATTATGATAGATAATAAAGGCCTTTACCCCTTAATTACTCCAAGAAAGAAAAGTGATTGATATTGTTAGCATCGCCTCGTCGAGGGGATTCTGACAAATGTTTAAAACATTTGTACTACGAGTACCAGATTACAAGAATCTCATTACTATGGATTCAAAATGGGCGTTTCCAACCAAAGGGATACTCGTGCTGATAAAAATCAAGGCTAAGCCTTGAGCTAAGAATTCATTCGGAGGAAATTGTCGTTTAACAATTTGTCGTTACAACGAATGTCGGAATAAAGAGCGTCAACTGTAACTCTTCTTCTTATCATTAACTAGGCACAAAGAAGGTCAAGGTCAACCCAGGGTCACCATTTTAGCAATTTATGATGGGCCTACGTCCCAGATGCTATTTATCAAGTTTCGTGGAAATCTGTCCAGTGGTTCTGGAGAAGACTATTTTTGAAGGGTTTTGACCATATATGGCTTGGCGGCCATTTTGATCATGTGACCTGGACCCCATGAGCAAATTTTGGTTTACCCCATCCCATAGAGGCTCCATATGAAATTTGACTTCAATCGGCCATACGGTTTCCGAGGAGAAGCAGTTCGAAAATTTTCACATTTTTCGCCTCGGCGAGGCTATACTAAATGGAATATAATATTTCGCAAGTTCATTGGTTAGATATCATTGATATCTATCAGTATGCCAAAAATTGTTTAAATATTCCAAGCGGTTAAGTCACTATCACCAATTTTCATAAACGGGTTACGGACAGACGGACAGACAAACCATATATGGCTTGGTGGCCATTTTGGTCATGTGGCCTGGACCCCAAGAGCAAATTTTGGTTTCCCCCATCCCATAGAGGCTCCATATGAAATTTGACTTCAATCGGCCCAACGGTTTCCGAGGAGAACCAGTTCGAAAATTTTCACATTTTTCGCCTCGGCGAGGCTATACTAAATGGAATGTAATATTTCGGAAGTTCATTGATTAGATCTCATTAATATCTATCAGTATGCCAAAAATTGTTTACATATTCCAAGCGGTTAAGTCACTATCACCAATTTTCAAAAACGGGTTACGGACGGACAGACTGACAGAATGACACGGTGATTTTAGGGCACTCTTAGAAAATCAACCGACTTCAGTCGGTCGCTTTTTCTGCGGGTCGTGCAATTGTTTAAGCTCAGCCAGTCATCATGAAAAGATGCCTGTATAATTCTACCCCCCTTACACCCCACGTTAAAAACAAGTCGTATATGCGCTCTTGAACTTTTCTGAGCTATATAAACATTTATATGCTTGTAAGTTTGGGGAATATGAAGGAAACGCCTTGTCGTGACAATCGATCGGCTGAAAAAAATACAAGTATATGTGTATTCTTGCTAGGGCATTAAAACCCAAAGCTGCTTGTTAGTAAAATAAAAACACTACATGAAAGCATGTGAAAATTCTCCGATAAGCAGAACGAACACGAAAATTTACATCACCAGAATAAGTGCGTGTAATGAACACCCTCGGAACCGGGGTTCACCTGGGTACGCGTTTTTTTTTTCTTATTCCTGATCAATGATCAAATACATAGGTGGTGGGTACTCGTTAGAACCGACTAAATGCGGTGGCTCAAATGAGCACCTACATCGTATGTTTTCGAGTATACACGAGAATAAAATGAATACTACAAACCTTCATCCAAAAACTTCACTGTTGTGGAGAAATGAAAGAATACACTTTATCATATGACGTGGCGCCTGAGAATGTTAAAACGTGTAATAAATTCGAAAAAAAAAACACTTGTGGATTAAATAAGCAAATTAGTTAGATACGCCATGTACGGCGTACTTAACGATGCAGCGTTTACTAATAGCGAATATTAACAATAGTGAATAAGATCCGTTTTAAATGAAATCTTGCATTCGTGCTCATGTATTATTGAATTTATTAAACCCGTCGAAGAAAAGAAAAACAATGCTCGGCAAAGCCTCGCATTTTATCATTTTTGCTCAACTCGTTATAATCCAATAATACATCTCAAGTAGGATCCTACATATGACGCACGGATGTTATCTTAATAACAAATACGTCACACCTTCCAGCCAAGACACCAAAGGGAAAGAAATATATCACGAAAACACGTCTGTAAAAATATGACCCCCTTAAACCACACTTTTATATAGTAAAACTGGGGTTTGCAGGGTTATACATTACTTTTCTTATTGATTTTTCGTTAAGTAAATTTACAATGTATTTATATAGGCGTGTTTTCGTAATGCCCAACATAAATCGGGTTAACCATAAATAAAACGTCACAAGCGCAAATATCAAAACAACAAATTGCCAAATGGCTATCAAAAATAAAGAGATAGCAGTGCATAGTGCATGCGAAGACGAGGTATGACAATATGGGCCCCGCCAAGCGATTTTGGTACTTATCGCCTATGCGAGCAGCGAAGGTTCAGGCGAGCCTGCGCATCCGCGCAGTCTCGCCAGAACCTTCGCTGCTCGCTCATACAAGCGGTGAATCAAAAGGAACCTTCAGACAGAAAGCCATATCCCTGGCCCCTCTGAATGGCTGGGCATGCGTAGTTAAAATTTGTCATGACGGAAAGCTCAAAGACACAAATTCGCTTGGCGGGGCTCATATAATAAACAACACCAGACACTAGGTTATAAACGCTCTGCTTAACCAAAACACGCTTATTCAAATTCACTGCAAAGTTCACCGCCGAAAAAACAATTTTCAGATGAAAAATTCTGATATTTTTCCAAATTCCTCTCAAAATATAGATTGAGGGTATACGTTAGGACCGCCAAACCGGGCATACGCAATCTTTATTTTAGAGCAGAAATAAGAAAAATAAGGTTTACCCATGTAAAACACAGTTTTACAATATAAACGTAGGGTTCAAGGGGGTCAGAATTATATAAGCGTGTTTTCGTGATGGGGCTAAAACAGGATTTGACGTGACCACAGTCCACGCCCTTGCTTCTGCCTTAATAATTCATTAAGGCTGCATGACGGATTTCTAACTCATCGCCACAACTCCGAGAACACAAAACTTGTCAAAATACAGCATCATGATAAGAAATATGTGCGACAAAATACATTCGTTCATATCGCCAAAACGGCTGAGTGCCGAAAAAAAAACCCTGAGGGAATTCGCCAGTCTTTCAGCATCATCAATTTGCAAGAGAGACCTGATGGGTACGATCATGAGGGGTAAAGAGCGGTAACGGCTCGGGTCACATGTGAAACGAAAGCTCAGGTTGTTTTTCTCCGGATACGCCAGTTTTCGCCCACCTCGAAATCAGGGGCTAATTTTCTTGAATTTGCCGTAAAACAAAAAAGTTATGCCTTGCAATATATCCTATCTCTAACATGTGTTAAGGTATCAATTTTGAAAGCATTCGCTACAATTGTTTTACGATGCTCTTAAATTATTATTAAAATATTCCATTTTCTAAAATATAAATAAACAAAACATATTTAGAATAAGAGATTCCAGATGGGCCTATTAATGATCAACTGCTTCTAAACAACATCTAATTAATTTCATGACAGCATCGAAAACAATTGTACCCGGGGACTGGGACGAGGACCCTGCTTTCGTAGTCCCCACGGACCGGATGCAGGCTGGAAACAGACAGACTGGTGCATTGGCAACAGAGCAGTTGCTGGCAACAGAGGGCTGTTGCAATGGCTAAGCAGACTGGTATTAGCCATAAGACCCTGCAGGCACTCAGCGTTAAAATGACGTCCTATCAACATCGATGCGATGAGAGGACATCACTCCGACGTCGATATGTCATTTTAACGTTGTGTGCCCACTGGGGACAGACAAATTCCTTGATGGTGTTCCGTTTTCCAATTCTGACCTCAGACCCTGACGTGAGGAACGACCGTCATCAGTAAAGAGAACCCATTTGTAACTATGACACAGGAATTACTGCATTACCTCAAGTAGAACTTCACTGCGAGCTTCGGCGAAAAAGGTAATTAGGAAGTCCCATGCAAGGAAGTGCCCAGCCTCTTTGCAGACATGCACATCTGCAGAAAACCAGAATGCCTCTGGCTGGTAAGGAGACAAAATTAGTCGAGCTCACCGGTCCAACAATTGGTTTTCTTTTGGTCCAGTATTTATTAGTCCTAATCGTTGTTTCATCTCTGTATTCGTTTAATTTTATGTTCTCAGGAATGTTGCACTGATGGGTAACAAATCCTTCATGCGCACTGAACAAATTGTCTTAACCACGACTAAAGCAAGGTTAGGATTGTGACTACTTACAATAAATACAAAGTTTTTACTGACCTTACCAAGGCGGTTATACATTTGTGGTTTATTATTGTTATAGTTCGTCTTTGCATATTTGTATTGCTAAAGTCTCGTCTTAACTTCCGACTATTGACGCGCCTAATGGACAAAGACTACGTAGTAATTGTTGAAACAAAGGCGTTGTGGAAATAATAATTCGATATTTTCTGACATTACCTGAGGACTGTGACAACATATTAGATTTATACATGAATGTCTGAATTATAGATGCAATTGTTAACGTTTGCAGAACACGATTTTTCTCTCAAATATGATACATTCAGAACGCCCAATTTGTTGCAGAGTGGATTTTTGTTGAAACAGGTGATCATTCGTCAACATTAGATCAAACTGCCGATAACGTAACCTAACTGATCCTTTCAATACAAAATTATATTGTGAACTGTACACTGTAGAAACTGACCACTAAATCGAACGATTCTATACATCACGGTCACTACCTCTACCTGACTCTCGCCCCCGCCCATCGAGGCTTGAAAAAATATATGGGCTACATAGTGCTTTCACGCAGAGCTGAAACCGACGCGCACACGAGTACTGGCAAACCGCTTAGAGGATCTAAGCCTGCACAGGCAAAGCGGTGCGTGTCGGCCCATTCATGCTTATAAACCCTATTGGTTTCATTGGGCGGCAGGGCTTAGATGTAATTTTATCTCAATGTCGGGTAAAAGTCCCACAAAATTGGAAGCAACGTCTCCAAAATGACCTTTAAAGTGTTGACGGGGACATTAAACCTCAAACCAAACAAACAAAACCTGACAATACTACACGGCGTTGTTAACGACAAGACAAATGTTCCGATAAATATTTTAATTTTGGATAGCCTTTCGGGCATTTTGCGGTAAAGTAACTGTCCTTGTGGCTTTTCACTTGTGACTTTTTTTTAATTATGGTGATGTTATTTTAAGTTTGTATTTCTTTCCCTTTGGTGTCTTTGATGGGAGGTGTGAGGTAATTCGAATGCGATAACACACCCGTGCGACATAATGCTTTTTTCACAACTCCAAACCAGTGGCTACTTTTCAGACGAATATCTGTGCTATTTTTGTTATTTTACTTCAAACATAGGTTGTGGGTGATCGTTAGAACCCCCTCATGGAGGCGGCTCTAATGAGTACCCACAACCTATGCCTTGGAGCAGAAATAGAAAAAAATAATGTCTATCCCCGTAAACCCCAGTTTTCTCTGCATAAAATTGGGTTTAGGGGTGTTCATTTCACAGTCTTGTTCACGTGATGCTATCGATTCCTGATCACTGCCGCTACAACAGGAACCAAGTATTGTTAAACAAGAAATACGAAGATGGCAATGTTGTGCCTTATGGACTTGAACGTTATTTCGAGGGGCTGTCGCAAATGTTGACCGCTTGATAAACGAACGGTGGGAAACTGAACGCCTATATAATGCCATGCTTAAAATAGATACAATAAAAATAGCGAAGCAAAATACACAGAGCCTAAAACGCAAAGCTGAGTTAAGCAAAAACAGCAACATGTAAAAAGAGGATCTTTCACGAGTGACCATTTTATATGATATTGATGAAACGAGCCTTTGGTGCATTTCATAAAGTTCATATGAAATGAACACGAATGCAAGATTCTGTTTATCACATGACCACTTTAAAAAGGATTTTATCGCCTTTGAATTTGATTGTTTTCGCGAAAAAAAAACACACAAAAAAAACAACAACGCAGACATGGACGTCGTCTTGACGTTACTTAATCCCGCCAATGTGTAATTGAACGTGTGCTCATACGATATTTATTACAGGGCATTAACCACTGCTTATCAACGACGCCATGTAATAAAGTAAAGTATTAGTTAGAACAAGAATTCCAATCAGGAAAACACGCAAATAATTTTGACCCCTTGGAACCCCACTTTGTATAGTTAAACTGGGGTATACAAGGGTATATAAATTTTCATGTTTCTCTTATTTTTATTGGAAATATAAATTGTGGATACTAGTTATCTCAATCTCTTCAATGAGATTTAAACGAATACACACAGTCTATATTTGTTTTTTTGTTGTTTATTTTTGGCAGAAATAAGAAAACAATCAGAATCGTTTTCTAAAAAATTTCACTTTTTGTTGGTAGGCGTTTCACTATGTTTGAAAAGACGTGTTTCCCCATATACACCGAAGGTTATGTCCATCCTGAATGATTTGGATTGTGCCGCGAATGCTTAATATTTTGTTTAAGAGTTTAACGGCCCAGTCAACACTATTTAGCTCATACCTCCACACTTTTCCTGGGCAAGCTTTTACGTAAGCGGCTAACCAGTACAATACACATTCTTTCACCAGAAACTGGCAGACTGTTGATCAGGCGGACACGGGTTCGATACCTGCTGGCGCTAGCAACATTATTTCGTTGAGATTCATCATGGATTATTTTCTACGGTCATTCTCTCTAGAAGGGCAGCTGTCAGTTTCTAGCGAAAGCATGTGCACTGTACGGGCTAACCGCTTACGTATAAGCCTGCCTAGGAAAATTGTTGATAGGTAAATTGACCGGCTTAAAAATGACCTAAATAGTGTTGACTGGGCCGTTAAACACCAATACCAACAAATAAAACATAGATTGTGGGGACTCGTTAGAATCGCCATGGCGAGCTGGTTCTTACTAGTAACCACAATGGTTTCGAGGTGGTTCTTACAAGTAATCACAATCTATGCTTTTTAGCAGAAATGAGAGATAATGAATGTCTCTGTAAACCCATTTTTATTATATAATATGGGGCTTTAATGGGTCAAAATTATATAGGCGTGTTTTCGTGACGGATTAAAACAGGACCAACAGAAATTGTTAAGCAAAAGTAAATTACAAAGAGCCTGAAATGCAAAGCTGAATTAAGTAAACGTAACAATAAGTAAAACAAAGCATTGGTTAAGAACAAGACTTCCAGCGAAGAATATGTTTCGCTTGTATGCACTTTAACCTAAGGATGAACAATAAGGTTATAGCAAAGGTGAGGGCTTAGCGAACAAACATATGGATGCATAAATGGATGGAAAGCATTTGCAACAAATATTTATGAATGACAAACAAATAAATATACATGTAAATGACATACAATAGATACATATAAATGATACAAATTTCCATTCTAATCACCGGCAAACATTCATAAACACATAGGTACATTAAGATGAAACATTCAAATCGAAGCAACTTTGGCCTTCTTCATTGCTTCTACTTCTGTTTTGGATATAACTAAAAACAAGGCAAACAAAAAATGGTCAATTTAACACCGACAGACTCAAACATATTCATGACTGATAACTCAATGAAGACCTCGTCGCAAACAAACGTCCGATTTACTAACACAAACAATCCAAATACACGCAGATCTAATTCCTACTAAAGCAAACCCGACCTTTCAAAGACCAACTCAAGCAACAAAACCATTTTGAAACACGACTGATAAACCAACATACAAAACACCAAAAGTCCAACAGCAGAAACCTCTAAAAACAAACTTAAAAAGCCACAGAAGCAAAATTATCACCTTAAGAAACACAAACAGAAGAAAAGACCATATTACGCACACAAACACTGTTATTCAAGTAAGCACCACTCCACACGCCCAAAAAAAGGACAGATGACTTAAGCAGGATTCGGTAATTCAGTAATGAACACCAAACGGCAAACATCAAAAGAGCCCATAAAATGACAAAATAATAACACACGTGACAAAAAAGACACAGACCAACTCAACAATGAACATAACGACAAACATAAAATGAGCCAAAAATGACCAAATAATAACACAACTAAACCAGAGTAGTCAGGAGAAAACAGCTCGCCAATGGGGGTAATAAGTTAAATTACGACCTTGTATCTCATAGATATTGCAACGAAGTGTCTTTCAGATATGATTTATCCAGCTATGACGCACACAAGGGTAGCCTGAAAACATGAGGGAATAAAGTCCAAAACTAAAAAATTGAGCATTTTGTTTTTGTATCTGACACGCTATCTTGACCTCATACTCAAGTTTGATCAGAATATTCCGGACGAACTGACGGCTGGCCGGAAAACGCTTTAACAATACAACGGGCGGCGTATAAAAACTTCGAACCCCGCAATTTACAGTTTCGTGATGTAGTCTTTGCTTCAACCCGGTTACAATACATAATTACTCCTTTGGCAAGACCAGGACATCTGTGTAATTTTTAAAGCCCCGGAGCAGTGGGTGCTAGATGATACAAAACAAGTGATCGGAAAGAACGGATAAAATCAACACCAGCAGAACACAGACAATACCTAGACAGGCTGATCTGAACTCTATAGGTATTCGGGGTGGCTAACATGCATCACATATCTTAGTGCACATTTATATTCTTGAAAGGCATGTCACTTTAATTAGACATAACCTATCAGCATATATACTGAACTGAAACAAAACAAATACATGTACATCCACATGTGCTCACCGCCCCGTGCCATTAGAGGCTTTTTCAGCAAACTATGGGAAGTCAAGCAGTTGTAAAGGGGAAATTTATATTCTTGTGGGACAGAGCACTCAACACTACTGCAGCACAAAAAATGAAAAAAAAAAAAAAAAAAAAAAGAAAACACTCCTTCGTACGCAGTGCCCCGCATCGCACAATGGCGCACGTTGTACAACACAGTACCCAAACCATGAAATAGGATGTACTGTTTTCAGCCAACTTACCGGCAGCAAGCATGGACCTGACAGATTGCATAACAAAAGACGGCTAACCTATGTACAGGGCATTTCCTTATCCCTGAAAAGTTAAAATAAAAAATCAGACATAGTCCACTGACATATGTACATTACTGCATTGCACAAAAAATGAAACAAAACCGTCCGTGCGCAGCGCTTATGTCACGCGAGCCTTCTTCAACAACAAAGGAAGGCCAGGCTTTGCATAGACTAAATGTATATTTTTGATTGGCCGTCGCACTCAAATCAGCTATAACCTACGAGCTTATGTACAAAAAAAAACTCTTATTCATTCATAGCGCGCCATGTCATAGGAGCCCTCTTCAACACATCATTGGAAACCTAGTCTTTGTACAGAGAAATTTATATTCTTGAAGGGCCAACGCTCTCAAAGAATCAACCAGCATATTGGCAGGGCAGCAGCACAAAAAACACGCATCCATGCGCAGCGCCCCATGACATTGGTACCTTCTTCAACATACCGTGGAAATTCTAGTCTTTGTACAGGTGAAATTGCCATAGCACTCAAACAGATGTCACCTACTACCTTATTTACAATACCACAGAAAAAAAACCGTCAACCGTTCGTGTGCAGTGTTCCGCACCACGCCAAGGCGTACGTTGTACAATGCGACATCATCCACCAGGATACACGTTGCACTGGTTCTGCATGGCTATTCCCAAGTAGCAAGCCATATACAGCGCCCCGCACCTTGGGTGCCTTCTTCAACATTAAGGAGGAAGGCTAGCTTTTGTATAGGTGAAATTTATATTCAGTGAAGGGCCGCGGCACTTATAACCTACCTTATTATGTATAGACTGCAGCACCTAAAATACCTTCCGTGGGTAGAGCCTCATGCCTTGGGAGCCTTCTTCAATATACCAGAAAAGTCTAGCCTTTGTGCAAGGGAAATTTATATTCTTGAAGGGCTATAGCCCTGAATAGCCCTGAAATCATTTGTGACCTACCAGCGTGTGTGTAGAGGGCTGAAACGCCTAAAACATCTATCCGTGCGCAGCGTCTCGTGCGAAAGGAGCATTATTCAAGATACCATGGAAATAAAAATCTTTAAGAGCAATGAAAATATTCATAAGAAAGAAGACGGGTCATACTATGTAGTTTCGGCTAATAAAGCCTCATCAGTGACCCTGTAATGATCCGGCAACGAAAGCCAGAGGAAGCATACTGCAATTTTGCGAATTTCGAATAGGCAGTCTATTCAAAGACTGATATAAATCAATAAGAGGTCCAAATAATTAAAAACATGTCTAGAATTAGAGTCTTAACTAATAATTTATTTCTGATTTCTCAGAATATTCACGCTGATCTCAAAGGACCAAAAGTAAATTATAAACTGCACTATGGTTGATGTACGGGGAGACGTTTCACGGCCGCCACACGGCACAACACCAGCTGCAGTGAAGGCAAATAAAAATAAAAAAATGAGTTCCTTTAAGAGCAATGAAAATATTTATAAGAAAGAAGATGGGTCATACTACGTAGTTTCGGCTAATAAAGCCTCATCAGTGACCCTGTAATGATCTGGCAACGAAAGCCAGAGGAAGCATACTGCAATGGAAAGTCTAGCTTTTTTTCAGAAGAAAGTTACATGCTTGAAGGGCCTACGCACTCAGATCAGGGATAACCTACCAGCAAATGTACTGTAGCACAAGAAAGAAAAAATAAACATCCGTTCGTGTGCAGCGCCTACTCCATTGGAGCCATTTTCAAGGTAACATAGAAAGGGTAGCCTTTGTAGGGGGTTGGGGATTTATATGCTTGAAGAGCCATGACTTTTAATTTGACATAACTTACAAGATCATTACCAAATACACCCATTAATGCGAAGCGCCCCATGCCATAGGCGGTTCCTTCATAATACAATCTGAAGTCTAGCCCTTCAACAGGAGTAATCAATATTCTTGGAGTGCGCACGCAAGTCAAGGGAATTTTATATTCTTGAAAGGTCATGCACTTCAATCATATGTGAGTGAGTGAGTGTTTGAGTTTTACGTCCCACCAACAGCTAAGGTCATACGGAGACGGGACCTCGGTTTAAAGACTCATCCGAAAGTCTCCAATCATATGTAACCTACCAGCTAATAGTGTATGGTCTTGTAGGGCTATAGTACACATATTAGACACAACCAACCAGCATGTGTAAAGCACTGCAGTACAAAAATATAAATAAAATCAACACGACCGTACGCAGTACCTCGTGCCATGGGATACTTCTGCAACATATCCTAGGTATGGGAGACATTTTATATTCTTGAAGGGCTATAAAACCCAAATCAGACATATTGGAAAATGCATAGGGCTGCATCAAAAACAAAATTCGTATGCGGGGTCCTGTGCATTGCGAGTCTTCTTCAACATACTACGGAATGTCGAGACTTTGATCAGAGTGAATTTGTATTCTAGGAGAGCCAAAGTACTCAAATCAGACGTAACCTACCAGATTATGTTCAGTACTAAGAAAAAAGGAAAATCCACCCCCCCTTGTGCAGCGCCGCGCACCTGGCCATGGCGCACGTTGCACCACGTGACACCACCCATCATGATACAGGTTGTATTAGTTCCTCATGTTCAAATCTGACCTGAAAAGCAAGAAAAAGCACATAGCAAATGTGTCCTTTGTATAGGGGAAATCTATATTCTTAACCTACCAGTAAGTGCATAGTACTGCAGCATACATAACCCAGTCGCCTTGCGCAGCGCCCCGCGTCATTGGAAGATTCTTAAACATAAGAATCCTAGCCATTTATTTTAGGTGAATACATATTTTTAGGGCCGTGACGCTCAAATCAGACATGTGTACATGGCTGCAGCACAAAGAAAAACACCCATTCTTTCGCAGTTACACGTGCCATTGAATTACATTTTTGAATGGCGATAACACTCATATATCAACTGTCAGCTAAAGTACAGTACTGCAACACAAAAATAAAACCTATGATAGGAGGTTCCTTCATCATACAATCTGAAGTCTAGCCCTTCAACAGGAGTGATCAATATTCTTGGAGGGCGGACGCAAGTCAGATGTTACCTACTAGCAAATGTAAGAGTACACGCATCTATGCGAGGGGTCCCATGCCAAGGGAGCCTTCTTCAACGTACAATGGGAAGTCTAGACTTTGTTCAAGGGAACTTCATATTCTCGAAAGGTAATAGCACTTAAATCATATGTAACCTACCAGCTAATAGTGTACACTACTGCAGCACAAAAAAGAAAAGAAAAACAAAATCAACCCTCCTCTTTCATAACATAGGAAGGCTAGCCTTTGACAAGCGACATTTATGTTCTTGTAGGGCCATAGTACCCATATTAGACACAACCTACAAGCATGTGTAAAGTACTGCAGTACAAAAAATATAAACAAAATCAACACGACCGTACGCAGAACCCCCGTGCCATGGGAGACTTCTTCAACATATCCTTGGTATGGGAGACATGTTATATTCTTGAAGGGCTATAACACCCAAATCAGACATATCGGCAAATGCACAGGGTTGCATCGAAAACATAATCCGTACGCGGGGTCCTGTGCATTGGGAGTCTTCTTCAACGTACCTTGGAATGCCTAGACTTTGTTCAGAGTGAATTTTTATTCTAGGAGGGCGAAAGTACTCAAATTAGACCTAACCTACCAGATTATTTTCAGTACTAAAAAAGAAAGGAAAATCCGCCTTCCGTGTGCAGCGCCGCGCACCTGACCATGGCGCACGTTGCACCACGTGACACCACCCATCATGATACGCGTTGTATTAGTTACTCATTGTCAACCCTGACCTGAAAAGCTGGAAACAGCACATAGCAAAGATGTCCTTTGTATAGGGAAAATCTATATTCTTAACCTACCTTCAAGTGCATAGTACTGCAGCATACATAACCCATCCTCCTTGCGCAGTGTCCCGCGTCACTGGACGATACCGGTTACAGAACATAATTACTCCTTTGGCAAGACCAGGACAGCTGTGTAATTTTTAAAGCCCTGGAGCAGTGGGTGTTAGATGATACAAAACAAGAGATTGGAAAGAACGGATAAAAGCAACACCAGCAGAACAGAGAGAATACCTAGACAGGCTGATCTGAACTCTATAGGTATTCGGGGTAGCTAACATGCATCACAAATCTTAGTGCACATTTATATTTTTGAAAGGCATGACACTTTAATTAGACAAAACCTATCAGCATATATACTGAACTGAAACAAAACAGATACATGTACATCCACATGTGCTCAGCGCACCGTGCAATTAGAGACTTTTTCAACAAATCATGTGAAGTAAGCAGTTGTAAAGGGGAAATTTATATTCTTGTGGGACAGAGCACACAACACTACTGCAGCACAACAAATGAAAAAAGAAAACACACCTCCGTACTGTTTTCAGCCAACTTACCGGCAGCAAGCATGGACCTGACAGATTGCATAACAAAAGACGGCTAACCTATGTACAGGGCATTTCCTTATCCCTGAAAAGTTAAAATAAAAAATCAGACATAGTCCACTGACATATGTACATTACTGCATTGCACAAAAAATGAAACAAAACCGTCCGTGCGCAGCGCTTATGTCACGCGAGCCTTCTTCAACAACAAAGGAAGGCCAGGCTTTGTATAGACTAAATGTATATTTTTGATTGGCCGTCGCACTCAAATCAGCTATAACCTACGAGCTTATGTACAAAAAAAAAACTCTTATTCATTCATAGCGCGCCATGTCATAGGAGCCCTCTTCAACACATCATTGGAAACCTAGTCTTTGTACAGAGAAATTTATATTCTTGAAGGGCCAACGCTCTCAAAGAATCAACCAGCATATTGGCAGGGCAGCAGCACAAAAAACACGCATCCATGCGCAGCGCCCCATGACATTGGTACCTTCTTCAACATACCGTGGAAATTCTAGTCTTTGTACAGGTGAAATTGCCATAGCACTCAAACAGATGTCACCTACTACCTTATTTACAATACCACAGAAAAAAAACCGTCAACCGTTCGTGTGCAGTGTTCCGCACCACGCCAAGGCGTACGTTGTACAATGCGACATCATCCACCAGGATACACGTTGCACTGGTTCTGCATGGCTATTCCCAAGTAGCAAGCCATATACAGCGCCCCGCACCTTGGGTGCCTTCTTCAACATTAAGGAGGAAGGCTAGCTTTTGTATAGGTGAAATTTATATTCCTGAAGGACCGCGGCACTTATAACCTACCTGCATATGTATAGACTGCAGCACCTAAAATAATTTCCGTGGGCAGAGCCTCATGCATTGGGAGCCTTCTTTAATATACCAGAAAAGTCTAGCCTTTGTGCAAGGGAAATTTATATTCTTGAAGGGCTATAGCCCTGAAATCATTTGTGCCCTACCAGCGTGTGTGTAGAGGGCTGCAATGCCTAAAACATCTATCCGTGCGCAGCGCCTCGTGTGAAAGGAGCATTCTTAAAGATACCATGGAAAGTCTAGCTTTTGTTCAGGAGAAAGTTATATGCTTGAAGGGCCTTAGCACTCAGATCAGGGGTAACCTACCAGCAAATGTACTGCAGCACAAGAATGAAAAAAAAACATCCGTTCGCGTGCAGCGCCTACTCCATTGGAGCCATTTTCAAGGTAACATAGAAAGGGTAGCATTTGTAGGGGGTTGGGGATTTATATGCTTGAAGAGCCATGACTTTTAATTTGACATAACTTACAAGATTATTACCAAATACACCCATTAATGCGAAGCGCCCCATGCCATTGGCGGTTCCTTCATTATACAATCTGAAGTCTAGCCCTTCAATAGGAGTAATCGATATTCTTGGAGTGCGCACGCAAGTCAAGGGAACTTTATATTCTTGAAAGGTCATGCACTTCAATCATATGTAACCTACCAGCTAATAGTGTATGTTCTTGTAGGGCTATAGAACCCGTATTAGACACAACCTACCAGCATGTGTAAAGCACTGCAGTACAAAAATATAAACAAAATCAACATGACCGTACGCAATACCTCGTGCCATGGGATACTTCTGCAACATATCCTAGTTATGGGAGACATTTTATAGTCTTGAAGGGCTATAACACCCAAATCAGACATATCGGCAAATGCACAGGGCTGCATCAAAAACAAAATTCGTATGCGGGGTCCTGTGCATTGGGAGTCTTCTTCAACATACCACGGAATGTCGAGACTTTGTTCAGAGTGAATTTGTATTCTAGGAGAGCCAAAGTACACAAATCAGACGTAACCTACCAAATTATTTTCAGTACTAAGAAAAAAAAAAAGAAAATCCACCCACTCCCCGTGTGCAGCGCCACGCACCTGGCCATGCGCACGTTGCACCACGTGACACCACCCATCATGATACAGATTGTATTAGTTCCTCATGTTCAAATCTGACCTGAAAAGCTGGAAACAGCACATAGCAAATGTGTCCTTTGTATAGGGGAAAATTATATTCTTAACCTACCAGTAAGTGCATAGAACTGCAGCATACATAACCCAGCCGCCTTGCGCAGCGCCCCGCGTCATTAGAAGTTTCTTAAACATAAGAAGCCTAGCCATTTGTTTAGGTGAATACATATTTTTAGGGCCGTGACGCTCAAATCAGACATATGTACATGGCTGCAGCACAAAGAAAAACACCCATTCTTTCGCAGTTACACGTGTCATTGAATTATATTTTTGAATGGCGATAACACTCATATATCAACTGTCAGCTAAAGTACAGTACTGCAACACAAAAATAAAACCTATAATAGGAGGTTCCTTCATCATACAATCTGAAGTCTAGCCCTTCAACAGGAGTGATCAATATTCTAGGAGGGCGGACGCAACAAAAAATATAAACAAAATCAACACGACCGTACGCAGAACCCCGTGCCATGGGAGACTTCTTCAACATATCCTTGGTATGGGAGACATGTTATATTCTTGAAGGGCTATAACACCCAAATCAGACATATCGGCAAATGCACAGGGTTGCATCAAAAACTTAATCCGAACGCGGGGTCCTGTGCATTGGGAGTCTTCTTCAACATACCTTGGACTGCCGAGACTTTGTTCAGAGTTATTTTTTATTCTAGGAGGGCGAAAGTACTCAAATTAGACGTAACCTACCAGATTATGTTCAGTACTAAAAAGAAAGGAAAATCCGCCTTCCGTGTGCAGCGTCGTGCGCCTGACCATGGCGCACGTTGCACCACGTGACACCACCCATCATGATACGTGTTGTATTAGTTACTCATTGTCAAACCTGACCTGAAAAGCTGGAAACAGCACATAGCAAAGGTGTCCTTTGTATAGGGAAAATCTATATTCTTAACCTACCTTCAAGTGCATAGTACTGCAGCATACATAACCCATTCTCCTTGCGCAGTGTCCCGCGTCACTGGACAATTCTTATAGGCAATATTTTTTTTAGGGGAAATACATATTTTGAGGACCGTGACGCTCCAATCAGACGTGTGTACATTGCTTCAGCACAAGAAAAACACCCATTCTTGGCCAGTGACCAGTGCTATTGAATTGTATTCTTGAATGGCGATAATACTTATATATCAACTATCAGCTAAAGTACAGTATTGCAACACAAAAATTGAACAAAAACACACCCTCCGTGCGCAGTACTTCGTAGTGCGCCACGGCGCTCCTTGTACAACGTGACACCTCCCAAGATGATAAAGGTTAGACTGATTCTACATGGTTCTTGTCCAGTAGCAAGACAAGTCCAGTCTAAAACAACCGACAAGCTGAAACCCTTCCTCAACATAACTTAGCAAGGCCACCCTTTGCAAAGGAGAAATTCATATTCTTGCAAGACAGACAAGGAAATCCGTGTTTGACCCTGGGATAGAAATTTATGTTCTGACCCTGGTGTTCCGATCCAAAATCGAATATAATCGCGTATTTGATAAATGAACTGGTTGATTACGACCTCGTAAGGTTCGCGTCACAGCACGTTAGGTGACGTCACTAAACATTCCTGCAGTGTCAACACAATATGGCGGACGTTGGTATCCGAAGTGACTGCAGCATTAAAAATCAGCGCCAAGAATTGGACGGTATGCAAGAAAAAGACTCCTATATGTGTGTGAGGGTAGCATGAAAAAATCCGTCCCTCGGGATTACTGTCCGGCATCAATCGGCAAGCGTTGTGATGCCGGACAGTGACCCATTTGGACGGATTTTCCATCCAACCCTTACACCCATAAACGATTCTTACATTCTTGAAGAATCTTAGTACTCAAATCAGACATATCCGACTAGCATATGTACAGTATTATTGCAGCCCAAAAAAGATATACAAATCTTATATGGGTGTGAGGGGTTGCTGGAAAAATCCGTCCCGAGGGTCACTGTCTGGCATCACGAGGCTTGTCGAGTGATGCCGGACAGAGATTCCTAGGAACCGATTTATCTATCCACCCCTCATACCCATATAGGGTTCTTTTTCTTGCATACCTTCCATTTCTTAGCGCGGATTGTTAATGCTGCAGTCACTTCGGTTTCCGACGTCCGCCATATTGTGATGACACTACAGTGTTTAGTGACGTTACGTAACGTGCTGTGACGTAAACCTTAACAACGGTGCATACGAGGTCGTATTCAACCAGTGCATTTATCAAACACGCCAGAATATTCGATTTGGGGTAAGAACATCAGGGTTATAACAGAATTTCTATCCCAAGCTATGGGACGGGCCTCCGTGGCCTAGTGGTAAAGAGCGCTGACTCTTGATCATTAGGTCTCTCACCGCTGTGGTTCGAGCCTCGCTCGGGTCACATGTGAGACGCCAAGATCTGCAACGGAAGGTAAGGTTTTTTTCTCCGGGTACTCCGGTTTTCGCCCACCTCTGATTAACGATCGGCTTGATATGAGTTAAATAATCTTCGAATGGCCGTAAAACCACCCCCCCCCCCCCAAAAAAAAAAAAAAAAAAAAAAAAAACAAGCTATGGATTTCCTGATCTACTTTACAAGAAAAAGAAAAACATCCGTTTGTAGCATCCCGCGTCATTTGGAGGATTTGGAGGATTCTCCAACATAATATAGGGAGGCTGTGCCTGAAATAGGGGAAATTTATATTCTTGAAGGGCAATGACACCCAAATCAGACATAACCTACCAGCAAATGTACAACGCTGCAGCACAAAAATAGCACCCATCCGTATGCTGCGACCCGTGACATGAGCGTCTTTAAAATATCAATTGAATTCTTGCGTTTGTGCAGGGAAAATTTACATTCGTGAAGGGCAATGACACGCACTTAAAGGCCGATCTTGGTAGCACTGTAGACCTGAAACTTGATTGATAGAATCTCTTATTTTAATAAGCCATATGCCATTAAACACTCAGCATTACAGTGGACTGGAATAACTACTGGCTATCAGGTCAAGTACATGTACAGGTTACTGAACTATGTCTGTGCTGAAAAAAGGCGGTAGTAAAATGTAATGCATATTTCCTGTTTGATCAACAAAATGTACTTAATGGCAAACAGTGAAGACACAGAGCAGTATAATTCCATGTAATGACCACCCCTCTAAACATCACTTTATGTGGAAAACTGGGGTTTATAGATAGGGGTGTACGTTCTTTCGTTTTAAAGACATAGGTTATTGATATTCGTTAGCACCGCCTCATTTAGGCGGGTCTAACGAGCATAAAAAACAATGTTTGGAGTATATATAGGAATATTATAAAATTTGTATCAGATAAAATAACACTTTAGAGATATCAAAGAATGCACTTTGTCTCATGAACTTTGTCTAATGGGTCTATTTTTCACATCTATAAATGTAAACACGTGGGTTTCATTAGAATTGCCTTAATGAGGTGATAATGAGACAGATCGTGGTACATAAATGAAAAAAAAATGTATTGCCCGTGTAAACCACTTGTTTCATTGTACACAGCGGAGTATACATTTTCATGGACTTGTTTACATAATGTGACCATATAAATCATCACGTTAGCACACCTATATAACTTTGACCCCCTTAAAACCCACTTTTAAAACTGGGTTTTAGGGGTAAACCTTCTTTTTCTTATTTCTGCTAAAACAGATTATGGGTACTAGTTAGATCTATATAGTTCTAATGAGTTCCCACAGTCTATGTTTGGATCATATCAGATTATTTTCATCTGAAATTTCCTTTTTGGCGTAGGTGGGGTGGTCCAATACATCTGAATATGCGTGTTTTCGATTCGTAATCTGAAAATAGAAATTTTGAATAACCTGCATTTTCGTCGAGGAATATTTTGTACAGATTCTAGTGCATGCAGAATATTTGTGGTAGTTTTGTTTATTTGTGATTCTGTTGAAATATTACGTGTTTTAAATCTCTGATAGTTCTTTCATTTCTGAAATTAGGCTGGCAGTTTCCACACATGAAAGGCTTAAAATTCAAAAGGTCGTTCAGTGAAGAAACTTGGTGCTACCTATGTGTAAACACCACCATGTTCAGCATGTGTTCATGTGTAAAAGCCATGCCAAAATATTGTGCGTCATCTGGTTGACATAGTGAATCTGTAATGCAATACTGACAAAGCTCAAAAACGCAAAGAATCTATACAAATATGTTCTATAAAAGGGTTATCCTTTGAAAGCAAGAGATACACCACAGAGGTGAAAAATATGGAGTGTGCATGTTTTCTGGGCCAAAGCCTTTTACACATGCCCCAGGTTGAGCTACTTCAGCATGATCGCTTTTTATTTTACTATATTAATTTCAGCTCATCTTTGTGAACAAGGTCCTTATGATATAGGTGAACAGCAGACCCTCGGGCGGGCCTGTGCATATGGGCATACTCACTAACGCCTATCCTTTTATAGACATGTATCATGAGCCGGCAAAGAACTATGTCTCCGCCCATGTTTGGAATATTTAGTGTTGCTGTGTAAGTATAGCAAAACAAGAAAGCAACAACATTTTTCCCTATGTTTAGGGCAAATGGCCTATATGAAAAGGTCTATGATTACACGTGAAATAGCTCAATAAACTTGAGGGATCAAGTTTATATTCAGATGCTTGACTGGCTGATATGCATGTAAAACTGCAGGAATTATCAGTTTCAGGCTGGGTGTCCAGAGACTAATAAATATCTATCAATGTCATGTTAATAGCCAATTTTTCTGAGAGAGAGATCTTGAGTGCCACCAAGATCGGCCTTTAAAACAGATGCACAGGGCTGCATGATTCAAGTCTGTGCACAGCGCCACATGCCATGGAAGCTTCTTCAAAATACCATAGGAAGTTGAGACTTAATGCAGGGGAAATTTATATTCTTGAAGGGCACAGGTCTGAAATTATGTAGCCTACTTGCTTACATACAGTACTGCAGCACAATTAAATAAAGCGAACAAAAACCAGGCCCCAGTTTACTTGGTGTGATAAGCTGGAAACTTTCACCATAACATAGCAAGGCCGTAGTACTCAAAACAGACATATCCCACCAGTTTTATGTAAGTACGAAAGGTCTCAAAACGAAAAAAAAACACACAAAAAAAAAAAAACTCATCCATCCGTGCAGTGCGCCCCGTGCCATGTGATAATTCTTCAGCATAACACGGAAAGGCTATCCATTGAATTGAAGAAATTTATATTATTGAAGGGCCATAAAAAACAAATCAGACATAACCTACCAGCATATGTATATGTGCAGGGCTGCAGCACAAAGGAAAACATCCGTGCGCAGTGAACCGTGCCATGGGAGTCTTCTTAAACGTGCCATGGAAAGTCTAGCGTTTGTGCAGGGGAAATTTATATTCTTGAAAGACTATAGTACTCAAATCAGATGTAACCTACCCGCCAATGTGCAGCACTGCATCGCAAAAGAAAAAATAATAATAATAATAATAAAAACAACACCGTGAGCAGCGTGCCACGCCATGGGAGAATTAGCAATCTAACAAAGGAAGACTAGCCTTTGTGTAGGGAAAATTTATATTCTTGGAGACCCATTGCACTCAAATGTCCCAACCTACTAACATATATACAGGGCTACAGCACACACACAAAAATAAAAATCATCTCTGTGCAGCGCCATTGTAGCCTTCTTCAACATAGCCGGTGGAGTCCAGCCCTTGTGCAGGGGAAATAGTTCACGAATTCACGGAGGGTCAAAGCTTTCAATTAAGGTGAAACATTCCAGCTAATACTGCAACACCAAAAAGTTAAAAAAGAAAAAATGAAATCCAACCATGCGCAGCACCCCACAACGCGTCTTCGCACACGTTTACAACGCGACAACATCCATCATGATACAGGTTGTATTTATTCTGTATGGCGCTTGCCCAGTAGCATCAAAGGCCCCAACTGACGTGTCACCTTCATTATAACATAGTTAGCCCTGCCTCTGTAATGGGGAACGTTATATGTTTGAAGGGTTATAATACTGAAATCAGACATATCCAAAAAACGTATGTACAGTACTACAGCACACAAATTAGACAAACAATACCCATTCATCCGTGGGCAGCGCCCCGCGCCATGGAGAATTCTTCAACATAACCTACAAAGGCTAGCCTTACTACCCGGAAAAAAATATATTCTTAAGGGCCATGAAATTCAAATGAGGCATGAACTGCCAGCATATGCATAGGGCTGCGGCAAACATCCACCCGTTTGCAGCGACGTGCCATGGGAGCCTTTTACATCATATCATGGGAAGTCTATCCTTTGTGAAGAGTAAATTTCTATTTTTGAAGCGCCATATCACTCACATCACGTATAGCCTGCCGACAACTTTGCAGTATGCAGCACAAAAATACGAAAAGAAAGTCCAAATTCTATTATATTGCTATTGGTCACACGACTGTCAGTGACAAATAAAGTTAAAACAAACTTACTGTATTGCTGTTGGTCACATAACTGTCATTGTCCAGTAAATGCAAAAGATGAAGACTGTATTGCTAATGGTCAGTTGACTGTGAGTGAGTGAGTTTTTGTTTTACGTCCCACCAACAGCTAAGGTCATACGGAGACGGGACCTCGGTTTAAGGACTCATCCGAAAGTCTGGAGAAGCCCAGGATCGATCCTGCGATCCCTGGTTTACAAGGCAATAGCGTAACCACTGCACCACGGAGGCTTCTAAGGTCAGTTGACTGTCACTGACAAATAAAGTAAAATATCCAAATTGTATAACTGTTAGTCACTTGACTATCACTGACCAAGTAAAACATCCAAACTGTATTGATATTGGTCACCTGACTGTCACTGACCAATAAAGTAAAACGTCCAAAATTTGTTTGTTTCAAAATTCAATGTTGAACATTTCTGCATAAAGGCCTATCTGAACCCGAATTCTATGGTGACTTAGTATATAGATTTAGAAAAATACATGCCTGCTATAATGACTTTAGTACCCAATTTCGTAAAATCGTTCGTCGATATATAAAGATTTGGTACAACATAAATGTTATAAAATACAATGCATGCATGGTGGTTAACCCAATCACGGTTGGCAACTTTGCTTCCCTCTTTGATTGCACACCGGTGGGTCGGGCCTAATATTATATGACGGTTCCAGCGTAAAAACATAAATGGAATTTTATTTTATTTTAGCATTTTTTATGTTGGTTGGCACCTGATGCTCGGTCTTTGGTCGGGCCCCTCGGAGTCTAACTGTTGGTTTTCTTTTGCTCCAGCAATTCTGTTGTTGTATGCTGCCGAGTCCTCAACCTTGTTTCATCTCTGTAGTTTTTTATTTGTATGTTCTCGGAGATGTTACACTGATAAGTTAGGAAGCCTTCATGCGGACTAAACAAAATTAGTGTATACCGCGACAGAGGTAAGGGCGAGGATTATGGCCATGTAAAATCGATTGAAGCCCCCAGTGGAATTCTTTCAACTGACCGTTCCAAGGCGTTTCTTCTGTGGCGGATCATTTATGTTGTTGTTTGTTACTTACTGTGTGTATCACTTGTGTATTTTTATTTTGGATGGCCATTTGGCCATTTTGTGGGAAAGTAACTGTCCTTATGGCCTTCCTTTGTTTAGGTTTCCATTATGATCTGGTCGCTTCATGTTTGTGTTTTTTTCCCTTTTGTGTCTTTGATGGGTGGAGTAAGTAAATTGTATCGATTCCTGATCTTTGTTTTACTTCTACTTTGTTGCTATTGGTCAAATGACTGTCACTGACCCATAAAGTCAAACGTCAAACCTATATTGCTATTGGTCACATGACTACCACTGACGAAATTAAAACACAATTACTGTATTGGTATTGATCACATGACTGTCATTGACCACCAGTAAAACATCTAAACCATCTAAACTGTATTGCTTATGGGCACTTGACAGTCACTGACCAATAAATACATTAAATAAATATAAATCGTTTAATTTGTATTGATATTGGTCACATGATTGACACTGACAAATAAGGCAAAACATCTTAACTCTTGGTTTTGGTCACATGACTGTCACTTACCGATGAAGTTACATCGTCCAAACTGTTATGCTATTGGTCACATAACAGGCATTGACCAATAAATTAAACATCCGGTCTTTATTGCTATTGGTCAAATGACAGCCTCTGGACAATGAAGTTAAAACATCCCTACTGTATTGCTATTGGTCACATGATTCACTGAACAAAAAATTTAAACATCAAAATTTATTGCTTTTGGTCAAATTACTGTCAATGGCCAATGAAGTAAAGCGTCCAAATTATATTGCTATTGGTCGCATGACTGTCACTGACAAATAAAGTTAAAACACTATTGCTGAAATGCAATTGTTCACATGACTGTCATTGAGCAGTAAACCATCTAAACTGCGTTGCGAATGGTCACTTGACTGTCACTGACCAATAAAGTTAAACATCTAAACATTATTGCTATTGGTCACATGACCGTAATTGACCAATAGATATAGCTTTTACTAGGCATAAAAGTCAGTCACCTGAATCGGAACCGCAAGACAAGAGACTAACCTGGAATGATAGCAGGTCATGGTAATTGGTAATGACTCAGGAAGTTCAAACAAACAAAAACAACACGAAAGTACAAGCCCAGTGGTCCGGAAATAGAGACACCAACAGGGAATCGCCCACGCCTATCGGGGCCTAGAGAAAAAAAATGGCTGCACGTCGCTTCTACGCAGAGCTGAAATCGACCGAACTTAAGTAGTGGTAAACAGCTTAGGTCAAAAATAGAAGTGGAGGCAATGGTCAGGAATCGATACAATAAACCCAGAGCTCCCAATTGAGGCACCTAAGGGAAAGAAACATGAACATGAAACATTAGACGCCAATGGAAATATCAACAGCGGAAAGCCAGAAGGACAGTTTTTCCACAAAATAGTCAATAGGCTATCCAAAATTAAATAATATAAGCGACACAAACACCCGAAGACAAACCATAACAAAAACAAACCGCGACAGAAATTTTGTTTGTTTGGTTTTGAAGTTTAACGTCCCCGTCAACACTGTAAATGTCATTTTGGAGACGTTGCTTCCAATTTTGTGGAACTTTTACCAGACATTGAGATGAAATGACATCTCAAGCCCAGTCGCCCAATGGAACCAATAGGGTTTATTAGCATGGACTGTCTGCCTCGCATAGCGGTTCCTGGGCAGGCTTAGATCCTCTGAGCGGTTTACAAGTACTTATGTGCGGGACGGATTCAGCTCTGCGTGGAAGCATCATGCAGCCCATATATTTCTTCAAGCCCCTATGTATGGGGGCCCTCCGCGACAGAAGAACCGCCATGGAACGGTCAGCGGATACGAATTACACTGGGGTGTGCATAAATCGATTTTACGTGGCCACAATCCTCGCCATTCCGTGTAATGATTTAGACAAATAATTTGTTCAGTTCGTATGAATGCCTCCTAACTCATCACTGCAACATCTCCGTGTACACAAATAATAAAAAAAAAACAGTAATAAAACATCGGTGAGGACTCGACAGCACGAAACCACTGAAATGCTGGAGCAAAAGAAAACCAACAGTTAGACTCCGATGGGCCCGACCAGAGACGGAGCATCAGGCATCGACTAAAATTACCTTGAATAAGATCTCTCTAATTCTCAATAAGACTTTACGCTGGAACCGTCATAGAATCTGAGGCCTGACCCACCGGCGTGCAATTAAAGATGAACGCAAAGTTGTCAACCGTGATTGGGTTAACTACCATACATGCAGTCTGTCGTATAACATTTATGTTGTTCCCTATCTTTTTATACTGAAGAATGATTTTACGAAATCGGGTGTTGAAGTCATTGCGGTTATATATTTTACTGAATTTATATACTAAGTCACCATAAAATTCGGGTTCCGATAGACTTTGTTGCAGAAGATATTCAAGTCCAATATTGAATTTTGCAATTCAATCAGAATAGCGTCTATAAAATTTTGAAAAGGCTTATATTTTATAAGTTTATATTTTACTTTTGGTCCTTTGAGATCAGCGTGAATATTCTGAGAAATCGGAAATAAATTATTGGTTTAGACTCATATTCTAGACAGATTTTATATTATTTGGACCCCGTTTTGATTTATATCAGTCTTTGAATCGACTGCCTATTCGAAATTCGCAAAATTGCAGTATGTTTCCTCTGGCTTTCTTTGCCGGATCATTACAGGGTCACTGATGAGGCTTTATTAGCCGAAACTACGTAGTATGACCCATCTTCCTTCTTAGGAATGTTTTCATTGCTCTTAAAGGAACTCATTTTTGATTTTTATTTGCGTAGTTTATGGTACCAATAACACTGCTTTAGAAGTTTAGCCGTTAACAATTTATTACGAGTGTTAAAGTAAGTTATGTGGCTACACACTCTGGCAAATCGAAGTAATTTTGTTTTGTTTGATTTGATGTTTAACGTCCCCGTCAACACTGTAAAGGTCATTTTGGAGACGTTGCTTCCAATTTTGTGGGACTTTTACCACACATTGAGTTGAAATGACATCTCAAGCCCTGTCGCCCAATGAAACCAATAGGGTTTATTAGCATGGACGGTCCGCCTCGCACTGCGGTTCCTGGACAGGCTTAGATCCTCTAAGCGGTTTACCAGTACTAGTGTGCGGGCCGGATTAAGCTCTGCGTGGAAGCATCATGCAGCTCAAATCGAAGTAATTGCGAAATATAAACGCCATAGGATGGCGCACGAGGAACATCACCATCCAAACAAGGGCAATGATGGCCCTGGATCGCTCACCTGATCCATAGAGTAACAAGTGGGACCCGGGGAGGGCCATTATTGACTCCAGGGCTATAATGTGCTAGTGGCGAGGGAGGCCGCAAAAGGTGAAGCTTCATACCAAATATCAAAGACCTTTGCCTTGAAGTTTCAGAAAATATTTTTTTAATTATATTCCCTACTTAAGCCTATGTAAAACCAAATGGCCACGGGGCGGGGATATTTTTGGCCTCATGGCTTTAATTTAAACAATTTTGATAGAGGTCCACTAGATGAAGCTTCACACCAAATATCAAAGACCTGGGCCTTGCTGTTTCAGAGAAGAAGATTTTTCAAGATTTTCCCATATATGTCTATGTAAAAACAAAGGGCCCCGGGGCGGGGACATATTTAGCCCCAGGGCTATAAATTGAACAATCTTGGTAGGGGTTCAATAGATGAAGCTTCATACCAAATATCAAAGATCTGGACCTTGCGGTTTCAGAGAAGATTTTAATTTTTTTTACCTCTATAAGCCCATGTAAAAGCAAAGGGCCCAATGGCGGACACATTTTTGGCTCCAGGACTATCATTTGAACAATCTTGTAAGGGGTCCGCTTGATGAAGTTTCATGCCAAATATCAAAGACCTGGGCCTTGCGGTTTTAGAGAAGAAGCTTTTTAAAGATTTTCTCAATATAAGCTCATGTAAAACGAAAGGGCCCTGGGGTGAGGGCATACTTTGCAACAGCACAATAATTTGAACAATCTTGGTAGAGGTCCAATAGATGAAGCTTCATACCAAATATCGAAGAACTGGGCCTAGAGGTTTCAGAGAAGAACAATTTTAAAGATTTTCCCTATATAATCCTATGTAAAACCAAAGGCACCCTGGGCGGGGGGGGGGGGTTCATTTTGGCCCCAGCACTATAAGATGTCCACAAGATGAAGAATCATATCAAATATCAAAGACCTGGGCCCTGTGGTTTCAGAGAAGAAGATTGTTTAAGTTTTCGGTGAAAAAAAAATATATATTTTTCGCTCCTGTGACCTAGACGTGCAGCGGACCGAAACCATTTGAACAACTTTGGAACGGGACTACCTAAGGATCATTACTGTGAAGTTTGGTCAAAATCCGATCAGTGGTTTAGGAGGAGATGTCGTTTGAAGAAAAAGTTTACGCACGGACGCACGGATGCACGACGGACGACGAACAAAAAGTGATCCCTAAAGCTCACCTCGTCACTCCGTGACGGTGAGCTAAAAAGGAAAATTTACAATCTCAAAATCAAAATCATCGCGTTTATCATAAATTTTGCACGTAACAAACCCATCTACAATAGATAGATGTAAATCCAAAAACGGGGCCTCGGTATCAGAAGAATTTGCTTTATTTAACTGAAGTTCTTGGGGGTAAATTTGACTGATCAAACCATTGAAATAGGTATTATTTTTTAATAAATTATCCAAATATATAGAAGTGGAGCTAAAAGCGTCAATGACTTCAGACGTTTTAAGCAAAACGAGACATCATGAAGTCTCTCATAACAAAACAAAAACAGATCAGCCACAAG
This sequence comes from Lucinisca nassula, assembly GCA_963580285.1. Taxonomy (NCBI): domain Eukaryota; kingdom Metazoa; phylum Mollusca; class Bivalvia; order Lucinida; family Lucinidae; genus Lucinisca; species Lucinisca nassula. Next base: position 106,030,678 of record OY757018.1, on the reverse strand, counting down.
TGGTGCGCAATTAGTACCCATCGGAATACCCACAACTTGTCTAAATAACTTAGTACCAAATCTTTTGTAAATATTGTCAAGTAGAAAGGTGAGACCTTCACACACTTTCTGACATGACCATAAAGTATAATTTGTATGCTTTTCAGAAGTGAAAAAAGCATTTCTTACATTACATGCAAGATAGAGGGAGTCTTCCCTATGAAATGTTCATTCAATTAACGAATTAAGATTTTCTTTTATAAGATTATAAGGAAGTGTAGTGTAAAGGGTGGAAAAATCATAAGAAAACAGCCTTTAAGCAAGAAAATGCCTGGATTTCAATTTATTTAAAATTTAATTTAAATTTTTATAGACCAAACAAATTTCTACCTGATCCTTCAAACACTTTGTCGCAATATTTTATCACATGTTTTATGACGGCAGTAAAACATGAATAGACCCTCAAATATTTTCAAAGCTCCACAATGGAGTCAATGATCACAAATGACAGGAAAATATAAACTACATTATGATGTGGGGCAAGGAGAACTTTTACGGCCGCCAAACATTCCCAGACATCAGCTGTAGTGACGTCAACTATGTTCTATAAAAGGGTTATCCTTTGAAAGCAAGGAATACACCATAAAACTGGAAAATACAACGAACAATTGTATATAGAGACAAACTTGTACATTCATTTTCCCTTTTTCTTCTCCAAGACAAAGGCTGTGGGTACTAGTTAGAACCACCTCAGTGACACGGCTCTAACGAGCACCCACAACCTATGTTTGGAATAAAGGTGAGACAAAAATCATATTCTTCAGAAAAGTAGCCATTTTGGAGATGTGAAAACAGTGCACTATGTCGCACGGTTGTGTTATCGTATTGGTTATCTTTATTGTTCAGTGACATTAAAGAGACCAATATCAATAGAGTAAGGCTGTGATATCTTGATTGGTCAGAGACATTAATGCGACACAAACCACAATACAATAAGTTTGGTCAGTGACAATAATGAGACCTACATGAATACAATAAAAATGTGTTATCTTTATCGATTAGTGACAATAATGAGACCAATAACATTACAGAAAGAGTGTGTTATCTTTATTGGTCGGTGGCAATAATGAGACCTATGTCAATATAGTAACAACGTGTTATATTATTGGTCAGTGACAAAAATGCGACACATACAACAATACAATAAGATCGGTCAGTGACAATAATGAGACCTAAATGAATACAATAAAATGTGTTATCTTTATCGATTATTGACAATAATGAGACCAATAACATTACAGTAAAGAGTGTGTTATCTTATAGATCGGTGACAATAATGAGACCTATGTCAATATAGTAACAATGGCCATATTCGACTGGGAAGTTTCGTGAAATTTCCGTGAAATTCCACGCAGAAATGTGGCGTCTTTCTTGTAATAGCCGATCACATGGTCCAATCAAGTGTGTTATCTTTATTGGTCGGTGACAATAATGAGACATATGTCAATATAGTAACAATGTGTACCTTATTGGTCAGTGACAAAAGTGATACCAATATCAATACAGTAAGATTTTTTTTATCTTTATTGGTCAGTGACAATAATGAGACCTCTAACATTATTTAACGTGAGTGAGTGAGTGTTTTAGTTTTACGTCCCACCAACAGCTAATGTCATAGGGAGACGGAACCTCGGTTTAAAGACTCATCCGAAAGTCTGGAGATGCCCGGGATCGAACCTGCGACCCCTGGTTTACAAGGCGAGTAGCGTACCCACTCGACCACGGAGGCTTCTAACAATATTTTAAGAGCGTTAATTTTCATTGGTCAGTGACAATGATGAGACCAATATCAAAACAGTAAAAGTGTATTATCATTATTGGTCAGTGACAATAATGAGACCAGTATCAATAACGCGTGTGTGTGTGCGCGCGCGCGCGTGCGTATGTGTATGTGTGTGTGTGTGTTTGTGTGTGTGTGCATAGGTGTGTGTGTGTGTGTGTGTGTGTGTGTGTGTGTGTGTGAATTCGGGTTTAACGTCGCTTTCAACAATTTTTCAGTCATATCACGACGGTGTTTGGTTCCGACAGGGAGCTCAATGCTCACATTTATAGTGCTGCCTCACTGAAGTATCATGTCCCAGACACATTACATGATACCACACCCAGTCACATTATCCTGACACTGGGTCGACCAGTCCTAGCTCTAGCTGGAAAATCTGAGTTCCAAGCGAGGAGCAGCTAGTACCATTTTTAACGACATTGGTAGGTCGCGGCCCGGGATCGAACCCGTGACCTCCCGTTCCCCGGAGCGGACACTCTACCAACTGAGCAATACAGTAAGACTGTCATCACGTGAACAAGACCGTGAGATGAACATCCCCTTTAATATGTTTTATAAAAAGGTTATCCCTTGGAAGCAAGGAATACACCACAGAACTGGAAAATATGAAGTGTTCATGTTTTCTGGGCTAGAATAGCTAGTTTCGGCCAATTAGGCCTCTTCAATGACCCTCAAATATTTTCAAAATCGCACAATAGAATCAATAATCCCAAAGGACAAGAAAATATAAACTACACTATGATGTAGGGCAAGGAGACTTTTTACGGCCGCCAAACATTCCCAGACATCAGCTGTAGTGACGTCAACTATGTTCTATAAAAGGGTTATCCTTTGAAAGCAAGGAATTCAAAACAAAACTGGAAAATATAACGAAAACTTGTATATAGAGAAAACGTGTACATTCATGTTCCTTTATCTTTTCCAAGACAAAGGCTGTGAGTACTAGTTAGAACCACCTCAATGACGCGGCTCTAACGAGCACCCACAACCTATGTTTGGAATACAGGTGGGACAAAAATCATATTCTTCAGAAAAGTAGCCATTTTTTAAACGCGAAAACAATGCACTATGTCGCACGGTTGTGAAATGCGAAACATACAACAATACAATAAGATTGGTCAGTGACAATAATGAGACCTACATGAATACAATAAAATGCGTCTTCTTTATCGATTAGTGACAATAATGAGACCAATAACATTACAGTAAGAGTGTGTTATCTTTATTGGTTGGTGACAATAATGAGACCTATGTCAATACAGTAACAATGTGTTCACTTATTGGTCAGTGACAAAAATGCGACACATACAACAATGCAATAAGATTGTTCAGTGACAATAATGAGACCTACACGGATACAATAAGATGTGTTATCTTTATCGATTAGTGACAATAATGAGACCAATAACATTACAGTAAGAGTGCGTTATCTTTATTGGTCGGTGACAATTATGAGACATATGTCAATATTGTAACAATGCGTATCTTATTGGTCCGTGACAAAAATGATACCAAGATCAACACAGTAAGATTTTTTATCTTTATTGGTCAGTGACAATAATGAGACCTCTTACAATATTTAAAGTGAGTGAGTGAGTGTTTGAGTTTTACGTCCCACCAATAGCTAATGTCATACGGAGACGGGACCTCGGTTTAAAGACTCATCTGAAAGTCTGGAGAAGCCCGGGATCGAAACTGCGACCCCTGGTTTACAAGGCGAGTAGCGTTCCCACTCGACCACGGAGGCTTCTAACAATGGTTTAAGAGCGTTAATTTTGACTGGTCAGTGACAATGATGGGACCAATATCAAAACAGTAAAAGTGTATTATCATTATTGGTCAGTGACAATAATGAGACCAATATCAATACAGTGTTTGTGCGCGCGCGCGCGCGCGCGTGTGTGTTTGTGTGTGTTTGTGTGAATTCGGGTTTGACGTCGCTTTCAACAATTTTTTAGTCATATCACGACGGTGTCTGGTTGCGACAGGGAGCTCAATGCTCACATTTATATTGCTGCCTCACTGAAGTATGATGTCCCAGACACATTACAGTATATCACACCCAGTCACATTATCCTGACACTGGGTCGACCAGTCCTAGCTCTAGCTCGTAAATCTGAGTGCCAAGCGAGGAGCAGCTAGTACCATTTTTAACGACTTTGGTATGTCGCGGCCCTGGGATCGAACCCGTGACCTCCCGTTTCCCGGAGCGGATTCTCTACCAACTGAGCAATACAGTAAGAATGTCATCACGTGAACAAGACCGTGAGATGAACATCCCCTTTAATATGTTTTATAAAAGGGTTATCCCTTGGAAGCAAGGAATACACCACAGAACTGGAAAATATGAAGTGTACATGTTTTTTGGGCCAGAATAGCTAGTTTCGGCCAATTAGGCCTCTTCAATGACCCTCAAATATTTTAAAAAATCCGTCAATGGAATCAATGATCCAAAGGGCAAGAAAATATAAACTACACTATGATGTAGGGCAGGGATAATTTTTACGGCCGACACACATTCCCAAACATCAGCTGTAGTGACGTCAAATATGTTCTATAAAAGTGTTATTCTTTGGAAGCAAGGAATACACCAAAGAACTGGAAAATATGAAGTGTTCATGTTTTCTGGGCTAGAATAGCTAGTTTCGGCCAATAAGGCCTCTTCAATGACCCTCAAATATTTTCAAAATCCCATAATGGAATGAATGATCCAAAGGACAAGAAAATATAAACTTCACTATGATGTAGGGCAAGGAGACTTTTTACGGCCGCCAAACGTTCCCAGACATCAGCTGTAGTGACGTCAACTATGTTCTATAAAAGGGTTATCCTTTGAAAGCTAGGAATTCACCACAAAACTGGAAAATATAACGAAAACTTGTATATAGAGAAAACTTGTACATTCATTTTCCTTTTTCTTCTCCAAGACAAAGGCTGTGGGTACTAGTTAGAACCACCTCAATGACGCGGCTCTAACGAGCACCCACAATCTATGTTTGGAATACAGGTGGGACAAAAATCATATTCTTCAGAAAAGTAGCCATTTTGGAGATGCGGAAACAGTGCACTGTGTCGCACGGTTGTGTTATCGTATTGGTTATCTTTATTGTTCAGTAACATTAAAGAGACCAATATCAATAGAGTAAGGCTGTGATATCTTGATTGGTCAGTGGCAAAAAGGCGAAACATACAACAATACAATAAGATTTGTCAGTGACAATAATGAGACCTACATGAATACAATAAAATGTGTCTTCTTTATCGATTAGTGACAATAATGAGACCAGTAACATTACAGTAAGAGTGTGTTATCTTTATTGTTCGGTGACAATAATGAGACCTATGTCAATATAGTAACAATGTGTTATCTTATTGGTCAGTGACAAAAATGCGACACATACAACAATACAATAGAATTGGTCGGTGACAATAATGAGACCTACATGAATACAATAAAATGTTTTATCTTTATCGATTAGTGACAATAATGAGACCAATAACATTACAGTAAGAGTGTGTTATCTTTATTGGTCGGTGACAATTATGAGACATATGTCAATATAGTAACAATGTGTATCTTATTGGTCAGTGACAAAAATGATACCAAGATCAATACAGTAAGATTTTTTTTATCTTTATTGGTCAGTGACAATAATGAGACCTCTTACAATATTTAAAGTGAGTGAGTGAGTGTTTCAGTTTTACGTCCTACTAATAGCTAATGTCATATGGAGACGGGACCTCGGTTTAAAGACTCATCAGAAAGTCTGGAGAAGCTCGGGATCGAACCTGCGACCCCTGGTTTACAAGGCGAGTAGCGTACCCACTCGACCACGGAGGCTTCTAACAATATTTTAAGAGCGTTAATTTTCATTGGTCAGTGACAATGATGAGACCAATATCAAAACAGTAAAAGTGTATTATCATTATTGGTCAGTGACAATAATGAGACCAATATCAATACAGTGTTTGCGTGCACGTGCGCGCGCGCGTGTGTGTGTGTGTGTTAGTGTGAATTCGGGTTTAACGTCGCTTTCAACAACTTTTCAGTCATATCACGACGGTGTCTGGTTGCGACAGGGAGCTCAATGCTCACATTTATAGTGCTGTCACACTGAAGTATCATGTCCCAGACACATTACATGATAGCACACCCAGTCACATTATCCTGACACTGGGTCGACCAGTCCTAGCTCTAGCTCGTAAATCTGAGTGCGAAGGGAGGAGCAGCTAGTACCAATTTTCACGACTTTGGTATGTCGCGGCCCGGGATCGAACCCGTGACCTCCCGTTTCCCGGAGCGGTCACTCTACCAACTGAGCAATACAGTAAGAATGTCATCACGTGAACAAGACCGTGAGATGAACATCCCCTTTAATATGTTTTATAAAAGGGTTATCCCTTGGAAGCAAGGAATACACCACATAACTGGAAAATATGAAGTGTACATGTTTTCTGGGCCAGAATAGCTAGTTTCGGCCAATTAGGCCTCTTCAATGACCCTCAAATATTTTCAAAATCCCTCAATTGAATCAATGATCCAAAGGGCAAGAAAATATAAACTACACTATGATGTAGGGCAGGGAGACTTTTTACGGCCGCCACACATTCCCAGACATCAGCTGTAGTGACGTCAAACATGTTCTATAAAAGTGTTATTCTTTTGAAAGCAAGGAATACACCAAAGAACTGGAAAATATGAAGTGTTCATGTATTCTGGGCTAGAATAGCTAGTTTCGGCCAATTAGGCCTCTTAAATGACCCTCAAATATTTTCAAAATCCCATAATGGAATCAATGATCCCAAAGGACAAGAAAATATAAACTACACTATGATGTAGGGCAAGGAGACTTTTTAGGGCCGCCAAACATTCCCAGACATCAGCTGTAGTGACGTCAACTATGTTCTATAAAAGGGTTATCCTTTGAAAGCAAGGAATTCACCACAAAACTGGAAAATATAACGAAAACTTGTATATAGAGAAAACTTGTACATTCATTTTCCTTTTTCTTCTCCAAGACAAAGGCTGTGGGTACTAGTTAGAACCACCTCAATGACGCGGCTCTAACGAGCACCCGCAACGTATGTTTGGAATACAGGTGGGACAAAAATCATATTCTTCAGAAAAGTAGCCATTTTGGAGATGCGGAAACAATGCACTATGTCGCACGGTTGTGTTATCGTATTGGTTATCTTTATTGTTCAGTAACCTTAAAGAGACCAATATCAATTTAGTAAGGCTGTGATATCTTGATTGGTCAGTGGCAAAAAGGCCAAACATACAACAATACAATAAGATTTGTCAGTGACAATAATGAGACCTACATGAATACAATAAAATGTGTCTTCTTTATCGATTAGTGACAATAATGAGACCAGTAACATTACAGTAAGAGTGTGTTATCTTTATTGTTCGGTGACAATAATGAGACCTATGTCAATATAGTAACAATGTGTTATCTTATTGGTCAGTGACAAAAATGCGACGCATACAACAATACAATAAGATTGGTCAGTGACAATAATGAGACCAACATGAATACAATAAAATGTGTTATCTTTATCGATTAGTGACAATAATGAGACCAATAACATTACAGTAAGAGTGTGTTATCTTTATTGGTCGGTGACAATAATGAGACATATGTCAATATAGTAACAATGTGTATCGTATTGGTCAGTGACAAAAATGATACCAATACCAATACAGTCAATATAGTAACAATGTGTTATCTTATTGGTCAGTGACAAAAATGCCACACAAACAACAATACAATAAGATTGGTCAGTGACAATAATGAGACCTACATGAATACAATAAAATGTGTTATCTTTATCGATTAGTGACAATAATGAGACCAATAACATTACAGTAAGAATGCGTTAACTTTACTGGTCGGTGACAATTATGAGACATATGTCAATATAGTAACAATGTGTATCTTATTGGTCAGTGACAAAAATGATACCAAGATCAATACAGTAAGATTTTTTTATCTTTATTGGTCAGTGACAATAATGAGACCTCTTTCAATATTTAAAAGGAATGAGTGAGTGTTTCAGTTTTTACGTCCCAACAATAGCTAATGTCATACGGAGACGGGACCTCGGTTTAAAGACTCATCCGAAAGTCTGGAGAAGCCCGGGATCGAACCTGCGACCCCTGGTTTACAAGGCGAGTAGCGTACCCACTCGACCACGGAGGCTTCTAACAATATTTTAAGAGCGTTAATTTTCATTGGTCAGTGACAATGATGAGACCAATATCAAAACAGTAAAAGTGTATTATCATTATTGGTCAGTGACAATAATGAGACCAATATCAATACAGTGTTTGCGTGCACGTGCGCGCGCGCGTGTGTGTGTGTGTGTTAGTGTGAATTCGGGTTTAACGTCGCTTTCAACAACTTTTCAGTCATATCACGACGGTGTCTGGTTGCGACAGGGAGCTCAATGCTCACATTTATAGTGCTGTCACACTGAAGTATCATGTCCCAGACACATTACATGATAGCACACCCAGTCACATTATCCTGACACTGGGTCGACCAGTCCTAGCTCTAGCTCGTAAATCTGAGTGCGAAGGGAGGAGCAGCTAGTACCAATTTTCACGACTTTGGTATGTCGCGGCCCGGGATCGAACCCGTGACCTCCCGTTTCCCGGAGCGGTCACTCTACCAACTGAGCAATACAGTAAGAATGTCATCACGTGAACAAGACCGTGAGATGAACATCCCCTTTAATATGTTTTATAAAAGGGTTATCCCTTGGAAGCAAGGAATACACCACATAACTGGAAAATATGAAGTGTACATGTTTTCTGGGCCAGAATAGCTAGTTTCGGCCAATTAGGCCTCTTCAATGACCCTCAAATATTTTCAAAATCCCTCAATTGAATCAATGATCCAAAGGGCAAGAAAATATAAACTACACTATGATGTAGGGCAGGGAGACTTTTTACGGCCGCCACACATTCCCAGACATCAGCTGTAGTGACGTCAAACATGTTCTATAAAAGTGTTATTCTTTTGAAGCAAGGAATACACCAAAGAACTGGAAAATATGAATTGTTCATGTATTCTGGGCTAGAATAGCTAGTTTCGGCCAATTAGGCCTCTTAAATGACCCTCAAATATTTTCAAAATCCCATAATGGAATCAATGATCCCAAAGGACAAGAAAATATAAACTACACTATGATGTAGGGCAAGGAGACTTTTTAGGGCCGCCAAACATTCCCAGACATCAGCTGTAGTGACGTCAACTATGTTCTATAAAAGGGTTATCCTTTGAAAGCAAGGAATTCACCACAAAACTGGAAAATATAACGAAAACTTGTATATAGAGAAAACTTGTACATTCATTTTCCTTTTTCTTCTCCAAGACAAAGGCTGTGGGTACTAGTTAGAACCACCTCAATGACGCGGCTCTAACGAGCACCCGCAACGTATGTTTGGAATACAGGTGGGACAAAAATCATATTCTTCAGAAAAGTAGCCATTTTGGAGATGCGGAAACAATGCACTATGTCGCACGGTTGTGTTATCGTATTGGTTATCTTTATTGTTCAGTAACCTTAAAGAGACCAATATCAATAGAGTAAGGCTGTGATATCTTGATTGGTCAGTGGCAAAAAGGCCAAACATACAACAATACAATAAGATTTGTCAGTGACAATAATGAGACCTACATGAATACAATAAAATGTGTCTTCTTTATCGATTAGTGACAATAATGAGACCAGTAACATTACAGTAAGAGTGTGTTATCTTTATTGTTCGGTGACAATAATGAGACCTATGTCAATATAGTAACAATGTGTTATCTTATTGGTCAGTGACAAAAATGCGACGCATACAACAATACAATAAGATTGGTCAGTGACAATAATGAGACCAACATGAATACAATAAAACGTGTTATCTTTATCGATTAGTGACAATAATGAGACCAATAACATTACAGTAAGAGTGTGTTATCTTTATTGGTCGGTGACAATAATGAGACATATGTCAATATAGTAACAATGTGTATCGTATTGGTCAGTGACAAAAATGATACCAATACCAATACAGTCAATATAGTAACAATGTGTTATCTTATTGGTCAGTGACAAAAATGCCACACAAACAACAATACAATAAGATTGGTCAGTGACAATAATGAGACCTACATGAATACAATAAAATGTGTTATCTTTATCGATTAGTGACAATAATGAGACCAATAACATTACAGTAAGAATGCGTTAACTTTACTGGTCGGTGACAATTATGAGACATATGTCAATATAGTAACAATGTGTATCTTATTGGTCAGTGACAAAAATGATACCAAGATCAATACAGTAAGATTTTTTTATCTTTATTGGTCAGTGACAATAATGAGACCTCTTTCAATATTTAAAAGGAATGAGTGAGTGTTTCAGTTTTTACGTCCCAACAATAGCTAATGTCATACGGAGACGGGACCTCGGTTTAAAGACTCATCCGAAAGTCTGGAGAAGCCCGGGATCGAACCTGCGACCCCTGGTTTACAAGGCGAGTAGCGTACCCACTCGACCACGGAGGCTTCTAACAATATTTTAAGAGCGTTAATTTTCATTGGTCAGTGACAATGATGAGACCAATATCAAAACAGTAAAAGTGTATTATCATTTTTGGTCAGTGACAATAATGAGACCAATATCAACACAGTGTTTGTGTGCGCGCGCGCGCGTGTGTGTTTGTGTGTGTGTTTGTGTGATTCGGGTTTAACGTCGCTTTCAACAATTTTTCAGTCATATCACGACGGTGTCTGGTTGCGACCGGGAGCTCAATGCTCACATTTATAGTGCTGCCTCACTGAAGTATCATGTCCCAGACACATTACATGATAGCTCACCCAGTCACATTATCCTGACACTGGGTCGACCAGTCCTATCTCTAGCTCGTAAATCTGAGTGCCAAGCGAGGAGCAGCTAGTACCATTTTTAACGACTTTGGTATGTCGCGGCCCGGGATCGAACCCGTGACCTCACGTTTCCCGGATCGGACACTCTACCAACTGAGCAATACAGTAAGAATGACATCACGTGAACAAGACCGTGAGATGAACATCCCCTTAAATATGTTTTATAAAAGGGTTATCCCTGGAAGCAAGGAATACACCACAGAACTGGAAAATATGAAGTGTACATGTTTTCTGGGCCAGAATAGCTAGTTTCGGCCAATTAGGCCTCTTCAATGACCCTCAAATATTTTCAAAATCCCTCAAAGGAATCAATGATCCAAAGGGCAAGAAAATACAAACTACACTATGATGTAGGGCAGGGAGACTTTTTACGGCCGCCACACATTCCCAGACATCAGCAGTAGTGACGTCAAATATGTTCTATAAGAGTGTTATTCTTTGGAAGCAAGGAATACACCAAAGAACTGGAAAATATAAAGTGTTCATGTTTTCTGGGCTAGAATAGCTAGTTTCGGCCAATTAGGCCTCTTCGATGACCCTCAAATATTGTTAAAATCCCATAATGGAATCAATGATCCCAAAGGACAAGAAAATATAAACTACACTATGATGTAGGGCATGGAGACTTTTTACGGCCGCCAAACATTCCAAGACATCAGCTGTAGGGACGTCAACTATGTTCTATAAAAAGGATATCCTTTGAAAGCAAGGAATTCACCACAAAACTGGAAAATATAACGAAAACTTGTATATAGAGAAAACTTGTGCATTCATTTTCCTTTTTCTTTTCCAAGACAAAGGCTGTGGGTACTAGTTAGAACCACCTCAATGACGCGGCTCTAACGAGCACCCACAATCTATATTTGGAATACAGGTGGGACAAAAATCATATTCTTTAGAAAAGTAGCCATTTTGGAGATGCGGAAACAATGCACTATGTCGCACGGTTGTGTTATCGTATTGGTTATCTTTATTGTTCAGTAACATTAAAGAGATCAATATCAATAGAGTAAGGCTGTAATATCTTGACTGGTCAGTAGCAAAAATGCGAAACATACAACAATACGATAAGATTGGTCAGTGACAATAATGAGACCTACATGAATACAATAAAATGTGTCTTCTTTATCGATTAGTGACAATAATGAGACCAATAACATTACAGTAAGAGTGTGTTATCTTTATTGGTCGGTGAAAATAATGAGACCTATGTCAATATAGTAACAATGTGTTATCTTATTGGTCAGTGACAAAAATGCGACATATACAACAATACAATAAGATTGGTCAGTGACAATTATGAGACCTACATTAATACAATGAAATTTGTTATCTTTATCGATTAGTGACAATAATGAGACCAATCACATTACAGTAAGAGTGCGTTATCTTTATTGGTCGGTGACAATTATGAGACATATGTCAATATAGTAACAATGTGTATCTTATTGGTCAGTGACAAAAATGATACCAAGATCAATACAGTAAGATTTTTTTATCTTTATTGGTCAGTGACAATAATGAGACCTCTTACAATATTTAAAAGGAATGAGTGAGTGTTTCAGTTTTACGTCCCACCAATAGCTAATGTCATACGGAGACGGGACCTCGGTTTAAAGACTCATCCGAAAGTCTGGAGAAGCCCGGGATCGAACCTGCGACCCCTGGTTTACAATGCGAGTAGCGTACCCACTCGACCACGGAGGCTTCTAACAATATTTTAAGAGCGTTAATTTTCATTGGTCAGTGACAATGATGAGACCAATATCAAAACAGTAAAAGTGTATTATCATTATTGGTCAGTGACAATAATGAGACCAATATCAATACAGTGTTTGTGCGCGCGCACGTGTGTGTGTGTGTTTGTGTGTGTTTGTGTGAATTCGGATTTAACGTCGCTTTCAATAATTTTTCAGTCATATCACGACGGTGTCTGGTTGCGACAGGGAGCTCAATGCTCACATTTATAGTGCTGCCTCACTGAAGTATCATGTCCAGACACATTACATGATACCACGCCCAGTCACATTATCCTGACACTGGGTCGACCAGTCCTAGCTCTAGCTCGTAAATCTGAGTGCCAAGCGAGGAGCAGCTAGTACCATTTTTAACGACTTTGGTATGTCGCGGCCCGGGATCGAACCCGTGACCTCCCGTTTCCCGGAGCGGACACTCTACCAACTGAGCAATACAGTAAGAATGTCATCACGTGAGCAAGCCCGTGAGATGAACATCCCCTTTAATATGTTTTATAAAAGGGTTATCCCTTGGAAGCAAGGAATACACCACAGAACTGGAAAATATGAAGTGTACATGTTTTCTGGGCCAGAATAGCTAGTTTCGGCCAATTAGGCCTCTTCAATGACCCTCAAATATTTTCAAAATCCCTCAATGGAATCAATGATCCAAAGGGCAAGAAAATACAAACTACACTATGATGTAGGGCAGGGAGACTTTTTACGGCCGCCACACATTCCCAGACATCAGCTGTAGTGACGTCAAATATGTTCTATAAAAGTGTTATTCTTTGGAAGCAAGGAATACACCAAAGAACTGGAAAATATAAAGTGTTCATGTTTTCTGGGCTAGAATAGCTAGTTTCGGCCAATTAGGCCTCTTCAATGACCCTCAAATATTTTTAAAATCCCATAATGGAATCAATGATCCCAAAGGACAAGAAAATATAAACTACACTATGATGTAGGGCATGGAGACTTTTTACGGCCGCCAAACATTCCAAGACATCAGCTGTAGTGACGTCAACTATGTTCTATAAAAGGGATATCCTGTGAAAGCAAGGAATTCACCACAAAACTGGAAAATATAACGAAAACTTGTATATAGAGAAAACTTGTGCATTCATTTTCCTTTTTCTTTTCCAAGACAAAGGCTGTGGGTACTAGTTAGAACCACCTCAATGACGCGGCTCTAACGAGCACCCACAATCTATGTTTGGAATACAGGTGGGACAAAAATCATATTCTTTAGAAAAGTAGCCATTTTGGAGATGCGGAAACAATGCACTATGTCGCACGGTTGTGTTATCGTATTGGTTATCTTTATTGTTCAGTAACATTAAAGAGATCAATATCAATAGAGTAAGGCTGTAACATCTTGATTGGTCAGTGGCAAAAATGCGAAACATACAACAATACAATAAGATTGGTCAGTGACAATAATGAGACCTACATGAATACAATAAAATGTGTCTTCTTTATCGAGTAGTGACAATAATGAGACCAATAACATTACAGTAAGAGTGTGTTATCTTTATTGGTCGGTGAAAATAATGAGACCTATGTCAATATAGTAACAATGTGTTATCTTATTGGTCAGTGACAAAAATGCGACATATACAACAATACAATAAGATTGGTCAGTGACAATTATGAGACCTACATTAATACAATAAAATTTGTTATCTTTATCGATTAGTGACAATAATGAGACCAATCACATTACAGTAAGAGTGCGTTATCTTTATTGGTCGGTGACAATTATGAGACATATGTCAATATAGTAACAATGTGTATCTTATTGGTCAGTGACAAAAATGATACCAAGATCAATACAGTAAGATTTTTTTATCTTTATTGGTCAGTGACAATAATGAGACCTCTAACAATATTTAAAAGGAATGAGTGAGTGTTTCAGTTTTACGTCCCACCAATAGCTAATGTCATACGGAGACGGGACCTCGGTTTAAAGACTCATCCGAAAGTCTGGAGAAGCCCGGGATCGAACCTGCGACCCCTTGTTTACAAGGTGAGTAGCGTACCCACTCGACCACGGAGGCTTCTAACAATATTTTAAGAGCGTTAATTTTCATTGGTCAGTGACAATGATGAGACCAATATCAAAACAGTAAAAGTGTATTATCATTATTGGTCAGTGACAATAATGAGACCAATATCAATACAGTGTTTGTGCGCGCGCACGTGTGTGTGTGTGTGTGTGAGAGTGTGTGTGTTTGTGTGTGTTTGTGTGAATTCGGGTTTAACGTCGCTTTCAATAATTTTTCAGTCATATCACGACGGTGTCTGGTTGCGACAGGGAGCTCAATGCTCACATTTATAGTGCTGCCTCACTGAAGTATCATGTCCAGACACATTACATGATACCACACCCAGTCACATTATCCTGACACTGGGTCGACCAGTCCTAGCTCTAGCTCGTAAATCTGAGTGCCAAGCGAGGAGCAGCTAGTGCCATTTTTAACGACTTTGGTATGTCGCGGCCCGGGATCGAACCCGTGACCTCCCGTTTCCCGGAGCGGACACTCTACCAACTGAGCAATACAGTAAGAAATCACGTGAGCAAGACCGTGTGATGAACATCCCCTTTAATATGTTTTATAAAAGGGTTATCCCTTAGAAGCAAGGAATACACCACAGAACTGGAAAATATGAAGTGTACATGTTTTCTGGGCCAGAATAGCTAGTTTCGGCCTAGTAGGCCTCTTCAATGACCCTCAAATATTTTCAAAATCCCTCAATGGAATCAATGATCCAAAGGGCAAGAAAATACATACTACACTATGATGTAGGGCAGGGAGACTTTTTACGGCCGCCACACATTCCCAGACATCAGCTGTAGTGACGTCAAATATGTTCTATAAAAGTGTTATTCTTTGGAAGCAAGGAATACACAAAAGAACTGGAAAATATAAAGTGTTCATGTTTTCTGGGCTAGAATAGCTAGTTTCGGCTAATTAGGCCTCTTCAATGACCCTCAAATATTTTTAAAATCCCATAATGGAATCAATGATCCCAAAGGACAAGAAAATATAAACTACACTATGATGTAGGCATGGAGACTTTTTACGGCCGCCAAACATTCCAAGACATCAGCTGTAGTGACGTCAACTATGTTCTATAAAAGGGATATCCTTTGAAAGCAAGGAATTCACCACAAAACTGGAAAATATAACGAAAACTTGTATATAGAGAAAACTTGTACATTCATTTTCCTTTTTCTTTTCCAAGACAAAGGCTGTGGGTACTAGTTAGAACCACCTCAATGACGCGGCTCTAACGAGCACCCACAACCTATGTTTGGAATACAGGTGGGACAAAAATCATATTCTTCAGAAAAGTAGCCATTTTGGAGATGCGGAAACAATGCACTATGTCGCACGGTTGTGTTATCGTATTGGTTATCTTTATTGTTCAGTAACATTAAAGAGATCAATATCAATAGAGTAAGGTTGTGATATCTTGATTGGTCAGTGACAAAAATGCGAAACATACAACAATACAATAAGATTGGTCAGTGACAATAATGAGACCTACATGAATACAATAAAATGTGTCTTCTGTATCGATTAGTGACAATAATGAGACCAATAACATTACAGTAAGAGTGTGTTATCTTTATTGGTCGGTGAAAATAATGAGACCTATGTCAATATAGTAACAATGTGTTATCTTATTGGTCAGCGACAAAAATGCGACATATACAACAATACAATAAGATTGGTCAGTGACGATTATGAGACCTACATTAATACAATAAAATGTGTTATCTTTATCGATTAGTGACAATAATGAGACCAATCACATTACAGTAAGAGTGCGTTATCTTTATTGGTCGGTGACAATTATAAGACATATGTCAATATAGTAACAATGTGTATCTTATTGGTCAGTGACAAAAATGATACCAAGATCAATACAGTAAGATTTTTTTTATCTATTGGTCAGTGACAATAATGAGACCTCTTACAATATTTAAAAGGAATGAGTGAGTGTTTCAGTTTTACGTCCCACCAATAGCTAATGTCATACGGAGACGGGACCTCGGTTTAAAGACTCATCCGAAAGTCTGGAGAAGCCCGGGATCGAACCTGCGACCCCTGGTTTACAAGGCGAGTAGCGTACCCACTCGAATACGAAGGCTTATTACAATATTTTAAGAGCATTAATTTTCATTGGTCAGTGACAATGATGAGGCCAATATCAAAACAGTAAAAGTGTATTATCATTATTGGTCAGTGACAATAATGAGACCAATATCAATACAGTGTTTGTGCGCGCGCGCACGTGTGTGTGTGTGTGTGTGTGAGTGTGTGTGTTTGTGTGTGTTTGTGTGAATTCGGGTTTAACGTCGCTTTCAACAATTTTTCAATCATATCACGAAGGTGGCTGGTTGCGACAGGGAGCTCAATGCTCACATTTATAGTGCTGCCTCACTGAAGTATCATGTCCCAGACACATTACATGATACCACACCCAGTCACATTATCCTGACACTGGGTCGACCAGTCCTAGCTCTAGCTCGTAAATCTGAGTGCCAAGCGAGGAGCAGCTAGTACCATTTTTAACGACTTTGGTATGTCGCGGCCCGGGATCGAACCCGTGACCTCCCGTTTCCCGGAGCGGACACTACCAACTGAGCAATACAGTAAGAATGTCATCACGTGAGCAAGACCGTGAGATGAACATCCCCTTTAATATGTTTTATAAAAAGGTTATCCCTTGGAAGCTAGGAATACACCACAGAACTGGAAAATATGAAGTGTACATGTTTTCTGGGTCAGAATAGCTAGTTTCGGCCAATTAGGCCTCTTCAATGACCCTCAAATATTTTCAAAATCCCTCAATGGAATCAATGATCCAAAGGGCAAGAAAATACAAACTACACTATGATGTAGGGCAGGGAGACTTTTTACGGCCGCCACACATTCCCAGACATCAGCTGTAGTGACGTCAAATATGTTCTATAAAAGTGTTATTCTTTGGAAGCAAGGAATACACCAAAGAACTGGAAAATATAAAGTGTTCATGTTTTCTGGGCTAGAATAGCTAGTTTCGGCCAATTAGGCCTCTTCAATGACCCTCAAATATTTTTAAAATCCCATAATGGAATCAATGATCCCAAAGGACAAGAAAATATAAACTACACTATGATGTAGGGCATGGAGACTTTTTACGGCCGCCAAACATTCCAAGACATCAGCTGTAGTGACGTCAACTATGTTCTATAAAAGGGATATCCTTTGAAAGCAAGGAATTCACCACAAAACTGGAAAATATAACGAAAACTTGTATATAGAGAAAACTTGTACATTCATTTTCCTTTATCTTTTCCAAGACAAAGGCTGTGGGTACTAGTTAGAACCACCTCAATGACGCGGCTCTAACGAGCACCCACAACCTGCGTTTGGAATACAGGTGGGACAAAAATCATTTTCTTCAGAAAAGTAGCCATTTTGGAGATGCGGAAACAATGCACTATGTCGCACGGTTGTGTTATCGTATTGGTTATCTTTATTGTTCAGTAACATTAAAGAGACCAATATCAATAGAGTAAGGCTGTGATATCTTGATTGGTCAGTGGCAAAAATGCGAAACATACAATACAATAAGATTGGTCAGTGACAATAATGAGACCTACATGAATACAATAAAATGTGTCCTCTTTATCGATTAGTGACAATAATGAGACCAATAACATTACAGTAAGAGTGTGTTATCTTTATTGGTCGGTGAAAATAATGAGACCTATATCAATATAGTAACAATGTTTTATCTTATTGGTCAGTGACAAAAATGCGACACATACAACAATACAATATGATTGGTCAGTGAGACTTTTTACGGCCGCCACACATTCCCAGACATCAGCTCAATGCTCACATTTATAGTGCTGCCTCACTGAAGTATCATGTCCCAGACACATTACATGATACCACACCCAGTCACATTATCCTGACACTGGGTCGACCAGTCCTAGCTCTAGCTCGTAAATCTGAGTGCCAAGCGAGGAGCAGCTAGTACCATTTTTAACGACTTTGGTATGTCGCGGCCCGGGATCGAACCCGTGACCTCCCGTTTCCCGGAGCGGACACTCTACCAACTCAGCAATACAGTAAGAATGTCATCACGTGAACAAGACCGTGAGATGAACATCCCCTTTAATATGTTTTATAAAAAGGTTATCCCTTGGAAGCAAGGAATACACCACAGAACTGGAAAATATGAAGTGTACATGGTTTTCTGGGCCAGAATAGCTAGTTTCGGCCACTTTGGCCTCTCCAATGACCCTCAAATGTTTTCAAAATCCATCAATGGAATCAATGATCCAAAGGGCAAGAAAATATAAACTACACTATGATGTAGGGCAGGGAGACTTTTTACGGCCGCCACACATTCCCAGACATCAGCTGTAGTGACGTCAAATATGTTCTATAAAAGTGTTATTCTTTTGAAGCAAGGAATACACCAAAGAACTGGAAAATATGAAGTGTTCATGTTTTCTGGGCCAGAATAGCTAGTTTCGGCCAATTAGGCCTCTTCAATGACCCTCAAATATTTTCAAAATCCCATAATGGAATCAATGATCCCAAAGGACAAGAAAATATAACAAACAGTGTGATGTAGGGCAAGGAGACTTTTTACGGCCGCGAAACATTCCCAGACATCAGCTGTAGTGACGTAAACTATGTTCTATAAAAGGGTTATCCTTTGAAAGCAAGGGATTCACCACAAAACTGGAAAATATAACGAAAACTTGTATATAGAGAAAACTTGTACATTCATTTTCCTTTTTCTTCTCCAAGACAAAGGCTGTGGGTACTAGTTAGAACCACCTCAATGACGCGGCTCTAACGAGCACCCACAATCTACGTTTGGAATACAGGTGGGACAAAAATCATATTCTTCAGGAAAGTAGCCATTTTGGAGATGCGGAAACAATGCACTATGTCGAACGGTTGTGTTATCGTATTGGTTATTTTTATTGTTCAGTAACATTAAAGAGATCAATATCAATAGAGTAAGGCTGTGATATCTTTATTGGTCAGTGGCAAAAATGTGAAACATACAACAATACAATAAGACTGGTCAGTGACAATAATGAGACCTACTTGAATACAATAAAATGTGTCTTCTTCATCGATCAGTGACAATAATGAGACCAATAACATTACAGTAAGAGGGTGTTATCTTTATTGGTCGTTGACAATAATGAGACCTATGTTAATAAAGTAACAATGTGTTATCTTATTGGTCAGTGACAAAAATGCGACACATACAGCAATACAATAAGATTGGTCAGTGACAATAATGAGACCTACATGAATACAATAAAATGTGTTATCTTTATCGATTAGTGACAATAATGAGACCAATAACATTACAGTAAGAGTGCGCTATCTTTATTGGTCGGTGACAATTATGAGACATATGTCAATATAGTAACAATGTGTTATCTTATTGGTCAGTGACAAAAATGATACCAAGATCAACACAGTAAGATTTTTTATCTTTATTGGTCAGTGACAATAATGAGACCTCTTACAATATTTAAAGTGAGTGAGTGAGTGTTTCAGTTTTACGTCCCACCAATAGCTAATGTCAAACGAAGACGGGACCTTGGTATAAAGTCTCATCCGAAAGTCTGGAGAAGCCCGGGATCGAACCTGCGTCCCCTGGTTTAAAAGGCGAGTAGCGTACCCACTCGACCACAGAGGCTTCTTACAATATTTTAAGAGCGTTAATCTTCATTGGTCAGTGACAATAATGAGACCAATATCAATACATTGTGTGTGTGTGTGTGTGTGTGTGTGTGTGTGTGTGTGTGTGTGTGTGTGTGAGTGTGTGTGTGAATTCGGGTTTAACGTCGCTTTCAACAATTTTTCAGTATTATCACGACGGTTTCTGGTTGCGACAGGGAGCTCAATGCTCACATTTATAGTGCTGCCTCACTGAAGTATCATGTCCCAGACACATTACATGATACCACACCCAGTCACATTATCCTGACACTGGGTCGACCAGTCCTAGCTCCAACCCGTAAATCTGAGTGCCAAGCGAGGAGCAGCTAGTACCATTTTAACGACTTTGGTATGTCGCGGCCCGGGATCGAACCCGTGACTTCCCGTTCCCCGGAGCGGACACTCTACCAACTGAGCAATACAGTAAGACTGTCATCACGTGAACAAGACCGTGAGATGAACATCCCCTTTAATATGTTTTATAAAAGGGTTATCCCTTGGAAGCAAGGAATACACCACAGAACTGGAAAATATGAAATGCACTTGTATTCTGGGCCAGAATAGCTAGTTTCGGCCAATAAGGCCTCTTCAATGACCCTCAAATATTTTCAAAATCCCTCAATGGAATCAATGATCCAAAGGACAAGAAAATATAAACTACACTATGATGTAGGGCAGGGAGACTTTTTACGGCCGCCACACATTCCCAGACATCAGCTGTAGTGACGTCAAATATGTTCTATAAAAGTGTTATTCTTTGGAAGCAAGGAATACACTAAAGAACTGGAAAATATGAAGTGTTCATGTTTTCTGGGCTAGAATAGTTAGTTTCGGCCAATTAGCCTCTTCAGTGACCCTCAAATATTTTTAAAATCCCACAATGGAATCAATGATCCCAAAGGACAAGAAAATATAAACTACACTATGATGTAGGGCAAGGAGCCTTTTTACGGCCGCGAAACATTCCCAGACATCAGCTGTAGTGACGTCAAATATGTTCTATAAAAGGGTTATTCTTTGAAAGCAAGGAATTCACCACAAAACTGGAAAATATAACGAAAACTTGTATATAGAGAAAACTTGTGCATTCATTTTCCTTTTTCTTTTCCAAGACAAAGGCTGTGGGTACTAGTTAGAACCACCTCAATGACGCGGCTCTAACGAGCACCAACAACCTATGTTTGGAATAAAGGTATGACAAAAATCATATTCTTCAGAAAAGTAGCCAGTTTGGAGATGTGAAAACAATGCACTATGTCGCACGGTTGTGTTATCGTATTGGTTATCTTTATTGTTCAGTGACATTAAAGAGACCAATATCAATAGAGTAAGGCTGTGATATCTTGATTGGTCAGTGACAAAAATGCGACACATACAACAATACAATAAGATTGGTCAGGGACAATAATGAGACCTACATGAATACAATAAAATGTGTCTTCTTTATCGATTAGTGACAATAATGAGACCAATAACATTACAGTAAGAGTGTGTTATCTTTATTGGTCGGTGACAATAATGATACCTATATAGTAACAATGTGTTATCTTATTGGTCAGTGACAAAAATGATACCAATATCAATACAGTAAGATTTTTTTTTTATCTTTATTGGTCAGTGACAATAATGCGACCTCTAACAATATTTAAAGTGAGTGAGTGAGTGTTTCAGTTTTACGTCCCATCAATATCTAATGTCATAGGGAGACGGGACTTCGGTTTAAAGACTCATCCGAAAGTCTGGAGAAGCCCGGGATCGAACCTGCGACCCATGGTTTACAAGGCGAGTAGCGTAGCGTACCCACTCGAACACGGAGGCTTCTAACAATATTTTAAGAGCGTTGATCTTCATTGGTCAGTGACAATAATGAGACAAATATCAAAACAGTAAAAGTGTATAATCATTATTGGTCAGTGACAATAATTAGAGCAATATCAATACAGTAAGACTGTTATCACGTGAACATGACCATGAGATGAACACCCCCTTTAATATGTTTTATGAGAGGGTTAGGCCTTTTCAATGACCCTCAAATATTTTGAAAATCCCACAATGGAATGAATGATCCCAAAGGACAAGAAAATATAAACTACACTACGATGTAGGGCAAGATTGGTCAGTGACAATTATGAGACCTACATGAATACAATAAAATGTGTCTTCTTTATCGATTAGTGACAATAATGAGCCAATAACATTACAGTAAGAGTGTGTTATCTTTATTGGTCGGTGACAATAATGAGACCTATGTCAATATAGTAACAATGTGTTATCTTATTGGTCAGTGACAAAAATGCGACACATACAACAATACAATAAGATTGGTCAGTGACAATAATGAGACCTACATGTAGAAATCTGTTTTAGTCTATAAAAATTCTAATGAAGTTTTAAATAAATTTAAATCCAGACGTTTTCGTGCTTCAAGTCTGTCTACTTATGATTTTTCCACCCTTTACACTACACTTCCACATGATCTTATAAAAGAAAGACTCAATGATTTAAGGGAAGACTCCCTCTATCTTGCATGTAATGTAAAAAAATGTGTTTTTTTTTTCACTTCTGAAGAGCATGGAAAATTATACTTTAGGGTAATGTCAGAAAGTGTGTGAAGCTCTCAACTTTCTACTTGACAATATTTACATAAGAATTGGTACTAAGTTATTTAGTCATGTCGTGGGTATTCCGATGGGTACTAATTGCGCACCACTTGTGGCTGATCTGTTTTTGTTTGGTTATGAGAGAGACTTCATGATGTCCCTTTCTGCTGAAAACCAGTCTGAAATCATTGAAACTTTTAGCTCCATTTCTAGATATTTTGATGATTTATTAAATATTGATAATATATATTTCGTTGGTTTGAGCAGTCAAATTTACCCCCAACAACTTCAGTTACTTGAATCAAATCCTTCTGATACCGAAGCCCCGTTTTTGGGATTTACATCTATCTATTGTAGATTGGTTTGTTTCTTGCAAAATTTATGATAAACGCGATGATTTTGATTTTGAGATTTTGGTGATGTTCCTCGTTCGCCATCCTATGGCGTTTATATTTCGCAAATAAATCGATTTGCAGAGTGTGTAGTCATGTAACTGACATTTAACACTCGTAGTATATTGTTAACGGCTAAAGTTTTTAATCAGGGTTATCGGTACCATAAACTACGCAAAGCATTTTCAAAATTTTATAGACGTCATTCTGATTGAATTGCAAAATTCCATACTGGACTTAAATCTCTTCTGCAACAAGATCTATCGGGACCCGAATTTTATGGTGACTTAATATATAAATTCAGAAAAATATATAACCGCAATGACTTCAGCACCCAATTTCGTAAAATCATTCTTCGATATAAAAAGATTGGGTACATCATAAATGTTAAACGACACACTGCATGCATGGTAGTTAACCCAATCACGGTGGAAAACTTTGCTTACCTCTTTAATTGCACGCCTGAGACATTATGATGGTTCCAGCGTAAAGGTTTATTGAGAATTAGAGAGATTTAATTCAAAGTTATATTGGTTGGTGCCTGATGTTCAGTCTCTGGTCGGGCCCATCGGAGTCTAACTGTTGGTTTTCTTTTGCTCCAGCATTTCAGTGGTTTCTTGCTGTCGAGTCCTCACCGTTATTTCATCTCTGTGGTTGTTTGATCTTTTGTGTTCATGGGGATGTTGCACTGATGAGTTGAAGGCCTTCATGCGGACAAAAATCTTTTGTCTAAATCGCGACGGAAGTAAGGGCGAGGATTGTGGCCACGTAATCGATTTAAGCGCCACGGTGGATTTGACTCCGCTGACCGTTCCAATGCGGTTCTTGTGTCGCAGTTTATTTTGTTATTGTTTGTCTACGTGTGTTTGTGTCGCTGGTGTTGTTTTATTTGGGATAGCCTATTGGCCATTTTGTGGGAAAGTAACTGTCCTTTTGGCATTCCGCTATTGATGTTTTAATGGGGTCTGTTGTTTCATGTTTGTATTTATTTCCCTTTGGTGTCTCTGATGGGAGCTGTGGGTTGATTGTACCGATTCACGATCATTGCCACAACCTCTATTTTGTTATCTTTATTGGTCAGTGTTTAACATAAGACAAATATCAATACAGTAAGTTTGTGTTATCTTTATTATAAGAGACAAATATGCGACCATAATCAATACAGTAAGGATCGGTAAGTGACAATAATGAGCCCAATAACAATACAGTTAGATTGTGTTATTTTCATTGGTCAGTGACAATAATAAGACCAATATCAATACAGAAAGAAATGTGTTATATTTATTGGTCAGTGACAATAAAGAGACCTATATCAATGGAGTAAGAGTGTGTTGTCTTTATTGGTCAGTAACTATAATGGGACCTATGTCAATACAGTAACAATGTGCTATCTTTATTGGTCAGTGACAAAATGAGACCAATATCAATACAGTTAGCGTGTTGTAGTTTTATTGTTCAGGGTCAATAATGAGATACAGTAAGGGTGTGCTATGTGGATTAGTTAGCGATAGTACGAGATTATCTTTATTAGTAAGTGTTAAGAATGAGAACAACATCAATTCTGTCTTCTTTGGTCAGTGACAGATATGAAACCAATATCAATACAACAATTGTGTGTTATCTTTGTTGTAAATTACAATAATGAGACCTTGTGTTCACGGAGATGTTGCACTGATGAGTTAGGAGGCCTTCATGCGGACTGAACGCATTATTTGTCTAAATCGCGACGGAAGTAAGGGCGATGATTGTGGCCACGTAAAATCGATTTAAGCCCCCCAGTGGAAATCATTCCATTGACCGTTCCAAGGCGGTTCTTCTGTGGCGGTTTATTTATGGTGTTGTTTGTTACTTACTGTGTGTATCACTTGTGTCATTTTATTTTGGATGGCCATATGGCCATTTTGTGGGAAAGTAACTGTCCTTATGGCCTTCCTTTGTTTAGGTTTCCATTATGGTCTGGTCGCTTAATGTTTGTGTTTCTTTCCCTTTGGTGTCTTTGAAGGGTGGAGTAAGTTAATTGTATCGATTCCTGATCTTTGTTTTACTTCTACTTTATCAATGCAGTAAGAGTGTGTTATCGTTATTGTTAAGTGGAATTCATAACATCAATATCTGAACAGCAACGATGGGAAGCCCTTGTCACAAGGAACATACATGCAAAATATAATAGCGCTATCTTAAATATGAGGGCTCTATCTAAGATGGTTCAAAATTTATGACAAAGAAGGTCAAAGGTCAAGGTCACATGTCAACAGTTGTGTATGTGTGGGAAGTCCTTGACACAAGGAGCATGCATGTCAAATATGAAGACTTTATCATGAACGATTAAAATTATGATAAAGTAGGTCACACGTCAAAGTCAATGTCACGTGTAATCGTTTTATATGAATAGGAAGCCCTTGTCACAGAAACCTACATGTCAATATGAAGGCTCTATCTCAAATGCTTTAAAAGTTATGACACAGTAGGTCAAAGGTCAAGGTCATAGGTCAAAATTGTTTGTACGGGTGGGAATACCTTGACACGCGGAACGGTAATACGGGCCTCCGTGGCCTAGTGGTTAAGAGCGCTGACTCTTGATCATTAGGTCTCTCACCGCTGTGGTTCGAGCGTCGCTCGGGTCATATGTGAGACGCCAAGTTCTGCAACGGAGGGTCAGGTGGTTTTTCTCCAGGTCCTCCGGTTTTCGCCCACCTCTGATTAACGATCGGCTCGATATGAGTGAAATAATCTTGAAAGGGCCGTACAACCAAAACAAAAAACAAAACAAATTGACACACGGAACATACATGCAAAATATGAAGGCTCTATCTCAAATGCTTCATAAGTTATGATAAAGTAGGTCACAGGTCAAGGTCACAGGTCATTTTTTGGTATTTGTGGTAAGCGATTGTCACAAGGAACTTGTGCTAAATATGAAGACTTATCTCAAACGGTTCAAAACGTATTTCAAAATGACCTACTGATCTACGTTTTGATTCGACATGAGCCACATTCGAATTTGACCAAGGTATTTTGGAGATGATCATTCAGAGCAAGATTTATGATAACTGGACCACAACTGTGGCCTTTAGAGGGTTCATAAGGTTTTTCTATGATCTGACCTACTGACATACTGTTTGACCCGACGTGACCCATATTCGAACTTGAGTGAGATATTGTCAAAATGATTGTTCAAGGATTGGACCAAACGTGCCGCCTGTACAGTGTTCACAAGGTTTTGATCCGACATACTGACCTTCTTTTCGTCCCGACAGGACTTGTATTCAAACTTGAAGGAGATATTGTCAAGATGATCATTCTGAGCAAGTGTGATGATGAATGGACTGGACTGCTCTCTATTGTGTTTACAAGGTTTTTCTATAATTTGGCCAACTGCCCTACCTTTTGCCGACACGATCCATATTCGAACTAGGCAGAGATATTGTCAAGATGATTATTCTGAGCAAGTTTGATGATGATTGGATCAAAAGTGTGGCCTCTAGATTGTTCACAAGGTTTTTTCTATTATTTCACCTACGGACCTACTTTTTTAATCTGACATGACCCATATTCACACTTGACAGAGATATTGTCACGATAATCATTCTAAGCAAGTTTGATGATGATCACATCACAACTGTGGCCTCTAGTGTGTTCACAAGGTTTGTTGCTATAATTTGACGTACTGACTTTACGCATATTCAAGCTCGACCAAGATATTGTCAAGATGATTATTCTGAGCAAGTTTGGTGATGATTGGATCAAAAGTGTAGTCTCTAAAGTATTCACAAGGTTTTTCTATGATTTGACCTACTAACCTACTTTGTAACCCTACAAAACCCATATTCGAACCTGATCGTGATATTTCTGAGATGATCACTCGTAGCAAGTTTGATGACGATCGGGCCAACACTTTGGCCTCAATGTCCACAAGGCTTTTCAATGATTTGATCTACTGTCCTACTTATTGATCCGACAAAGCCTATATTCGATCTTGACCACGATAATGTCAAGATGGTCATTATGAACAAGTTTGATGATGATTGTACAAAAGTATGACCTCTAGTGTTCACTAAGTTTTCTATGATTTGACCTACTGACCTATTTTTTGACCCAACATGATCCATATGCCAACTTGAGCGAGATATTGTCAAGATTATCATTCTGAGCAAGGACCAAAACTGTGACCAATAGTGTGTTGACAAGGTTCTTCTAAGATTTGATCTACTGACCAACTCTGACCCGACATGACCCGTATGCGAACTTGACTGAGATATTGTCATGGTGATCATTCTAAGCAAATTTGATGATGATTTGGCCAAAACTTTGGTCGCAGTTTTTGCCTCTCGCGTGTTCAAAAGAAAATTTTTCGCACGGACGGGTGGGGGGGGGGGGGGGGAAGAAAAAAATGACAGATGTCAAATAAACTGAATTTAACCCTTACACAGCCAAACAAATTCTTTTAGGAATTGCCAAATGTGCACGACGTAGACGTTTTCGATAAATAACGTCTAAAGACAACGTCTAATGTTGTCGGTCTAGTTTACCTGTTGAGACGTTAACGTTATTTACGTCAGCAACATATTAATTTTTTTGTTACATTTGAGGTGTAACGTCCCCGGCAACACTGTATTGGTCATTTTGGGAACGTTGCTTCCAATTCTGTGGGAGATTTACCCACATTGAGATGAAATTACATCTCAAGCTCTTGCTACATGGAGAATGTTCGGATATCGTAAAATTCTAAAAATTCGGATACCTTGAGAACTAGACTAGCTACTAGTCGGATATCATATTTTTACATTACGCAAAAACGCCTATACAAATACATTGCCTCCTTTATCGCCGAAAAAAATGAAAATTTTATGATGAAAAATTGTGATATTTTTCTTATTTCTGCTCAAAATATAGATTATGGGCACTCGTTAGAACCGCCTCACCGAGGCGGTTCTAACGAGTACCCACAATCTTTAGTTTAGGGCAGAAATAAGAAAAATAAGTTATACCCCCGGAAACCCCAGTCTTACTATATAAAAGAGGGGTTCAAGGGGGTCAAATTATATAGGCGTGTTTTCGTGATGATATAATAAGTAATGTCCTTCTATGTCTTTTTTCCCTCTCTGATAGCAACTTGTTTTATCTTGGGGAAGGTATCTGAGACATGATCAAAGTCTAACAATGTTTCAAAAGCACACAGGAATGTTGGACATTGGTTAATATGGCATCAGGGTCTAGGAGCTAGACTTATTGCGAACTTGCTCTAATTCCCCAAAAAGTTTCGAAAATTTGTTTCATGATCCAGCATGGAGTCCATAAGGTGCAGAAAGAAGGCAAACATTGCAGGTCCTCAACAGACTGCTTTTCCTTCAGGAGCAGTCTGATCTGGGTTTGCATTTTTCCAATACTTAGGATCATTTCGGTAACATTGAGATTTTTGCCTCGCAGTTATGTTTCCATCTTTATTAATAATTTAACTATTATCTTGCTGTTCACGACAACCCCTATCTTTGCAAACAGAAGCCATCATGTCCGTCCGTAACCCGTTTGTGAAAATTGGTGATAGTGACTTAACCGCTTGGAATATTTAAACAATTTTTGGCATACTGATAGATATCAATGAGATCTAACCAATGAACTTGCGAAATATTACATTCCATATAGTATAGCCTCGCCGAGGCGAAAAATGTGAAAATTTTCGAACTGCTTCTCCTCGGAAACCGTTGGGCCGATTGAAGTCAAATTTCATATGGAGCCTCTATAGGATGGGAGAAACCAAAATTTGCTCATGGGGTCCAGGTCACATGACCGAAATGGCCGCCAAGCCATATATGGTAAAAACCCTTCAAAAATAGTCTTCTCCAGAACCACTGGGCAGATTTCCACGAAACTTGATAAATAGCATCTGGGATGTAGGCCCATCATAAATTGCTAAAATGGTGACCCTGGGTTGACCTTGACCTTCTTTGTGCCTAGGTCAAACTTTGACACATATGCTTTTGTATTGGAAAAGTGAGAATGCATTTTATCCTGCAAACGATTCAGAATACAGTACTAAAGTATAAGATATATTTTTGCTCCTTACGATAAGGCGCATTTATTGGGGGAACCGTTTTAGGTCCAGGTCACATGACCAAAATGGCCGCCATACCCATATATGGTAACACTCATAAAGCTAAAAGCATCCGGCGGGTCGTGCACTTCAGCTGAAGCACTGGTTTTTGTTTGATTTGAGGTTTAACGTCCCCGTCAACGCTGTAAAGGTCATTTTGGAGACGTTGCTTCCAATTTTGTGGGACTTAGAGTTGTGAAACAAAGCATGGGATTAGAACGACAAGAAATCCTGAGATTAGAACGACAAGAAAACCTGAGATTAGACAAGAATCCCCGTTAAATAAATCAAAATTATCTAGGTAAATCAAAGATAATACTAATTTATTTTTGATCGATTGCGATGAAAGCTTCAAGCTTATTTGAATCGCTCTCAAACACTTACTCTGGATGTTATCACGCACACGAGAGGGAGGCAGTGACTTTTACACCGGCAACGCTAGCTCAGTACCGGCCCCAATAGATCAGTGGTAGAGCGTCCGCTTCGGGAATGGGAGGTCCTATCGAGCTTATATATGCGACGTTAACCCTTGTCCTGCTGAGCCCGGATATGCCTTATCTTTGAAACAATGTAGATCCAGATCAGATGGCTTCTGAAGTAGCCATCTGATCAGGATCTACATTGTTTGCCATTCAGATTGTGAATTTGTTGCAATAATTTGCATCAAGTCATCTGATTGGTTGATAATCGGTAGTGGGTGTGGCAGATTGAAATATTCAGCATGACAAGGGTTAAATAAAGCTTCTTTAGTCATATCTTTTTTTTTTACCACTGTTACCCATTTATAACTGGGTGGAGTGAGGGAGTGGCATTTCATGTCTTCCCCCCAAAGACATAATTCGCCTCCGGTGGTCGGATTCGAACCTACAACCTCTGGATCATAGGTCGAAGGCGCTAACTACTGAGCTATAAGAAGACCATCGGTGCTTGAAGAGATATATTGGGCTGCATGATGAAACCGACCGCATATGAGTGCTTGTAAACCTCTTAGGTTTACGTTTGCCCAGGCAAATTGGTGCGAGTCAGACCGTCCATGCATATTAACCCTATTGGTCCATTGAGCGCCGCGTTTGGGATGTCATTTCATCTCAGCTGCGTGTAAGTCCTACAAAATTGGAAGCAAAGTCTTCAAAATGAACTAAATAGTGTTAAAGGGGGCGTTAAACCTCAAATCAAACAAACAAATCTGAACAAAGTTGAAAATGGACCTGCAAACAATGGAGTAGAAGGGTTCATCCAACATAAATAGGGTAAAACGGCGGTAGGGCCAGTTTACCTTAATCACAAATTTCAAAGCCAACATGCAACAAGTCTACAAAAACCGAATCCTACCTTGAAAATAAGTCACTCAGCAAAAACACCATTCCATATTCTGGTCAACCATTTTATGTAGTCTTCATTGGTTCGCATTCAATCAGCGAGCACTTACCCTGAAATTGAAACTAAACACTTAAAATATCAAAAAGATATATTAAGAAAACAATTTGCTTGACATGTCAAACGAATCGTCTAGGCGATTCATATCATGTGCAACGAACACCCATCTTAACCCCACTATATCTGTTCTGTGCAAAGTAGGGTTTATGGAACGATTCCGAATTGTTCTTCGCAAAGCAGGAATTCTCACTTTGTTGCGCAAAATAAGAACTCCTACCTTGCGCAAGACAATTCCGGAATTGCCCCTGCGCAAAACTGATAATCGAAACAAAGTAGGAATATTTTTTTTTCTGTGTTTAATATATAATTTATTGCTAATATTATTAAACTATTAACTAGAATTTGTTTTTCTACAAAAACACAGATGTCTCCCCCGTTTTACCTCTAAGTATTACCTTGACATTGGAGGTATTAACCTGGGTCTTTTGTGCAACACACCATCTAATGAGGATGAACATTTCTGCAAAGTAACTTTAAAAAGTTCACAGAAAAATAAGACAGTTATTGACCGTACACAAAAAAGCTTTTTTTTTACCGTTTACCTCTAAGTATGGCCTTGACCTTCGAGGTACAACACATTGTCTCATGATGGTTAACATTTCTACCAAGTAATTTCAAAATCCATCAAAGAATAAGAAAGGTATTGACTGTACACAAACAAGGCCCCCTTTTTACCTTTGACATCGAGGTATGACCTTGACATTGGAGGTATGGACCTTGGTCTTGCACAAGACTCATCATCCAATGGAGGTGAACATTTCTGTGTGGTTACTTTAAAAGTCCATCCAGAAAAAAGTTATTGACTGCACATAAAAAAAAATTGTTGATTTTGACCTCTTAGTATGACCTTGGTCTTGGAGATATCGACCTGGGTCTAGCGTGCAATACATCGATCCATAATGGTTAACATTTCTGCCAATTAATTTTACAATCTATCCAGGAATAAGACAGTTGATGACTGGACACTAAAAGAGGCCCCTTTTTGACCTTTGACCTCTTAGTATGACCTTGACATTTAAGGTACCAACATCGGTCATGTAAGTGACACATCGTCTCATTATGATTAACATTTCTGCCAAGTTATTTCAAAATCCATCTACAAATAAGAAAGTTATTGACCAAACACGAAAAAATGCCCCCTTTTTAACCTTTGACTTCTAAGTATGACCTTCACCTTTGTGATACCAACCTGGGTCTTGAGGCAACACATCGTTTCATGGTAGTTAACATTTCTACCAAGTAATTTCAAAATCCATCTAAAAAAAGACAGTTATTGACTGAACACAAAAAGGCCGATTTTTCAACCTTGACCTTTGATTTAAAAAGCTGGGTCATGCACGCAACACATCATCTCATGATGGTTAACATTTCTGCTAAGCGATTTTGAAATCCATCTAAAAATACGTAAGAAAGTTATTGATCAAACACGAAAAAGGTCCCATTTTTACCTCTATGTATGACCTTGACCTTTGAGGTACCAACCTGAATCATGCGTGCAACACATCGTCTCCTGATAGTTAATATTGCTGCCAAGTAATTTCAAATTCTATTTAAAATAAAAAAAGTAATTGACAAAACACGAAAAAGGCCCCTTTTTACCTTTGACCTCTACGTATGTTTGTTTGTTTTGTTTGTTTTGAGGTTTAACATCCCCGTAAACACTGTAAAGGTCATTTTGGGGGCGTTGCTTCCAATTCTGCTGGACTTTTACCCGACGTTGAGATGAAATGACATCTCAAGCCCTGTTATCCAATGAAACCAATAGGGTTTATACGCATGGACAGTCCGACTCGTGCGCACCGCTTTGCCTTGGCAGGCTTAGATCCCCTAAGCAGTTTACCAGTACCCGTGTGCGGATCGGATTCAGCTCTGCGTGGAAGCATCAAGCAGCCCATATATTTCTAAGTATGACCTTGACCTTTGAGGTACCAACCTTGGTCATGCAAGTGACACATCGGCTCATGGTGGTAACATTTCTGCCAAGTAATTTCAAAATCCATCTGAAAATAAAGTTATTGACCAAACACGAAAAAAAGGCCACTTTTTTGTCTTTGACCTCTAAGTATGACCTTGACCTTTCAGGTACCAATCTTGGTCATGCGCGCAACACATCGTCTTATGGCGGTAAATATTTCTGCCAAGTAATTACAAAATCCATCTTAAAATAAGAAAGTTATTGAAAAAACACGAAAAAGGCCCCTTTTTTACCTTTGACCTCTAAGTATGAACTTGAGACCTTTGATGTACCAACCTGGGTCATGCACGCAATACATCATCACATGGTGGTAAACATTTCTGCCAAGTAGATTCAAATTCTATACTAGAATTTGTTTTTCTACAAAAACATAGATGTCTCCCCCGTTTTTGACTGCTAAGTATAACCTTGACATTGGAGGTATTGAGCTGGGTCTTGTGTGCAACACATCATCTAATGAAGATGCACATTTCTGCATAGTAACTTTAAAAATGATCACAGAAAAATAAAACAGTTATTGGACGTAAACAAAAAAAGCACTTTTTTACCTTTGACCTCTAAGTATGGCCTTGACCTTTGCGGTACAACACATAATCTCATGATAGTTAACATTTCTGCCCAGTAATTTCATAATCCATAAGGAATAAGGAAGTTATTGACTGTCCTTTTTTTTACTTTTGACCTCTAGGTATGACCTTGACATTGGAGGTATGGACCATGGTCTTGCACATGACTCATGGTCCAACTTTCAAGCCTCTAGCTCCAATAGTTTTTGAGATATCTTGCTGACAAGATTTTATTAAAAAAAATTCAAAGGGCAATAACTCTTGAAAGGGGCATAATCCGGATGAGATAAAAAATACGCATCAGCTTATTTTCCATTCGGAATGCATATATGAAATTTCAAAACCATAGCATACACAGTTCTAAAGTTATGCTATGCATCACTTTTAGTTTAGCATTCATTACAATGGGCACAAATTACCAAAATGACATAGGGCCATAACTCGCAAAGTATTTTTCGGAATTTTGTCAAAAGTTAATCAGTTCATATACTCATCACCACCAATATACTCAACAACTTTCAGGGCTCTAGCTCCAATAGTTGTTGAGATATTTTGCTGACAAGATTTTATTAAAAAAAATTCAAAGGGCAATAACTCTTGAAAGGGGCATAATCCGGACGAGAAAAAAAAATACGCGTCAGCTAATTTTGCATGAGGAACCCATATATGAAATTTCAAAACCCTAGCATACACGGTTCTTAAGTTATGCTATGCATCACTTTTAGCATACATTACAATGGGCACAAATTACCAAAATGACAAAGGGCCATAACTCACAAAGTATTTTTTGGAATTTTGTGAAAAGTTAATCAGTTCATCTACTCATCACCAACGATATATTCACCAACTTTCAAGCCTCTAGCTCCAATAGTTTTTGAGATATCTTGCTGACAAGATTTTATTAAAAAAATTCAAAGGGCAATAACTCTTGAAAGGGGCATAATCCGGACGAGAAAAAAAATACGCCTCAGCTTATTTTCCATCAGAAATGCATATATGAAATTTCAAAACTATAGCATACACGGTTCTAAAGGTACGCTATGCATCACTTTTAGCATACATTACAATGGGCACAAATTACCAAAATGACGAAGGGCCATAACTCACAAAGTATTTTTCGGAATTTTGTCATAAGTTAATCAGTTCATCTATTCATCACCAACAATCTATTCACCAACTTTCAAGGCTCTAGCTCCAATAGTTTTTGAGATATCTTGCTGACAAGATTTTATTAAAAAAAAATTCAAAGGGCAATAACTCTTGAAAAGGGCATATTCCGGACGAGAAAAAAAATGCGCGTCAGCTAATTTTCCATGAGGAATCCATATATGAAATTTCAAAACCCTAGCATACACAGTTCTAAAGTTATGCTATGCATCACTTTTAGCATACATTACAATGGGCACAAATTACCAAAATGACAAAGGGCCATAACTCACAAAGTATTTTTCGGAATTTTGTCAAAAGTTAATCAGTTCATCTACTCATCACCATCAATATATTCACCAACTTTCAAGGCTCTAGCTCCAATAGTTTTTGAGATATCTTGCTGACAAGATTTTATTAAAAAAGAAAAATCAAAGGGCAATAACTCTTGAAGGGGGCATAATCCGGACGAGAAAAAAATACACGTCAGCTAATTTTCCATGAGGAATCCATATATGAAATTTCAAAACCCTAGCATACTATGCTATGCATCAAAAGCGTAATGGACGGACGAACGAACCAGAACCAATATGCCCCTCCAACTTTTTCAAAGTTGGGGGCATAATAAGAAAGTTATTGACAGAACACAAAAAGGCCCTTTTTTACCTTTAACCTCTATGTATGACCTTGACCTTTCAGGTATTAAACTGGGTCATGCGTGCAACACTGTTTTCACATCATCTCATGATGGTTAACATTTCTGCCTAGCAATTTTAAAATCCATCTAAAAATAAGAAAGTTACTGACCAAACACGAAAAAAGGCCCCTTTTTACCTTTGACCTCTATGTATGACCTTGACATTTTAGGTACCAAACTGAATTATGCATGCAACACATCGTCCCATGATAGTTAACATGTTTACCAAGTAACTTCAAATTCTATTTAAAAATAGACAAGTTATTGACAAAACCCGAAAAAAGGCCCCTTTTTTACCTTTGACCTCTAAGTATGACCTTGACCTTTGAGGTACCAACCTGGGTCATGCGCGCAACACATCGCCTTATATTGGTTCACATTTCTGCCATGTGATTTCAAAATCCATCTCAAAATAAGAAAGTTATTGACCAAATACAAAAAAGGCCCACTTTCTGACCTTTGACCTCTAAGTATGACCTTGACCTTTGAGGTACCGACCTGCCTCATGTGCACCACACATCATCTCATGACTGTTAATAATTATGCCAAGTAATTTTAAAATCGATCTCAAAATTAGAAAGTTATTGACCAAATACGAAAAAAGGCCCCTTTTTTTACCTTTGACCTCTAAGTATGACCTTGACCTTTGAGGAACCGACCTGCCTCATGCGCACCACACATCGTCTTATGGTTGTTAATAATTATGCCAAGTAATTTTAAAATCCATCTCAAAATAAGAAAGTTATTGACCAAATACGAAAAAAGGCCCCTTTTTTGACATTTGACCTCTAAGTATGACCTTGACCTTTGAGGTACCGACCTGCCTCATGCGCACCACACATCATCTTATGGTTGTTAATATTTCTGCCGAGTAATTTTAAAATCCATCAAAAAATAAGAAAGTTATTGACCGGACACGATTTGCCCATACACATATACATACCAACAAACTTCCAAGGGAGATAATTCAAAAAGTATAAATGCGAGAGTTATGGTTCTTGCGCACTGCTTGTCGTCTAATGCTGATTAATATTTATACGAAGTTTCGTGAAGATAGCTCTAACGATTTTCAAGTTACAGAGCGGACACGAATGTGTGACAGACGGACAGACGGACAGACAGACAGACAGACGCCCGGGGGAAAAACAATATGTCTCTCCGAAAAAAATGTTTTCGGGGGTGACATAATAAAAACAAGAAATAACAAGACACGATAAAAGCCCCTTTTTTACCTTTTACCTCTAAGTATGACCTTGACCTTTGAGGTACCAACCATGGTCATGCATGCAACACATCGGCCCCATGATGGTAAACATTTCTGCCAAGTTTTTAAAAATCCATCTAACAATAAGGAAGTTATTGACCAAATACGAAACAATGCCCCCTTTTTGACATTTGACCTCTAAGTATGACCTTGACCTTTGAGGTTTCAACCTGGGTCCTGAAAGCAACACATTTTCTCATGGTTGTAAACATTTCTGCCAAGCAATTTCAAAATCCATCTAAAAATAATAAAGTTATTGACGAAACACGAAAAAGGGCCCCTTTTTTACCTTTGACCTCTAAGTATGACCTTGACCTTTGAGATACCAACCCGGGTCATGCACACAACACATGATCTCATGGTGGTTAACATTTCTGCCTAGTAATTTCAAATTCTATTAAAAATAGCCATCAGAAGAGATGGCAAATCCCCCGACCAAAAGCCAATATGGCCTTCAGAAGATTGTTCACCAATAGAACATACACCAGAATTAAACCAGCAATATATCAAAAAGTATTGCAGTTATGGCCATCACAAAAGTATACTGTGAGGGGACATAACTAAAAAAACAGGGCACTCAAAATTGTGGGTCTTGCGAATGACATGCCTGCTTAAGCTCATGTATTTCTGTACAAAGTGCCATCAATATGTCTCAAAGGGTATTGGAGATATGGGGATCACAAGCTGGTCATACTGTTATATTGGAAGGGTAGATAACTCAAATACCACAGCACCAACAGTTGTCACTTGTGGTTCTTGCATATGACACCCCTTCTGTACCTTGTATGCAATTGTACCAAGTTCCTTCAATACTCAAAGGGTATTGGACTTATGGCGATCACAAGGTTATATTGTCAGGGGAGATCACTCAAAAACCAGAGCATCCAGAGTTGTAATTCTTGAGCAGGACACACCTGCTTAACCTCATGTACATCTGCATTAAGTACCACCAATATGTCTCAAAGGGTATTGGAGGTACGGAGATCACAAGGTGGTCATACCGTTTTATTGGAAGGGGAGATAACTCAAATATCATAGCACCAGAGTGGTGGTTCTTAGACATGAAGTGCCGTCTCCACCTTGTTTACAATTATGCAAAGTACCACCAATATATCTCAAAGGGTATTGGAGTTATGGCCATCACAAGGTTATATTGTCAGGGGAGATAATTGAAAAAACCAGGGCACCCAGAGTTGTGGTTCTTACACGTGACATATCTGCTTCACCTCATGTACAAATGTACCAAGTACCATCAATATATCTCAAAGAGTATTGGTTGGTTGGTTGATTTGAGGATTAACGTCCCCGTCAACACTGTGAAGGTCATTTTGGAGACGTTGCTTCCAATTTTGTGGGACTTTACCCGACATTGAGATGAAATGACATCTCAAGCCCTGTCGCCCAATGAAACGAATAGGGTTTATTAGCATGAACGGTCCGCCTCACGCCGCGGTCCCTGGACAGGACATCACAAGGTAGTGATTCTATATTATTGGAAGAGGAGATAACTCAAAAACCATGGCACCCAGAGTTGTGGTTCTTGTGCTTGACACACGGTCTCGGCCTTGTGAACAACTGTGGCACGTACCATCAATATATCTTAAAGGGTAGTCGAGCTATGGCCAGCACAAGGTAGCCACTCTATTTTATTGGAAGGGGAGATAACTAAAAAACCATGACAACCAGAGTTGTGGTTCTTGTGCATGACACGCTGTCTCAGCCGTGTGAACAACTGTGCCAAGTGCCATCAACATTGATGGTTCTTGGCACACTTGTTCACAAGGCTGAGACGGCGTGTCATGCGCAAGAACCAGAACTCTGGATGCCATACTTTTTAGTTATCTCCACTTTTAATAAAATAGAATGACTACTTTGTGATGGCCATAACACCAATACCCGTTGAGATATAGAATCTCATAGATAATAGGAGTTATGGCCATCACAAGGCTGCGTCTACGGACGGACGGACTGACGACTGACGACGGACGACAAATGATCCCAAAAGCTCACCTCGTCATTACATAACAGGTGAGCTAAAAGTACATATTGCTGTACACAACTGACTAAATTGCCCAAGACCACCCAGGTGGAACAAAATATTGACCAGAATAGAAAGTCAAATACCTCGTTATTTATCGAATAAATCCAGAATATCCCATTTTAGTTTTGTAATATATTGAAACATCGATAACTTAGCTTCTAATAGTCCCATTTTCAGTACATATGAGCAGCACAGTATTAACTATTATTCATTTTTACTGTCCACCACAAAAAACGCGCTCACTACACCACCATACCGGAAGAAAAAATGTCACACATTGACGTATGCACCAGACGTGTTGATGTTAGTGTTTAACCTTCGACCGCTAAGTATGACCTTGACCTTACAGGTACGTGAAACAAATTGTCTCATGATGTTTAACTAGCCCCCGCCCATAGAGGCTTGAAGAAATATATGGGCTGCATGATGCTTCCACGCAGAGCCCGCACAACCGCTTAGAGGATCTAGGCCTGTCCAGGAACCGCGGTGCGAGGCGGACCGTCCATGCTAATAAACCATATTGGTTTCATTGGACGACAGGGCTTGAGATGTCATGTCATCTCAATGTCGGGTAAAAGTCCCACAAAATTGGAAGCAACGTCTCCATAATGACCTTTACAGTGTTGACGGGGACGTTAAACCTCAAATCAAACAAACAAACATTTTCCAAATCCATCCAGGAACAACAAAGATATTGCGCGGACACAAGAAAAAAAAAAAAAAAAAAAAAAAAAAAAAAAACACTTTTCTTTACTTTTGACCTCTACGTATGACCTTGACCTTGGAGATACCAACATGGGTCTTGCGCAAAGACACAACTCATGATGGTTAACATTTCTATACCATGTAATTTCCAGATCGATTCAGAATAACCGGACACAAGGAAAAGTCGTTCTCTTTACTTTCACCTCTAAGTATGACCTTTACATTGGCGGTATCAACCTAGGTCTTAGGCACGACGCACCAACTCATGATGGTTAACATTTCTGCCAAGTAAATTCAAAATTTATCCATAAATAAGAAACTTATTGACTGTGTTTTAAGATTCGGACCCTTTTTTAAAATTTGTGTGTGTGAATTCGGGTTTAACGTCGCTTTCAACAATTTTTCAGTCATATCACGACAGTTTTTAAAATTTGACTTCTAAGTACGACCGACCTTGACCTTGGAGGTACGGACCTGTGTTTTGTGTGAGACATGCCGTCTCATGACGGCTACCATTCCTGCCAAGTAATTTTAAAATGCATCTAGAAGTAAGAAATGTATTGACCGTGTTTATATTTTGGACACTTTTTGACATTTGACCTCTAAGTACGACCTTGACCCTGGAGGTGCAGAGCTCGGTTTTGCGCGCGATGCATCGTCTTATGATGGTTAACATTTCTGCCAAGTTATTTCAAAAGCCATTCCAGAAATAAGAAAGTTATTGACCTCGTTTAAGTTTCGGACCCCTTTTGTCATTTGACCCCTTAGTACAACCTTGGCGGTACGGACCTGGGTTTTACGCGCTACACATGGTCTCCCGATGGTTAACATTTCTGCAGAGTCATTACAAATTAAATCCATCATGAAATAAGGAGATAACATTCGGACAGACGGAGGAACGAACGGACGGACAGCGGCAAGCCACTTTTTTCAAAACGGCGTATAAGAATATGTACTCCCCTCTGAACACCATTTTCTCTATATACAGTGTGATTTCATCACGAGAACACCCCTATATAATTTTACCCCCTCATACCCCACTTTTATACAGTAAAAATGGGGTTCAAGGGGGTATACATTATTTTTCTTATTTCTGCTCACAAGCATAGATTGTGGGTACTCGATAGAACCGCCTCAACGATTTCGTTGAGGCGGTTCTATCGAGTCCCCGCAATCTATGTTTTGAGCAGAAATAAGAAAAATATCACAAATTTTCCTCTTAAAATGTCTAATGTTTGGCCAAACAATTGGCAATGTATTTGTATAGGGATGTTTTCGTAATGTACCGGGTGGGGGTCAATAGATAGACTAGACTTGATAACGTTATGACATGCATGTATTGTTTCTTTCGCAGCTCTGATGAAAATGTGTATCTGTCTGTCTTGTCTTGTCTTGTCTTGTCTTGTCTTGTCTTGTCTTGTCTTGTCTTGTCTTGTCTTGTCTTGTCTTGTCTTGTCTTGTCTTGTCTTGTCTTGTCTTGTCTTGTCTTGTCTTGTCTTATCTTATCTTATCTTATCTTATCTATCTATCTATCTGTCTGTCTGTCTGTTTGCCAATACTCCTTAACCTCCGAGGAGGACTTTCAGAAGGGGTTCCAGTATACCAAGTACTGAAGGGGGTTAACTGAACTAAAAGGTAAGTGAAGCAGGTGAAATGAGTTTGTACAGTGCGAGGAGAGTGTTAGTATAGTTAAAAGTAAAATCAGAGGCCAGTGACTAGGGGGACACATGCACAATCCGGCTGGCCCCCGCCGATAGGGGCTTGAAGAAATATATGGGCTGCATGATGCTTCAACGCAGAGCTGAATCCAGCTGGCACACTAGTACTGGTGAACGGCTTAGAGGATCTAAGCCTATCCAGGAACCGTGGTGCGAGGCGGACCGTACATGCTAATAAACCCTATTGGTTTCATTGGGCGACAGGGCTTGAGATGTGATTTCATCTCAATGTCCGGTAAAAGTCCCACAAAATTGGAAGCAACGTCTCCAAAATGACCTTTACAGTGTTGACGGGACGTTAAACCTCAAATCAAACAAAACAATACACTACCCGGCACACATCATCACTAAACTGTGCCAGGGTGGGGAGCATAACTATTTGGCCGGGTAGAATATTCCTATGAAAAATGGTTCTGGGAAAGAATGAAAAGGGGGAGTTCCAGCCTATAGTACATTTCCATAGGGTTCTGCCCACGCACGGATGTCCATGATATTGTGCATAATTAATACCTGGTAAATGACTGTTCATTATTTAGCTATTTCACTCTCATATCTGTGTTCATTATAAATCTACAATGTTTTGTTTATTTCTGCATCTGAAAATAGGGGTACCCCCATACAAGTATACATATACACAACAGCTTCTTATGTTTTAGAGTTATTTTGTTCTCAGGCATCACTGCAGTCATTTGATCTTATTTTTGTATCACATTTACTGTTGTTCAGGTAAAGTTCTATAGACCATGCTCAATTTCATATTGAGGAGACCCTAGACTTCACAACCATAAAATCTTTTGAAGTATGTTTGACTTTTGATTTCATACTGTTGCAGTTCTTGTCACCTCATCATTTTAATATCAAAATTGCCCGTATATGTGTAAAACATTTTATCAAATTTTCTTGAAAATCTGAGACCGGTAACATACTGCATTTGAACATTGATTAGTCATGGTCAGATTTTTATTTTTTTTCACACCATTTGTAGATATGGTATAACATTTTCAATCGAGAAATTGCTCACAAGTAATATTTATAAACATGAATATATGTATGTTAAAACCATGATGTGTATAGTATGAGCTCATATAATCAGCAGCTGTATCAGTTATGGTACCCTGGGGGACACCAAATAACACAATTTATTTTGAGGGTTCATTAACAATTCAATAACAATATATTTCATTATATAACAAGAGTTTTGTATTTAATGTAATCTTAAGTAGAAGTAAAACAAAGATCAGGAATTGATACAATTAACTTACTCCACCCATAAAAGACACCAAAGGGAAAGAAATACAAACATTAAGCGACCAGACCATAATGGAAACCTAAACAAAGGAAGGCCATAAGGACAGTTACTTTCCCACAAAATGGCCATATGGCCATCCAAAACCAAAAGACACAAGTGATACACACAGTAAGTAACAAACAACAACATAAATAAATCGCCACAGAAGAGCCGCCTTGGAACGGTCAGTGGAAGATTTCCACTGGGGGGCTTAAATCGATTTTACGTGGCCACAATCCTCGCCCTTACTCCCGTCGCGATTTAGACAAATAATTTGTTCAGTCCGCATGAAGGCCTCCTAACTCATCAGTGCAACATCTCCGTGAACACAAAAATCAAAGAACCACAGAGGTGAGACAACGGTGAGGACTCGACAGCAAGAAACCACTGAAATGCTGGAGCAAAAGAAAACCAACAGTTAGACTCCGATGAGCCCGACCAGAGACAGAGCATCAGGCACCAACCGACATTATCTCTCTAATTTTCAATAAGCCTTTACGTTGGAGCCGTCAAAGAATCTGAGGCCTGACCCACCGGCGTGCAATTAAAGAGGGAAGCAAAGTTGCCAACCGTGATTGGGTTAACTACCATGCATGCAGTCTGTCGTATAATATCCATGTTGTACCCAATCTTTTTATATCGAAGAATGATTTTACGAAATTGGGCGCTGAAGTCATTGCGGTTATATATTTTTCTGAATTTATATGCCAAGTCACCATAAAATTCGGGTTCCGATAGACCTTGTTGCAGAAGAGATTTAAGTCCAATATTGAATTTTGAAATTAAATCAGAATGGCGTCTATAAAATTTTGAAAAGGCTTTGCGTAGTTTAAAGCTTGCTGACGCTTATTATGACCAAGACTGTTGAATTGGCAAGTAAAATGGATGGTTCTGTAAACCAGACAATTTTCTTGTTTCTGTAATAAGTATGTATTGTGCAGTATTATAAGTATGATGCAGTCAACTTAAAATGTTTGAAAAGTCTGTCATACCGGAATGGCACAGATTGCTTGAATAGCCAAGATTTATAATGTTTTTATTATGGTGTGCAAGGTAGTTCATAATACCACAGGCTTTTGGCCCACTGTATACACAGATTGCCGTAGAAAAAATGGAAAAACTGTTGTTTTGGCTCTTTTGCCACTCTGACAATATCCCCTCAAAATCTGAACTAAGCTACAGTCTACTTAAAACGTAACAAATGTCGCCTGCTGTGCAAATCCGTGTAAGAAAGTTATATTCTTAAATATGATCTGGAAAACAACCAGTTATTTTTGAGTAACATGATTTAATACAATAGAGAAGACTATTCATACTTTCAAACGATTTCAGAGGAAGAAAAGAGCCAACACTATATTTGGTATCAGTGCTATAGAAAAATATAAAACCAACTGCAAAGTTTGGCTCCGCAAATATGCTAGTATTACAGCTAACAGCTGATTCACGCCATTTGTAAAACTGACAAATACAGAGCTAGAAAGCTTAACATTGATGACAGGTATTGCATATATATGACTAAATATGCGAATGATATAACTACATCAAAATATAATATCAGCTATACGAGTAAAATAAATTTGTTACAGCAACTTGCCTTCCACCTATTTCATTTAGGGAAGTGTATGCCAAATGAAAATTCTATAACTACATGTAGTTCCAGTGTGACTAGCTCTGCATTTATTTTGAAGACTAAAACATTGTACCTTACACTTTTGCAGATGTTATAATGAACCTAGAAACAAATGCAGAAAATTCTTTCCATGATCTCATAAAACTTTTGGTGGGGGAGCGGAGTGTGAGCCTCTTTGACCAAGTGATGTAAGAAAACATCAACAATACAAGGACCAATCAATCATAAGAACAAATCAGCAAATCAGTCTGTCCCTGCAAGTTTGCAAATTATTGACTGCTGTTTTATTTTAAAGAAGAAAATGACAACAACAAAAATAATTAAGGAAACAATAGGATTATGAAAGTAATTAATTAAGCAAATCCATAACGTCATTGAGTATTACTGACATCAAGTGGCTTTGTAATGGTGGGTTTGAAATGTACACGAAGGTCAAATAAAATAGGGTAAAAAGATCCACCATGTCTTATTCCTATTGTGTCATAATGTTTTTTTTTTAGCAATATTGTCAACACTAACATTCATCATGGACAGTGCATGAATGCATTTTATTTTTCTCTTTAAAATTTTTGGATAAAACTTGACTTGTTGATAATGTATTTTCTCATTTACATTTTATTTATTTTATTTGGGGGGGGGGGGGGGGGGGGGGGCGGGGGGGGGGGGGGGGGGCGGGGGGTAGTTTTT
This sequence comes from Lucinisca nassula, assembly GCA_963580285.1. NCBI lineage: Eukaryota > Metazoa > Mollusca > Bivalvia > Lucinida > Lucinidae > Lucinisca > Lucinisca nassula. Next base: position 105,986,175 of record OY757018.1, on the reverse strand, counting down.
GTTATATAAATGCCTATGCTAAGCTTTGTATGATAAGGTTGCCCTAAATGCACATAAAACACAATACAAATACACTTTAAGGAAATCTTGTCCCCTGGTACTGAAACTGATTTTGGCAAAAAAAAAATTGACCTGAACCCATATCTAGCTTTCAAAAACATTGTTACCGGTTTCGGATTTTATTGAAATTTGTTTGCTATATAGAGCACATATGTGGCCTATTTTATATGCAATATCTTGGGGTGACAAGATCAGTAACACATCTAATACTTATGATGAACATCTTAATCTTTGCAAATTTTCATGAAAAATAGAAGAAATGTTGTAAATAAATTTATCAGGAAGATTAAAAGACATAGACACATTTACATTTTTTGCATTAGATTAATCCTTATGAAGTTCTGTTGCCAATGAAAGCAACAAAATTTGAAAATAATCATACCTATTGATTTAAGACTGAAAAGTTCAAAGGTGTGTATGACCTCTACAGGGGAGTACCTCAGGGACCTCTCCTGAGACCTATAGTAATTTATCTAATGAAACAAAGTTATATATATAGTTGATAGACCTCAAGTAAACAACAACTGAAGTTTCAAGAAAATCTGTGCGTTTTGTGGATATCCATAAATCGAATAATGGATATCCATAAATCGATTTATTGATATCATTAATTTAGATCTTAATATGGATATCCATAAATCGAATTATGCTTCCTTTACAAAACAAAAACAAAATCGACTATTTGCGTCAGATTTCCGATTTAGGTGTGTAATAAAAGCCGGGATGGAGGTGGAGGTAATGTCGGGTAGGCCTAGGGGTGGCCTTTGGTGTGGGAGAGGTATGTTTTGTTTGATTTGGGGTTTAACACCCCCTTCAATATTATATAGGTCATATTGGTGACGTTGCTTCCAATTATGTTGGTCATTAAGCCTTCATTGAGATTAAATGACATCTCAATCCCGCCGGTTTCGGTAGCTCAGTCGGATGCGCGTCTGACTGGTGATCAGGATGAAGCGGGTTCGATACCTGCCGGGGTCGGCAACATTCTTTCCTGGAGATTGATCATGAAATCTTTTCTACAGTCATTCTCCTCCTTCCGCTGGTTCAAGAAGGGCAATTGTCAGTTTCTGGCGAAAGAATGTGCACTTTACTGGTTAGCTCCTTACGTTTAAGCCTGCCAAGGAAAAGTGTGGATAGGTAAACTGACCGGCACAAAAATGACCTAAATTAGTGTTGACTGTGCCGTTAAACTCAAATACAAACAAACAAACACCTCAATCCCTGTCGCCCATTGACTCACACGACTTTGTTTGGACAGACTTTGACCTTCCAAACGGTTTACCAGTACTCTCAACTCATGCAGCCAAACCTATTTCTCCAGGCCCAAATGGGCGGGGACCAGGAGATATATCTGAATCTGCCTGGTACTCCATACATCTCAAGTAGAGTATTTCTTTGTTTGATTTGAGGTTTAACGTCCCCATCAACACTGTAAAGGTAATCCTGGAGACGTTGCTTCCAATTTTGTGGGACTTTTACCCGACCTTGAGATGAAATGGCATCTCAAGCCCTGCCGCCAAATGAACCAATAGAGTTTATTAACATGGACAGGCCGACTCGTACCGCTTTGCCTGGGCAGGCTTAGATCCTCTAAGCGGTATAGCAGTACTCGTGTGCGGGTTGGTTTCAGCTCTGCGTGGAAGCATCATGCAGCCCATCTATTTCTTCAAGCCCCGATGGGGGGAGGCCGTCAAGTAGAGTATTATATGGATATATGTTAATACTATATATAACGACCATGCGCATTTGTCTCCAGAAAGCATGCACGGATTGCCTGTTTGGATCATTATAATCTTACGTCCGATTAGGTGTGCAGTCCTCATAGACGTAATTCCAGAGGTAGCGGATGCGTTGGCCGGAATTTCCAGATCTTACGGCTGGTTCCGATATTTAACTGCACACATGGCGGGCGTTCAGCGTATTCCGTCCGTTGCTGTGGAACCCTTACGGGCTGAAAAGGCAGATAGGTCCCTTTGACCGGCCATCATCTTCATGCGATGGTGAAGACCTTGAAGATTTTGAAGATTTTTACAATAAACAATCACCTGTTTTAGGGAGAAATCATTAAAACAAAAGCTTTTGCGGTGATTTATGGATATCCATAATTCGAATTATGGATATCCAAAAATCGATCTGAATTATGGGTATCCATAAATCGAATAAGGGATATCCATAATTCGAATTATGGATATCCATAAATCAGAGGAATTATGGATATCCATAAATCGAATTAAGGATATCCATAATTCGAATTATGGATATCCATAAATCGAATTACGGATATCCATAAATCGATCTGAATTATATGATATCCATTTATCGAAATATGGATATCAACAACTGAAGACAAAATTCAGATTTTTTTTGTAAACAAATTAATCAGTTCATGGTCAGTCTGTAAAGTTTCAGGACCATTACGATAACACACCCGTCCGACATAGTGCATTTTTCAAACCTCCAAAACGGCCATTCTTCTGATGAATATCCTTGATATTTTTATTATAAAAACTGCAAACATAAGTTGTGGGTGTTCGTTAGAACCGCGTCTTTGAGACGGTTCTAACGAGTACCCACAACCTACATGTATGTATTGGAGCAAAAATAAGAGAAATAATGTATACCCCCGTCAACCCCCGTTTTCTCTATATAAAGTAGGGTAAAGGGGGTCTTCATTTCTCGGACTTGTTCGCGTGATGCAAAAGCTGTAACCGTTTTTGAGATATCACGCTGTTCCGGCGGCGTGCTCATGCTGTGCAGCAGCGGTGCCGGTAACATAGATACCAACCTTCAATTTGATAAACACACGCACTGCAGCGGAGCGTCTTCCAATCAACGCCTGATGGACGCTGGCTTGACGCTGTGTCGCCAGCGTGCGCCTCCCGTGCCGCATAACGTTGCATCAAAAGATACTCGCCAGGGCGCGCGGGCAGTGGACCAGCGTCCAATATGCGTCGAACAGACGTTGGCTCGGTACATACATGTTTCGGAGATGTCCGTCTGGTTGTAATAACATGACCGGATCTGATTGTTGACGCTTTATTTCAACACAAAGCAAATCTCTCTCTCTCTCTCTCTCTCTCTCTCTCTCTCTCTCTCTCTCTCTCTCTCTCTCTCTCTCTCTCTCTCTCTCTCTCTCTCTCTCTCAACAATAGCGCACTTGCGGAATAGCTAGTGTCACCTAGCAGACAGCCCGCAACAACAGTCTTTTTTGGCAGTTGCGATGAATTCGACGTCGAACCAGCGTCGATATAACGTTGGGTCGACGTCGATTCAGCGCCGGTCGTTATTAACTTTATTTTTAATATTCCTGCTACTTGTAAATGTTTTGTGGGGATAAGGTTACGGCCTCTAGCTTCTGGCAAAATCTTGAAATTCCAATAAAAGTGAAATTAACAGGTAGAAGTAAGTTGTTTTATTGGCTTCCAATTTCGATTGGAAGCCATTTAGATTGGATTGGTGATACCGCAGTTTATTTCTAACCGTCTTATGACGTAACTAGGAAAGCCCTTCAGATAAGACTGCTCTCCACATATTTACGCAGTGAAAACTCGTTCAGAATAAACAGGAATATGCAGCGCCCGTCGATGTCTATTTATAAAGCGTTTCCAGATATCTATTTATAAAGCGTTTCCAAGAAGTCAAACCAAGAAAAAAAAAAATACAGTAGAAACAGATCCTACTTTCACTTTCGTCCTTTTGATGTAACCTCATAATTAACCCATACGTGCCAAAAATATTCCACCTTTATAAGTCTGGAGTGGTCAATTTCTAAGCAAAGGGATGTCATTTTTTGTGGCAAGTTTTACAAAAATGCATGTACGTTGAGCAAACAGTTTAGATCTTGATCAGATGCGGCGTCTGATCTGGGTCTGCACTATTTACCAATGTCTCAAAAAGGGCCGCTAGGCATATATGGGTTAATTCCAAAATTTAATTGAAGGGCAATGTAAAAAGCAGGACTACCCATGGTGAAATTATCTTAATTGCCGTATTCGACGTAATAAGCGTTTGTTGTGACTAGAAACTAACCCTATGGTCTTCTGCACTTGGATCATTTTAAACATCTATGTGCTAAAATCTCATGAACTAGCATTTTCAGTTCATTACGAAAATACGCATATTCAAATATATACAGAATTTTGCCACACAAATGAAAATTGTCCGATAAAACATTTCAATTTTTTTTTCATATTTCTGCTCTAAACATAGATTGTGGGTAATGGTTCGACGACGCGGTTCTAACGATTACCCACTGTCTAGGGGTCAAAATTAGGCCGGCGTGTTTTCGTGCCATGACGAGAAAAAATATTTGTATTTTCTGGTCCAAATATAGATTTCGGTGCTCGGTGTTCTGAACTCCCTAAAAAGGAAAATAATGTACCTCTGTACATCTAACTTTCTCTATATAAAGTTGGGTTTATAGGGTTGTTCAGTACATATGGGATAGCCTCAATGTGCTTCTAGTGCCCGGTTACCTTAAACACAAGATCATAGTTGTTCAGTACGCGGACTTGTTGATGTAATACTTTTCTTTTCTTAAGGATTTGTAAAAAAAAAAAGAAAAAAAAAGAAAAAAAACAACAACAAATGCCTGTAGATTACAAAAGTTAATTCTGTCACTTGATTCACACATCTCTCGGGGTCTCAAACTTTTCATGGTCACTCAGAATTTCCAGGACGAGTTTACGAGTTGAGATCAGTAAAAATAGTTTTGTAGAGTCCAGGCAGATAGTGTAAAGCCTAGGTCACATAGCCCGACCGATGTCCGGCATCGGTGGAGCTCGCTAGATTTTTGGGGTGTCGCCGAGTCCCCCTCATCGGAGGCATAGCTCGGTGACGTGAACGGGCTCCGTCCTGAAATCTACAGGCGACCGACCAAACACCGGTCGATGACCGTACGGAGTCTGTCTTAACAGGGGAGATTTGTTCGGCCTATGTGGTAGCAACTACCGGCCGGTGGTCGATCGGACATCGTGGGGTATACGGTCGGCAGCCGAGCAGGTTACAGGACACCGTGCGATCACCGGACAAGTTGTAAACGGTCTTTGAACACTGCCCGGCCGATGTTCGACCGTTGTAACTCGGACTTGGCGGGGGGCGATGGTCAGCTATTACGTCACTGTATATATGTCCAACCTGCCTGGCATGGTCAGTTCATCACTATGGCTGCACCGAGAATACTTCGATTGGCGTTGTTAGAACACGAGCTAGGTCAGGCGAGGTTCCAGTACAACTTGGTCCTGGCGGCAATACTCGAAGAAGCCGAGAGTGAGCGACAGAGGGCCGGCAGAAGAGAAAAACGTTGGTGGATGCGAGAGTGGATCCTACGCAGACCCCTTTTCAGCCAATATGAGACGCACATGAAGGGACTCGAGGCCGAGCACGCTGCTGACTTCAAGGCCTACCTCCGCATGGAGCCACAGATGTTCCAAAGAGTTGTTCCACCGAGTTGGCCCCCGCACTGCCAAGACCACAAGGTAACTTTACACTTTGTGAACTTAGTGTGAAATTGTACTGAATGTACTGAATTTCATTTCTTATTTTGCAAACACATACCTTCCAAACATATTTATAATTACTTGATTTTAATCATATTTCACCCTCTTCTGTTGCAGACATCGAACCCCCTGGGACCCTGAGCTGAAGCTGGCGATCACCTTGAGGTTCTTGGCGACCGGAAGCAGCTACCGCGATCTGGCGTTCGCGTTTCGTGTCCAACACAACACAATCTCTCCGTCCCTTACATCGGTCACCCACCGGTACTATATTTTCCAAAGCTCGGTCCCACATCGGTCGGACCTCGGCCGAAACTCGGTCGGTGTCCGTTCACAAAAGCTTGTCCCCTGGTGGCCTCAGATGCACTGGACACCGGCCGGTACTCAGACGTACACTGGCCGATGCGTATTCCGATGTGGTAAGGATGGGGCTGCGATGAAGGAGCTCGGTGAGAGCCCGTCGAATTTTAACTCCGAAGTTAAATTTCGCCGAGCTGCCCACCGATACGGTTTTAAGCCCCAAACGCCGACCGCTGACCACGGGATTCCGGCCGGTGTTTGGCGAAAGTCGCATCGCTCGCTCATCGAAACCTCATCGGCCGAGCTATGTGACCTAGGCATAACTAGCTGATAACTTATTGTGTAAAACATTTTGTCCGAGTTGTATGTCACGAAGTTAATCATTCAAATGTGCTTGTTGTAGGGTGGTCTCTATGAAAGTGACATGCATTTTTTTTCTTCATTTATTTAGGAACATTATTAACCGTTCCTTTATAAGCGGTGGGTGAAGAGAAAGACAGTTTTAAACCATTGCAGAACTTGTCTCGATCGTGCCTCGAACTCTGGCAGAAAGAGACCTTATATCCTACCAACATGGTCAATTTTACAAAACATGCCATTGTTCATCCCTGAAATCAAATTGCGTGTCAAACGAGCAATTTCAAAGCTTAACATGTGCATGGTTCTGTCTTTTCTGGCAAATTTTCCACCAGCATAAAACTTGTGCGAGCGAGCAGCTCGCCACATTCAGCCTTCGCTGTTCATAAGGCCGATTTTGTTTAACCATTACAGTTAGATGCGCACGGACGTTGCGGTTTCGCGCCTCGCCGGGTCCGTGAATATGTTTCTACATACATAGTACTCCTTTCAATGGTTTACACTGAAACAGTTTCCGTAAAAGCCTTACGAGGAAAAATCGTCCTTATTTAGAGCGACCACGTCGATGCAACGTCAAGGCGTGGCATCGGCTTCATGGGCATGACATGGGTCTTTTTCACAAAGGCGACCGGCACTGACCCAGGCGAGCCTGCGAGTACGCACAGCCTTACCAGAGCCTTTGCTGCTCTCGGATATGTAGAAGAGAAGATGCGTTTTAGTTGGCTACGCACAAAATGTATGCATTTGACAAAATGTATGATTATAAGGGAGGTAATACAGAGGATATGATTAACTTTTTAAGCCCCAAAACCTGGGAAATCGAGTGAAAAAGAATATGAAAAATATTGTTTTTTTACCAGTTGATAACTTTACTTGAAAATAAATTTGTAAAAAAGCACAAATGATTATTGCTTGCAGGTAAACTTCAACCAAATGCGGACGCCGACGCTTACGCCGACGACGGACGCCGGGGTCTTACTTTCGAAAGGCGAACAAAAATTGCGGGGAACTCAACTTTACAAACTGTGGAAGCCTTCCTTTTAAAAGGAAACTTTATTTAAAGACTGTCTTTAAATTAAAGACTGTCTGTAAATTTAAAGACTTTTTAGTCTGTAGATTTAAAGACTAACACTGAGTTACACAACGGCAAATCATGAAAATGATGTAACTCGAAAAAATCGCATTCTCATACGCAGCCTCAGTATTCATCTCAGTAATAAAACGTGCGTTGCTAAAGCCTGCATGTATTTTATTGTCTTCTAATATCGTTTTAATGATAGAAATAATTAAGAAATAAAACAACACAGTTCCTTCCCTTAGACCACAAATGCCGTGGAACTCCGCAGTAAGGGAGGAAATATCTGTCAAAGGTCGAACTTAAGATGAGTTTCGTACTGACGTCATTTCGTTCTCGGACATTTTACTGTTGTAGTCCGTCTGAAACTTTCATCCATTTTAGTTGTCAGAAAATCTGTCAGTTGAAGCGAAAGGTCCGTATATTGACAGAATGATAAAATCGTTATACACATTCATTCCTGAGCTCATTTTACATATGATTCTTATTACAAAACTGTTTTTTCTGAGAACTCTTCAATTATGGCGGAAGAAATTTAATTAAATAGAGACAACTATATAATTTGCGGTTACACATAATTAAATTTTCCATAGACAACTACCAAATTACTATAAACAGCAAAGTGCGATTTTTCCGTTTTACACCATTTTCATGATTTTATTTGTGTCAGTCTTTAAATAAACAGACTAAAAAGTCTTTAAATTTACAGACAGTCTTTAATTTTAAAGACAGTCTTTAAATAAAACGACTTTCTTCTACCTGACTAACACCCACCAGACGGTCGCACGGCGAAGGTCCAGCGTCGCGCCAGTGTCGGTGTAAGCTACACTAACGCTGACACGACGTTGTTCAGACGTCAGGTACTCGAAGTTACTTTTTAATGGAATGTTTTGTCCGTGACATTTTGATTGCTGAATTCATATTTTATCATATTCTTCCTCCTGTTACCTGTCGCTCTTGCATTTCGTTTAGGCAAGAGCGACAAGAGAACAGAGGTAAAGATGGAATGAACTTTACCAAATATTTGTTTTCTCTTATTAAACTTTTTTTCTTTCTTTACCCTGCTTGAACATATAGAATTTCAAAAATAATGCAACTCACATTTACCTGACAGTCGCACGGCGAATGTTTAGCGTTGTGTCAGTGTCGGTGTAATTTTACACTGACGCCGACACGACGATGTTTGAACTCTAGGTACTCGAGTATAGCCTTTACTTTATCAGCTTATATAATGCTGATTGCTAAACCTTTATGAAGTCGCCATTTCCCTCTTCTTACCTGTCGCTCTTGCATTTCGTTTCGGTAGTAAGAGCGGCGAGAGAGCAGAGGAAATGAGGGAATGAACTTTTCAGAGAACCCCGTTTCCCGACAATTTGTCGCTGTAGCGAATTTGTCACAGCAAATAATCTAAATAAGGAAAAGTTTAATAGATAATAAAGGACCGTTTCTCTTAAATACTCCAAGAAACGGATGTTGTGGACGCTTGTTAGAGCCGCCTCGCTGAGGCGATTCTTACGGGTACCCGCAGATAAATTTCAATATCGTGATTGTCCCAATTTGAGCAAAGTGACAAGTCTGGTCGTTATGTTGCATGTCGGTATAAAGAGAGAGCGGACCCATTAACACGTCAAATTAGTTGATAATGTTTGCCCCCGCCATTAGGGGCTTGAAGAAATATATGGGCTGCATGATGCCTCCACGCAGAGCTGAATCCGGCCCGCACACTAGTATTGGTAAACCACTTAGAGGATCTAAGCCTGTCCAGGAATCGCGGTGCGAGGCGGACCGTCCATGCTAATAAACCCTATTGGTTTCATTGGGCGACAGGGCTTGAGATGTCATTTTATATCAATGTCGGGTAAAAGTCCCACAAAATTGGAGGCAACGTCTCCAAAATGACCTTTACAGTGTTGACGGGGACGTTAAACCTCAAATCAAACAAACAAATCATCGTGCTGACGGTGAATCAACATATTGGTGCTGATTCGGCGTTGATTTGGTTTTTCGATACACACCTGCTTAATTTTTCCATCATTATCTATCTATGAGGTATTAATCCGAGGAAAATTAGTGAGTCACTATCCTCCTATTTTTTCTCTTCAATGCGCTTCATCTACAGTTTTGGTAAAATCGCACGACCCCGCTTTTCCATCTATGTACATGTCGAGCATGAAAAGTCCGTGCGGAAATGTTAATACACTTCAGGCAGTATGACCTGGGGCCAGTTTCAGCAACAAACATCGCACGATTAATCTTAAATTGTTCGTACGCACTTTTTAAAGAAATGCGTACGTCAGTTTCATCAAAACATCGCAAAGTGTTCGTACGAGCTTTGTTACTTTTTTGTTTGTTTGATTTGAGGTTTAACGTCCCCGTCAACACTGTAAAGGTCATTTTGGAGACGTTGCTTCCAATTTTGTCCGACATTGAGATTTTATGACATCTCAAACCCTGTCGCCCAATGAAACTAATATGGTTTATTAGCATGGACCTCGCACCGCGGTTCCTGGACAGGCTTAGATCCTCTAAGCGGTTTACTAGTACTAGTGTGCGGGCCGGATTCAGCTCTGCGTGGAAGCATCATGCAGCCCATATATTTCTGCTAGCCCTAATGGGCGGGGGCCCATTTGCGTTTCACTGAAATAAGTCGTAATTTTGAATATGCGCTTAAACAGGGCCACTAAGTGAGGCAGCATTATAAAAGTGACATTGAGCTCCCTGTCGCAACCAGACACCGTCGTGATATGACTGAAAAACTGTTGAAAGCGACGTTAAACCCGAATTCACACACACACACACACACACACACACACACACACACACACACACACACACACACACACACACACACACACACACACACACAGGGCCACTAATTGTCACATGCGTGATCACGTGCCGTCTTGAAATAGCCGTGTAAGGTAGATTACACGCTTTAAAATTATTCTTCCAGTGGACCTAGATGAATATTCAGTACAAACAACGTTGAGTCAACGTTGATTCTATGCTATTTCAAACTTGCGTTGCCATTTCATTATCGTAAGGTACAGACGTTAATTATCTGTACACCCTTCCCTCTTTACCACTGGCGAGTTGGTCTGTTTGGGGACGTCGTGACGTCAGATTAGCGTTGATTTAACGATATAATGAACCTTTCGCAAGCACGTTTGTCTGTTAATGCGGGCGGGCCTCTTCCATGAGTGCACGTATATTGTTGAGTTTATAATATTAGTTGAGAAAAAGGGATGACATGTGAGACTTCGTAAAACATATTATTACTTTAATAAGTCCAGTAATGCACAGTTCAGTTTATCGTATGAACTTAAAACACAGTTTACACATGATTTTAACACATAAAGTTAATACATGACGTTGTTTAATAAGGACGCCGCATATAACGTTACGTGACGTAGCCTCTGTAAGTGTTCGTATATAACGTATGTCAGTTTCAGCTCCGATTTGGTGTTGTCAATGGTCTTATCAAATATTTATTCATTGATTGTCGTCTGTGGGATTTTGCTTTCAATGAAAAATAAATTCATTTCATTTGCAACATAGATCCTACAACATGACTGATTTTAAATACAAAGAACCTGTCTTGAAACAAGTTCTATAGCTACATATATGTATACACAATTATACAATCGCCTACAAAATTATATACACTTACATAGACGGAATGAAAGTACGCAAGACTATGACCCCCCACTCCCGACCCACACACGTGCCATCGGCATGATGCCATGAAGGTTTTCGAACATACCAGCGTACACACATGTACGTACGACCTCCCGTATGGGGTGTACGTACGTGATCCTGTAACCTCAGGTTAAGGCATTGTACCAGGAAGAAACTTAACTTTTAAGAGCTCATATTTTCCAGACCATGGGCCAGTTTCATCAACAAACATCGTACGATTAATCTTAAATTGTTCTTACGCACTTTTTAAAGAACTGCGTACGTCAGTTTCATCAAAACATCGCAAAGTGTTCGTAGGAGCTAAATTTGCGTTTCACTAAAATATGTCGCAATTTTAAATATGCGCTTAAACAGGGCCACTAATTGTCACATGCGTGATCACGTGCCGTCTTGAAATAGCCGTGTAAAGTAGATAACACGTTTTAAGATTATTGGTCTGGTGGACCTAGATGTATATTCAGTACAAGCAACGTTTAATCAACGTGATTCAACGTTGATTCTACGTTGTTTCAAACTTGTGTTTCCATTTCGTTGTCGTAAGATACAGATATTAATTATCTGGACCCATTTACCCACTGTAACACTGGTGAGTTGGTCTGTTTTGTGGACGTCGTGACGTCAGACAAGTGTTTATTTAACGTTGTCATAATGAACCTTTTACGAGCGCGATTTTCAGTAAATGCGGGGCGGGGGGGGGGGGGGGGGGGGAGGGGGGGTGGGTGGAGACGGGGATGGACGGTTCTTCAGCATGAGTGCACGTGTATTGTTGAGTTGTTTATAATATTAGCTAACATGAGACTTCGCAGAGCATTTTATTACTTTTTTCACGCTCATTTCAATAAATGCAAAAATGCAAGAGCATGAATACAAGATTCACTTTATCGTATGAACTTAAAACATAATTTATGCACGATTTTAAAGGTGCATTATTGAGCTATCTGGAAAAAATGCTTCCAAAAATAAAATACATATAGCCGGTATTTTTCTTTAAAACAACACAATGCATTTTATGCAAAAATGCGAACAATTATGATGACGAGTTTGAGAGGGATTCCCTAACTAGGTTTCGAACACTAGTTAGATCTATTTTTAGTTCGTGACAAAAATAGAATCCCCATATATGGTGTTATGCAACATTCATTTTTGGCCTTTTTTACTTAGGCCATGCCTGAATCGGAAAAAAATATGACGCTGAATACCATGCCATAAGTAACGACACTCAGAGACGATACTGTCTCCATGTATGTGTAAAGTGACGGATTTATTTTTAGAACAGAAATTCCGAACACATGTTCAGAGCGAAGGGTAAACACGAATGAAAACGACCATTTTCACAAAGCTCTGAAGCTGTATTTGGCTCCAAAAGTGTACACATGACAAAAGAGTATGCATTGAAGATAAAAACCAGAAAAAAAAAAATTGGGACCCGGTAGCTCAATAATGGACCTTTAACACAAAACGTCAATGCATGACGTTGTTTAATAATAAGGATGCCGCATATAACGTTACCTGACGTAGCCCCTGTAAGTGTTCGTATTTTACGCATATCAGTTTTCAGTTCCGGTTTGTTGTTGGCAATGGTGAAAGGTCTATAACAAATATTTTTTATTGATGGTTCGTCTGTCAGGCCGTCCAGCCTTTCTTTCGGCCCCCGCCCATCGGGGCTTGAAGAAATAGATGGGCTGCATGATGCTTTCACGCAGAGCTGAAACCGACCGCACACGAGCCTGCCCAGGCAAAGCGGTGCGAGTCGGTCCGTCCGTGCTTATAAATATGTTCTATAAAAGGAAATCCTTTGAAAGCAAGGACTACACCACTGAACTTGAAAATATGAAGTGTACACGTTTTCTGGGCTAGACTAGCTCGTTTCGGCCAATTAGGAATAATCAGTGACCCTTAAATATTTTCAGAATTCCACAATGTAATCAATGATCCCAAAGGACAAGAAAATATAAACTACACTATGATGTAGGGTAAGGAGACTTTTTACGGCCGCCACGAATTCCCAGATACCAGCTGTAGTGACGTTTAATAAGCCCTATTGGTTTCATTGGGCGACAGGGCTTGAGGTGTCATTTCATCTCAGTGTCGGGTAAAAGTCCCACAAAATTGGAAGCAACGTCTCCAAAATGACCTATACAGTGTTGAAGGGGACGTTAAACCTCAAATCAACCAACCAACCGTCCAGCCTTTCAATGAAAACTAAATTTAGTTCATTTGCAACATAGATACTACAACATGACTGATTTTAAATTCTATAGCTACATGTATACACAATTATACAATTGCCTGCACATAGACGAAATGACAGTACGCCCATGTACGTACGTCCTTCCGCACGGAGTGTACATACGTGATCCTGTAACCTTCATTTAAGGCATTGTACCAGGAAGAACCTAAAATTTTAAGAGCTCATATTTTCCAGACTATATGATGGAATGGTAATGGCTTGTATAGGTCAAAAGGATTATTCAGCAATACACTGGCCCTTACCTATGACCTCTAGGTCAAGTTATGGACTTAAAACTTTTACTGTTGAAATTATTTTTAAAATAATATAATGGATTTGGTGCATATCTGGTACGATGATAGATATACACGTTTTATTCAGCATACCCGCGCCAGTGTCCATGGCCTCAAGGTCATGGTCACAGACTCATAATTTTCAGCATAATCGCGCCAATGCCCATGACCTCAAGGTCAAGGTCACAGACTCAGAATTTTAGTGTCAACGTTTTTTAATAAGAACTCACATTTTCCAACCACTTTAATGGATTTAGTTCGTTATTGATATGGCGAAAGATACAGGTCGTTTCTGCGACTACCCCGTTTAGTTATCGCCCGAATCTGATTAATGATCGGCTCGAAATAAACGAAATAATCTTGAAAGGGCAGGAAAACCAAAACTCAAGGTCAATGTCACATTTGGTAATTTAACAAAATGAAATGTTGCGTACCATCCTTTTAACAATTTAACCTATGCCGCACGTCATCTTCTTCAGCTCTGGCTGTGATAAGACGAAAATTTCAATGTGCGACGTCTAAATATTCATCTCAGAGATACGACAAAATGTGCGAACATCGCAGATTGTGAGCATTTGATGAAACAGGATTTTTGTCGTAAGAACTTCGTACGATCTTTTTAAGACGAAAATACGTCGCAAATGCTTTGATGAAACTGGCCCATATGATGGAGATCTGATGATAGCTATAGGTCAGAAGGTTTATTCAGCAATACACTGGCTCTTACCAATGACCTCCAGGTCAAGGCATAGACTTAGAAAACTTTTTAAATGTTGAAGTTATTTAAGAGCTCATATTTTTAAACAAGAATTCCGCCGAAGGCTATGTCGCGCCTGTGGGGGCGCAAAGTCACTGGACCATGACATCTAGGCCAAGATCAAACATAGATGCTTGCATAAAAGGCTTGTACTAAGTATCATCAATGAAGTTCAAATAATTCTTGAGAATGAACTTAACTATTAGGGTGAACGCTAGGGTGGTGGCAATATTTTACAAAGTCAGTGAACCATTAAATGTAGGTCAAGGTCCAATATGGATGCTTGCATGTAAGTTGCCATCCTGAGATATAAGTTTGTACCAAGTATCATTAATGAAGCTCTTATGGTTCTTGAGAAATTCACTTGACCAGTATGGCGAACGCTAGGGTGGTCGCAATATTTTACAAAGTCAGTGAACCATGAAATTTAGGTCAAGGTCAAATATGGATGCTTGCATTGAAGTTGCCATCCACAGATTAAAGTTTGTACCAAATATCATTAAAGAAGCTCTTATAGTTCTTGAGAAATAAACTTGACCATTAGGGTGAACGCTAGGGTGGTCGCAATATTTTACAAAGTCAGTGAACCATAAAATTTAGGTCAAGGTGAAATATGGATGCTTGCATGTAAGTTGCCATCCCCAGACACAAGTTTGTATGAAATATCTTTAATGAAGCTCTAATAGTTCTTGAGAAATAAACTTGACCATTAGGGTAAACGCTAGGGTGATCGTAATATTTTACAAAGTCAGTGAACCATGAAATGTAGGTCAAGGTGAAATATGGATGCTCGCATGTAAGTTGTCATCCCCAGACACAAGTTTGTACCAAGTTTCATTAATGAAGCTCTTATAGTTCTTGAGAAATAAACTTGACCATTAGGGTGAACGCTAGGGTGGTCGCAAATGTTGACGCCTAGACGAACGGACGGACGAACGGACGAACGAACGGACGGAAAACCGGGCGCCTATATCGCGCCATGCTAATAGCAGGCGCGACAAAAATATAATGGATTTGGTTCATATTTGGTACGACGATCGATACTCATTTAAAGTTTTATTCAGCATACCCGAGCCCATGCCCATGACCTCAAGTCAAGGTCATGGACTCAGAATTTTCAACATACCCACGCCCATGCACATGACCTCAAGGTCAAGGTCACGGACTCAGAATAGTTTAATGTCAACGTTTTTAATAGGAGCTCACATTTCCCTATCCATATCATGGATTTAGAACGTATTTGGTATGATGAAAGATACGGGTCATTTCTCCGGCTACTCTGTTTAGTTTTCGCCCACATTTGATTAATGATCGGCTCGAAATAAAAAAGGCCGTAAAACCCAAACTCAAGGACAATGTCACAGATTTAGAAATTTGTTTTTTATGGATTTGGTTTATATTTGGTATGATGATACACACTTTTTTTCCAAGATTCAAACGACATTACCCCCACCTACGCCGATGTCCTCAGGGACAGTTTTCCTAGCGAGAAATGCTGTGTTTATTTTATTTATTTATTATTATTATTATTTTGTTGTTTTGTTTTGTTTCTTTGCAATATGCTTTATTTCCTTGGTGAGGATGGTCCCCATGCGGAGGCATCTGTGTCGATTCTAGCTGGTGTCGATTTTAGGTCCACTGAGTCTTCGTTTTAATCAAAAGTCTAATCGCAGATTGTGGGTAATCGTCGCGTCGGTTCTTTTGCTGTTTGTATGGAGGTTTTTTTGGCCCCCGTCAGCCGTTGGTACATGTATTTAGGTCATTTTGGAGACGCTGTTTCTGATTTTGTAAGGTTTTTACCCGACTTGAGATGAAATGGCATCTTAAGCCCAACCGACCAAAGAAACCACTAGGGTTTAAGGAGCGGTGCCACTCGCACCACTTTTCTTGGGCCAGTAAACCAGTAATCAAATCATCAGGAAAGTACGCCTGTATAATTTTGAATCCCACTTTTATATAGTATAACTTGGGTTTACATGGGTAAGGCTTATTTTTCTTATATAGATTGCGGGTACTCGTTAGAACCGCCTCGATCTATATTTTGAGCGGAAATAAGAAAAATATCACAACTTTTAGCTGAAAATTTTCATTTTTTTTTTCGGCGATAAAGGCTATAATGTATTTGTATAGTCATGCTTTCGTAATGTTGGTCAGTTTCAGCTCTGCGCGGAAGCACTATGCAGGCAAATCTATTTCTCCAAATCCCAAAAGCGAACGTCGGTTCTAGGTTATACCATGAAATGTAGATTGCGGGTACTCGTAAGCACAACCATAACGAGGCGCTTCTAACAAGTATCCTCAATCTCTATTAAAAAAACAAAAACAAACAAACACACACACACACACACACACACACACACACACACACACACACACACACACACACACACACACACACACACACACACAAAAACACACACACTAAGAAACCCCGACCCAAAAGCTAAAGATTATAACAAAGGGGTCAGTTTCGAGGGGTCTTCATTGCGTGGGCTTGTATAAGTAATGGGCGTGATCTGCGAAGGTAACCAAAATAACATGTTGCGTACCATCACTCGAGGTATAAGCGTAGGTTTCTTTAACCTATGTCGCGCGTCACCTTCTTCAGCTATGGCTGTGTTAAGACGAAAATTTCAATGTGCGATGTCTAAATATTCATCTCAGAAATACGACAAAACGTGCGAACATCGCAGATCTCGAGCATTTGATGAAACAGGAATTTTATCTTTCTAAGACGGAAATACGTCGCAAATGCTTTGATGAAACTGGCCCCTGATAATTTATTGAATGCGTTTACTAGCCTTCGTTAGATCACTAATTGGACGTTAATTTAGCCACTCCCATGGCATTTTGCTCAGCACTTTTGCTTTGCTTTCATTGAAGCTATAGTAAACTTTTAGATGATTCTGTAGACTTGGGAGGAAAATTTATAATTGTATTGCCAAAGAAAAAACAAGAGGGCCATGATGGCCCTGGATCGCTCACCTGATCCATAGAGTAATAAGTGGGCCCCGGGGAGGGCCATTACTGACACCATGGCTATAATGTGCATCATATTGAGGGAGGTCTAAAAAGGTGAAGGTTCAAACCAAATATCAACAAAGGCTATAATTTGAACAATCTTGGCAAAGGTCCAATAGATGAAGCTACACACCAAATATCAAAGACCTGGGCCTTGCGTTTTCAGAGAAGAAGATTTTTTTAAAGATATTCCCTACATAAGCCTATGTAAAACCAAATGGCCAAGGGGCGGGGATATTTTTGGCCTCTGGGCTATAATTTAAACAATCTTGATAGAGGTCCACTAGATGGAGCTTCACACCAAATATCCAAGACCTGGGCCTTGCTGTTTCAGAGAAGAAGATTTTTCAAAGATTTATCTCTGCATAAGTCTATGCAAAACCAAAACGCCCCGGGGCGGGGGCATTTGTGGCCCGAAGGCTATAATTGAACAATTTTGGTAGAGGTTCACTAGATGACGCTCCATACCAAAATATCAAAGACATGGGCCTTGCAGTTTCAGAGAAGATTTTTAAATATTTCCCTATATAAGTCTAAGTAAAACCAAAGGGTCTCGGGGTGGGGGCATTTTTTGGCCCCAGGGCTATAATTTGAACAATCTTGATAGAGGTCCACTAGATGAAATTTCACACCAAATATCAAAGACCTAGGCCTTGTGGTTTCACAGAAGAAAATTTTTTAAGATTTTCCCTATATAAGTCTATGTCAAACCAAAGGGCCCCGAGGCGGAGCCATTTTTGGTCGAAGGGCTATAATTTGAACAATCTTTGTAGAGGTCCACTAGATGAAGCTTCATACCAAATAGTAAAAACCTAGGCCTTGTGGTTTCAGAGAAGAAGATTTTTCAAGCTTTTCCCTATAGAAGTCTATGTAAAACCAAAGGGCCCCGGAGCGGGGGCATTTTTGGCCCATGGGCTATAATTTGAACAATCTTGGTAGGGGTCCACAAGATGAAGCTTCATACCAAATATCAAAGACCTGGCAGTTTCAGAGAAGATTTTTAAAAATTTTCCCTATATTAAGCCCATGTAAAACCAAAGGGCCAGTTGCGGGTGCATTTTTGGCCCCAGTACTATAATTTGAACAATCTTGGTAGGGGTTCACTAGATGAAGCTTCATACCAAATAGCAAAGACCTGGGCCTTGCGGTTTCAGAGAAGAAGATTTTTAAAGATTTTCCCAATATAAGCCCATGTAAAACCAAAGGGCCCCGGGGCGGTGGCATTTTTGACCCCAGTACTATAATTTGAACAATCTTGGTAGGGGTCCACTAGATGAAGCTACATACCAAATATCAAAGACCTGGGCCTTGTGGTTGCAGAGAAGAAGATTTTTAAAGATTTTCCCTATATAAGCCCATGTAAAACCAAAGGGCCCCGGGGCGGGGGCATTTTTGGCCTCAGCACTATAATTTGAACAATCTTGGTAGGAGTCCACTAGATGAAGCTTCATACCAAATATCAAAGACCTGGGCCTTGTGGTTTCAGAGAAGAAGATTTTTAAGTTTTCGGTGAAAAAAAATCTATTTTTGGCTCCTGTTACCCAGATGTGCAACGGACCGGAACCATTTGAACCACTTTGAAAGGGGACCACATAAGGATCATTCTTGTGAAGTTTGGTCAAAATCCGATCAGTGGTTATGGAGGAGATGTCATTTGAAGAAATTGTTTACGCACGCACACACACACGCACTGACGACGGACGACAGACGAAAAGTGATCACAAAAGTTCACCTTGTCACTACGTGACAGGTGAGCTAAAAAGATAGAAAATACATGTTCTCCCACGTAATGAACACTATGAGTGATTCACACACGTCGCCTGATCCTGTCCCAGCAGGCACACGTCGCGATGGCATCGTCAAATCAACGTCGGCAACGTTTGGCCCCCGCCCATCGGGGCTTGAAGAAATATATGGGCTGCATGATGCTTCCACGCAGAGCTGAAACCGACCTGCACACGAGTACTGGTAAACCGCGTAGCGGATCTAAGCCTGCCCAGGCAAAGCGGTGCGAGAGTCGGACCGTCCATGCTTATAAACCCTATTGGTTTCATTGGGCGGCAGGGCTTGAGATGTCATTTCATCTCAATGTCGGGTAAAAGTCCCACAAAATTGGAAGCAACATCTCCAAAATGACCTTTACAGTGTTGACGGGAACGTTAAACCTCAAATCAAACAAACAAAACGTCGGCAACGACGTGGATGTGG
The DNA here is from genome assembly GCA_963580285.1 of Lucinisca nassula. Taxonomy (NCBI): domain Eukaryota; kingdom Metazoa; phylum Mollusca; class Bivalvia; order Lucinida; family Lucinidae; genus Lucinisca; species Lucinisca nassula. The sequence goes on along the minus strand of OY757018.1, from coordinate 105,966,680 downwards.
CGTTGCCATACATTGTGTCGTTGCACCGACGTTGATGTGACGTCACAATTATGTCATGTGTCTGCTGGGTAACTTCCAAAGCCTAACGCACCTCCGCTACCGTGTATCAATGTGTATTCCTCTCAAATGTCATGCTATGTCCGAATAAAGTACGTCGTCGAGAGAATTTTGTTTCATAGATGCGGCTACCGAAATGCACACTCCTGGAAGCACCGTGCTTTACAAACCAAGAAATGGTAAAATACGCGTAAAAGCGACGCTACGTCAACGTGGCAGCACTTTTGCGCCCCCCCCCCCAAAAAAAAAATCCTCCCCCCCCCACACCATTATCAAAATGTTGTCTCCAACAATCTCCATAGTTGTTGTAAACATATGCCGCAGTGTAATTGTTTAATACGTGTTTAAAACATTGTATGCATACTTTTTCTCATGTGCTAACTGTTGTAGCCTGAGATTTACTGAAAATTAACTTCTGTTTTGTTCTGCTTATAAGCTTTAAATGCCGCCATATCAGATTTTTCTAAAAGTTAATGAGTTTGTCTCCTCATCACCCCCTACCAGTCTGACAAAATTCAGGGCAGTAGCTCAAATGATTTAAGATATCCTGCATACAAGCTTAAATGCCCCAAATTTCAAAGGCCCCAAACTCCATAAAAAATCGGATTTTTTTTCAAAAGTTGATAATTTCATCTTCCTATCGTCCCCAATCAGTCTATAAAGTTTCAGGCCAATAGCTGTACTGTTTTTGAGACATCTTGCTTAAACGTTTAACATGCCCAAAGTTCCAAAGGGCCATAACTCAAGAAAAAAGTCGGATTTTTTTCCAAAGTTAATCAGTTCATCTACTCATCATCCCGAATCTGTCTGTGGAGTTTCAGGGCAATAGCACAAATCGTTTTTGAGATATCTTGCTTGCAATCTTAAAACGCCAAAAGTTTCAAAGGACAATAACTCAAGAAAAAAAATCAGATGTTTTTTCAAAAGTCACTGAATCAGTTCATCTTCTTATCATCAACAATCATTATGTAAAGTTTCAATGGATTTTGAGATACTGCTTATAAAACTTAATAGCATTTTTGCAAAGGGACATAACACTGGCCTCCGTGGCCTAGTTGGTAAGAGCGCTGACTCTTAATCATTAGGTCTCTCACCGCTGTGGGTTCGAGTCCGGCTCGGGTCACTTATGAGGCGCCAAGTCCTGCAACGGAAGGTCATGTGGTTTTTCTCCGGCTACTCCGGTTTTCGCCCACCTCTGATTAACGATCGGCTCGATAATAATCTTGAAAGGGCCGTAAAACCAAAGTAATAATAAAAATAAATGAAAATATGGGGGAAGTGGGGGGGATGCATAACTCCAGAAAGGGGCATAATCCTGATGAAAAAAAAAACAACAAAAAAAACAAGAATTCCGCCGAAGGCTATGTCGCGCCTGTGGGGGCGCAAAGTCATCGAAGCATGACATGTAGGTCAAGGTCAACCACAGATGCTTGCACAAAAGATTCCATTCTCAAATGCAAGCTTGTACTAAGTATCATTAATGAAGCTCTAATAATTCTTGAGAAATGAACTTAACCTTTAGGGGGAACACTAGGGTGGTCGCAATATTTTACAAAGTCAGTGAACCATGAAATTTAGGTCAAGGTCAAATATGGATGCTTGCATTTAAGTTGCCATCCCCAGATTCAAGTTTGCACCAAATATCATTAATGAAGCTCTTATAGTTCTTGAGAAATAAACTTGACCATTAGGGTGAACGCTAGGGTGGTCGCAATATTTTACAAAGTCAGTGAACCATGAAATATAGGTCAAGGTCAAATATGGATGCTCGCATTTACGTTGCCATCCACAGATACAAGTTTGTACCAAGTATCATTAATGAAGCTCTTATAGGTCTTGAGAAATAAACTTGACCATTAGGGTGAACGCTAGGGTGGTCGCAAATGTTGACGCCTTGACGAACGGACGAACGAACGGACGAACGGACGCACGGACGAACGAACGGAAAACCGGGCGCCTATATCGCGCCATGCTAATAGCAGGCACGACAAAAAAAACGCGGGTCAAGAAATCCATATATGAAATTTCAAAAGTCTAGTATGCACGGTTCAAAAGTGCTGTAAAGATTCAGGACAATAGGTCTAGTCATTTGAAATGTCTGGCTTACAAGCTTAACCCTTACCTTGCTGTTTACGACAACCCCTATCTTTGCATACATTGTAGATCCAGATTAGATAGCCATCTGATCAGGATCTACACTGTTTGGCATTCAGTTTATAAATTTGTTTGGATGATAGACAGAAATGGGTGTGGCTTAAATGAATATTCAGCAAGATATGGGTTAAAATGCCCAACATTTCAAACGGTCATGTCAAGAAAAAAAATCTGTTTTTTTTTTTTTTTTTTTTTTTTTTTCAAAAGTTGATCAGTTCATCTTCTCATCGTCCCAATCAATCTGTAAAGTTTCAGGGCAATAGCTCAAAACGTGTTTGAGATATCTCGCTTACAAGCTAATACGCCCAAAGTTTCATAGAGCCATAACTCAAGTAAAAAAATCAGATTTTTTTTCAAAAAGTTAAATCATTTCATCTTCTCATCATAACCAATCAGTTTGTAAAGTTTCAGTTCAACAGCTCTAATGGTTGATGAGATGTCTTGCTTAACTTTTGCAAATGGGCATAATCCTGATGAGTAAAAACACGGGTCAATTATGTTTTAATCCCTATATCCATATATGAAATTTCAAAAACCTAGCATGCATGGTCTGTGCAGTTAAAAGGTGGGACGGACGGTCGGACAGACGGACGGACGCACGGTCGGACATGGCAAAAGCACTATGCCCCCACAAATTCTTCGAAGTAGGGGGCATAAATATTGTAAAGTCTCTCACATGAATCCGCCATGTGAAGTCTTCGGATATGTAATTTTCGCTGCCACCCTACTGAGCTGTCTCTTGCTTCGCCGAGGCACTGCTCCACATGAGACACTCAAAATTATAGAACCTGAATAACAATCCTGAAAACTTATATTATTTATTTATTTCACTAGCAAAGAAGCAAAGCCACACTCATTCATCGAACAAAGCAGAACTTTTCCCCACGAAAAAAGCCCCAAGAAAATCTAATGACCAAAAGCCCTTCAGAATCTAATGATCAAAAGCCCCTTCGGATCGGAATCTAATGACATAAAATCCCCTTCTGAATCTAGTGGCATCAAAGCCCCTTTGGAATCTAACGGCCTCGAAGCCCAGAGATGTTGTGGGCACATCTTAAATATTCGGACTCTGTCCAAAATATGGTATCACGAAAACACGCCTATATCATTTGACCCCCTCGAACCTCACTTTAATATAGTAATACTGGGGTTTCCGGGGGTATACCTTTTTTCTGATTTCTGCTCTAAAATATAGATTGTTGGTACTCGTTAGAACCGCCTCATTGAGGCGGTTCAAACGAGTACCCACAATCTATATTTCGAGCAGAAATAAGAAAAATATCACAATTTTTCATCTTAAAATTTTCATTTTTTTCGGCGATAAAGATTACAATGTATTCATATAGGCATGTTTGCGTAATGAGAATCTTATGACCAAATGCCCCTTCGGAATCTAATGGCATAAAATCCCCTTCTGAATCTAGTGGCACCAAAGCCCCTTTGGAATCTAACGGCCTCCAAGCCCAGAGATGCTGTGTGCACATCTTAAATATTCGGACTCTGTCCAAAATATGGCAAGATGCTCTAAACCGTAAAAATCAAAGAGCCATGCATTTTGATTAAAAAAATAAAGATCCCATGAGACCCAATTATGGTAAAACCCACTCAGCCAGTACAGTCAGACAACCATGCATTTATAAACTAAAAGGTAACCTTCCGAGAACCAGAAAGTGTATAAGTGCCGCAACCAAGTGAACTGGAGTTGAGGCTTAAAATAGATGCTTGAAGCATGAAGTGCATCCATATAAAAATAGACATACAAACTTTCTACCATTACGAAAACACGCCTGTACAAATACATTGTAACCTATATCGCCGAAAAAATGAAAATTTTAAGATGAAAAATTGAGATATTTTTCTTATTTCTGCTCGAAATATAAATTGTGGGTTCTCGTTAGAACCGCCTCGATGAGGCGGTTCTAACGTGTCTTCACAATCTATATGCTAGAGCAGAAATAAAAAAAATTAGGTTTACCCCTGTAAATCCCAGTTTTACTATATAAAAGTGGGGTTCAAGGGGGTCAAAATTATATAGGCGTGTTTTCGTGATGATTCTAAGAATAGATGTGTTTCTCTTAAAATAACCCCCTTGTATTAGGTCATCAGAGTCTAAATATACCTAGAGCGTGAGAGAATTTGAAGGATCTAAGATTACTAGCTTGTACTAAGTAAATACAGACCAGAAAAATACTTCTGGTACCATTTAGGGCTTTTTCTACTGCACATCTTTAAATCTACAAAAAGCAATCTAAAAACCTCAACAATATAAATGTCCTCATTTGCAGTTAAAACTCAATGAGAATCATTGGCTAGCCACCGCCCATCGGGGCTTGAAGAAATAGTTGGGCTGCATGATGCTTCCACGCAGAGCTGAAATCGAGCCGCATAGGAGTACTGGTAAACCGCTTTGAGGACCTAAGCCTGCCCAGGTAATGCGGTGCGAGTCGATGCTAATAAACCTTATTGGTTTCATTGGGCGTTAGAGATTGAGATGTAATTTCATCTCAATGTCGGGTAAAAGTCCCACAAAAATGGACGCAATGTTTCCAAAATGACCTTTACAGTGTTGACGGGGAAGTTAAACTTCAAATCAAACAAAAAAAGAATCATTGGTGATTACAAGGGAAAATACTGTTAATGAGCCGGGGCACAGCATTTCCTACAGTTTACATGTGCACCCAGCGAAGACTCGGATCAGCCTGCGCATCCGCGGAGTCTGAACAAAGTCGTCGTAGTGCGCTCTAAGGATAGCTGAAGGCCCAGTGATCCTTTATGCAGCATGGGAAGTCTCTGGTCAGACTGGTTGGATGCGCAGGCTGATCTGATTCTTCCCAGGGTGGAGATTCACCATATTTGCATTATTTGCTGGCTCCCAGCTTACACATTGTCAATATTGGAAAAACAGGTAACCAGACCCCCCTGACCTTTCAAGGTCAGGGGGGTCTGGTTTCCCGTTTTTCCAACACTGATAGCCTTCAGACTAGGACCCAGCAGATAATGCAAATAAGGTGAATGTAAATGGAAGGGCATGCTGTGCCCCCGGCTCAAATTTCTTACCAACTATCTTCCTTTCGGACCTACTACTCTTACTGCGATCGGTCCACATGAGTACTGGTAAACTGCTTAGAAGGCTTTAGCCTGCCCAAGCAAAGTGGTGCGAGCCGAACCGTTGTTGCATTTAAACACTCATGATTGGTTCCATTTGTTCATTGCGTTACAGTCTGAGATCTCATTTCATCTCATTGTCGGGTCAAAGTCCCACAAAATTGGAAGCAATGTCTCCAAAATGACAAAAAGTGTTGAATGGGACGTTAAACTGTTAAACCTCAATTAAAACTAATAAAACTGCGATCGGTCACATTTTGACCATTTAAAACTCGCAGGTGTACATCACAAACACCCCAGATTTCGGCCCAGGCAAAATCGTCCATGCTTATAAATCCTATTTCAGGGCTCGAGATGTCATTTCATCTCAATGTCGGGTAAAAGTCCCACAAAATTGGAAGCAACGTCTACAGTGTTGTCGGAGACAATAAACCTCAAATCACGATGAAAGCTTACCCAGCAATCATGTTATTACGATAGGGATCTTTTGGCCCCCGCCCATCGGAGCTTGAAGAAATACATGTAGATGGGCTGCATGATGCTTCCACGCAGAGCTGAAATCGACCGTACATGAGTACTGGTAAACCCTTAGAGGATCTAAGCCTGTCCAGGCCAAACGGTGCGAGTCGGACCGTCAATGCTTATCAACCCTATTGGTTTCATTGGGCGAAAGGACTTGAGATGTCATTTCATCTCAATGTCGGTAAAAGTCCCACAAAATTGGAAGAAACGTCTCCAAAATGACCTACACAGTGTTGACGGGGACGTTAAAAACAAACAAACAAATGATAGGGATCTTAAACCATCGCAGGGGACAATTCGAAGGACGAACCATTTGCTGCATTTCTGGCATTCGTCTCTACAAATGATGCCAAAGGAGCAGTTCTTCTCCATAAATGTCCTAAAAGGGGAAACGTAAGGCCAATTATCATTCGATTAATGTTCTGTCCTGGATGTTTTTTTTTTTTTTTTTTTTGTTTTTGTTTTTTCTTGTAATATTCACGGAAAATTGGACATGATGCAGGATAACGAAGTGACAGAATCCGTTATCTATCTATCTTCTGATACTGCGTCGGTCACATTTGACCATTACCGCAGGTGTATATTACATACACTCCAGGTTTTGCAGGATGAAAGCCTACACAGTAATCATGTAATTACGGTAGGGATCTTTAACCTGCACAGGGGATGGTTCTCCCTGCACAGGGGGCCTCCAGTTAACGTCCCGATCCGAAGGACGGTGCACTTATGACATTCATCCCTGCAAATGACGCCAATGGAGCGTGTTCGGACACCGAAATTTTATCGCCGCTGCCGGGGATCGAACCCGGGACCTCTAGCATCAGAGGCAAGTGCACTAACCACTGAGCCATCACGCTCCGATGGCTCCGATGACCCATTCTCCGTGAATGTAAGAAATAAGATATGCTTTGGACAATGTTTTGCTGTGCACAGATGAACAATACCCGCTAGTTTTTCAAATGTTATCCTGCTTTATTTAAAAATTTCCCTCGCCAAGCGTCTGAGTGACACAGATCAGATGTCATGAGATGCCTAATATTTGACCTAAGTTTTTATCTATCTATCTATCTATCTATCTTCTGATACTGCGTCGGTCACATTTGACCATTACCGCAGGTGTATATTACATACACTCCAGGTTTTGCAGGATGAAAGCCTACACAGTAATCATGTAATGACGGTAGGGATCTTTAACCTGCACAGGGGATGGTTCTCCCTGCACAGGGGGCCTCCAGTTAACGTCCCGATCCGAAGGACGGTGCACTTTTATGACATTCATCCCTGCAAATGATGCCAATGGAGCGTGTTCGGACACCGAAATTTTATCGCCACTGCTGGGGATCGAACCCGGGACCTCTAGCATCAAAGGCAAGTGCACTAACCACTGAGCTATCACGCTCCACATAAGTTTTTGTTTACTTTGTATTTACCCCGTACGGGGAAGAACGACGATATAGCCCATATTCGGACATCAAACTTTTATTACAACTGCCGGGGATCGAACCGGGGCCTCTTGCATCAGAGGCAATTGCACTGACAACTGCCAGACAAACCTGATAAAAACAATTTAAATCAACTTACTGACACACATCTCCTCCCCCATCTTCTTCTACTTCTAGCAAAATATCTTCTGTTTTCTACAAAGACGATGCTTACACTTTCTCCATTTCATTTTATTCTGTCCTGCGCACACAGCTCAAGCCATTGAAAACATACATGAACAAGAAAGCATATATCACAAAAATCATGCAACCATCGACCAATGGGATAACAAGATCAATCAATAGTTCAATCGCCTAGTCGTGAAATTCTCTCACTGCCCAATGCATGGGGCTATTTCATGGCGAATGGATACACAAACAAAAGGTGGTAACTCTAATATAACTGTTAACTGTTCCTTTCTTTTGTTTGTTTGTTTGTTTGATTTGAGGTTTAACGTCCCCATCAACAATGTAAAGGTCATTTTGGAGACGTTGCTTCCAATTTAGTGGGACTTTTACCCGACATTGAGATGAAATGACATCTCAAGCCCTGTAGCCCAATGAAACCAATAGGGTTTATTAGCATGGACGGTCCGCCTCGCACCGCGGTTCCTGGACAGGCTTAGATCCTCTAAGCGGTTTACCAGTACTAGTGTGCGGGCCGGATTCAGCTCTGCGTGGAAGCATCATGCAGCCCATATATTTCTTCAAGCCCCTATGGGCATGGGGTATGTTCCTTTCTTTTAAAAAAAGACATTTTAACGAATATATATAATGAATATGCTTGTAAACATTGTAAACCGCACTTTATCCACCCCGTCCATCGGGGCTTGGAGAAACAGATTGGGCTGCACGGTGCTTCCACGCAGGGCTGAAACCGTCTGTGCACATGAGTACTGGTTAGCCGATAAGGAGGTCTAAGCCTGACCAGGCAAAGTGGGGCGAGTTGGACCGCCATGCATATAAACCCTTTTTGTTTCATTGGGCGGCAGGTATTGAGATGTCATTTCATCTAAAGGTCGGGCCAAAGTGCTACAAAATTGGAAGCAACATCTCCAAAAATGACCTAAATAGTGTTGACGGGGATATTAAACTAAAAAAATCAATCAAAACCATACTTTATACATGCACATGGAAGAGTGGCAGCCCAATTTATTTCCGATGGCCCGTGGTGGGGATGGGATGGGGTGGGGCGTGGGGGAGGGGGTTGTGTTAGGCTTTTGTTGTCTACCAGCCCTTTCCCGAAGGTTACGTCCATAAACAGCAACGGGGCACTGTAGCTGCACAGTCAAGACCCATCTCAAGTGTGCAGAAGACGTATTATCTTGTTAGCAAGTCCGTGAAACCAACACCCACTAAATCCCACTTTATACAGAAAACAAGAGGCCCATGGGCCACTACGCTCACCAGAGGTCATGTGGTTTATACCATATACAGGCAAGGTGTCCATCTTGGTCATGTGACAATACCACAAATAATGTTTAATTGCCTCACCCCCATAGAGGCTTTTCATGTAATTTGGTTTCAATCAGCACAGCTCTTTTACTGGAGAAGAAGATAATGAAATATGAAAGTCCTATTACCATGGTAATGAAACAACAGGAGATATTTTTTGAAAAAAAGGGGAGATAATACAGTGAAAATAAGCAATATAATTATGGCCCTTTGTCAGAATGTAGGTTTTGTGATGGTAAGTATGTGTGTGAAGCTTCATGAGAGTAGGATAAATACTTTTAAAATTTTGACCGAGTTTAAGTTGTTTGGTTATGGCCTGACAAACACACACCGAAAAGAAATATAGTTATGGCCCTTTGTCAGAATGTAGGTCTTGTGATTGTAAGTAAGTGTGTGCAGTTTCATTAGAGTAGGGCAAATACTTTTGAAGTTATGACCGAGGTTCAGTTTTTTTGGTTAAGGCGTGACAAACACACGGACAAAAGCAATATGGTTTGTCAGAATGTAGGTCTTGTGATTGTTAGTATGAGTGTGAAGTTTCATGGGAGTAGGGATAATACTTTTGAAGTTATAACCGGTTAAATGTTTTGGTTTAGATTTGAAACTGACTGACAAGGAGATTACTATAGGGCACCCAAATACTGTGTGGGGCCCTAATTAAGAAGGGAAGTAACTCCGTAAATACTGTTGGTAGGGTTATGCTTCTTGCATTCTGCGATTTCTCTCATAGCCACCTATCAATGTATCAAGTTTCACTAAATTACCTTTAAAACTTTTAGAGATATGCTCCGGACAAGCTTAATATAGCAAAAACTAAAAAGGGAAATAACTCTGTAATTACTTGTGATAGAGTTACAGTTCTTGCACTCTGCACTTTCTCTGATGGCCATCTATCAATGTATCAAGGTTCACTTAAATCCCTTCTATACTTTCAGAGATATGCTCCGGGCAATCTTTTCATTGAAATACTTCAGAAGGGAAGTAACTCCATACATACTGGTCACAGGGTTATGGTTCTTGTATTCTATGATTCCCCTCATCGCCCTCTATCAGTATATAAAGTTTCACTTAAATACCTTTAATACTTTTAGAGATATTGAGTGTGACGGACGGACGGACGGACGGACGGACGGACGGATGTTCTCACAGATGTATACTTATGTGGCTATTTTTGGCAGGATTGATACTTAAGTGGCTACTTTTAGCCACACAAAAGAAGTATTTTCGGTGTCTAACGGAATAAATCCCATAGACTTACATTGATTCTGTCCATTTACATAGCCACCTAACTATACATTTGTTGGTGCGGACGGACAGACGGACGGACGGTCGGACGGACGGACAAAGCGGCGACTATATGGCTCCCCCTTCGGGGAGCATAAAAATACTGTATCAGAGGCATCCAAGACAAAGGTCAGTAATGACCTTGACCTTTGGAATTGATAAACTTCCATTCAGCTAACTGCAAATATCATTTTTGATGTCACAGCCTACCAGGCGATCAGAAATATCCACTACTTTGCCATTTTTCCATACAAATGTCCAAGTAACCAAATTTGACCTTGACATAAACAGGTCAAGGTCAACCAAAGGTCATCATTTGAACATACTTGGTAGGACCAGAGTCCCTGATGCTGCATACCAAGTTTCAAGATCATCGGCCATTCGGTTCTTGAGAAGAAGATTTTTAAACGTTTTTACCATATACGGGCATGGCGGCCATATTGGTCATGTGACCCAGTCCTCACGAACAAACTTTCGTTCCCTCATTCCATAGAGGCACCACATGTAATTTGGTTTCAATTGGTCAAGGAGTTTAAGTGAAGAAGATAAAAATACTGAATCTGAGGCGTCCTGGACAAAGGCCGGTAAATGACCTTGACCTTTGGAACTGATAAACTTCCATTCAGCTGATTGTAAATACCATTTCTGATGCCACTAACTAATCTACAATCAGAAAAATCCACTGTTTTTGCCATTTTTCTATACAAATGTCTACGTGACCAAATTTGACCTTGACGTAAAACAGGTCAAGGTCAACCTAAGTTCATCATTTGAAAAACTTGGTAGGACCAGAGTCCCTGATGCTGTATACCAAGTTTCAAGATCATCGGCCATTCGGTTCTTGAGAAGAAGAATTTTAAAGGTTTTTACCATATATGGGCATGGCGGCCATATTGGTCATCTGACCCAGTCCTCACGAATCAACTTTCGTTCCCTCATTCCATAGAGGCTCCACATGTAATTTGGTTTCAATTGGCCCAGTAGTTTAAGTGAAGAGAAAGATAAAATTACTGAATCTGAGGCATCCTCGACAAAGGTCGGTAAATGACCTTGACCTTGGAATCTGATAAACTTCCATTCAGCTGATTGCAAATACCATTTCTGATGCCACTAGCTAACACACAGTCAGAAAAATCCACTGTTTTGCCATTTTTCCATACAAATGGCTAAGTGACCAAATTTGACCTTGACGTAAAACAGGTCAAGGTCAACCGAAGGTCATCATTTGAACAAACTTGGTAGGGCCCGAGTCCCCGATGCTGCACACCAAGTTTCAAGATCATCGGCTGTTCGGTTCTTGAGAAGAAGATTTTTAAAGGTTTTTACCATATATGGGCATGGCGGCCATATTGGTCATGTGACCCAGTCCTTCCGAACAAACTTTCGTTCCCCCTTCCCATAGAGGCTCCACATGTAATTTGGTTTCAATTGGCCAAGTAGTTTCAGAGCAGATGTTGTTTGAAAATATTGACGACGCAGACGCAGACGCAGACGACGACGACGACGACGACGACGGACGACGGACAATGCCTATACTATAAGCTCCCCCGGAGCCTTCGGCTCTGGTGAGCTAAAAACTGGGGTTTACAAGGGTAAACATTTTTTCTCATTTGTGCTCCCGGCAAGACATACATGTAGGTTGTTGGTGCTCGTTAGAACCGCCTCAATGAGGCGGTTCTTACGAGTACCCACAACCTATGTTTGCAGTATAAAAAAGAATAATGTTACAGATTTTCATCAGTAAAGTCACCTGGGCCCCGTCAAGCGATTTTGGTACTTATCGCCTATGCGAGCAGCGAAGGTTCAGGCGAGCCTGCGCATCCGCGCAGTCTCGCCAGAACCTTCGCTGCTCGCTCATACAAGCAGTGAATCAAGAGGAACCTTCAGACAGAAAGCCATATCCCTGGCCCCTCTGAATGGCTGGGCATGCGCAGTTAAAATTTATCATGACGGAATGCTCGAAGACACAAATTCGCTTGGCGGGGCTCACCTATTTGAAGATATGAAAGAAAGCACTATGTGTTCGGTGGCAGTTCTTTCCGAGTCAGAATAACATAGGAGCAACTATCGTCCAGCCAAAACAGTGAGAAATTTTAGCACAATATTCACCTAAATTACATTTCGCTAAGACATCACGTGAACAAGTCCGTAAAATGAAGGCCCCCCTAAACCCCACTTTATATAGAGAAAACTGGGGTTTACAGGGGATTCATTATAATTCTTATTTCTGCTCCAAGACATAGGTTGTGGGTACTCGTTACATGTAGAACCGCCTCAATGAGGCGGTTCTAACGAGCACCCTCAACCTATGTTTGAACAATTATAACAAAAATAACAAGGATTTTCATCAGAAAAGTAGACATTTTGAAGATGTAAAAATGCACTATGTCGCACGGCTGTGTTATCGTGCTGGTATACCGCCATAATTTCCCTTTTTCTCAGTATACAGCACAGGCGCTTGGCCCGTTGATTTGTCCGAAAAACATGTGGAATGTGTTTAAAGTCAAAATATGAGTGACATTTTTTTCGGACAAATCAACGGGCCAAGTGCCTGTGGTATACAGTGGTGTTTACGGGAATATTTATTTCACGGACTTGTTATCGTGATGAGATTTACGAGATCATTTGAGCCCCGCCAAGCGAATTTGTGTCTTCGAGCATTCCGTCATGACAAATTTTAACTGCGCATGCCAAGCCATTCAGAGGGGCCAGGGATATGGCTTTCTGTCTGAAGGTTCCTCTTGATTCACTGCTTGTATGAGCGAGTAGCGAAGGTTCTGGCGAGACTGCGCGGATGCGCAGACTCGCCTGAACCTTCGCTGCTCGCATAGGCGATAAGTACCAAAATCGCTTGACGGGGCCCATTTAGCCCATTTCAATGAGAAATGTAAAAAATATGAGCAAATCTTACAAAATCTTATCCAAAAATTATTCTTGCGTATCTCAAGACCTGACCTTCATCTTCATTGCTTCACTTCAAGAGGGACCATAGTGGACGACCGCATAGCTAGCTGTCAACATGGCTTTCGAAGTCAAATGCCCTGCGAAACTCAATCAGCAATCTGGATGGGGCCATAAATCGTGGCCACAAACAGACTTACTTGACCATAATGGACTTCGCAACGGCCTTTGACAAGGTACCTCACAGAAGGCTATTGTATAAATAGGATTACTATGGGATAAGAGGATCCACACATAAGTAGATTATGCTCACGGCAAGTTGTACTGACGACCTGCCGTCTGATTCAGTCCGTCCCTCAAAATTCGATTCTTGGACTGGTCCTTTTCTCGGTATTCATTGATGACCTCCCTGATAATATCAGGTCATCTGTCCGTTTGTTTGCTGATGAGTGTGTCCTGTATAGGAACGAGGAGATATAGTCTTTTTCTGACTATCTTATTTTACAAGATGACCTTGATCGACTAGCACAGTGGGAGGTCGATTGGCAGATGAAATGAGGGTGTCACGACACCATCCGCACAAGCAAATTAAGTTTAATTATACACTAAACAAGCAAATTGGTCCGCCCTCAACTTGAATCTGCATCACCCATTTGGCATCCTTATTATGACGTAAAACACATCATAAAGTGGGGTTTAACCACAATCGTACAGTTTTACATTATGAAAGCTAGTACTTGGTAAATAAATGAAGTAAAAAAAAAATCAATTTTTCTTTTTATTTTCAGACCAAATAAAAATGGTCTCTTTTTAGAATTAATGTTACATATTATAACATATTGAAAATCGAAAGCTTTTGAGACAGGTTTTGTTCAGGGCTAGATCTAGCCCCTATATGCACAATGTATCGAAAATATAAACAACATGGAGGACTAGATAGATAGATAGATAGATAGATAGATAGATAGATAGATAGATAGATAGATAGATAGATAGAGATAGATAGATAGATAGATAGATAGATAGATAGATAGATAGATAGATAGATAGATAGATAGATAGATAGATAGATAGATACAATAAATAGCATGGTTTTTATTTGGTTGTGATTTTTCCAACAATTGCCCGTACTCATTTCTAATAGCCTGAAATATTTGAATTCTTGATTGCGTTTCAACACAATTATCCTCCATCGCCCACCATGTTTGCGGTTGTTGCTGTCTCAACTCTATGGGCTGCACTCGTGTTAAATCACTCTACTCCTGCAAGCACGTTTTGATGTATCCTTGGTCCTGATGGGTCAACTGAACTCGCTCAAGAGCTATTTGCGTTCTGTCAACTGCATGGCGATACACATGACTCGACGTTGTACCGACGTTTTATACTCTATTATTTTTATGTATATCTGTTTGTTCATTAACATGTATGTTCATACATTTATATTCGTATTACATGTTCGTACATTTATACTCTTGTGCACTGACTTTGACTCCTGACAGTGAATCTCATGTGGACATATATTAAAGTGAGGAGCTATGCATGTCTCTTCCTTCCAGACGACCAGTGCTGTGCTGCAACAAGCTGATGCTGGATATGGGTGGGAGAGTCCTACCTGTAAATTAAACTGTCTATAAAACAATGCAGACTCTGCCCTCACCTCTATTTTCTTCTTCTTTTTTCACTTTATGGAGTCAAGTGAATGCCGTCAATTAAAACTTTATTTTGTTTCCAAAACCATGTCTCTTTTAAACTTGTCTACTGCATACTTACCACAGTACCTTCTTTCTGCAGCTTGTATCTCTCCGCCTAACTGCTGAAAACCATTTGAACTATGTAATATGGAAGCATAATGTCTATATCTATCACTGTACTCTATTGATGTACTCTGTATTACTCTCTGTCATTTGTGGTACCCACGGAGAGGGCAAATATAGGCCAAGCCTACGCCCAATCCGAGCCATATATATATGTCCGTATTGTGTACATATGTATGATGACTGATATTTGGAATAAATAAATAAATATGCACAATGAACTAACTGCTGCATAACTGTAAACCTTACTGATTTGACATGATCTAAATGGCATTTTATACGAGGACTGTTCAAATATGAATGAAAGTAGAACGTTTTTTCATGCACTAATGCGAAAATTACCTGAAAATAAATATCACAGCGTAGAAAAACATTTTACCTATACATTGATACCAAACCTGTAAAAATCCGTCCACTTTAGCCATGTATATCGTTCGATAAACACTGTCTACTCTTGTATACTAATACAAAACATGGTTAGAAGAAGGTCAGAGTACGCCGTTGAAATACGGTCCTATATTAAGAATCGTTGTATTCTTGGTATACTGTGCAAAGACATTCTTGATGAAATATGTTCGGTTTATGCGCATAATGAAATGTCTTTTCCGACAGTTTTTCGTTGGTGTAAGAAATTCAGCTGTGGGCTAGGCTCAACAGAAGATGCACCACATGATCGTCGGCCGAAAAGAGCAACATCTGCCAAGATGGTTGCTAGAGTGAAAGAAATAGTTGCTACCGATGCACGATACACCACTAGGCAAATAGCTAGCATGGTTTGCATCTCATTAGGAGCAGCTCATACCATTCTGAAACGGGATTTGAAAATGAGAAAGATCTGTGCTAGATGGATTCCCCATCTGTTGACAGATGAGCAGAAAAAGACACGCGTACAGTGCGCCAAGAAGTTGCTTAAAAAGTTTCCAAATTACAATGCACGGTCTATCGCTAATGTCGTCACAGGTGACGAGACATGGGTTCACTTTTTTGAGCCAAAAACGAAAGATTCAGAACAAAATATGGGCAACAAAGTATTGCAAAAGACCATGCATTGCAAAGCGGACCATGAGCGTCAAGAAGGTAATGTATGCCATATTCTTTTCAAATCAGGACTCTGCTATTCCGGTTGCTGTGCCTAAAGGCAAATCTGTAAATGCGAAGTTTTACAATAATAAAATTTTTCGAAAATTGAAGAAATATTCCAAAGAACGAAGACCCGCAACTGGTTTGGCCAATGTCAGATTGCTACATGACAATGCGTCATCGCACAAGGCGTTCATTGTGCAAGACTGAAGCAGGAAGAGGTTGTTGAACTCCCTCACCCCCGTATTCCCCTGACCTTGCCCCGTGTGACTTTTTTGTTCCCGCGGCTAAAAAAATACCTTTCTGGTCGAAAATTTGTACAGCGCAAACACCCCGGTTCTGCAATATTCCAGTGCTTTCATAGTATTCCTTGAAAAGACTACCAAAATGCATTCAATGATTGGATCAGAAGACCTAAAGTTTGTATATCTGTTAAAGGGGAATACGTTGAAGGGGCGAATTTTTTTCATCGAAATCTATCACGGAATCATTTTTATGTGCTTAGTTGCATTCATATTTGAACAGTCCTCGTATGTTTCAGATAATTCCACAGGCTTTTGTTCTCACGTTCACACAGTTTCTGTTTATACCAAATGTCTACCATTAACTAAAATGTGCAAAGTATGTCAACATCTGCTGGACACCTGTACCCAAACCTGCATGATACTGTGAACTTAAACATTGGCTAAATCGCCCACATGAATGACATACATGTAAACGGAAACAGGCACCCATATGATTGACGTTTTGTAGATACATTTTAGTTTTTATGTGAGCTTGTTTCTTCCTGTCCAATCTAGTTTGAAAACAGCACACGTTGTCTACGCAATTAATAATTGAAAGGCCAATTCGAAATGTCAATGGTTTTGAACAGGTTTCAACGTAAATATCTTTATGTATTATGTGGTTGTTCGGTACATTTTGAAACTTTATAGATAATGGATAATAATATATTGAAAGGTAAAACGTTCCAAATTCTAAATGTAAATGTTTATGATGTTTCATTGCCCAATCAACATATACCTAAATACATTTATTACCCGCAAGCCCCCGCCCATAGGGGCTTGAAGAAATATATGGGCTGCATGATGCTTCCACGCAGAGCTGAATCCGGCCAGCACACTAGTACTGGTAAACCGCTTAGAGGATCTAAGCCTGTCCAGAAACCGCGGTGCGAGGCGGACCGTCCATGCTAATAAACCCTATTGAGCAGCTTGAAATGCAAGTAGACTGCCTCACGCTAGAGTTCGATTCAGTAAAATCAGAGCTAAATGATCTAGCACAATACATACGCAGGACCTCCATTCGATTGAACAACTTTAAAACTCCCCTCCCCATTAAAGATGAGGAGGAGTTGACCAGATTGGTGATGCATTACTTTAATACGCATGTGCTTCGGGATGTTAGACCGCTCCAGTTGCGAGACATTGATCGTTGTCACTATGTGGGCAGGGCAATAAATGGCAAACCTAGACAAACAATTGTCAAGTTCATTCATTACCATGATAAGCAACGAGTGTTTTCAGCAAAATCAAACTTGAAGAACAATCCAGATAAAACGTTCATGACAGAGGACTTAACAGCTAGCAACCATTCATTGGTTAAACAACTGCTTACCCTGAAAAAGGACAGTAAAATTGACAGTTTTTGGACCAATAACGGTCGTATTCTTGTCAAAAAAGACCATAATAGTGAACCCGTTCGTGTATCAGCTCAGGACAGCCTGTCGGTCAAGCTGAGTATCGAAGATGAGCCTAGGCCGGAAGGAGCAGACGCAGCCACCCATATTTCTGAAACACCAGACCCTATGGTCTACTAGAACTCATACTGTCAAATGTGTTTTCTTTTATTCACAGGAGCTCGTGAATGGAGCGGTACGGTCAGAAACGGGCTGAAGAAATAGCGCGGATTTGGTATTGCCATTAAATATTCTCTAGATTTGCGCTATTTCAAACTTTCTTGCCTTTTTTTGGCCGTGCTGACCTATTCTCTTGCTTCTATAGCGAAGTGCATCTTGATCAGATTTCTAAGCGTTTCCTACTACTTACTGTTCACGAACACGTGTTATTGTTTATTTACTACCGAACTGTCAAACAATTTCGGACCACTATGACAATCTAGATGATAGTAGACGCTTGACATTCATTCATGAGTGATACACCATGCGTTTACTAGATTAAGATAAGCACACCGTAAGTGAAATTAATTGAATTGGTGATTTTATTGAAATTTCATCATTTAGTTGACCTGTAGCCAATAACACCTTCATTTCACAAATTGGACTTGATAACTACATCTATATTTATCCAAATATTATGTTGCCAATTCGAGAACCCATGGCAGGTTTGTTTCGATGTAATGTTTCGATGTAAATTACCCAGCAGGCGCATGACGTAATTGTGACGTCACATCGACGTCGGTTCAATTTCATGACGTTTATGCAACGTCACATCAACGTCGGTGCAACGTCGCGACGTTGCACTAGCGTTGATTTGACGTTGCCACAGCGACGCGCGCCTGCTGGGTATACATTATTGTTGCCAGGTCGAGAACCCATGACAGGTTTGTTTCGATGTAAATTATCCAGCAGGCGCATGACGTAATTGTGACGTCACATCGACGCCGGTTCAATTTCATGACGTGTATGCAACGTCACATCAACGTCGGTGCAACGTCGCGACGTTGCACTAGCGTTGATTTGACGTTGCCCAAGAGACGCGCGCCTGCTGGGTATACATTATTGTTGCCAGTTCGAGAACCCATGACAGGTTTGTTTCGATGTAAATTATCCAGCAGGCGCACGACGTAATTGTGACGTCACATCGACGTCGGTTCAATTTCATGACGTTTATGCAATGTCACATCAACGTCGGTGCAACGTCGCGACGTTTGCACTGACGTTGATTTGACGTTGCCCTAGCGACGCGTGCCTGCTGGGTATTCATTAGTTTTTTGTACTTTGAGCAGGCAGTGTAGATCCCGACCGGACGCCGCGTTTTGTGGCGTAGCAGTTTGCCAGACGCTGGCATATATGGTATTTAGCGGTTTAATGTTTTGCCCACAGTCAGAAGTCCTGGACGAGGTGATTTGTTCTATAGGTGTGAGGATCTGTCCCAGCCTTGGACTGTGAGTGCTCGTTTGGGCTACATCAGCTAGGCGTTTTTAGCGAATATTGTGGTCTGTGTTTTGGAACGGATACAATAGGAAATACGCATGCAGGCTCCAGTTTTTTAGATTGAGTTGGGATTTTGAAAAAGTTTTTCACTGAATTGTGAAATATGGACGTTATGGTTGATGGACACACGTCTAGTGGGCAAAGCACTTTTTCTGCGTTGATATATTCTGTCACTCACTCATTCTTCTTTTTATCTTTTTTTTTTTTTTTTTTTTTTTTTTTTTCAACCGTGTGTACAGCTCCTACAGCTTCAGCACTGGCATTTTATGAAGACAAGTTGACGTTGTTGTTGTTGTTGTTCTTCTTCTTCTTCTTCTTCTTCTTCTTCTTCTTCTTCTTTATTCATGTCCTAAACATGGACTGTGGGTGCATGTTAGGGCAGCCAGGATTGGTTGGTTGGGGTTTTCAGGTATGTTCTTTAGCGGTCTTGATGGTATTCTTGGTCAGGTATGCTTTTGTATGTCACTCCATTCTCCCTTGCACTTTCGCTTTCGTTATCGGAGGGAGAAGGGTTTATTGGCATGCAAATACCTCCCCTATCTCTTTTCTCTCTCTCTCTCTCTCTCTCTCTCTCTCTCTCTCTCATGAAAATTCACTGCTTGAAATATTAATTTCTCCCCTCTCTCTCTTTGCACGCGGATTTTGATGCCGTATCGATATACTGGCATCTCTCTCTCTCTTCTGCACGCGGTTCTTGATACCATATTGCCACCAATGCGTCCGCGCCGAAACAGATGTTCCGGTTTGTTCGGAACTTAGTCAAACCTACCCGTCTGTGATCAATTCAAATATTATAAATCCCCGCCACGTAGTGTAGATTATAGGAATTGCTTTCGTCTGTCCGTCCGTCCGTCTGTTATTGTTATTGTTGTCTTGGCTATGAAACATATGTCATTTCCCTCCTCGGGCTGTAAGATTTGGATGTAAATTGAGCGTTATATATTATGTTATTAAGTCATCGAAAAAAACAAAAACATTGACGATGTTAAAATACATTCGCAAATTTTGTTAATTGTGTCAAATATCTCACAGTGCTGGCAGCCCTTGGCATGATGCAAGCAGTGAGGACACTGTTCATGCTGATCTTTCACGTGCAGACTGACTGGGTCAGCACTGATTACTCATACTTTGAATACCAGGGACACAGCTCATATTTTTACATTATTATTGAAATTTCTACAAAAACGTGATAGAAAGTTCTAACCCATTTAGCACCGGAAACCCCATAATGGGCAAACAATGCAGACCCAGATTGGACGCCACATAGCGCGGCGTCCGATCGGGATCTACACTGTTTGCAAAAAAAATAAAATAAAAAAAAAATAATAATAATAATGATAAAAAATAAAAATAAATAAATCAGCCAAATTTCCCAAAATCAGCCAAATTTCCAGGTAGTTTTTTGGGGTAAACACAACCTAACATTACTACATTTTGAAATGGACTCCTGCTATGTGCTAGGTTGAAGATTCCGTCTGGTACAAAAGGGGTTAAATTTGAATCACCAATTATGAATGAAGTAATTTTCCTCAAACACTTAACACTTGATTTTACCATACAGATGAGTGTTCCATGGTTCTAGACGAACAGTGGAGATCTTGATCAGGCCGCTCCTTCGGAAGCTGTCTGACCAGATCTGCACTGTTCGCATAAAACTTGGTATCATCTGAAAAGACTAGATTATGGGATCTATACATTTGTGTGACTTTATTTGTATTTTCAGTCAACTCTTATCTTGCTGTTCACGACAACCCCTATCTTTGAAAAAAGTGTGGTTCCGGACCAGATGGCTTCTGAAGAAGCGACCTGATCAGGATCCACACTGTTTGACATCCAGTTTATGAATTTGAAAGTATAAATTACATCAAGAAAACTAATTAGTTCAGTGTCAGAAATGGGTGTGGCTAAACTGAATATTCAACAGGATAAGGGTTAAACATGTTGCTCAGGTAAAGATTTGATAACTTGAACATGGATAATTCGTTCACTGTGGATAATTCGTACTCACTTTTGGTCCCTATAGAATTGTTCTAATAGCTTCAGATATTCAATTTGAGGTATATTTATGGAGATTTGTTTAATATGTGTTGTGAGTACTCATTAGAATCGCCTCATTCTGGCGATACTAATGAGCAGACACAACATACATCTATAAAACGTTTTAAGTAAACCATAAAGATCATGGACAGGCAGTTGGCCTATGCGTAACTCTCTATAGTCCGAACTAGCACCACCTCGAACAACATTTAATTGTCCCGAAGGTGTTAGGGATACCAAAGTCCTACAGTATTCGGTAAGTTTAATGCTAGGCAGGTCAATAGCAAAGTGGACCTTACAGACCTGGGTCAGGCAGCACTACAGAACATTTAACTTTGATCTTCACGGTCTGCTGGCTGGCTTGTCTTCTGGTTTCACATGTCAACTTGATAAAAAGAATGTGCTACATTTAATAGTCTACTACATGTTTTTTTTGTTTTTTTTTTTGTTCAGAATCATTACATTGTGTTCTTCTACCTACATGAGGTAATGTTGGCTCACTGCATACAACAATGAGGCAATGTTAGCTCAATGCATTCAACCATGAATGTCTTGTAAGTTGTCCGAGATATATCAACCGATTAATAACATTACGAAAACACGTCTATGTAATTGTGACCCTCTTAAACCCCACTTTTACATATACACGTAAAAATGGTCTTTATAGGGGTATACATTATTTTCCTCTTTTTTCGCTTGAAAAGCATGGATTGTGGATGCTCGTTGAAGCCGCCTCACTGAGGCGGTTCTTGCGGTCACCCACGGTCTGTGTCAGGGGCAGGATTGGGAAAGGGGGTTACAGTTTAACCCACCATTAGTCAGTTCAGTAACCATGTTGGACACTACTGTTTGACACGGACGTGTTTTCCTAATGGTAGCTAAGTTCACAACTTATCACCAATTTTATCTGTTTCTTCCAAAGTTTACCTTCATACACATGTTTTTCTACAAATGCTCCATTAGTACATGTATTCATCTATATTATATGTATCTCATTTTATTTCCACATATCACTGTCATGCTGTCTCGGTGTCAGATGCAGTTGTGGGACA
Organism: Lucinisca nassula; assembly: GCA_963580285.1. Lineage (NCBI taxonomy): Eukaryota > Metazoa > Mollusca > Bivalvia > Lucinida > Lucinidae > Lucinisca > Lucinisca nassula. The sequence goes on along the minus strand of OY757018.1, from coordinate 105,944,563 downwards.
TACCACTGAGATCTAATGCCAAAATGTCTAATCATTATGGTTGATAATGGGTATTTCCCTTGACCAGTGGAGGGTCTCGGTTGGTTTGTTTCACCACGGCATCACTAGCAGCAAGAAAATGTTTAAGTTCACTCTAAATATGCATTCAGTTTTTTTAATAATGGTGACACTTTACAAGCTATTTTCATGTATTTGCCACTACGCAAATGCTTTCATGGTCTTGAATTTTTGCAATATATACTGCTTTTTTGTCATTCTTCTTAGTATACTACTTCAAGCTGGTGACATAGAAACTAATCCAGGACCCGAAAATGTGCACGATCTTTCAATTTTGCACTTAAATATTAGAAGCATTAGAAACAAATTAGACTTTATTCTTGATAATTTTTCTGATTTTAATATATTATGTTTTTCTGAGACTCATCTAGATGCCAACTTTCCAACAGAGATGCTTTTTCTTTCAAACAGTTTCAGTGTACCTTACAGAAAGGACAGAACAAATCATGGAGGTGGGGTGTTAGCATATATTAATTCAAGCTTACTTCACGTGAGAAAACCAGAACTTGAGATTTTTTGTGAAGAGTCTTTATGGATTGAAGTAAAGGTAAAAAATGAGATATATTTAATTGGTTTATTTTATAGTCCCTCTACAGCTGACATACAGTTTTTTAACAATTTAAACTTAAATATTGAAAGGGCTCTCGAACACTCCAAAAATCTGATAATCGTTGGAGACCTCAACGAAGATCTACTGAATCCAAATTATCACAATCTAAAAGATGTTTTACTGATAAACTCGATGACTAATGTTATAACAGAACCAACAAGGCTACATGCCATTCTTGACCCGATCATTATTCCAGACGACATGCCATTCCTGGATTCTGGTTCTTTAACTATTCCAGCCAATATAAGTGACCACAAAGCGACATATATAACACTACCCTTTCAGTATGATACTGAAGGCGCTTTCAACAGACTAATATTTTTATATAAAAAGGCTAATTTTACACTTTTAAAACAAAAAATTTCAAATTATGATTGGTCATGTCTAAGCGAAGGTACTCTAGATGAAGCCTGTTCTAAATTTAATGATACCTTTCTTGAATTTGTTAACTCTTGTGTTCCATCCAAAAATGTACTTATTAGACCTGATGACAAGCCGTGGTACGATTCTGAAATAAGACGTGTGTCTAGAAAACGTGATAGATTAAAACGGAAATTCAACAAATCAGGTAATACTAACACTCTGTCAAGATATAAGTTCTTTCGTAATAAAGTTAACAATTTAAAGCGACACGCAAAAGAGCAATTCTACAACAATTTAGAATTTTCTATTTCTGATTTTCACTCTAATGATAAAAAACAATTTTGGAAAGTGGTACGCCACTTTGTTAAAAGCAATTCCAGCTCCGCTTCAATTCCACCTCTAAATTCATTCCCAGTTACTGGGCAAAACGACTTTTGTTTTTCATCAGAAGATAAAGCAGAACTATTAAACGAATATTTTACATCTATCTCCACAGTCAATGATGAAAACGTCGCCTTGCCTGATTTTGAATATAATTGCCAAAGTCGGTTATCAAGCATTGCATGTACACCACAAGAGGTAGCATCTTTGATTGAAATTTTAAATCCGAACAAGGCTACAGGGCCAGATGGTATTAGTACCAAAATGCTAAAATCTGTAGCAAATGAAGTATCTGTGCCTCTGTGTACACTCTTTAATAGATCTTTCAGAGAAGGCAAGTTTGCAGAGATCTATAAATATTCAAATGTTATACCTTTACCCAAAAAGGGAGATAATTCCGATCCTTCGACATTTCGACCTGTTTCTCTCTTAAGTAACGTTGGCAAACTACAAGAAAGAATAGCTTTTAAACACATTTATAACTTTTTACATGAAAATAATTTACTTTATAAATACCAATCTGGTTTTTTACCCAATCATTCAACAACCTTTCAACTTATAGACATCTATCATCACATCTGCCAGACTTTTGATAATAACCAATTTTCATGTATGGTTTTCTTAGACGTTTCTAAAGCTTTTGACAGAGTGTGGCATAAGGGACTAGTTTTTAAATTAAAACAAAGTGGCATAGACGGCGAATTATTGGATTGGATTACTGACTACCTCAATGATAGGCAGCAAAAAGTCGTTATAAGAAACAGTTCTTCAACCTTAAGGAGAGTAAATGCCGGCGTTCCTCAAGGGTCTGTTCTAGGCCCCCTGTTATTTTTAGTTTACATCAATGATATATCTGATTCTCTGCTTAGCCTTACTAGATTATTTGCCGACGATAGCTCCCTATTCTGCGCTGCAGCTACTCTAAATGACATTGAGGGTATCATTAATCATGATTTGCGAATGTTAGTAAATTGGGCATCTCAGTGGTTGATAAAATTTAACCCATTTAAAACAGAAGCAATGATTTTCACTTTAAAACATATTGAATCACTTCCTAATATAATATTTGATGGAACTCCCGTAAAATTTGTTACAGATCATAAACATTTAGGTCTAACCTTCAGTAGTAACGGTAAATGGCATTCCCATATTGAGAATATTAAAAACAGTGCATCAAAAGTTATTGGCATAATGAGGAAACTGAAATATACATTTAGTCGTGTTGCATTAAATCAAATTTATTTATCGTACTTGTTGCCTATTATCGAATATTCATGTGTTGTGTGGGATGGCTGTACTGTAGAGGAAATAAACTCGCTTCAAAAACTTCAGAATGAAGCTGCCCGCATAGTTACAGGCTTAACCAGATCAGTTTCTCTGGACAACCTGTACAGAGAATGTGGCTGGGTGTCACTTTTGGAACGGCGCAGACAGCAAAAACTTGTATTTATGTATAAATCAATAAACGGGTTCGTTCCTACATATATATCCGATCTAATTCCCCCTTTAGTGGGAGAAGCAAATGCTTACAATCTCCGAAACCAAGCAGATGTTACCGCTCCTTTCTGCAGGACTGAAATCTCTCGCAAATCTTGTATTCCATCCTCAATTTTAGCATGGAATTCTCTTGACGTCGAATTACGTAATTCACCGTCTCTGGCAAGTTTTAGGTATCAACTGAAAAGGCATCAAAACAACTCGAAAGTCCCATTACACTATAGAACTGGTAACAGATATGTGTCTGCTTTACACGCAAGAATTAGAAATAATTGTAGTAATTTACGTCTTGACTTATATATTAATCACTTATCACCTAATTTCACTTGTAGTTGCTCTGACGAAGCCGAAGATGCTGCTCATTATTTTTTTCACTGTTCACATTACACTAACGAAAGAGTAATTCTTTTCCAATCAACCAGAGCTTTTCATCCACTCAATATTAATATTCTTCTATTTGGAGCTGTTAGTCTGTCGATAGATGATAACACTCTCATCTTTACAGCCGTACAAACATTTATTAAGGATACTAGAAGGTTCGCCAACTAGGCTGCTGCTCACTTAGGCCAGCATGACATCTCATTCCATTTTCACTTTATTATTTTTATCACACTGTTTTTCTTTATTTAATTATTCATTATACATCTTATACATTTTTTTTTCTCACCATTTTTTTTTTCTTTTTCTCATCATCTTTGGAAAACGTGATGTATGTTTATTTGTTATATCACTCCATATGAAGTATTCAAAATGTCTCTGTATTTGCCACTATCATGTGCATGTATCTATTACTGTAATACTGTTTTGTAGGGGAGGGCCGTAACTAATGTTGGCAGAACTTGTGGCCCGACCCTGTTGCTTGATTTATGATGCAATAAAATATGTTTATACCCTATTGGTTTCATTGGGCGACAGGGCTTGGGATGTCATTTCATCTCAATGTCGGGTAAAAGTCCCACAAAATTGGAGGCAACGTCTCCAAAATGACCTTTACAGTGTTGACGGGGACGTTAAACCTCAAATCAAACAAACAAACATTTATTACCCATTCAACATTATGTTGGCCATATGAAGTTCTTACTGCTTATCAACGTTATTTCAACTATTCGTGTAACATGCCTGTGCAATAAAAAGTGCATCTTTTACCATCTATCAACACTATTTGGATCATTAAAATCACATGCCTATCAAACTATGTTTCACACCTCCCATTTTTATAATATTTATTTTCTTGGTGAAATTAATTCAAATATACATTATTTACATATGTTCAGTTGATCATGTCTTCCTAAAGCAACTAAGGGTCAGGCCTCAGATTCTATGATGGTTCCAAAGTAAAGACTTATGTTGGTTGGGCCTCCGCCCATAGGGGCTTGAAGAAATATAATGGCTGCATGATGCTTCCACGCAGAGCTAAATCTGGCCCGCACACTAGTAGTGGTAAACTGCTTAGTGGATCTAAGCCTTTCCAGGAACCGCAGTGCGAGGCGGACCGTCCATGCTGATAAACTCTATTGGTTTTGTTGGGCGACAGGGCTTGAGATGTCATTTCATCTCAATGTCGGGTAAAAGTCCCACAAAATTGGAAGCAACGTCTCCGAAATGACCTTTACAGTATTGACGGGGACGTTAAACCTCAAATCAAACAAAACTGTCTCTGGTCGAGCCCTTTGGAGTCTAACTGTTGGTTTTCGTTTGCTTCAGCATTTCTTTTGTTTCTTGTTGTCGAGGAGTCCTCGCCGTTGTTTCGTCTCTGTGTTTGTTTGATTTTTGTATTCACGAAGATGTTGCACTGATGAGTTAAGAGGCCTTCATGCGGACTGAACAAATTATTTGTCTTAATCGCGACGGAAGTAAGTGCGAGGAGTGTGGCCACGTAAATCGATTTAAGCTCCCCCAGTGGAATTCGTTTCCGCTGACCGTTCCAAGGCAGTTCTTCTTTCTCGGTTTATTTTTGTTATGGTTTGTCTTTTTGGTATTTGTGTTGCCAATTTTATTTTATTTTGGATATACTATTGGCCATTTTGTGGGAAAGTAACTGTCCTTTTTGCTTTCCGCTGTTGGTTTTTCCATTGTAGTATGTTGCTTCATGTTTGTGTTTTATTTCCTTTGGTGTCTCTGATGGAAGCTGTGGGTTACTTGTATCGATTCCTGAGCATTTCCTCTATTTCAGTATTTTAAAGAATTCAGTTTTGTCATACAAGACAACTTGCATAAGCTTTATTAATCTTATATGACCATATAAAATAGACGTGCATAAACTGCAACAATCTTATATGAAGTAATTAAAGAGTATTTTAAAATGACCATAAATAATAGTGTTGATAGTCAGCAACAAGTTAGCCTGAAACCAACATGTTTAAATTATTTATAGCAATGTCTAATGTCATTTTGTCCAAAATGTAATAACGTTTATTTACTTCTGTGGAGTGAATATCTTCCGAAGCTTTAAGCCTTCAGTCTACTTTACTATAACTAATATTTAAAACTCATAAACAATTTAATGAAAATAATTAAGGCACATTTATAGAGTTTATTGTTCACTGCTTAGAATTTACACCGTCGTTTGTTGGTTTCGGTGGTATAGGAATCATAGGAACTCTATCCTTGGGTACCAGCACGCTGTCATCGGACGACGTTGAGTAAACTGGAAGTAAGGGCGAGGATTGTTGCCACGTAAAATCGATTTAAGCCCCCCAGTGGAAATCTTTCCACTGACCGTTCCAAGGCGGTTCTTCTGTGGCGATTTATTTATGTTGTTGTTTAAATTTGTTACTTACTGTGTGTATCACTTGTGTCTTTTTATTTTGGATGGCCATATGGCCATTTTGTGGGAAAGTAACTGTCCTTATGGCCTTCCTTTGTTTAGGTTTCTATTATGGTCTGGTCGCTTAATGTTTGTGTTTCTTTCCCTTTGGTGTCTTTGATGGGTGGAGTAAGTTAATTGTATCGTTTCCTGATCTTTGTTTTACTTCTACTTTTACTATCATGTACATTTGAACAGGAGGTGATTTTCTCATTTTTTTTCATACGACTCCCTTATAAATATCTCTTATGTATCATGTGGTTGCTCGTTACATTGTTTAATTTTATAGATAATGGATAATAATATATTGTAAAGTAAAACGTTTCAAAACCTAACTATAAAAGATTATAATGTTTCATATCCCAATCAACATAATCCTAAATACATTTATTACCAATTCAATAGTATATTGGTCATATGAAGTTCATATACTCATCAACGTTATTTCAACTATTCATGTAACATGCCTGTGTAATAAAAAGTGAATATTGTACAATCCGTCAGCACTATTGCAGTTGACAGTTGCTGAAATGACATCACAAGCCCTGCCGCCCAATGAAACCAATAGGGTTTATAAGCATGGGCGGGCCGACACGCACCGCTTTGCCTGGGCAGCCTTAGATCCCCTTAGCGGTTTACCAGTACTCGTGTGCGGTCAGATTCAGCTCTGCGAGGAAACATCATGCAGCCCATTTATTTTTTGAAGCCCGATGGGCGAAATGTAGCATAGAAATGTTATATTTAGCATAGAAATGTTAAGTTAAGCAACACATTTACAAGTGGCGTCTTTACATGTGCTAGACTTTACAATTTATCTGAAAAAACTTAAAGTCACAGTAAACGCTTGGGAGACCCCTTTTGCTATTGCGAACACTGCCATGCATGGGCAGATTACCTTCTTGAAACTATTTTTCATTTTGCCTAAGATGCCCATGTGTTGTTTAAAATGTAAATTCTCCTAAGCTAGAATTTATTTCTTAAAGTAGTCTAGGTGTTGCTATATGTATTGTATTGTAGTCGCAGATAAGATTGGCTAGGCGGAGCCACCTGCCTTAGGAATATTCAATTAACGAAAAGGTAAACCAAGTCACCCGATTGTGTGAATTCAACTGTAAACAAGCATAGCGTATATGACCATTTCGTCCGCTTGTAGAAAGCGTGCGGAAGGCACTCTACCGAATCTTTTGGTGGACTCAGCAAATTTGCCATATATTGACAACATCCGAATAGCTCCGCCTAGCCAATCTTATCTGCGACTACTATACATAGTTTATAAAACTTATGTATATACATGTAGCTATCGTTATTTGTGCTTTGTGAATCTTTATACATTTGTGTAATAATAACAATTATAACAGTAATGAAAGCTTAACCCTTTTTGTACAAAATGGAATCTTCCTCCTTATATAGAGCAGGAGTCCATTTGAAAATTTAGAGGTGTCAAGTTCTATTTTCATCAAAATCTATTTCGAAAATGACTGAACCTTTAGCAAACAGTGGAGGCCCTGATCAGACGCCGCGGTCTGCGGCGTCTGATCTGGGCCTGCACTGTTTGTCAAGTACCCTTTAGGGGTTTCCGGTGCTAAATGGGTTAATGGTAAGAATTTGCTCCCGAAGAACAAATTCTTTCCTTTAAGAGTAGAACCCTTTTTCAGTTGAACTGAGTTTATAGAACAAGCGAACAAGTAGTCCCGAGAGTTGTCTTCCTTTGGAAAATGGCGGAACAAATTGCCAGGTGTATCAATTCCATTTAACCCTTTCAAACCTGTAGATACAAAGTTATCAACCGTGATTAAGTTAACTACCATGCATGCAGTCTGTCGTATAACATTTATATTGTACCCAATCTTTTTTTATATCGAAGAATGATCCTACGAAATTTGGTACTGAAGTCATTGCAAAAATATTTTTTCTTCTGAATTTGTATACTAAGTCACCATAAAATTCGGGTTCCGATAGACCTTATTGCAGAAGAGATTTAAGTCAAACATTGAATATAGAAACTATACCGGATTGATGTCTGTAAAACTTAGAAAAGGCTTTAGGTAGTTTCTGATACCGAGAACGCTGATTAGGAAGTTCAGCAGTTTACAATTTATTACAAGTTTTGAAGTCAGTTGCATGCCTAACATGCCTAGACACTCTGGCAAATCAATTTAATTGCGAAATATAAACACCGTAGGATGGCGCATGAGGAAACTCACCGTCCAAGAAAGGAAAATTTACAATCTCAAAATCAAAATCATCGAGTTTATCTTAATTTTTGTACGAAACAATCCCATCTACAATAGATAAATGTAAACCCCAAAACGGGGCTTCGGTATCAGAAGAATTTACTTTATTTAACTGGGTTTTGTGGAGTACATTTGACTGATTAAACCATGGAAGTCGGTATTTTCAATATTTATTGAATCATCCAAATATCTTGAAGTCGAGCTAAATAAATGCTTCAATGATTTCAGTTTGGGTTTTCAGCAGAAAGGGACATAATGAAATCTCAGGATAGCAACCTGAAAATAAAGCTTTCCAGTAAAGGCACACACCTATACAAATACGTTGTAAACTTTACCGCCGAAAACAAAAAGAAAATTTTATTATGAAAAACTGTGATATTTTATCTTATTTCTGCTCAAAATACAGATTGTGGGTATTCAATAGATCGAGGCGGTTCTAACGAGTACCCACACTCTTTATTTAAGAGCAGAAAAAATATGGTATACCTCTGTAAACCCCAGTTTTACAATATAAAAGTGGGGTTTAAGGGGGTCAAAATTGCATGTATATAGGCGTGTTTCCGTGATGTTATCTGGCCCTGCACCCTTTTAAGGTTTTATGATTAGAGGGACAGACTAACCTGTCATTTACTTGTTAAATGCCCAGTTAATTTGACAACCTACAAAACTTGCTTCTGATTAAGTCCGAAATTTAGGCCAAACTAATTGATTTGTCTCAGACACGATATTAAAGTTGCGTTTCATTTCACGCATGGCAAAGTTTCATTATAAAGGCGAATGGTTTGTATGACAAAGTGTGTATAGTTAATGCCCTTTCAAGGGATTGTTTTCTCGATAATAGAATTTTTTATTACATCTGGCATTTTGCCGCCATTATTACCAGGGAGAAGAAACTCTATATGCACAAAACGTTGACCCAACATTGAACAAAACGTTGACCCAAGGTTGAAACAACGCTTCCAATGTTGATTAAACATTTAGCGCCAGGTGAGAGGTCTTTCAGGACTTCCTGGTCGCTTGCCTATAAACTCAGACCTTCGAAAAGGGGGCTTGCCAAGGGCGAGGATTGTGGCGACGTAAAATCGATTCAAGCTCCTCAGTGTAAAAAAAAGTACTGACCGTTCCAAAACAGAAGTGAAGGCAATGATCAGGAATCGATACAAATAACCCACAGCTTCCATCAGAGACACCAAAGGGACAGAAACACAAACATGAAAAAAACAGACCCTAATGGAAACCTCAATAGCAGAAACCCAAAAGGACAGTTACTTTCCCACAAAATGGCCAATTGACTATCCAAAAACAAAATAATATAAGCGATACAAACACTCAAAGACAAACCATAACAAAAATAAACCGCGACAGAAGAACTGCCATGGAACGGTCAGTGAAACGAATCCCACTGGGGGCGGGGGGGGGGGGGTGCTTAAATAGATTTTACGTGGCCACAATCCTCGCCCTTACTTCCGTCGCGATTAAGACAAATAATTTGTTCAGTCCGCATGAAGTCCTCCTAGTGAACACAAAATCAAACAACCACAGAGATGAAACAACAGTGAGGACTCGTCAGCTTGAGCAAAAGAAAACCAACAGTTAGACTCCGATGGGCCCGACCAGAGACAGAGCATCAGACACCAACCAACATTACATTGAATCAAGTTTGTTCTTCTGTTGTGGTTTATTATTGTTGTAGTTCGCCCTTGTTTGTATGTATTGCTAATGTATAGTATTTTGGACATTTTGTGGGAGAACACATGTACCTGTCCTTTTGGCTTTCCGCTTACAATGTTTCCATTATAGTGAACATCACGAAAACACGCCTATATAATTGTGACCCCCTTAAACCCCAGTTTTATATAACAAAACGGGGTTTACAGGGGGTAAACCTTATTTTTCTTATTTCTTCTCCAAAATATAGATTGTGGGTACTCGTTAGAACCGCCTCGATGAGGCGGTTCTAACGAGTACCCACAATCTATATTTTGAGCCGAAATACGAAAAATATCGAGGCGGTTCTAACGGGTACCAACAATCTATATATTGGAGCAGAAATAAGAGATAATATCACAATTCTTCACCCTAAAATGTTCGTTATTTCGGCGGTTAAGTTTACAATGTATTTGTATAGGCGTGTTTTCGTAATGAGCTATTTTATATCGGTGGTGTCTTAGAAGGTTTGTGTGAGGTAATTGCATCGATTCCTGATCATTACTTACTCATTACCAAATACATTGCAAATTTTACCTCCAAAAAATGAAATTGTTAAGATGAAAAAAGTGTGATATGTTTCTTCTTTCCGCCCAAAATATAAAGTATGGGTACTCGTTAGAGGCGGTTCTAACGATTACCCACAATCCTTATTTTAGAGCAGGAATAAAAAAATTAGTTCCCCCCGTAAACCTCAGGTTTATTATATTAAAGTGGGGTTCGAGGGGGTCAAATTAATATAGGCATGTTTTCGTGATGGAAACTCATGCCTCCTCTAACATCGTATCCATTCCCCTTAAAACTTTTCTGTATGTAGGTCGCTTTTGTTGAATTAGGGTTCTACGTCCCACCAGTAGGTATGTTGTCTCGAGAAAGAGACTATCGAACCCTTCACCCCTGTTTTACAAGGCTGTTGATAAACCTAGTTTAGTAGGAGCGTACCTTTGTAAGAGAGTCGGCGCCTTTCCGCTCTTTCGACTGCATAAATTTTACATAAAATGCATCGACAGAGGTGGTAGCTTTGGACCATTACGGATTCCAGAGTACCTCTGCTCCTATCAAGAGAATAATTTGGCATTTCGAACAGAAGAGAACAGAACAAGAACAGAACATAACATAATTTGGCATTACGATAACACACCCATATGACAAAGTGCATTGAACGGCTACTTTCCAATGAAAATTGTTGATGTGTTTTCATATTTATGCTCTAAACACAGGTTGTAGATCTTGTTTAGTATCAACAACCTATGTCTAGGAGCAGAAATAAGCAGAATAATTTATACCCCTATAAACCCAAGTTTTCCCTATAAAACGTGATGTTTCGAGGGGTTTTCATTTCCCGGACTTGTTGTCATGATTGGAAATGCGTATTAATCACGCAAACACGCCTGTATGATTTTGACCCCCTCACCTCCACTTCTATATAGTAAAATTGGGGTTTACAGGGGTATACATTATTTTTCTTATTTCTGCTTCAAAATATAGAAATAAGAAAAATATCACAAATTTACAATGTATTTGTATAGGCGTGTTTTCGTAATGGTGTTATAACAAGCCTGTTTTATTAACTTTCCCTTCCTGAGCAGTAATATCCCGTCTGCACCAGCATATGGAGTTTACGTTTCACAGTTAATCCGTTATACTAGAGCCTGTTCAAAGTATCAGGACTTTATGGAACGTTGGAAGGTGCTCACTACCAGGTTGTTATGCCAGGAGTATCAAAAAACCAAACTGGTATCAACACTAAAGAAGTTTTATGGGAGGCACCATGATCTTGTAAATCCGTACAATATGGCCATTTCCAGAATTATGTCTGATATGTTTGCCAATGGAAAGCCATAGGAAGACTTCCAAAATCTCGGACATACCCTTCCCGGCATTTGCACCTTTTCTTCGTTCGGGTCGATGGGCATGGTGGGCGAAGCTTGCTTACCAAGTAATGCTTAATATCCGCGGACGCCTTATTACACTCTTCTGGAGTCCATGTCTGTTGATCCGAACATTGATATTTGCCATTTTGTCTATGGATTAACGATTTTGGATTAACGCTTTGGTACTACGACCTAAACTACTTTTATAAGATGGTTTCATGGGTGCTGGGTACAGACAGAAAATATCGTTTCCGACTTTCACAGTTGTACATAATTTGTGTTTGTTTGAAGGTTAACGATTGAGTTTGTGAGTGTTTTGAGTTTTACGTCCCACCAACAGCTAAGGTCATACGGAGACGGGACCTCGGTTTAAAGACTCATCCGAAAGTCTGGAGAAGCTCGGGATCGATCATGCGACCACTGGTTTACAAGGCGAGTAGCATAACCACTACACCACAGTGGCTTCTTGAAGGTTAACGACCCAGTCAACACTTTTAAAGTGACATCTGGTCGCCTGACCTCAGTTTCCTCTACAGACTTGCAATTAAGCGGTTGGCGAGTACACTGCGCATGCTCTCGATTGAAACTGACAACTCGTTACTGCGCTCCTCGAATCAACGGAATGTAGAGAACGACCATAGAAAATATTTCATGACTTCACTGAGCTACCGAGTCTGGCGCTTTACGGAATTAGTGGCGGCCGTAAAATGTCTCCCTGTCCTACATCATATTCCCCAATGGAATAGTCTTCCCTCCTCTGCGGTGAATGCCAAGTCCGCAGAAGAGTTCAAAGCCCGCACAGTGTAAGATTGGGTCTCAGAGGTATGCGTTTTAGGATACCTCTGTTATGCAGATTGTAAATAGTTTTAAGGACGCATCCAGTGCCTCTTTTTTTTTTTTTTTTTTTTTTTCAGCTAAATTCTAAATTTAGCCACCCAATCAACTGAGGTAATGGCCAGATATGACCGACTCAGTATAAGAAGATAGATAGATAGATAGATATTGTAATTTACTTTCTTGTCCTTTTGGATCACTGATCCTATTGTGGAATTTTAGAAATATTTTAGGGTCACTGGAGAGGCCTAATTGCCCGAAACAAGCTAACCAGAAAAACGTATTCAGTTCTGTGGTGTAGGCCTTGCTACCAAGGAACCAACCCTTTCATATACAGTGAAATTCCACTATTAAGACCACCTAAAATTAAGAATAATTCTGCTTTAACCCATATATGACAATGGAATCTTCCACCTAGTTAGTTTGGAGTGGTTCATTTCCAATTATAGGGGTGTCATGTTTGGTTTTCTTTGTGGCAAATTTTACAAAAACGAATGTTCCTTAAGCAAACAGTGTAGATCCAGATCAGACGCCGCGTTCTGCGGCGTCTGATCTGAATCTACACTGTTTGCCAATGTCCCAGAAAAGGGCCGCTAGGTATATATGGGTTAAAAGGCTTATTTTGTAGGTTGCTGTTATTTTTCGTTGCGTTTTCTGCATACAGTGTCTTCTAGTCAGAGACCACCGTAAGTGTTTAAGTGGTCTAAAAGGCCACTTTTGAACAGTCCCAAAGGTGGTCTTAATACAGGATTTTTACTGTAACATATTTTACATCGTTATGCTTTGTCGAATTACAACAATCCCTGTTTTTGTAGGCACCAAAAATCCATGACAGTACTATACAACTTCAATAACTCGAACAAAGACGGCTCGTTTACCCATGCTTATTCGAACTCACCCTTGAGTTCCTGCATAATTCTTCCCATCACGAAATCACGCCTATATAATTTTGACCCCCCTTGAACCCCACTTTTATATTGAAAAACTGGGGTTAGCAGGGGTAAACATTAGTTTTCTTATTTCTGCTCTAAAATATAGATTGTGGGTACTCGTTAGAACCGCCTCGATGAGGCGGTTCTAACGAGTACTTACAATCTATATTTTGAGCAGAAATAAGAAAACAATCACAATTTTTAATCTAAAAATTTAGTTTTTCGGCGGTAAAATTTACAATGTATTTGTATAGGCGTGTTTTCGTAATGAATAGCATCAAGGTAGTCAAATATCAAGGGGTTAACTGTATTCAAAATTGTCATTTGGGGAGGTAAATCGGCAGTTTTAAAGTCGGAAACTTCATTTTATGGCAACATGTTATAAACCCGACGATTTACCTCCCCTATCAATGACAATTTTGCAATACAGTTTTCCCCATTCTAATGCACGTTTACGTTTTTTTTTTTGTTTTTGGTGTAGGGGGGGGGGGGGGGGGGTTATTTTGTTAGAAAATATTTCGGAGTGTCTTCAGACAGACGTCTGTAACCAGCCGATTCACGTGGAATTTGCTGCTGACAGACGTCTGTCACCAGCCAATTCACGTGGAATTTGCTGCTGACAGACGTCTGCCACCAGCAAATTCCACGTGAATTGGCTGGTTACAGACGTCTGTCAGCAGCCACTCCGAAATATTTTCTAACAAAATAACCCCCAACCCCCCCCCCCCCCCCCCCCCCCCCCCCCCCGTCTGTAAATAGCCGATTTTCGCAAAATTTGCTGGTGACAGATGTATGCTGTAAACTTACCATAAGAAAGCCGTATCCCCGCCCGCCGGGGCTTGTAGAAACGGATTGGTCTGCATTATGTTCCACGCAGAGCTAAAACCTACCGGGCATTAGTACTAGGAAACCGTCAAGAAGTCATAACCTTGCACAGGAAACGCGCTGCGAGTCAGTTTTGGCAGTTGGGCTGGAAATGTCATTTCATCTCAATGTTGTTTTAAAGGCCCACAAAATTTTCTGGTCTGATTTTTTTTTCGAGCCGTTCAAGAATATTACACTCAGAGCTGAAACCAACCGAGCATTACATGTAGTACAGCCTTAGGCGTTATAACCCTGCCTGCGAGTCCGTTTTGGTGGTTGGGCTTGAAATGTCATTTCATCTCAATGTCGGTTAAAAGGCCCACACAAATTTTCTGGTTTGGTTTTGTGGTTTTGCAGGCCTTTCAAGATTGTTATTATTTCATTTAATCCGAGCCAATCGTTAATCAGAGGTGGGCGAAAACCGGAGTATCTGTCGAAAAACCTGACTGACCTTCCGTTGCAGAACTTGGCGTCTCACATGTGACCTAAACTCGAACCACAGCGGTAAGATACATAATGGTTAGAGTCAGCGCCTACGGAGGCCTGTAAACATCAGCTTGCCTGGGTGCGTTTAGAGCGGTACAGTGAATGCTTTAAAAAACACAAAAAAACTTACAAACAAAATAGCATAGAAAAGAAAAACTGTTTCCGACCCGACATATATCGAACCAGCGACCATCTGATCCCTGTCAACCGACGGAGTTACTAGGGGCCGGCCTATCGAATTGACCTGTATTGATATGCATGTACAATAACATGCGGACTAAGAGATAACAAATTCTTCCGAATTCAAAGTTAAAATGAAAATGCTCGTATCATCTGTCGGCCCCGCGCCTGCCCGGGGGGTAGAAATATGGCGGCTGCCTTCGGGAGTGTGGCAGAGTGGTAAGACCCCACCGAAAACAGTCCCATTGCCGAGACCACCCGGTGCCTCGAAATAGGTGGCTGCCTTCAGCTTCTGTGGCAGTTGGGTAAAAGCCTCCAACATACAGAACAATCGTCCGTTCAACCGGTATGATCTTGTGAATAGAACTGTTCAAATGCATCTTACAATTTTTTTACAAAATTCATTACGCGAGATCTATCCTTTTAAACCTTTCCTATCTCATGTTACTACCACGCTGCATTTGTACGTGTATCATCATTGTTGGTGGGTCGCGCACCACAAAGAAGAAACCTCATATGTATATGTTTGTACTGTGTATGTGTCACTTTTTCATGCTCCTTCACTCTGCACATCAAACAATGAAAGATGCATTTTTGTATACGTTATTAGATAAGTAACTTGTAATTTAATGTCACCCCAAAATTATTTTATGTTACACCAAAGTTAACAGAATCAGATACTTATCACTAAGTTCTGAAGTGTACGTCATCATCTAACACAGCTTATTTCTTTAGTAGTTTATAAAATCCTTTGTCCTTTCTAAAACTTATCACCTCAATAATTTCTCATCATAATCGTGGATCTCAGATTTAGCAAAGGATCTCCTGTTTTCAGAGCCAAGCTTTTATTTAAGCAAACGTTTTCGGCCTCCCTTGTCTGTAGGGAATAAAATATACAGGTCACTTTCCTTCTGTAGTGAATGGGGATGAAATTCCTTGTTAAAACAGGAGCCACTTGTTTGCCGTGAGTGGCGTCTCGTATGCTGGAAGAAGGGATCCTGATGATTGAGAAAAGCCCAGGGATCTCCAGCTTTTCAACACATCATTTTGGCCCATATTTCAGATAGAAGAGGGGTTTGGGCTAGATCCGGCCTGAATCAATCGGCTCAGTCGTGCCAAGCTCTAGAATCGCACAGCTTGTTCTTTACTTCCTTCTCTCTTTTTACGTATCTTTATGGTACAAACCGGGTGTAATTTTTTTCTTATTCCTCTATCTTTGAGTGTTATTTGATGGGCGGCGGCTGATGGATCAATCGGTGGGCTTGTTCTGGGGAATTTCAGCAGAAACTTCTGTGAGGGAGAGAATACGGGTGGGGATGGGTCCCAACTGTTCCTCATTTTTCCATCGAAATCTGGGTGCATAGTTGGGAATCATAACACAGAAGTGGAGCGGAAGGACTCTGGTCCTGTCATCGAGTATAATAGCAATGTAGCCTTGGCGTTGGAAATAGGAGATCCATTTCCATTAAACGTCCCCTTGTAGGGCTCCAAGGAGGGTGGGGCGCATAGCTATCGAATCACAAATTATCACCATGGGATCCAACACGAGAAAAAGAGCATTTTTAGACTTATCTGATGACGACCCGGAACCGGCTACCTTCAATTTCAAAGCTAATGAAACCTTCGCTAGATTTTTGGTGATTTCAAGCAAGGAAGAAAAGGCCGTTACGACTCTTTCACCGTTTGTTATTGAAAAACAGATCGAATCGTTAATTGGTACTCCAAAAAATGTCAAAAAATTAAAAAACGGAACACTTTTAATCGAAACAAATAGAAAATCTCAAACCGAAAACCTCTTAAAAGTCAACAAATTTTTCAACATGAATGTTTCTGTCACGGAACATAAAACTTTAAATTCTTGCAAGGGCATTATCCGTGACAGAATGTTAAAACATGAAACTGAAGCCAGCATCGTGGAGTATCTGAAAGATCAAGGCGTAACGGCCTGTAAACGCTTTAAAATCAAAAAAGACGAAAATCTCATCGACACGAACACACTTCTTTTGACATTTAACACCACTTCCTTGCCGAAATCACTAAAGATTTTCTACAGGATTATACCGGTTGACATCTACGTGCCCAATCCTCTGCGATGTTTTAATTGTCAGAGGTTTGGACACCATGAAAACGATTGCACTGTCCCTGACGGGTCGGTTTGTGAGAAATGCGGTGGCACTGATCATCACACTCAAAATTGCAAGAACCCCCCAAAGTGCGTGAACTGCGGAAAAAATCATCTCTCCAAATCAAACGTCTGTGAAGTTTGGAAAACGGAAAAAGAAATTATGAAAATCAAAGTAACACAAAACATAACATATTTAGAAGCAAAGAAAATCCAACAAAATAAACCAGAAAACACATTTGCCAAAGTTGTTCAATCCCTTACCAGCAAACCTGAAACCAAAGATACCTCCACACAATTTAATGAAAAAGATTTTGAAATCAAACCACATTCAAAAGTAATTACTTCTACTGTTAAACCAAAAACATCGTCGCAACCTACATCGTCACAGCCTACATCTACTCACCATTCAAGATCAGAAAGTAAACAAACTTCACAGACCAGTTCACAGCCGAACACTAAACATTCTAGATCTCACTCCCGATCCACGTCAGGGACAGCGGATCAAAAAGAAAAAAACGGCAAAGAAAAACATAAAGGATCAAACCCAAACAGTAAAGGAGCGTCGGCTGATCCAGTAAAACTGGCTAATCAGTACGGCGCCCTTGAGGACATGGAGTTGGACCATGATCCCTCCACGTTCTCAAAGAATAATAAAAAATAAAGGATTAAATTCCTTGTTTTAATCTTCTCTCCATTCAATCATGGATAAGAAGTCAATAATTCAATGGAATTGTCGAGGACTGAAAGCCAATTTTAACGAACTTTTAATTTTATCTACACTTTTTTCTCCTAATGTCATTTGTCTCCAAGAAACTTTTTTGAAAACTACAGATAATATTAATTTCAAAGGTTACAGTATGTATAATCATATCACAACGGGTAATCAGAAGGCATCAGGAGGTACATAAATCCTGGTAAAATCTGACGTTCCTCATAGGAAAATAGATGTAAACACTAATTTACAAGCTGTTGCTGTAAACGTCACTTTATCCAAATCCATAACGATTTGTTCTGTATACCTTCCACCTCATAATTTTTCTAAACAGGATTTAGAAAATTTAACTAATCAATTACCTAGTCCTTATATATTATTAGGAGACTTTAATAGTCACAGCAAATTATGGGGTTGCTCGGATACAAATGACAAAGGAGAAATCGTAGAAAATTTTATTGCTGAAAATGATTTATGTTTATTTAACGATAAACAACCAACATACCTTCATTCTCCCACAAGGAATTATTTTGCTTTAGATCTTTCAATTTGCTCTCCAAATATTTATCTAGATTTTGATTGGTCTGTTGTGGACGATCTCCATGGGAGCGATCATTTTCCGATAGTAATTGAAGAAATTGAATCGACCCATGAGGATCGTCACCCCAGATGGAATTTGAGTAAAGCAAATTGGGAAAATTTTAATCAATTATGTAATGACAAACTCGACCCTGATTTTTTTAAAACTGCAAATGATATACAAGATTTTACTGATCAACTGATTGATATTGCTGAAAAATGTATTCCTAAATCCTCGACTTTTTCAAAACGAAACAAACCTTGGTTTAATGACGAAGTTAAAACTTCGATCAATAAAAGAAAATCTGCATTACGAAAATTTAATAAACAACCAACAAAAGAAAATCTTATCCATGCCAAACATATGCGAGCTAAAGCTCGCAAAACAATAAAATCGGCCAAAAAAGCATCTTGGCAGCAATACGTCTCCAAACTGAATACCAGAACACCAACAAAGAAAATATGGGACATGATTCGAAAAATTAGTGGCAAAAACAAATCAAATAAACATGTCCATATCAAATCGAACGGAAATATATGTTCAACGGCTAAAGACATTTCCAATGCCTTGGGGGAAAATTTTCAGAAAAACTCCTCTAGCTCAAATTATTCAGAAAGTTTCCAAAATATTAAACAAGAACAAGAGAAAAAGAATTTAAATTTTTCCTCATTAAATCATGAAAAATATAATTTACCTTTCACTACTAAAGAATTATTAGATGCTCTCCATAGATCTCATGATACTGCTGTTGGTCCTGACGACATACACTATCAAATTTTAAAACATTTACCCAACAAGGCATTGGAAACATTATTAAATATTCTGAATGATATTTGGATCACTGGAAAATTCCCTGAAAACTGGAGAAAAGCTACCATTATTCCTATTCCGAAACCTAATAAAGATCAAACTGAAGCCACTAATTACAGACCTATTGCTTTGACAAGTTGCTTATGTAAAACAATGGAGAGAATGATTAATGATAGGCTGGTTTGGTTCTTAGAATCAAACCAGCTTATCACTAAATTTCAAGCTGGTTTTAGAAAAAACAGCTCAACCAACGATCATTTGATTCGCTTAGAATCATTTATTCGTGATGCCTTTATTAAAAAAGAACATGTCGTTGCTGTATTCTTTGACCTAGAAAAGGCCTACGATACCACTTGGAAGTATGGCATCATGAAAGATTTACACACATTGGGGCTTAAAGGCCGATTACCACTTTTTGTTCAAAATTTCTTATCCGATCGAACATTTAATGTTCGCATGGGAAATACATTATCGGACACATTTGATCAAGAACAAGGTGTACCACAAGGTAGTATTTTATCACCAACCTTGTTCAGCATAAAAATTAATAATATAGTTAAATGTGTAAAAGACCCAGATTGTTCGCTTTTTGTTGACGATTTTGGAATTTTTTATCGTTCCAAAAATATGGAAACCATTGAATTTAAACTGCAAAGGTGTTTAAATAATATAGAAACTTGGGCGACAGAAAATGGTTTTAAATTTTCTAAAACAAAAACTCAGTGTGTTCATTTCTGCCAAATACGAAAGTTGCATTTAGATCCTGTACTGACTATATACGGCAGTCCAATTCCAGTCGTCACTGAGGCGAAATTTTTGGGTCTTTTATTCGATAACAAATTGTCTTTTATTCCTCATATCAAAGCTTTGAAAGCTAAATGTTTAAAAGCTCTTGGTATTTTAAAAGTCCTGTCCAGTTCCGACTGGGGAGGAGATCGTACTGTTCTTTTAAATCTGTATAGATCGCTAATTCGTTCCAAATTGGACTATGGCTCCATAGTCTATGGTTCTGCTAGGAAATCTTATTTAAAATCTTTGTATACTATACATCATCAAGGTTTACGTTTAGCACTAGGCGCCTTTCGCACTTCACCCGTTGATAGTCTCTATGTTGAATCTAATGAACCATCACTTTATATTAGAAGAGAGAAATTGTCTCTTCAATATGCTACTAAATTAGCTGCAAATCCACGCAATTCAGCATATGAATGTGTTTTTAACCCTAATTATGAACGATTTTATAACAACAAACCATCGGCGATAAAACCTCTTGGCCTAAGAATTCAATCATTACTCGAAGAGGCCAATATTAATATTAAAAATATTCAATCTTTTTCATTATCATCCAAAGAGCCATGGACGTTAAACCCTCCAAAGATTATTTTAACCTTACATAAAAATAAGAAATGCGAAGTGGAATCGCATATTTTTAAGAACGAATTTTTGGAAATCAAATCTAATTTTAAACATCATATATCCATTTACACTGACGGTTCGAAACAAGATGAGAAAGTTGCTTGTTCTGTCATTAGTCCGAATTTCACCGACAGCATTAGATTACCCGATAATAGCTCTATTTTTACCGCTGAAGCGAAAGCAATTGATATTGCACTCTATCACATTCGCGATCAATCTGAAAGACATTTTATCATATATTCCGATTCTCTTTCTGTATTGAAAGCTCTCAAAGACCAACAGCACAGAAACCCCTTGATTCAACAGATTTTAAGAAAATATCACTATCTTTCAGTCTCGAAGGAGATCATATTCTGCTGGCTTCCGAGTCACGTAAATATCCGTGGAAATGAGTTAGCTGATTTGGAAGCCAAATCAGCATTATCATTAACAGTTACAAATTTAAAAATTCCTTACTCTGATTTAAAATCGAACATTAACAAATATATTAAAAATAAATGTCAATCAATTTGGGAAAAAGAAACTAATAATAAATTAAACCAAATACAACCGAATTTTCATACCAAATGCACTTTTTTAAATTATAATAGGAAAGAGCAAACTAAAATCACAAGATGCCGTATTGGACACACACGACTCACTCATTCCTACATTTTAAAAAACGAACAAGCACCTTTCTGTATATCTTGTAACGAACCGTTCACAGTTAAACACTTTCTCATATCATGTATTGAATTTAATCATATACGATCTAAATATTTTAACATTACTACGATGAAAGATCTTTTTAATAATGTTCCTTTTTACCAATTAATCAATTTTCTTAAAGAAATCGGTCTTTTTAACAAACTGTAATTACTAAAATTTTAATTGTTTAATCTTGCACAATTTTATGTATAATATATAAGTAGTATAGGGTGCCACTATGGCACCTTTTTTATGGCACCTTTTTTATAGCACCTTTTGTGTGGTTTTGTGGGTGCTATAAAAAAGGTGCCATAAAAAAGGTGCCATAGTGGCACCGCTTGACTAGGCTAGATTGGGACTTGGGATGGGCAGTAGTGTGTTTGTTGAATACCTTCAGAAATGGACTCAGTGTTTGTGTGGATTGACTTTGTCCCTATAAATCTTCAGTTTTTGAAATTTATAGGGACAAAGCTTGTGACTAAGCCTGAAATAACTTAGTGATTTCCTAAAGGTGCCATAAATTTTCTGTTTTGAAAATTTATAGCACCTTTTATGAAGGTGCCATAAATTTTCAATTTTGTGGGGATTATAGCACCTTCTGTGAAGGGTGCCATAAAATTTCAATTTTGTGGGGATTATAGCACCTTCTGTGAAGGGTGCCATAAAATTTCAATTTTGTGGGGATTATAGCACCTTGTGTGAAAATAACTTCGTTTTTTGTTGGAAATCTTCAAGAGGTCCAGGGATACCACAAGATGACATTATGTTGTTCTTTTGGAAATAAATTGAAATTGAAAAAAAATGTTTGGCACGAATAGGGCTCGAACCTATGACCTCCTGCTTATCAGACAGGTGCTCTACCAACTGAGCTAAAGTGCCACGATATATTTTGTATGTAATAAAATGGTCTCTTCACTGCCACATCTCCACATCACAAATGTATAATCTCCACATCTCCACATTGAAATTGTGGAACCTCCACATTGAAATTGTGAACCTCCACATCTCCACATTGAAATTGTGGACGTAATGTGGAGCAAATGTGGATGTAATGTGGAGAATGTGGATCCACAATGTGGAGATTCCACATGTCCACATCTACACATTCGACAATTTTGCAACCAGGCCTTTCTGGCTTCTAAGTCTCAGATTAAAATGCTCTATGTGGATGTGATGTGGAGAATGTGGATCCACAAAGTGGAGATTCCACACGTCCACATCTACACATTGAAATTGTGGAACCTCCACATTGAAATTGTGGAACCTCCACATCTCCACATTGAAATTGTGGAGGTAATGTGGAGCAAATGTGGATGTAATGTGGAGAATGTGGATCCACAATGTGGAGATTCCACATGTCCACATCTACACATTCGGCAATTTTGCAACCAGGCCTTTCTGGCTTCTAAGACTCAGCTTAAAATACTCATTGTGGATGTGATGTGGAGAATGTGGATCCACAAAGTGGAGATTCCACACGTCCACATCTACACATTGAAATTGTGTAACCTCCACATCGAAATTGTGGAACCTCCACATCTTCATTGAAATTGTGGATGTAATGTGGAGAATGTGGATCCACAATGTGGAGATTCCACATGTCCACATCTACACATTCGGCAATATTGCAACAAGGCCTTTCTGGCTTCTAAGACTCAGCTTAAAATACTCATTGTGGATGTGATGTGGAGAATGTGGATCCATAAAGTGGAGATTCCACACGTCCACATCTACACATTGAAATTGTGTAACCTCCACATCGAAATTGTGGAACCTCCACATCTCCACACTGAAATTGTGGATGTAATGTGGATGTAATGTTGAGAATGTGGATCCACAATGTGGAGATTCCACATGTCCACATCTATACATTCGGCAATATTGCAACCAGGCCTTTCTGGCTTCTAAGACTCAGCTTAAAATGCCCAATGTGGATGTGATGCGGAGAATGTGGATCCACAATGCGGAGATTCCACACGTCCACATCTACACATTGAACAATTTGACTCTTATTACCTGGCCGGTGGCAGGTATATAACTTAAGATAACTTTGGTAGGACCAAGCTGTTTATGGGAAAAAAGAACAAGAGAATTAGATGCCACCTCTGATGGCAAACAACCTCCCCAGTGTGGTTGTGAATTGCATTAATGGGTTTCCCTGCAACTTGGGACTCCTGGCGATTTGAGATTATCTCGAATACACTTTAGAACCACCTGAATGTCTCTATGGACCAGAGTGATTCCCAGAGCGGAGGCTTTCCAATGTCCGTGGATCCCCTTAAAGTAGCCTGAGCGTAGCTACCTTCTACTCTGTTTAAGCATATATTCGATAATCTCGCATCTTTGGACCAAGCCGGAAAAACACGCAATGCAATAATCACAAACCATGCACCAGTAAGCTAGAGCACTAGCCTGTTTGTAACAAGAAACCACTTTGTATATATAGTCTACCCCAAACCAATTTGATAAGAAAATGGTTTTGTTGAATTTCCAAATGAAAATTTTTGTTTTAAATTTAAGAAAAGAAAGACTATGTTCTATGGGTGATGCACAAATTTATAAGCTTGTATTATATTTTTTTCGATAAAAAATATTTGATCCCATTTGAGCTATAAATAGCAAAATGATAATGATTTTTATTATTTTTTATCTGTTACTATTTTGAGAATTCCTATTGGGAAAAACCCAATAAGACAAAATGCTCAGAGTGGATATTTATAAAGGCGTTTTAAACGCTAAATCATGTTCTTAAGGGGGCTCTAGATATAACTTTGGTTATTTACTTTATCATTTTCTTATTAGTATCGCCATAACTAACAAACTATGAATATATATCGAAGGTACCGCATTCCCGTTAAATGTCAGGTCATTGGATTTTCCGAAAATCGATCAATAGCGATTTTTGTCCATTGAATTTGAAAGAAGCCAATTCCCGGAAAAAAAAAAGATTGGTTTTCCGATAATTATAAATAGTAAGAAAAAAGAAAACTAACTTTTTTTTATAACGATATTGAATAATAATTGTAACTTTAAATTTGTGTTGCTTAAGAAATGACTGAAATGCACAACTGAAACACTGTCATTCTGTAGAAAAGAAAGTATATAAATATTCAGCGGGACATTGTTAAACATTGTGGGCCCCGATCAGACGCCACACCTGAATAATGAACGACTTCTACCTTACACTGCTAAGTGACAGTTCCTTGGACATTTTTCCAACAAACAAACAAAACAGTTTTACGGTGAGACTAGATCATCCAATTAATATCAATGAAGAAAACTGGGAAGTTGCATTAGTAGAAATTATGACTTCAGCACAAGTGCTGAACATCAGTGAAGAAAATAACTTTTTCTATTTGGTTTTTCTTGATCCAAGCTACATAAGAAGACACGGTTTCGAAAATGTCACTGAAATGTGTAGAAATACTAATGCATGTGACAAAGTTAAACTGATCATTCCACCTGGCAATTATGTTTCTCCCAGTCATTTGGCACAAGAAATGCAATCTTCTATCAATGCGTTTGAGAACGGATTATTAGAACATGTAAATGTTGGCATTGGATTTGTGTTTGATGAAAATTCTAAACGCATGAAAATAATTTGTCAAGATGAAAGACAAACTAGGTTACAATTTTCCAAAGAGTTTGGAAAGTTATTAGGGCTCAATCCTTCTCTATTCGGAAAACCTATTGGGAATGAAAAAGATTCATTTATTTTTAATGCAGACCTGAATGCTCCACATGATACGTTTTTCATATATTCAGATATTGCAGATTTTACAAATGTTGGTGATGTGAAGGCACCGATTTTGAGAATTGTTCCATTTAATCATACCAAGTATTCTACTTATTTTCATACAGAACTAAAAAATTTGCACTATGTGCCAGTAGCCAAATCTTTCATTGACCAAGTTCATATCAGCATAAAAACAGCCACTGGTAAAAGTGTACCTTTTATGACTGGAAAATCTTTGGTTAAATTACACTTTAGACACAAACAGTTTTTTCAACATGATATAAATACTCTGCATTAATACTAACTTTGTCAGTTTATCAGACTCCTGAAAGGAAATAAGATGGTTAGTTCAGAGAAACAGACAAAAACATCCTGCAAAAAGATGGTCAAATGCAAAAAGTTACCAGTGACACAAAACCCTAGTAAATACGAAACAAGTTATGGACAGATGCGGTACTTGATGAAAAGACTGAACACAGTTCTCAGCAATAAGCTCAGGGAAGGACGGCCCTCCAGATTCTGCAAAATATGTAACGCAGAAATCCAACAACTTGCGAAAACAAGACATCCGAAAAGACGTCGTCTGGCTGAACCAAGAAGAAAAATGAAACAACACTGGCCTGATACTCCCAGGAGACCTACGTCTTTACCACTAAAGAATATCAAGCGTAAAAGAAAAAGTGAAGACAAACAGTCACAGACAGTTGCAGAAAATTGTGCAGAAAGTTAGAAAGTTTTGTGGAAGAGTATAAAAGGAATGACAAGACTGAATAAAAATCAGTTCATTATTTGACATCCATGGGGAGATATCAATGCCATAAGTGTTTTCGAGAGTTTGCAAGATCTGACAGTTTGAGAAGACATAGATCCAGTGGTGTTTGTAAAGAGGATAAAACAGATATGTCAGATGACGAAGAAAGTGTAGTGTCTTCAAGCCCACGCTATAATTTGGGAAAAGGAGAAGATATATTTGGAAAATATGACTATACCAATGATTCTGAAGAATACACCGAAGAAGATGATAGTGATGACGAAGTTGAGATACCCAAAAAGAAAAAAATGAAATCTAAGTACAGACCGTGGGATCGAATGGTTATGAAAACCCAGGAAACCTTACAAGATACATTCAATGAGACCGTGGAAGAAGCTTTGGCAGAACATACTGATATCGACACAGAAGCTGCTGAAAATTTGGCATATGAGGAACTCAAACCAAGATATACACAGGGGCTTGTAAACTTCTACAGAACATTGGTTGGATATTCAGAAGCACTGAAGAAAGATCCAGTGCATAAGAAAATCATAAGCACAGCAAAACGACTGAGGGACGAGAAAGATTACGATGCAGACGAATCCATGGACTGTGCCATCAAGAAACGCAGATTTCTCTTTGAGAAGACACTGGATGAATATGATTCACCTACCTATGACGAGGAAGAAGAGACTGTGCCACAGACAAATCAAAAGACATTATTAAAACCAATTTCACAACAACGTTAAGGTTTCAAATTGTAAACGAGGACAGAGGGACGGTCCTAATCCTCTGTTCATCGTAATCAAGTTAGTTAGCGGGACAAATAAAATTAAAACTGTTCACCAATCTTTCTTGTCTTTTCACCCCCTCTTCATTTCGAAGAGGGTAGTAGTATCTAAACTTGAGATGGCTAGAAATAACATCCACTGACGCTTCATAGTCAAACTAATGAAACAAAAATAGATCTTGAGATACAAGATCTATATCCAGAAGTTTGCTACTATCAAGCCTCAATATATTTGCCAAACCACTTGACGCTTTACAGTCATGTTTCTACTGATGAAGAAATATAAAGTCTTGAGATAAAAGATTTTTATTTCTCATAGAAACTTGCTACTAGATAGCCTCAATATATAAGCATGACACTATGAAGTCTTGAGACACAAGGCCAACATAATGTCATCTTGTTGTGCCCCTGGAGCTCTTGTAAGATTTCCAACAAAAGACGAAGTTATTTTCACACAAGGTGCTATAATCCCCACAAAATTGAAATTTTATGGCACCCTTCACAGAAGGTGCTATAATCCCCACAAAATTGAAATTTTATGGCACCCTTCACAGAAGGTGCTATAATCCCCACAAAATTGAAAATTTATGGCACCTTCATAAAAGGTGCTATAAATTTTCAAAACAGAAAATTTATGGCACCTTTAGGAAATCACTAAGTTATTTCAGGCTTAGTCACAAGCTTTGTCCCTATAAATTTCAAAAACTGAAGATTTATAGGGACAAAGTCAATCCACACAAACACTGAGTCCATTTCTGAAGGTATTCAACAAACACACTACTGCCCATCCCAAGTCCCAATCTAGCCTAGTCAAGCGGTGCCACTATGGCACCTTTTTTATGGCACCTTTTTTATAGCACCCACAAAACCACACAAAAGGTGCTATAAAAAAGGTGCCATAAAAAAGGTGCCATAGTGGCACCCTATACTACTTATATAACTGTTTTAGACGCTATATGCCCTGTTAGGGTTGAGCGTCTTTAAATAAATCATCCATCCATCCATCCATCGTATCATCTGTCAGCAGCAAATTGTATGAGAATTGGCTGGTGACAGACGTCTGTCAGCAGCAAATTTCACGCAAATTGGCTGGTGACAGACGTCTGTCAGCAGCAAATTCCACGTGAATTGGCTGGTGACAGACGTCTATCACCAGCCTCTTCAAAATATTTAAGTGCTGTGAGCTGCGCAAAAAAGTGCCAGCCAGTGCAACACGATGTTACGCGATGGATACTCAGTGTGGTTTTCCTGATATTATCCTCAAAATACAGTAAAATTCCGCTATTAAGACCGCCTAAAATAAAGACTAAATCTGCTTGTAAAAACTTATTTAGTAGGTTGCAGTTATACTGTCTTTGTCTTTTCTGCGTACACTGTCCCCTGACCACTTTTGAACAGTCCCAAAGGTGGTCTTAATATAGAAGTATGACCTGGTGATATGGGTAAGCTTCAGTTATATGAACTGCCTCTGTCTCGAACATATGTTCATGGTCCCAAAGGTATACGAGTTCATTATGAAAACACGCCTATACAAATGCATTGTTACCTTTATCGCCGAAAAATGAAACTTTAAACATGAAAAAATGTGATATTTTTTCTAATTTTTGCTCTAAAATAACGATTGTGGGTACTCCTTAGAACTGCCTCATCGAGGCGGTTCGAACGAGTACCCACAATCTATATTTTGGAGCAGAAATAAGAAAAATAAGGGTTACCCTTGTAAACCCCCGTTTTACTGTATTTTTTTGGGGGGGGGGGTGACAATTATATAGGCGTGTTTTAGATAGTAGATTGTGGGTACACGTTAGAACGTAACGAGTACCCACAACCTATATTTAAGAGCAGAAATAAGAAAAATAAGGGATTCGAGGCGGTTCTAACGAGTTCCCACAATCTATATTTTAGAGCAGAAATAAGAAAAACACATTTTACCCCTGTAAAAGCCGGTTTTACTATATAAAAGCGGGGTGCAAGGGGGTCAAAATTATAAAGGTGTGTTTTCGTGATGAACTGAAGTTCAACTATTGTCCGATTTTCTTCCGGCAGAACACCAAAAGTTCAAACTGGAAGCGCTTAGGGTAACGACTATCGGTAGACATGTGCGCTCTCCAAAGATTCGGACCAGCCTTCACGTTCGTGCATTCTGGTCAGAGTATTCACTGTACGTAATATTGATGAGTTTGGCTTTTGGAACAAGTCAGGGAAGACGCTGCTCCGACTGCATCACGGAAACATGCCTATATAAATTTGACCCACTTAAACCCCAGTTTTATATAGTAAAACTCGGTTTTGCAGGGGTATACATTATTTTTCTTATTTCTGCTCAAAAACATTGATTGTGGGTATTCGTTAGGACCGCCTCGTCGAGGCGACTCTAACGAGTATCCACAATCTATGTTTTAAGCAGAAATAAGATCAATATCGAATTTTTTCATCCGAAATTTTTTCCTTTTTTGGTGGTAAAATTTACAATGTATTTGCATAGGCGTGTTTTCGTAATGGAGTAATGCACAAACCGATGTTTGGATTGACTGGCTAGGAAAGGATTATTTTGTTTGTTTGTATTGGAGTTTAACTGCCCAGTCAACACTATATAGGTCATTTTTGAGCCGATCAGTTTACACTTTCCTGGGCAGCCTTATACAAAAGCGGTAACCAGTACAGTGCACATTCTTTCGCCAGAAACTGACAACTGCCCTTCCTGAATCAGCGAAGGGAGAGAATGACCGCAGAAAAGATTTTATGATCAATCTTCACGAAAGAATGTTGCCGACCCGGCAGGTATCGAACCCGCATCCCCCTGATCATCAGTAAGACGCGCATCTGACTGAGCTACCGATGTCGTCTAGGTAAGGATTACAATGCATTTGTAACCGCATTACCATTAGGACCACACCATCTGTTCGAGACGGTAGAAGTTCGAGCCACTGAGGGTTATCATGCCCCAGGTCAGCGATATATTTTCTGTTTTCTGTAAAACAAAGGTATATCGCGTGTACTTATTAGAATCGCCTCATAGAGGCGATTCAAATGAAACACACAACATATATTTTTAAGGTGATATAAAAAACTATCCAAAAAACAGTGAAATTCTGCTATCAACAACCACCTTAAAGTAAGACAAATTCCGCTTTTAAAAGCTTATTTAGTAGGTTGCAGTTATTTTTTCTTTGTTTTTTTTTTCTGTATATAGCATTCTCTGGTCAGAGACAACCTTTGGAACTGTTCAAAAGTGGTCTGTAAGACCACTTTTGAACAGTCCCAAAGGTGGTCTTAATATAGGAATTTTACTGTACATCAACACATGTAGCAGTGAGATTTTTTTAGAGCCTCGAGAATGTGTTTGAAAATGTTGTGGTTAAAGAGCCATCGGCGTTCCAGCCATCGAAACTCGGAAAACTAGGAAACTCGGCAGAAACATCGAATCTCGAAATGACGCTTCTGGGGCGGTTTACTCTAGACATATCTTTCGTTTAGTAATTATAGTAATGTCAATACCAGACGTTCACGACATGCCTTGGAGGACGCGGGCCAAGCTTTAACTTCGGTTATTGCAAAGGTCAATTCGTACACCATAAATCATTTTCGTCAGTTAGCTACAGTGAGATTAACGACGTTCGCACTCAAAATACATTTAATCTGTATGTCTTTATGTCTGTCTTTTTTGGTTTTCTGTCGTTTTGTAACGGTATGTTTCCTTGGTTTGCCTTTCAAATAATTAGGTCGTTTTGTTCGATCGACGTTAAGGTGGTTGTCAATCGATTAAAATGTACTAAGCACAGAAGCTCTTCAGTGCTGATATCCACGTGACTATTTCTGATTTGATTAAAGTTAAGAAATAGATTAGATCGAGCTGTGATTTGTTGAGTAATAATTCAGAGTTTAGAGATCAGATGTGAAGTAGATCAAATCACGAGCGCGTAGCGCGCGTGATTGGGCTACTTACAACTTACCGACAGGTATAGATTGAATTGATCAGCTGTCAACAAGTCAAACCTGTTATTAGAGTTTCAGTGAAAACTACTGAAATGACAGCACTGCTGTCTCTTAAGTTACAGCGGAAACAGAAATTTGCAACCGCTGTCAGCAGTGGTTTTCTTTTAAACGTGAGAAACAAATCTTTCCTTTCGGAGTAGGTAACATTACCGATGTGTGCATGCGTGATGTGTGCATGCGTGATTGCGTGTATAGTTGAACATCAATAGCTTTGGGACCATGAAAAGGATCGTTTCATAAATGCCATATAAAATGTCCACTTGTATACATCACGTGAACAAGTCCGTGAATTGAAGACCTCCTCTAAACCCCACTTTATATAGAGAAAACTGGGGTTTAAGGGGTTATACATTATCTTTCTTATTTCTGTTTCAAGACATAGGTTGTGGGTACTCGTTAGAACCGCCTCAATGAGGCGGTTCTAATGAGCACCCACAACCTATGTTTGCAGCATAAATAATATCAGAGATTTTCATAAAAATGTAGCCATATTGGAGATATAAAAATGCACTATGTCGCACGGGTGTGTTATCGTAACGGTCTCTTAGTTTTCAGCGGAAACAGCAATTTGGAACCTGTGTAAGCATCGGTTTTGTTTTAAACGACAAAATTAACTTTTGAAAAACAAAATCTTTCCTTTTGGAGTAGGTCACATTATCGATGTGTGCATACGTGATGTGTGCATGCGTGGTTGCGTGTATAGCCGAACTTCGATAGTTTTTGTGACCATGAAAATGATTGTATCATAAATTCCATATAAATTGCCAACTTGTATATATCACATGAACAAGTCAGTGAAATGAAGACCCCTCTAAACCCCACTTTATATACAGAAAAATGTGGTTTACGGGGGCACACATTATTTTTCTTATTTCTGCTCCAGGACATAGGATGTGGGTACTCGTTAGAACCGCCGCAATTACCTGTGTATGCAGCATAAATAAGAAAAATATCACGGACTTTCATAAAAAGCAGCGGTTTTAACAGACAGAATTAAATTTTGAGAAACAAATCTACCCTTGCAGTATGTAGCACTACCAATGTGTGCATGCGTGATGTGTGCGTGCGTGATTGTGTGTATAGCCGAACTTCAATAGCTTTGGGACCATGAAAAATTCCATATAAAATGCCAACTTGTATATATCACATGTACAAGACAGTGAAATGAAGACCCCTCTAAACCCCACTTGATATACATAAAACTGGGGTTTACGAGGGCATTCATTATGTTTCTTATTTATGCTCCAAGACATAGGTTGTGGGTACTCGTTAGAACCGCCTCAATGAGGCGGTTCTAACGAGCACCCACGACCTATTTTGTGAACATTTATAAGAAAAATATCACACAGTAGCCATTTTGGAGATGTGAAAAATGCACTATGTCGCACGAGTAAGTTATCATAATGAGATCTTCTGCATCTTTTCGTGCCCTACAAATACATGTGGTAAATCATAATATATAGTTTTCTGCATTGTTATCCATGCTAAACATAGATTGTAGGTGTGATTTCCCAAACGCTATGTTCAGAAATGAGTTATACTTCAAAACAATAATGCTTTGATTGCATTTAGCTTTAATGAACCTCGCAAGAAAATCATAGTGTTGTTCTCTCGCCCTATTGTGCGATGTCCACTGTCTTGAATGTTTGCACTCCAATAATATTCAGCTGAAAACAAGAGAGAACAACACTTTTCTTGCTAGTTTTTAAACTCATCCAAACTTTTTTGCCCAAGTCTACTTATATGTAAGATCCAGCTGAAACTAAAGGATATGTGCTGATGGCAAGTTCGAAAATAAGCGTTTTCAGCAAACGAAGGAAAATAATAGGTCGACATCGTCAGTTTTCGAACTCATCCGAGCTTTAATCCCCGGCCTACTTTTCTGTATATTATCCATGTAATTGACACCTCTCTGAAGCCCACTATACATAGAGAAAATAGCATTTACGGAGGTATACATTATTATTGCTCCAAGACATAGGTTGTGGGTAATCATTCGTTAGAACTGCATCAATGAGGCGGTCCTAACGAGCACCCTTAACCTGTGTTTGGAGTTAAAATAAGAAAAAATCCAACATTTTTTTATCAGAAAAGTAATCATTTTGGAGATTTGAAAGAATGCACTATGCCACACGGGTGTGCCATCGTAATTTATCATATCAGGTCGCATCTGAGAACAAAACAGCGCCATGTAATAAATTCTATAATCCACAAGTGGATTAAATATGCAAAATAGTTAGATACGCCCCGTAACGTTACATATACAACGTCCTTAACGAAGTCTCGTTTACTAATTACGGAATATTGGTATTTTTGTAAACAATCGTGAACAAAATTCGTTTTAAATGTCATACGATAAAAAGAATCTTGCATTCATGCTTATGTATCATTGAATTTATTAAACGAGTTGAGGAAAAGCTATAAATTGCTCGGCAAAGCCTCGCATTTTATCCCTTTTCCTCATTTTTTTTTTTTAAAATTCAATAATACATGATCACTCATGTAATATCCTCCATTTTCAGGAAGATTCGATTAAAACTTAAGGGACTTATCGCGATGACCAGGATAAAAATAGGCATTTTCAGCAATCAAGGGGACATAACTCTATGACAGATAGACCCACCTGCCAGTTTTGAAACTCGTCTGAGCTGTCATCCCAAGCCTCCGTATATATACGTTTCAGAAAGATGCAATTCAAAGTGAAGCCGCTACGATGATGACAAGCATTTTCCTATTGTAAGTCTATGAGTGTTTGTGGTTGTCATAGCAACCAAAGTTTGCATTCAATTTCGACAAAAAACTTATGTCATCAATCATGACATGCTGTAGAAGATACATGACTGAGATCGGCCAGCAGGCTGTAGATATATAACTGGTCAAAGGTATGGACAGACGGACGATGGACGAACCTATTGCAGCCTTCGGCCCAGGTGAGCTGAAAAACCTAACATTTTGGTTGTTTTTTATCCATTCAGTACCTATCCATTAAACTTTATTCAAAGCGATTTTATGAGTGAAACTTCATGCTCTTCGGCGACCAGCTCTCAGTAAGCTCTTCAAGTGTCCGTAGAAACAAGTTTTTGGTTTCAGTAAGTCATGAATCTGCTCCTCATTTTGTGCTCCTATGTAGGCTGAACATTCGAAATAAAGATTCATCTTTACAAACTTGCCAGGTCTGAATCAAAACCTGATATCAATATTTTTTAACATTTGAAAACAAAAAAGGATCCGATATTTCGAAATTGTATCGCGTTTGACTTTCTTAAAGTGCTAGCGAATAAACTGTCGTGCCTTATTCGCCAATATCGCCCTCAGAAAGGGAATGTGATCCCGTTATGAAAACACACCTATACATATACATTGTAAATTAAATGAAAATATTCGGATAAAATGGTGATATTTTCTTTATGTTTTTCTCCAAATGTAGATTGTGGGTACACGTTAGAACCGCCTCTTTGAGGCGGTTCTAACGAGTACCCACAATATATATTTTAGAGCAGAAATAAGGAAGATAAGGTTTACCCCTGTAAACCCCAGTTTTACTGTATAAGTGGGGTTCAAGGGGGTCATTATTATATAGGCGTGTTTTCGTGATACCATGTTCTCCGTTAAGATACAAATGTAAGGCAAGACCAAATATTTAGGTGGGTAAGGTGTTCCTCGTCCCATGTTCCGCATCAAGGATCAAAATAACATTGCGTAGAAAGAAAGAAATTAATGTATATTTGTCAGTACTATTGTTTCATTTTCATTCCTAGTGGCCACTCCAGAGAAGCCGAACTAGAAAACCTATCTGTGGGGTACGCGACCGAGTATTACACATAGCAGCTGCTCAACTTCACTGACCAGCAAGAGGTTTGAGAATTTAGATACATTCCGATAACACACCCGTGTCATATAGTGCATTATTTTTTTCCAAAATTGCTACGAACATTTGTGAATTTTTTTTACTTATACTCCAAACATCAGTTTTGGGCGCTCGTTGTTCTAACGAGTACCCACAACATATGCATTGGAGCAGAAATAAGAGCAATAATGTATACCCCTGTAAACCCATGTTTTCTCTGTATAAAGTGGAATTTAGAGTGGTGTTCGTTACACGGACGTCCTAACTCAAAGGCATTTATTCTTGATTATTCATCACTAAAACACACCTATATAATTTTGACCCCCTTACACCCCACTGTTATATAGTAAAACTGGGATATACAGGGGTAAACCTTGTTTTCTTATTTCTGCTCTAAAATATAGATTGTTGGTACTCGTTAGAACCGCCTCGATGAGGCGGTTCTAATGAGTACCTACAATCTATATTTTGTGTAGAAATAAGAAAAATATCACAGTTTTTCATTTTAAAATTTTCATTTTTTTATGATAAAGGTTACAATGTATTTGTATAGGCGTATTTTCGTAATAGAGGACTACCATTTCATTACATAATATTATGTAGCCCTCAGTGCTGACATAAGAGAAGTCCTCTGTCTTTAACAGGGGCCTTCTTGGGGATAATCAATAGTTTACTAACTATTGACTAAAGTGTACATCACTGATTTTTCCCCTTAAGTGCCTCATTCAGGGGATTCTAGTAAGGGCCGCCTTTGATCTGCTATAGACATGATATCACAAGGGGCAATAAAACAAAATATGAACACACAGTGTGTCCTACTGTTACAAACAATAAATGCCTTTAAGCATAATTATACACGTCCTCGTGATATAGAAACCAGAGATACTATTCAATACCAGCAGATAAAACAAAGGGGATTCGTTCATTACCCATAATACGTTGTAATATGACATTGATCTCATAAAAATATATCATAAAATGCATTCAATTAATTAGGGTAAAAGTCGTTGACATCATGTAATATTTGATTTCCATATTTATTATTGCTGCTAAGTTTCGCTTGGTAG
Source organism: Lucinisca nassula (assembly GCA_963580285.1). Taxonomy (NCBI): domain Eukaryota; kingdom Metazoa; phylum Mollusca; class Bivalvia; order Lucinida; family Lucinidae; genus Lucinisca; species Lucinisca nassula. The sequence goes on along the minus strand of OY757018.1, from coordinate 105,909,221 downwards.
ATTATTTCTTTATTCATAACGGAATTTGGAACTCTAATATGGCAATGTGGGTCCCCGGATGCTTCTGGAAGACTAATTGAATCACAAACAACACGCGGTGTGGAAGGCACATCACGAAAACACTCCTATATAATTTTGACCCCCTTGAACCCCACGTTTATATTGTAAAACTGGGGTTTCCGGGGGTATACCTTATTTTTCTTATTTCTGCTCTAAACTATAGATTGTGGGTACTCGTTAGAACCGCCTCGAAAAGGCGGTTCTAACGAGTGCCCACAATCTATATTTTGAGCAGAAATAAGAAAAATATCACAATTTTTCATCTTAAAATCTTCATTTTTTTCGGCGATAAAAGTGGCAATGTATTTGTATAGGCGTGTTTGCGAAATGAGGTCAACATGGCGAGAGACATTTTGTTTGTTTGAATTGGCGTTTAACGTCCCTCTCAACACTATTTAGGTCAATTTGGAGACGTCGCGTCCAATTTTGTGTGATTTTTACCGCACACCGAGGTGAAATGACACCTCAAGCCCTGCCGCCCAATAAAACCAGGAGTTTATATGCATTGGACGATCTGACTCACACCACTTTGCCTGGGTAGGCTTAGTCCTAAGCAGTTTACCAGTACTCGTGTGTGGTCAGATTCAGCTCTGCGTGTAAGCATCATGCAGCCAAATCTATTTCTCCAAGCCTCGATGGGCGGGGGAGAATGGCGAGAGACATAAATGCTAATTTAACAAAGATGACCTCACGGGATGATGGTGATGATGATGATAATCGTGATGAGGAGGAGAATGAGGAGGAGGATAAGGAGGAGGAGGAAGAAGGTGATACATGTAAACTTTGCTTGGTTTGCTGAATCCCATAATTACATTGTTGTTTTTAATGTGTGCGCATGTCCATGAAATCGAAGAACAGCATACAGTGAAACATCAAAGCTTAATACAATATGCTAGGAGACTGTGCTCACGATAGCAAGTCAGATTCGCGAGTTCATCGACGCAGTCTTGTTTGTTTTGTTTGAATTGAGGTTTAACGTCCCCGTCAACAGTGTAAAGGTCATTTTGGAGACGTTGCTTCCAATTATGTGGGGCTTTTACCCGACATTGAGATGAAATGACATCTCAAGCTCTGCCGCCCAATGAAACAAATAGCGTTTATAAGCATGGACGGGCCGACTCGCACCGCTTTGCCTGGGCAGGCTTAGATCCTCTGAGCGGTTTACTAGTACGCGTGTGCTGGTCAGTTTCAGCTCTGCGTGGAAACGTCATGCAGCCCATATATTTCTTCAAGCCCCGATGGGCGGGGGCCGTCCTTTTCGGTCGAGTGTTCCCTTTAGTATCCTCATCACTAAAACAGGCTTTTATAATTTAGACGCCCTTGAACCCCACTTTTATATGGTAAAACTGGGGTTTACATCGGTAAACCTTATTTTTTTTTTATTTCTGCTCCAAAATATAGATTGTGGGTACTCGTTAGAACCGCCTCGATGAGGCGTTCTAATGAGTACCCACAACCTATATTTTGAGCAGAATAAGAAAAATATCAAATTTTTTCATCTTAAAATGTTCGTTTTTTTTTTTTTTTTTGGCGGTAGAGTTTACAATGAATTTGTATAGGCGCGTTTTCGTAATGTGACCCAACCGTAGAGGGAAACGTGAAACTGCCGGTGATACATTTTCCATGCACAGGGCCATATCATTACGTGAACAAGTCCGTGAAATAAAGACCCTCCTAAACCCAACTTTATATAGAGAAAAACTGGGGTTTACGGGGGGTAAATATTATTTTCCTTATTTCTGCTCAAAGACATAGTTTAAGGGTGCTCGTTAGAACCGCCCCAATGAGGCGGTTCTAACGAGCACCCAAAGCCTATGTTTGGCGTATAAATAAGAAAAAATATAACAAATTTTCATCAGAAAAAAATACCTTTTTTATAGTTTGAAAAATGCACTATATCACACGGATGTGTTATCGTAATGTCAAACAGGTTCCTGCATTTCTGTTACATGTATTAACCTTTTCAAATCTTCAACAGTGTAGAACGGAACGTATTCCTAAACAAACGCTGCAGGGCCTGATGAGACTGCTTGCTTCTCACATACCCCCGAAAACCCCAGTTTTTCTCTATATAGACTGGGGTTTGGGGGTGTTAATTTAACGTGATGAAATGGTATTTGTAGGTATCTGTATATGGCAAAACCATAGATTGCATACCAGGTTAACAGGTCCGTAATTACGAAAACACACCTTTACAAATACATTGTAACCTTTATCGCCGAAAAATGAAAATTTTAAGATGAAAAATTGTGATATTTTTCTTATTTCTGCTCAAAATATAGAATGTGGGTACTCGTTAGACCCGCCTCATCAAGGGGGTTATAAGTACCCACAATGTATATTTTAGAGCAGAAATAAGAAAAATAAATTTAACCCCAGTAAACTCCAGTTTTACTATATAAAAGTGAGGTTCAAGGGGGTCAGTATTATATAGGCGCGTTTTCGTGATGGTGTAATGAACACACCGGTAACTCCCATTTTATGTCGAAAAAACTGGGGGTTTCAGAGGTATACATTGTTTTTTTTTATTTCTGTTCTGGACAAGACATAGGTTGTTGGTCCTCGTTAGAGTCGTTTCAAAGAGGACCATATGTTTGGAGTATAAAAAAACTCACATCTTCTATCAGAAAATTGTCCTTTTGTAGTAAAACAGAAGGCACTTTTAACGAGGTCGAACTCATTTTAGTTGATGTATATGCGTAACAGATTAAACATCTGCATATCATTGTACCGGTGCAAACGAGACGCCACCATATGCTTTCGGGGAAGCATTTAGAACAGTCATTTTAAAATAATAGCAAATCTGAAAAAGTCCATTCCTGTAGTGATGCAAGGAAGCATTATATTGTAAATATATGTATCTAAAGCATAACGACGACACATGAAATTGTGTCATATTTTTACATAAAACAGAGGTTGTAGGTGCTAGCGAGTACACATAACCTATGTTTTGGCGCGCAAATAAGAAAAATAATGAATACCCCTAAACCCCTATCGAGTACCCATTACCTATGTCTTGGAGCTGAAATAAGAAAAATAATGAATACCCTAAACCCCAGTTTTCTCTATATAAAGTTGGGTGTGTAGGGGTTTTCATATCACGGAATTGTTAACTTGATGTGTCGATGAAAACTTCAATAACGAACATCACGAAAACACGCCTAAAAATACCGTTTTTATGGCGGTAAAATTTGCAATGTATTTAAATAGGCGCGTTTTTAAATGAATGCGTTTAACCCTTCTCTTGCTGAATATTCATTTAAGCCACACTCATTTCTGTCTATCAACCAATCAAATTACTTGATGTAATTTATTGCTACAAATTCATAAACTGAATGTCAAACAGTGTAGATCCTGATCAGATGGCTTCTCCAGAAGCCATCTGATCTGGATCTACACTGTTTGCAAAGATAGGGGTTGTCGTGAACAGCAAGATAAGGGTTAATAGCACACAACAAACTGTATTGTCACTGAGATGACAAATGTCCTGTTAATTTGACAGCTCTTGGAAAATGTGATTAATTTTATTCTGTAGCCGATTCTGAAATAACTACTTTCACTGATAAATAGTGTTATTATGTGGGGAACTGAGACCGAACTAATTGGGATTTGGCAAAAAATGTTTTCGCGAATATTGAAGATTTCATGCCCAGCTGCCTTTGTTCACAGCTGTACAGTTAGTTATATATCTTTCATATATGCTGTTTGTGCGATTATAACCCCCCCCCCCCCCTCCTCTCTCTCTCTCTCTCTCTCTCTCTCTCTCTCTCTCCTCTCTCTCTCTCTCTCTCTCTCTCTCTCTCTCTCTCTCTCTCTCTCTCTTATAAACTCTTTGAAACATTAGGAAAACATGTCCATGTGAAATAATGGTGTCCAACATGGTGCCAGAAATGACAAATATAAGGTAAAAATTGCCACATCTTTGTTCTGCTTTCAACATAGATTGTGGTTGTTCTAATGAGTACCCACAATCTATGTTTTCTGAGCAAAAAAATAAAGCAGTTAAACCCCACTTTTCTTTATATAAAGTGGGGTTGAGAGGGTCATTCTATCACAGACTTGTTATCGTGATGAAGAACAGAAGTCTAGCCATACTACTATACCTAGTTGCATCCAAATGACGAGGTTTAAAGCAGCAAGGAAGAAGAAGAACAGAATTTTAAGTATAAGTTTTGCTAATTGGACAGTTTTATGATTTTTTTATCACAAATTGCTAGGAAATGTTTTTATTTAGTAGGCAAAGAAAATGTTTTTGTTGGATAGCCGTAAAAATGCAGGGTCGGCATGAAAAGTCAGGATCGGTCGGGTTAGCGGAAACACATGTTTCGTTGGGAAAACATTTCCATGTGAAATAATGGCGTCCAACATGGTGTCAGAAATGAAAAATATTAGTGAAAAATGATAATATCTTATATCTGCTTTCAACATAGATTGGGTGTGCACGATAGAACCACCTCATTGAGGCGGTTCTAACGAGTACCCACAATATATGTTTTTGAGCAAAAATAAGGCAGATAATGTATACCCCTGTACACCCCACTTTTCTCTTGTTATGAGTCCATTTCAAAATTTAGGGGTGTCAGGTTGCCACGGAAGTAAGGGTGAGGATTGTGGCCACGTAAAATCGATTTAAGCCCCCCCCCCCCCCCGTTGGAATTCGTTTCCGCTGACCATTCCAAGGCGGTTCTTCTGTCGCGGTTTATTTTTGTTTTGGTTTGTCTTTGGGTGTTTGTGTCGCTTATATTATTTTATTTTGGATAGCCTATTGGCCATTTTGTGGGAAAGTAACTGTCCTTTTGGCTTTCCGCTATTGATGTTTCCATTAGGGTCTGTGGTTTCATGTTTGTGTTTCTTTCCCGTTGGTGTCTCTGATGGGGGCTGTGGGTTAATTGTATCGATTCCTGATCATTGCCCCCACTTCTACTTTGCAATGACTTCAGCAGCCCAATTTAGTAAAATCATTCTTCGATATAAAAAGACTGGGTACAATATAAATGTTATACGACAGACTGCATGCATGGTGGTTAACCCAATCACGGTTGACAGCTTTGCGTCTCTCTTTAATTGCACGCCGGTGGGTCGGGCCTCAGATTCTGTGACGGCGGTTCCAGCGTAAAGGCTTACTAAGAATTAGAGAGAATTTAATTTTTATATAATGTTGGTTAGTGCCTGATGCTCGGCCCATGTTTGGGCCCATCGGAGCCTAACTGTTGGTTTTCTTTTGCTCCAGCATTTCAGTGCTGTCGAGTTCTCACCGTTGTTTCATCTCTGTGGTTGTTTGCTTTCATGCGGACTGAACAAATTATTTGTCTAAATCGAGACGGAAGTACAAAACAGGATTGCGGTCGCGTAAAATCGATTTAATACCCCCCCCCCCCCCCCCCAGCCCACCCCCAAGTGGAATTCGTTTCACTGACCGTTCCAAGGGGGTTCTTCTGTCGCAGTTTATTTTTGTTATGACTTGTATTTGAGTTAGTATATCTCTTGTTTTTTATTTTTCGATTGGATCGCCAATTGGCCATTTGTGGGAAAGTTACTGTCCCTTTGGCTTTCTGCTATTGATGTTTCCATTAGGGTCTAGTTGTTTCATGTCTGTGTGTCTTTCCGTTTGGTGTCTCTGATGGGAGCTCTGATGGGAGTCTTGGGTTAGGAAAGAAGATGCTCCGTACACATTTCAGAATGAGTTGTTATGTCTAGGAAATGTTACAGTTAGTAGGCAAAGAAAATGTTTTTGTTGGATAGCCGTAAAATTGCAGGGTCGGCACGAAAAGTCAGGATCGGTCGGGTTAGCGGAAACACATGTTTCGTTGGGAAAACATTTCCATGTGAAATAATGGCGTCCAATATGGTGTCAGAAATGAAAAATATTAGTGAAAAATGATAATATCTTATATCTGCTTTCAACATAGATTGGGTGTGCTCGATAGAACCACCTCATTGAGGCGGTTCTAACGAGTACCCACAATATATGTTTTGAGCACAAATAAGGCAGATAATGTACACCCCCGTACACCCCACTTTTCTCTTTATATAAATAAAGTGGGGTTTAGGGGGACTTGTTATCGTGATGGTTTTAGGCATGAACAATTTAAGATTTACTTATTTTGGGCTAATTTTTTATCAGTTGACTGAAAGTTATAAAACGCAGTAGCTTTTTAATTCTGAAGTCCACCTGACTAACACTGACTTTTCACAAACCAGGGCACGGTAATGTGTTGAAAATATCCGCACTATTTTTATCTCTGTGAGGTCAGGGTATTGCGCAGGAGTGTTATCTGTGGAACTAGACCGGAATCATGTGTTGGGTTAGACCAATATTGTAGACACAGATCGGACGCCATAGAACGTCTAATCAGGATCTACACTCTTTGCTTACAGTAGAGAAATGTCGTTTAGCACAATTTCTCCAGCCATTTCTCAGAGACAATCGACCGACCGGCAATGTCAGTGCTTTGATTCTCTTTATTTAAAAATGTAATGATTTATTTTGCATTGTTTACCGCATCAATAACGGTAGTTGCCGGAAATTCCTCATATTTTTTTATTTGTCACAAAATGTTATGAATAAATATGTAATCATCGCTTTGTTGTAGTACCATTCAATCAGTTTTTCGCATACTTTCCTGTTTTATTTCAAGACCCGGAATTCTACACTTTACTATAACTTCTCTATAATGAAAACGTCACAAGCCACAAAAGATATTGACAATACATTCTCGTACATGCAAAGACGACCGATAAAAAAATCAAAGCGCCAAAGGCACTGAAATGACATATTCTATGAGAAAATCATAACACTGTGAAAACTTACAGAAAACCTTTCTAAAAAGATCATAAAAATTAGAAAGGTAGTTCTGCAAATTCTAATATATGATTTGTTTGCAGATGTCTATATATAGACCGGTGGTATTATGAAACGCCATTCGATGTTTCAATTTTTTGAAAGAAACTTTTTACGTTTTCAAAACCAAACATTAAAATTCAAATTTTTCACAATGCTACTGTCCATAAATAACATTTTTTTTTCTGGTCGGTTGTGGATACCTCTCCCAAAAGGTACTCTATGGGAAAGAGATCGGAGGAGAAAGGTTGGATAGTCCAGTTTATGAATTCCATCGGCTTGAAGACAGTTTTGAGTAAGAACAACACTATGAGCCGCTCCTAATCCGGCTGGATAAGATATCCCGGATTCTGAGCTTAAACAAATAAATGGAACCATGTGAGGCCGAAGCACTTGATCGATGTAACGTCTCGCTGTTCAGTTCACGTCTCAGCCATGATTTTGAATGTTCTTTATGACACTAAGCTGCTTTGGCTAACTACATGCAATAGCTCGCCACACAATTACGCTTACTTCACCCGATATGTCATGCTCCATTACACACGCGTCGCCTCGGCATACCTTGCACCTATACGTCGAAACACCCGTAAACGACGATCGGCGTGATTCACGCTGAAGTGCGATTTGTCACTGAAACGAAATATCAGTCGCTTAGACGCCAATTTACGTAATTCGTATACTAGCGTAAGTGTTCCGTTCTGTGTCGACGCGTTAACTTTGGTCACGACAGGGACGTCGAACAGTGTCAGTGCTTATTAGTCGGTAGTTGAGACCACTTGGTTATCTACAGGTACAGTGTAGCAGCTGAGAGTGTTGGGTGTAGGTTGGAGTAATAGTGGGCTGAGATTTAAAGTGTTTCATTTAACTCTGAAATTCCAAACAAATAGTGAAGATTTTGATGAGAAGACGCGTTCGGCAGCGTCTGATCTTGGGGACTACACTGTTTGCCAAGCTCACCCTATGATTCCAGGATAATCCTCTTCCGTCGTCTGGAATACCCTGATCTCGCTGCGGCTATTTTCTACCGTGAAGACAAAAGGTTATTTTGACAAGTCAGTGATAGTCACGTAGACGTTAGCACTGAAGGGCTTTTCTTATTAGCAACTTCGGGTCGAATGCCAAACATTCAACCCAAACATAGCCGCGTCTTTTGTCAGTGTAGGATACATGTAAGTGTTATCTGTAAAATTTGCACATGAATCAAATGTTGGATCTGGCAAACAATGTAGAATCAGATCAAACGCACTAGAATACGGTGCTGATCTTGTTCTACACTTTTTTGCATTAGTTTCTAACTTCTTAAGTTTAAACGAATCAGTCCAAGTCCCCGTTCATGACCAGCCTGCATTTAGAGACAATCGACATGAGTGTTGTCAGTGCTTTGATTTATTCACGGAGTGCACTCTTCCATCACTTAAGTTGGGCTCGTCCACTTTGCTAAATATGGCACCTAGAATTATATCACAGGACCTACACTAAGTATCTGTACCATATTACAGGGTTGAAAGGGGCAGCCTTTCTTTCCAATTACTCCACACCTAAGCTGTAACTGACCTAAACTTGACCTCGAAAGTCAGAAAGGAAACCCATTAATATTCTTGTCTGCAGCTGACCTGGTCCAATAGCAGGCTGGTCTTTAAGGATTAAATATTCACAGCACTGGTAGAAAACAGTGTAAAAACCTGAGCAGACTGCTGAGCAGACGCAGCATTGATCTGGCTATACAATATCGCCAAACCCGTCGCATGATGCAGCTGATTCATATGAAATGCTAAAATCATAAGATAAACAAGTCGTCTGCTTCAAAAGTTTGTATTACGCTTATAGGATTACCAATACGCTTGTACAATTGTGATTACTGCGCCAAACCGGACTACATTTTGTGCGGACTCATATTTCTATGTCGGTTAAAGCCGGAAGAAAGCCTGAATTACTTTAAAACCTGCAGGATAGCTAGAAAAGACAGATTGAATCTGTCATTAATAAATCACGACAGTCGGTGCAGGCGAGCAAGCCTTGTTTGTGTCTTACGATCATTCTCTCCTTTCCGCTGATTAAAGAAGGGCAGTTGTCTTCCACTGACAAGAACATTACGACAACATCCCCGTGCGACATAGTGCATTCTTCAAAATAGTTACTCCGTGATGTTTTTTCTTATTTATGCTGCAAACATAGGTTGTCGGTGCTCGTTAGAACCGCCTCATTGTGGCGGTTCTAACGAGAACCCACAACCATGTCTTGGAGCAGAAATAAGCAAAATAATGGATACCCCGTAAACCCCAGTTTTCTCTATATAAACTGGCGGTTAAGGGGATCTTCATTTCACGGACTTGTTCATGTGATGAAATGTACACTGTACTCAGCCTCTGTATAAAAAACAAAAGTGAAGTCAGTTATCAGGAATCAATACAATTAACCCACACCTCCCATCAAAGACACCAAATGGAAAGAAACACAAACAATAAATAACTAGACGCTAATGGAAACAATCAACAGCGGAAAGCCAAAAGGACAGTCACTGGCCAGTTGAACATCCAAAACAAAAATATACACAAATATATAAGCGATACACACATTCAAAGACAAACCATAACAAAAAGAAATAAAGCCTGCCCAGGAAAAGTGTGGTTAGGTTAATTGACTGACCTTCATATCATCATCATCATCATCATCATCATCATCATCATCATCATCATCATCATCATCATCATCAACAACAACAACAACAACCATCACCATTCCCGTTTCAGCTCTTAACCCACTGTATACTGGTTGACTCTTCCTTTGGTATATATTGAACAAGTCCATTTGTCATATAAGGGGTGTCTGGCCTATTTGTTCATGTTTATTCTATTTTTGATGAAAATTCTTATTTATACTGCAATCATACGTTGTATGTTTTGAGAAGAAATATGAAAATATCAGATTTTTGTCTTAAAAAAAACTCCTTTTTTTTGGTGGTAAAACTTTCAATATATTTGAATAGGCGTGTTTTCGTAATGTTATGGGTCAATTATTTATCAATCGACACAAAGTTAAAGTTACAGCATGGCTAATGCTCACAGGACTGTTACAGACCACGCAAATAGCGAGTTACGGAATCAGGCCTATTAAAATATATTGAAAATTTTATCACCAGAAAAAATGATAAAACTTTCTGATATTTAACATATTTCTGCTCAAAACTTTTTTTGATATTACTGCTCAAAACATAGGTTGTGGGAATGGTTAGAACCGCCTCGGCAAGGCGGTTCTAACCAGTATCCATAATCTATCCCAGTTTTACTATTAAGGCGGCCAAAATTATACAGGCGTGTTTCCGTGATGTTATAGCCGTGTAATTCGTGTCGCTGTGCAAAGAGTGAAAGTCCGGAACTGGACTCGTGTGCTAGGTACAGTCGAACTTCAATGGCTCGAACACCTTCGGGACCTCGAAAATCTGTTCGAGACAGGGGTAGTTCGAGCCACTGAAGGCTACGGTCAGGAGGCATAACGAGATACTTTTAGACATCTTTTTGGTGTTCTTTAATGAAAATGCATGCTGTGTGTACTCATTAGAATCGCCTCATCGAGGCGATTCTAATGAGTACACACAGCATACATTTGCAAGATAAAAGACTAAAATCTCCTTAATTATCCCCCGCAATTTCTTAAGTAGAGGATTTAGCTAGGGGCTCAAGAATGGGTTCGACACATCCATGGTGAACGAGCCATCGGTGTTCGAGCCATCGAAGTTCTACTGTACATGTACAGCAACATTGTAGACCCAGAACACGATCATACGTCAGATCAAAGTGTATACTATTTGCTTAAAAATACAGGACGAAGCAATAACGGTTTCCGTTGAGAACTGTTTTCCATCCTACACTCAAAGACAGGCAGCCCGCCAGGACTGTCAGTCGGCCCACGCCCATCAGGGCTTGAAGAAATAGATGGGTTGCATGATACGTCCACGCAGAGCTGAAACCGACCGCAAACAAGTACTGGTAAACCGCTCAGAGGATCTAAGCCTGACCAGGCAAAGCGTTGCACGTCGGACCATCCATGCTTATAAAACCTTTTGGTTTCATTTGGACGACAAGGGTTGAGATGTCATTTCATCTCAATGTCGGGTAACAGTCCCACAAAATTGGAAGCAACGTCTCTAAAATGACACGCCTATTTGATTTTACCCCTTTGAATCCCACTTTTATATAGTAAAACTGGGGTTTACAGGGGTAAGCATTATTTTTCTTATTTCTGCTCTAAAATATAGATTTTGAGCAGAAATAGGAAAAATATCACAATTTTTTTCATAGGAAAATCTTCTTTGGGGGGGGGGGGGGTGATTGGGGGTTTGCATAGGCATTTTTCGTAATGTCAAAATCACAGTTCCTTTCCATTGCCTGTATGGATGCGCTGTGTTAGATTTAACGTTCATTGAAACGGGGTTTAATTTAAAAAAAACTTTGCTCGTGTCCTTGCAGTAAACGTTTGTTTTGTTTGTTTTGTTTGATTTGAGGTTTAACGTCCCCGTCAACACTGTATAGGTCATTTTGGTGATGCTTTTCCAATTTTGTGGGAGTTTTACCCGACATTGATATGAAATGACATATCAAGCCCTGGCGCCCAATGAAAACAATAGGTTTATCAGCATGGACGGTCCGACTCGCATCTATTTCCCTCTAATCCGAAGTTTTCTCTATTTAAAAAAGGCTTATAGGGGTGTTCATTACACGGACTTGGTTTATGATACCATCACTTCTAAGGCTGGTCTGAATCGTCGGCGGCAGCACATGCCCGACTGTATATTTTGTAGTGCACCGTCTCATATATAGTTGGTTTATTGTTTGTCAACACTTTGTAGGTCATTTTGGAGATGTTGCTTCCAATTTTGTGGGACTTTTATCCGACATTGAGATGACATGACATCTCATGCCCTGTCGCCCAATGAAAGCAAAAGGCTTATACGCAATGGGCGGTCTGACTCACACCGCTTTGCCTGGACAGGCTTAGTCATTCTAAACGGTTTACCAGTACTCATAAGTAGTCAGTTTCAGCTCTGTGTGGAAGCACCATACAGCCCATCTATTTCTCAAAGCCCAGATTGACGAAGGGCGGTGTTGGCTTATAGTGAGACTCATGCGAGTGATCATGGAAAAGAAGAAATATAAGAAGAAAAACATTTTACTAAATAAGTCATTTTTATCTTACGCATCGACAAAAATAATGATACATGAAAACGAGTGTGTGAACTTGGCTTGGGATTCGCGGCTTGGGATATCGATTTTGCCTAACATTCACTAATATTTTACTATACTTTACTACTACGGAATAAATCGAATGCCAAACTCCATACTCCAAACTCCAAGCCAGCTTTATACACTTCATGAAAACAATGGCTTTAAAATCAATCAAACAAACACACATCGGAGCGCCAGAGTTTGTAAGATAACAAGTAATTTTAAATTAACCCAGTTAGTACCAGAAACCCCAAAACGGGTATTTGGCAAACAGTGCAGGCCCAGATCAGACGCCGCAGAACGCGGCGTCTGATCAGGGCCTACACTGTTTGCAAAAAGTTCAGCCATTTTCCTAATCAATTTTGAAGAAAACACAACCTGACACCCCCTAAATTATGAAATGGACTCATGCTTTATATATATGGAGGACGATTCCATTTGGTACAAAAAGGGTTAAATATACGCACATATTCGTGCCCGTAATACATGTAGTTTCCGCAGTTCTACACGGGAGATAAATTTCTGAAACATCATGTTTACTATACAGTTGCCGGCCTCAGTGGCTCAGTCGGATGCGCGTCTGACTGGTGATCAGGAGGACGCGGGTTCGACTCCCGCCGGGGTCGGCAACATTCTTTCGTGGGGATTGATCATGAAATCTTTTCTACGGTCATTCTCTCTCTTCCGCTGATTCAAGAAGGGCAGTTGTCAGTTTCTGGCGAAAGAATGTGTACTGTACTGGTTAACCGCTTACGTATAAGCCTGCCCAAGAAAGTGTTGATAGGTAAACTGACCGGCTCAAAAATGACCTAAATAGTGTTGACTGGGCCGTAAAACTCCAATACAAACAAACAAAATCACTATACAGTTAACTGGGCCACGAAAAATATCTATAATTCATTACCTTATCTTTGGTCCAAACATAATTTGAGCCGGCGCATAACATATTAAACCTACAATAAGACCGGTGTGACCAGCACAGACTTAAATCAACCTGCGCACCCATCCACTATGATAATACCTTATGTTTATTGACTTGATGGATTTTGTAAGGTAACCGGGCGCTAAAAGCAGATAGGGGCTACCCCTACCTTATGTTTATGTCTCTTTGCATAGCTATTAGCCTATAGGCGGTACATGGCATCAGCAAAGACTCTGATTAGACTGCGCGAATGCGCAGGCTGATCTGAGTCTTCGCTGGTCGTCAAAAAGATCTTGTAGCTTTTGTCATGCGCTGGCTCACTTGTGTTTGCACGTTTGAACCGCCTCAATGAGGCAGTTCTAACTCGTATCCACAATCTCCGTTTTTATGCAAACACAAAAAATAATGTATTGAAAATAGAAGTGAAGGCAATGATCAGGAATTGATACAATTACCTCACACCTCCAATTCAAGACACCAAAGGGAAAGAAAAACATACTGAAAATGACTTTTTTTATAATGAAAACTTTAAAAGCGGAAAGCCAAAAAGAGCAGTTACTTTCCCACAAAATGGTCACCCACAAAATAGTCAAACCGCTAACGAAAATAAAAAAAAAATATTAGCAATACATACATGCAAAGACGAACAAACGATAATAGTAAACCACGCCACATCCCAAAAACACGCCTATATAATTTTGACCCCCTTGAACCCAACTTTTATATAGAAAAACTGGGGTTTCCGGGGGTATACCTTATTTTTCTTATTTCTGCTCAAAATATAGATTGTGGGCACTCGTAAGAACCGCCTCGATTTCTGCTCTAAAATATAGATTGAGGGTACTCGTTAGAACCGCCTCGATGAGGCGGTTCTAACGAGTGCCCACAATCTATATTTTGAGCAGAAATAAGAAAAATATCAAAAATTTTCATCATAAAATTTTCGTTTTTTCGGCGATAAAGGTGGCAATGTATTTGTATAGGCGTGTTTACGTAATGAGAAGAACCGTATTGGAACGGTCAGTTAAACGGAATCGGGGCTGGGTGGAGCTGAAAACGATTGCACGTGGCCACAATCCTTAGTCCCTTTGTGGTTGAAGGAACTATTTTGTTCATTCCGTTCTGAGGATTTCTAATTCATCATTGCAACATCTCCAAGAACATAAAAGTCAAACGAATACATAAATCAAGCAACGATTAGGATTCGACAGCATGAAATAGCTGAAATTCTATGGCAAAAGAAAACCAACAGTTGGTCTGCGGTGGGCCCGATTAAAGACAGAGCCCACACCCCCCCCCCCTTTTCTCTGTATGAAATGAGGTTTTCAAGGGTGTTTATTACACGGTAATGTAAACGGCGTGATGTCAGAAAACAATGTCATCCTTAAGAGCATAGTTTTGCCTTTAACATTTCTGCTTAACAAGGGAGAGCAAATGGAGTCGCCTTCCCTGAATTGGATCTAATCACCTTAAACTGGTTATCATTTACACGGGGCATTACAATAACACACCCGCATAGCACATTTTTTCATATTTCCAAAATCGTTACCTTTCTGAGAAAATTTATGACTGTTTCTTATTCATGCTCCAAACATCGGTTGTGGGTGCTCGTTAGAACCGCCTCATTGGCGCGGTTCTAATGATAAAGGGAATAAGCACTGCTTATTAGTTATACCCCGCATGACAAAGGTCAATAATAAAAAAAAAGCAGACATGTTAAAAAGAAGTTGAAGTCATAGCCGGCAACTTGGCCCAAAATTATTGAAACACAAAATCTATTTGATGAGTTTTAAGCATCTGTTCAACCTCGCGCTATCAAGGTACCCACTCCCTATACACTTTAATATTATTAGACCTTAAAAAATGGCTAAGTTGAAAAAGACGAAAAAAGTGAAAGAAATAATTTTAGGAGAATGAAAAACCACATGCACATCTTCAGACTTATTTGAAAACACCTGCAAAGTTTCAAAAGGATCAACCTAAAACTGAGAGGAGTTGCGCTAACAAGGTACCCACTCCCTATACACATTGACATTTTAGACCTAAAACAAGAAAAAATGCCTAATGGCATTATTGACGGGTTTTTCATTTTCTTTTGATAAAGAGCAAAACAGACCACAGCAATTAAAAAGAATCAAACAGCACCCCTAACAAGAACTCTGTTTTAAGTGGTTTTATTTAAAACAAAAATACAACTCCAATTTTGACGGTTTTGCACCCAAAAGCCATTTTCTTATATGAAAGAGCTAAACAGACTGCAGCAGCTGAAAGAGTATCAAAAGGTATCCCTAAATACAAATGACGGGTCACGTGTGAGACGCCAAGTTCTGCAACGGAAGGTCAGGTGTTTTTTCTCTGGGTACTCCGGTTTTCGCCCACCTATGATTAACGATCGGCTCGATATGAGTGAAATAATCTTGAAAGGGCCGTAAAAGCCAAACCAAAAAAAAAAAAAAAAATACAAATGAACAAGAATTAAATCCTGTGTTCAAGCCTTTGCATAAAAAAGAAAAATAATTAAAAATTTCCTCCACCTTGATTTGAACTCGCAACCCCTTGATCTGTAGTCCAGCACAGACCTTGACCTTGAGCCCAGAGTCATGAAAGTCAAACTTACTCAAGATATAACATATCCAACATTTGTTTGAAGTTATTTGTAAATCCATCAATAAATGTAGGTGCTCAAGCGATGACAAAGTTTTTTGCTAAAAATAGCCACAGTGACCTTGACATTCAGCTCACGACCCTGGAAGTCAAGCATACTCAAGATATTATCATATTGAACCTTTGTGCGAAGTTATATTAAAATCCATCAATAAATGTAGGCACTAGAGCAATGACAAAGTTTTTTTCTAAAAATAAACAAATTGACCTTGCCCTTGGGACCAGGACCCTGGAAGTCGAACATGATCAATATATCATCGTAAGCAATATTTTTGTGAAGTTATATTAAAATCTATCTATAAATGTAGATGCTAGAGCAATAACAAAGTTTTTTCTGAAAATAGACACAGTGACCTTGACCTTGGACCCAGGACTTCATTGTGCAGGGCAATAATGACAGTGTATATGTATTCATGAAGAAAAAAATCCTCCACCGGGATTCAAACTCACAAGACCTTGGTCCATAGTCCTGCACTCTATCCACTACACTGACACTTGAAAAAAGGTTATTAACCAAAAGGTAAACCTTAAACGCTGAAGTTCGAAATATGACAATTTTCACCAAAACTTGGATCCTTGATGCCAGTAATGGATTGTATTTGAAAGGAATACCTCCAATGAAGCAACAGTCATAAAATGAAAGCCTTCCACTGAAGAATAAAGCTAACATATCACTTTGAAAAAAGGTTAACAAAAAGGTTAACCTCGGACGACGCCCGCCTGCCCAACGCCCGCCCGCCCGCCCGCCCGGACATCACTATTTTAATGGACGGATTTTTTTTAAAAAACCCGTCCAAAAATGGCTAAGTTAAAAAAGACAAAAAAAGTGAAAGAAATAATCTTAGGAGTATGTAAAAAACCACATGCACATCTTAAGACCAATATAAAAACACCTACAAAGTTTCAAAACGATCACCCTAAAACTGTGAGAGGAGTTGCGCTAACAAGGTACCCACTCCCTGTACATATTAACATTATTAGACCTAAAAAGGTGGCTAAGTTAAGCAAGGCGAAAAAAGTTAAAGAAATAATTTTAGGAGTATGAAAAACCCACATGCACATCTTCAGACCTACATGAAAACACCTGCAAAGTTTCAAAACGATCACCCTAAAACTGTGAGAGCAGTTGCGCTAACAAGGTACCCACTTCCTATACACCT
The DNA here is from genome assembly GCA_963580285.1 of Lucinisca nassula. Lineage (NCBI taxonomy): Eukaryota > Metazoa > Mollusca > Bivalvia > Lucinida > Lucinidae > Lucinisca > Lucinisca nassula. The sequence goes on along the minus strand of OY757018.1, from coordinate 105,892,352 downwards.
TAACATTATTAGACCTAAAAAAAAAGGCTAAGTTAAAAAAAGATGAAAAAAGTGAAAGAAATAATTTTAGGAGAATGAAAAACCACATGCACATCTTCAGACCTATATTAAAACACCTGCAAAGTTTCAAAACGATCACCCTAAAACTGTCCCTATACACTTAAACATTATTAGAGCTCAAAAAATGGCTATGTTAAATGAAAACCTATCTAGGGACATAATACCAAGAGTTAGGGGCCCTTGATAAATATTTTACTACAACAGATTCCTTGCTTCAATAACACCGAGTCGTTTGGTGTATCCTTTGCTTCCAAAGGATCTAACTATTCAGACGATATTTACTTTTTTTCGCGTTTCGCTTCATTACGATAACACATCCGTGTATTAAAGTGATTTTTTAAAAATTCCAAAAAAGGTAATTTTTCTGATGAAAATTTGTTACATTTTTCTTATTTATACTCCAAACATAGGTTTTGGGTACTCGTTTGAACGGCCTCATGAGGCGGTTCTAACGAGTACCAACAACCTTTGTCTTGGAGCAGAAATAAGAAAAATAATGTTTACCCCCGTAAACCCCAGTTTTCTCTATTTACAGTGGGGTTTAGTGGGGTGTTCATTTCACGGGCTTGTTCACGTGATGTTGCCCTTTCAAGATCCTTCTGTTGCAGAACTTGGCGTCTTACATGTGAGCCAGGCTCGAACCCACAGCGGTGAGCGACCTAATGATTAAGAGTCAGCTCTCTTATCCACTAGGCCACGGAGGCCCGTCCGCTCAGCGTTCTCTTTCTTACACCTGTCCATGGATTTATGACAACGCTATTAGATAATCCAAAACAAAGTGCCGTCGAAGTTGTTTGGACTTTTAATCACTCATTCAGTCTATAAACCTTACTATGGTGTACAAACTTGGGGCATATATATAAATACGCTAACATTGCAAGTTTCAAGCCATGATCTTGAAGCGTGTAAGAGAAAAAAAATGCGACGCTCGTTTGTGTCCGTTAGCATAAAATTGAATGTCTCCTGTAATATAATGTTATTTGGCGTTCAACTTAACGCTCTGCATGCTGAGTATTTGTTCAGCAGGTGATATTTTGAAATATAGTTTACATGTTTTCCTGGAAAAAGGATTCGACGTCCCAATTTGTATGAGATATCAAGTCCTTTTTCCTGGGAAAATTAGAAAAATAACAACAATATGTCGTCACATTACCATTAAAAATGCATAAACCTTCCTCAATAGTGCCGAGCATGTGGGAAGCATCACGTGAACGAGTCCGTGAAATGACCCACTCCACCCACAATCCCAAACCCCACTTTATATACAGAAAACTGGGGTTGTCGGGTGTATTCATTATTTTTTCTTATTTCTGCTCCAAGACATAGGTTGTGGGTACTCGTTAGAACCGCATCAACCCACAACCTATGTTTGAAGTATAAATAGGAAAAATATCATAGATATTCTTCAGGAAATTAGCCATTATTGAAATGAAAAATGCACTATGTCGCACGGATGTTATTGTAATGATTCATATTTGGCTAATTGTTGTTAATATTGTGTTCCCTTAACGGTCCAGCATCCAACCTGTAGTTCAAAGTAGTGGTAAAGAAAATCATAAGCTTGCAATAAATCGATCTTTGTAAATGAGCACTCAAACACGGTCGAACAAACGCACACACAACTCTCCCACATACAAAACAAATGAAGCACTGATACTCGTTTTGCAGCCAGAGTTATGACGTAGTAATAATTGCAGTAAAGGTTAGCTGCTGTAAAATATGAATCCTATGTGTACTAATACAGATAATTCAAGCACTTAACAATAGAAATGGGCCTCCGTGGCCTGGTGGATAAGTACGCTGCCTCTTATTCATTAGGCCTCTCACCGATGTGGTTCGAGCTTGGCTCGTGTCTAATATGAGACGTCAAGTTCTGCAACGGAAGGTCAGGTGGTTTTTCTCCGGGTACTCGGGTTTTCGCCCACCTCTGATTAACGATCGGATCAATATCGGTGAAATAATCATGGAAAGGGCCGTAAAACCAAATCTAAAAAAACATAATTATAGATCACACATACTATTAAAAATGATATCAAATGACCCCTTTGTAAATGGGGATTACTCATAACGGAACGAATTGGCTCCTACGGTGCAAATTACTTCCTTTGAGAGTAGGCTTCTTTTGACGTGGCAGAAAGAATTTATTTTTGGAGGAGATATTACACCGAAATATGTATATAGCCCTCATTTATATTCTCCATTCGGTATGTAAATGTATGACTTTGCTGAATAGCCTTTGCCTGCTACCCAAGTAAGGGAAGTAAATACACAGTTGGGGGTCAAAACTATCAAATATTTTAAAAGAAAGGTTGCTTCCATTACGAAAACACACCTATACAAATACATTGTAACATTTTACCTCCGTAAAATCGAAAATTTTAAGATAAAAATTTGTGATATTTTTCTTACTTCTGCTCAAAATATAGATTGTGGGTACCGGTTACAACCGCCTCATCGAGGCGGTTCTAACTAGTACCAACCCCAGTTTTACTACATAAAAGTGTGATTCAACGGGATCGTAATGATATAGGCGTGTTTTCGCGATGTAAGGAGCATTTTCTTTCGTAAAAGAATAGATCCGTTGTCAGAAGGGCACCCACATAACGATGACACATCCGTGTGGCATACATTACGAAAACACGCCTATACAAATACATTGTAAACTTTACCTCCGAAAAATCGGAATTTTTTAGATGGAAAATTGTGAAAATTTTCTTATTTCCGCTCAAAATGTAGAGAGCCGGTTCTAACGAGTACCCACAATCTATATTTTAGAGCAGAAATAAGAAAAATAAGGTTTACATCTGTAAACTCCAGTTTTACTACCAAAAAATGGGGTTCAACGCGATCGTAATGATATAGGCGTGTCTTCGTAATGTTAGGAGCATTTTCTTTCCTGAAAGAATAGACCCGTTGTCAGAAGGGTACCACATAACTATGACACATCCGTGTGGCATACATTACGAAAACACGCCTATACAAATACATTGTAAACTTTACCTCCGAAAAATCGGAATTTTTTAGATGAAAAATTGTGATAATTTTCTTATTTCTGCTCAAAATATAGATTGTGGGTACACGTTAAAACCGCCTCATCGAGGCGGTTCTATTGTATACCATTACTCTATATTTTAGAGCAGAAATAAGAAAGAAATAAGGTTTACTCCTGTAAACCCTAGTTTTACTACATAAAAGTGGGGTTCAACGCGATCGTAATGATATAGGCGTGTCTTCGTGATGTAAGGAGCATTTTCTTTCCTGAAAGAATAGATCCGTTGTCAGAAGGGTACCACATAACTATGACACATCCGTGATACATACATTATGAAAACACGCCTATACAAATACATTATAAACTTTTCCTCCGAAAAATCGGAATTTTTTAGATGAAAAATTGTGAAAATTTTCTTATTTCTGCTCAAAATGTAGATTGTGTGTACACGTTAAAACCGCCTCATCGAGGCGGTTCTAACGTATACCAACACTCTATATTTAAGAGCAGAAATAAGAAACCAGAGGACCAATGGTCCTGAAGACGCTCACCTGACAGCAAGCATTGATTATTTTTAGCATTTGGCTGTATGACCAAGTGGTCCTTAATCACATTCCTGACTCTTGAAGATCAGTTGGAAAATTTTGAGTTTGAATTTTCAGTTATATTTAGCCAAGATAAAGCCTTAGATGAGCTAAAAGGTCAGGAGAAAATATAAGGTTAATGGGTGGAATGCTTAACCATTTCTAAAGGGGGTGAGGCCCTCAATTTAACCTACGGTGTCCAAAGATCTATGTAACTAAATGCCCCTTATCACAAGAAAATATATGGTTTATGGGAGAGGATCTGAACAGTTTCTGATATTTTATGCATTTTATGTAATGCAGGGGTGGGGCATGCCCCCAGGGTCTCAAGATGCAAGTCACTTAAAGCCCCTTATCATAAGCAATAAGAATATATATTGTTTATGGGTGGGGATCTGAACAGTTTTCAAGAAATTGGTCACTTTTTGAAAAAAAACAAAAAAAGGGGGAGGGTTACTTGAGGTGTTACTTCCAATTCTAAAGGGGGTGGCGGCAGGTCGAAGACTCGTACAATAAAATTCTGTATTTTCAAAACACTGTAGAATAAGCTATTAATATTTAACCAAATCGATGAAATACATGTAATTGTTAAAGGGGTAATGTTATTTCTTTTAAAAAGTTGCTTACTGTAAACCCCAGTACACCTGAATGTAAAGGTTGATAGAAGTCAATGCATGTTGTGGTGGGTGGTTCTGAAGAAGAAACTTTTGAAGAGGTTTAGACTTCTTCAACGGGGGGGGGGGGTCATGCCCCTCCTCCCCCGGGGTTCCACAGGTCCATGTCACTGAATGCGCTTTATCATAAGGAACAATAATATATATGGTTTATGGGTGGGGATCTTAACCGTTTCCAAGATATTAAGCATTTTTTGCAATAAAGGGGGTGGGGCATGCCACCCCGGGGACCCTCCGATACCCTGATGTCCAAAGGTCTGTGTCACTGAATGCGCCTTATCATAAGGAACAAGAATATATATGGTTTATGGGTGGGGATCTTAACCGTTTCCGAGATATTAAGCATTTTGTGCAAAGAAGGGGGTGGGGCATGCCCCCCCCCCGGGGGGCCCCAGGGTCCCAAAATCCATGTCACTTAATGCGCCTCATCATAAGGAATAAGAATATATATGGTTTAGTGGCATTATTTGTAACAGTTTGCAAGATATCAGACATTTCTACTTTTTCCCATACAAATGCCCATGTTACCAAATTTAACCTTGGCGTAAAATAGGTCAAGTCATCCCAGGGACACCATTTATGCAATTTATGATGGGCCCATGTCCCAGGTGCTACATGCCAAGTTTCATGCAAATCGGCCCAGTGGTTCCGGAGGAGAAGATTTTCGAAGGGTTTTTACCATATATGGGCATGGCGGCCATCTTGGTCATGTGACCTAGACCAAAAATGCAAACTTTCGTTCCCCCACCCCATGGAGCCTCCACATGAAATTTGACTACAATCGGCCCAGCGGTTCCGGAGGAGAAGACGTTTGAAAATGTGAACACACACACACACACAGAATTTTTGCCTGGCCATACTATCAGCTCACCAATGAGCCTTCGGCTCAGGTGAGCTAAAAAATAAGGTTTACTCCTGTAAACCCCAGTTTTACTACATAAAATATGGGTTCAACGCGAACGTAATGATCTAGGCGTGTCTTCGTGATGTAAGGAGCCTTTTCTTTCCTGAAAGAATAGACCCGTTGTCAGAAGGGTACCACATAACTATGACACATCCGTGTGGCATACATTACGAAAACACGCATATACAAATACATTGTAAACCTACATCATAGTGTAGATTATATTTTCTTGTCCTTTGGGATCATTGATTCCATTGTGGAATTTTGAAGATATCTGAGGGTCACTGATGAGGCCAAAATTGGCCGAAACTCGCTAGACTGGCCCAGAAATCATGTACACTCCATAGTTTTCACTTCTTTGGTGTATTCCTTGCTTCCAAAGGATAACCTTTTTATAGAACATATTTGCCTCCAAAAAATCGGAATTTATTAGATGAAAAATTGTGAAAATTTTCCTATTTCTGCTAAAAAGGTAGATTGTGGGTACACGTTAGAACCGCCTCATCGAGGCGGTTCTTATGTATACCCACAATCTATATATTAGTGCAGAAATAAGAAAAATAAGGTTTACCTCTGTATACCCCACTTTTACTTTATACAAGTGGGGTTCGAGAGGGGTCAAAATTATATAAGTGTGTTTTCTTGATGTAGTGCATTCTGTCACATCACGAAAACACGCCTATATAATTTTGACCCCCTTGAACCCCACTTTTATACAGTAAAACTGGGGTTTGCAGGGGTAAACAAATTTCTTATTTCTGCTCTAAAATTAAAATTGTGGGTACTCGTTAGAACAGCCTCGATGAGGCGGTTCTAACGAGTACCAACAATTTATATTTTGAGCAGAAATAAGAAAATTATCACAATTTTTCCATCTTAAAATTTTCTTCTTTTTGGCGGTAAAGTTTACAATGTATTTGTATAGGCGTGTTTTTGTAATGATATCGTCAAAATGGATGTTTTTCCTATGACAGTTTAAGGTAATTTTCTTGCTAATCACGTTAAAACGTCCGTGAAACGGACACCCCCCCCCCTAAACCCCACTTTATAGAGAAAAGTGGGGTTTAAGGGGGTAAACATTATCTGCCTTATTTTTGCTCAAAGACATAGATTGTTGGTACTCGTTAGAACCGCCTCAATGAGGCGGTTCTAACGAGCACCTACAATATATGTTGAAAGCAGAAATAATAAAGATGTTATCATTTGTACCTAATATTTTTCATTTTCTGACACCATGTTGGACGCCATTATTTCTTACGGACATGTTTTCCTAATGTATACTCAAAACGTAGATTGCGAGTGACTTCAACCTATGTCAACAAACTAATGTATGACCCTAAAACCCCCAGTTTTCTCTTTATGAAGTTCAGAGGGGTGTTCATTTCACGGTAGCATCATGATGACAGACATGTAGGCATGCAGAAAGTCACAAACGTGTTTGTCTTTTTGTGTTTGTGTCGCTTGTGTTACTTTATTTTGGATAGCCTATTGGCCATTTTTGGGAGGGTGGGTGTCCTTTTGGCTTTCCGCTGTTGGTATTTCCATTAGGGTCTGTTGTTTCATGTTTGTAGGTCTTCTCCTTTGGTGTCTCTGATGGGAGCTGTGGGTTGATTGTTTCGATTCCTGATTATTACCTCCACTTTATTTTAGACGGGTGTTCATTTCACGGACGCATCATGATGACAGACATGGAGGCATGCAGAAAGCCACGCACTTGTCTTCCTAGTAAATTGACTAAAATATTTCTTCTAATTTATGTTCAACATAAATGTAACCGCTTTGATGAAATATAGCTATCCGTTTGTTAAGAATTAAATTTGTGCTGCAAGGCAATCAAAATACAATGGCGTCATACAAGTTTGTGAACATAAATCCAATGACTTTAAATAATCTATGTACAATAAGAATCTACTGCCTTATTAAATGGGACAACCCAATTTCGAATTTAAGCGGTATTGGCTTAATTGCATGTGTTTTATGATTTACAGAAACCAGTGTATGTCTAGAAAGCGACATAGAGTGTATATGCTCTTGTTTTAATGTTTTCAATATTCAATATGAATATGGCTTAATTATTTTCAGATGGTTGCTGTACAAATAAAGACGCCATGAATGAACAAAAAACACACACATTTTAGCATGCAATGTAGTCAAACACTATGTCTCATCACGTGAACAAGTCCGTGAAATAAAAATCCCCCTAAACCCAACTTTATATAGAGAAAACTAGGGTTTATGGGGTATACATTATTTTCCTTATGTCTGCTCCAAGACATAGGTGGTGGGTACTTGTTAGAACCGCCTCAAAGTGCCAGTTCTAATGAGCACCCCAAACCTATGTTTGGAGTATAAATAAGAAAAATATGACACATTTTCATCAGGCAAATTACCTTTTTTTGAGGTAACCGGCCCCGATAGTTCAGTTGGTAGAGTGTCCGCTCCGGGGAACGGAAGGTCTCGGGTTCGATCCCGGGCCGCGACATACCAAAGTCGTTAAAAATGGAACTAGCTGCTCCTCGCTTGGCACTCAGATTTACGGGGTAGAGCTAGGACTGGTTGATCCAGTGTCAGGATAATGTGACTGGATGTGGTATCATGTAATGTGTCTGGGACATGATACTTCAGTGAGGCAGCACTATAAAAGTGAGCATTGAGCTCCCTGTCGCAACCAGACACCGTCGTGATATGACTGAAAAATTGTTGAAAGCGACGTTAAACCTGAATACACACACACACACACACACACACACACACACACACACACACACACACACACACACACACACACACACACACACACACATACACACACCTTTTTTGAGGTATGAAAAACTGCACATACTATCAGTGGTAGTCTTCTGATTATTCATGAGTCTATATGACTTCACCTTAACCCATATCTTGCTGAATATTCAGTTTAGCCCCACCCATTTCTGACTTTGAACCAATCAGATTACTTCATGTAAGTTCTTCTTACAAATCCATGAACTTCTTGTCAAACAGTGTAGATCCTAATCAGATGGCTTCTTCAGAAGCCATCTGATCTGGATCTACACTGTTTCCAAAGATAGGGGTTGTCGTGAACAGCATGAAAAGAGTTAAAATGTAATAGTAATGACATTTTCGTTTCCACAATCACATTTAAACTAACACATATATAACACCAACTGCGTTGCCTTCTGCAGTACAACCACATGTGTAGGCTGGGCAAATGGGCCAAAATGTTATCTTGACCTATTTCAGGGGTTGAAATGTCACCCGTAACGACACAAATTCCTCTTTCGAGGTGCTCTTCCTATAACTTTACACAAAGAGCATTTAGTGTATCCAGTATTCGTGGTAGTGTGTATTTATTGATATAAGAACGTTTAGTAAAATCACAGACTTCGCTTTGAAAAATTGTCTAGCCACTCTCGTAAAATACAACATTGTGTCCCTCTCCATTTAATACATGTGATCATTGGTCGACGAATACATGGTTTTTATTACAGAGTGGCAATAAGCATTAACAGTCACAACAGCAAGACATTATTTCACATCCCTACCACAATGGTCTATCTGTGTCGCTTTGAATCGTCCAGCCACTGTTGTAAAAATACTCCACTTTGATTCTTTTTCGCTGAAATACGTACTGCACACTTGCCGTACGTGTTCACTGGCCATTAAAGATACATTAAGACTCACATCAGTAAGACACAGCGTCTTATCACAACCACAATGCTTTATCTGTGTCGCCTCAGTTATTTCCTATTACTGCATCATATCATCCTATTAACGTGAAAACTAAATGAGCTTGTATGTTTTATTTTTGTCTGCTGTCATAATTCCATTAGAGGGTTATCCTGAAATGCAAACACCAAAGAAATGTATGTATACAAGCAATATTAGCTTAGGACATATTTTAACGTGTAGTTTGAGTTTAGGAAAAAACATGCCGTCACATTTTGAACATGCCATACATCTGTTATTGCCGTATTTATTTCAATATTTGTTAATATAGTACCTAAACTGAATGAGGAGAGGAGCAGTACATGTATGACATAAATGAAGCAACTGTTGTTTTTTTTTTCAATGAAATCAAGAAGTAAAATAGTTAATACATGAATATAAAAATACTAATCTATTGCAATGTTTAAAACGTTATACTGTCATTTTGATGTTTCAAATTCTTGGACAGAATAAACACATTGCTTCATCAATTGTACCAATATTGCACACAATTTACTGTGAGGTTTACATACGAATAATGAATAGCTACAAGTTTTCACTCCGACGGGCTTCTGTCTTTTCCTCAGGGATGCGTCCATAGATAGTAAAAATTCTTGCACACGAGATAAGGAAATTCGTGGGAATTAAATTCTGTTACTACCCTGACATTCTTACCAAGGGATAGGGTAAAATCGAATAATCTCACGTGCTTGAATACAACCTCATATGCATCGTCGTTCAGATTGACGTAACAACACATTACGTGACGTCACTAAAATCACACCATTGTCATCACAATATGGCGTCAGACGGCAACTGGAGTAACTGCATTATTAGAGATCCAGATATGAAAGGTGTGTAATAAAAAGGATTCTTGCACACCAGACAAGGACATCCGTGATTTTACCCTGGGATAGAAATTTATGTTCTGACTCTGGTGTTCCGACCCAATATCGAATATTCAGGATGACGTCATGCACGTTACGTGACGTCACTAACCATTCCTGTAGTGGCATCACAATAGTGCGGACGTTGGTAACCGAAGTGACTGCAGCATTAAAAATCCGCGCTAAAAATGGAAGGTATGCAGGAAAAAGAATCCTATATGGGTGTGAGGGGCGGATGGAAAAATCCGATCCTCGGGATCACTGTCTAGCATCACTCGGCAAGCCTCGTGATGCCGGACAGTGTTCCTCGGGACGGATTTTTCCATCCACCCATCACACTCATATGAGATTCCTATAATCTTACATGAGTGTGAGAGGTGGATAGAAAATCCGTTTTCACAGTCAGACATCACTCGGCAAGCCTCGTGACGCCGGACTGTGATCCTCGGAACGGATATTTCTATCCACCGCTCACACTCATGTAAGGTTCTCCTATTCGTTTGTTAGCATCCGTTTTGTTTGAGTTGTGGTGTTTGCGCTTTTGCCATTTAGTTCTACTGTTTGATGGCCACAACTACCTGTTTTCTCTTAGAACAAATTAAAGAACTACGTGTTGTTCTTCAGCTCATATTGAAACAGTCTGCTTGCAACAACAAAGTTTTTATCAAAGACCGATGTCATAAGATTTTAATTGTACGCCTGTTTCAGCTGAAGAACAATATTCAAGGTCTTTAAGAAAACGGCCCCCACCCCCAGCCCATCGCGGCTTGGAGGCCTAGATTGCCCGGCATGGTGTTCCCACGCAGAGCTAAAACAGACAAAACTTGAGTACTGGTAAACCGCTTATGTCTAAAACAGAAGTGAAGGCAATGATCCGGAATCGATACAATTACCCCACTTCTCACATCCAAAACACCAAAGGGAGAGAAACATGAACACAAAATAACTTAATGACAACCTCACAAGCGGAGAGCCAAATGGACAGCCACTTTCACACAAAACGGCGAAACGGCTATCCAAAACTAAAATACATTTTAGGGATACATGCAGACAAAGACGAACTATCATAATAAAGACCACAACAGAAGAAACCGCCCTGGACAGGTTAGTAGAAGTTTTTTTTTTTTTGCTGGGGTGGGGGTGGGGGATGTGAATTGATTTTACGTGGCCACAACAGTCCTCGCCCATTGTTCTCTCGTGATTTAGACAAATAATGTGTTCAGTCTGCATGAAGGATGGATTTCCATCACATCAGTGCAACATCTCCGAGAACATAAAAATCACACAAATAAAGAGACGGAACAATTATGAGGACTTAACAGAAGGAACTATTTGAAAAGCTGGAGTCTAAGAAAACCAACAGTTGGGTTCTGAGGGGGACCGAAAAAAAAAAGATCATCAGTCACCAATGCACATTACTTAAAAAGTTTAAATATGTCTTTAGGCCATTCTGAAATTAAAGAAGTGAGCAAAGTTATAAACCGTGATTAGATAAACTATCATGCATGCAGTCTGTTGAGTGAGTGAGTGTTTGAGTTTTACGTCCAAGGAGTCTGTTGTATAACATTTATATTGTACTTAATCTCTTTATATCGAAGGATGATTTTACGAAAGTGGGTACTGATAGTATAGCAAACATAATTTTTTCTAAATTTGTATACTAAGTCACGATAAAATTCAGGTACGGATAGGCCTTTTATCATAAAAGATTTCAGTTCAACACTGAATTTTGAAACTAAATAAGAATGACTTCTATAAAACTTAGAAAAGGCTTTGCGAAGTTTATGATACCGATGGCGAGGGAATTAAATCCATTTACGTGGCCTATATAATCGCGTTTTGTTCTGTCGTGGTTCAGACAAATATTTTAAGTCCGTACGAAGGCTTTCTAACTCATCAGTGCTTCATCTCCGAGTACATAAAAATCAAACAACTACAGAGATGAATCCATAATGAGGACTTGACAGCATGAAATAACTGGAATGCTGGAGGAAACTAAAAACAAATAGTTAGATTCCGAGATCCTATATCGAACTGAGGTTCTTTGTTTGTTTGTTTGTATTAGAGTTTAACGGTCCAGTCAACACTATTTAGGTCGTTTAGAGCCGGCTTGTTTACCTATACACACTTTTCCTGGGCAGGCTTATATGTAAGCGGTTAACCAGTACAGTGCACATTCTTTCGCCAGAAACTGACAACTGCCCTTTTTGAATCAATTAAGGTGTTACTATACCAAATTTAGTGACACAGGGGCCTTTCTGATATCTAATCTTCACCAGTGTGTCTAAACCCCAAAGTTTTGAAACCGAAACGGAAGTTGTAAAGGGTTAAATTTGACTGATTAAGCCCGTTAGTATTGTCAATATTTAATAATTCATTTAAATATCTAGAAGTCGAGCTGAAAGCTTAAGTAACTTCAGATTGCTTTTCAACAGAAAGGGACATCATGAAGTCTCTTTCATAACAGAACAAGAACAAATCGGCTAGAAGGGTTGCCCAAGCTTGACCAGGAAACGTAGTGCGAGTCGCAACACTCCTGGAACCAAAGAGGTTTTTTAAGCAACAAAGATTGAGATGTCATTTCATCTCAATGTCGGGGATAAGGCCCACTTAATCGAAAGCAACGTCTCCAAAATGTGGCCGTAAAACCTCAACCTCGAAATAAATAACGGTTAAAACTCACATTGGTTAATCCGTCAACTGCAATACTATAACGGCCGTCAAACAGAGGTATACTGAAGCAACCGTTGAAGCAGCTAAACTGTTGGAAGTTGTACCACTGGATCGTGAATCTGAAAAAAAAAAACAACATTTCATTGGTCAAATATTTAGTTAAGGATCCTACATGCGTGTTCATGTATCATTGAAAATATTAAACGAGTTGAGGTAAAGAGATAAAATGCGAGTCTTCGCCCTTTTCCTCAATGAGTTTAATAAACGAAATAATACATGATTCCATTTATCCGTTGCATTTGAAAAGCAATTAATTCACGATTTCTTTTACCGAAATGTCGATATTCCGCGATTAGTAATTAATCCATATATGCCTAGTGGCCCTTTTTTGGGACGTTGGCAAACAATGTAGACCCAGATCAGACGCCGCATAACGCGGCGTCTGATCTGGGTCTACACTGTTTGCTCAAAGAACATACATTTTTGTACAACTTACATTAAACAAAACAAATCTGACACCCCTATAATTGAAAATGGACAACTCCAAATTTATATGATGGAAGATTCCATTGTCATATATGGGTTAAGGACGTCACACGTGTAACATTAAGGGATGTATCTAACTAATATGGATAGTTAATCCACCAGTTGATTACCGAATTTTTATGGCGTTATTACATTCCCAGACGCGACTTCATAAGATATAATTTTATACATTCGGTGTTGTGTCTTATGCATATCTAGTGTGAAACAGAAAACAAAACAATATTAATAATGCGAACATATTCACTGTTCATGATTTTGGGGTCGACTGTTTATATCAAGCGACTCGATTGTTTTTAATCGACCCAAAGAAACCAACTACAGAAGATTCTCTCCTCTCTTGTCCACGTAACTCTCGCTGGCCATGAGACAAATTCCGGGTAAGGTTATTTATAACCGCGCTAGCCTTATTCCTTTGACGACAGGGTGAAATGTATCTGTAAAATCTTGTTTGGGCTCGTTTATCGGGACATTGGAAAACAGTAAGACCCATATCAGACGCGCATAACGCAGTGTCAGATCAGGGTCTACACTGTTTGATTAATATTGAAATTTAAGGGTTGAAAGAATAGGCCTTAGTCTCGGTTCAGAGCTAGTTTTCCAGCCTACAGTCAGAGACAGTCGGCCCACCAATGCTGTCAGTGCTTTGATTTAACTGCATGGTACCCATACGGAACACTATATTGCTTGAATTTCGCATTGATCAATTTGCTATTGCGTTTATGTGTCCTAGTTGAAAATTGGGGCGAGGATATAATATGCATATACTCTTTTGAGTAAAATAAAACAGTGGAACTTCGATAATTCGAACAAGGATAGGTCGCTTACCATGGATAATTTTACTAGTTCTGGGGTCCCTTTGAGAATATTTCGCAAAACTCCAGATATCCATATAATTAGTATAATTTATGGATTTTTTTCTGATTTTCATTATATCTGAAAATATGTGTTTTGTGCACTCACTTAGGCAATTGTAATGAGTATACTCAACATATCTTTATTCTACAGAAGTTCGAAAAGATACATTCATTACACCCCATGGCCTGGCGCTATGCTTAACACTCAGTTATTAGAACTAACCCAATCTCGATTGGGTTGTTTTTCTTTCATCCCAGCCGGGACATGACATAATTGTGACGTGACATCAACGTCCGTGCCATGCCATGCCGTTTATTCAACGTCATGGCGTTGCACCGACGCTGATTTGACATTGCCTTTGCGACGTGTGTCTTCACGAAAGTATGATTTTCTCTTCTTTCGGAGTCTTGGAATAACGCTTTTATAGAACATTTATATATCACTATAAGAAACTGAAATTGGGTTTTGTGGTAGAATGGTGTTTCCAGCCTGAGGGATGGCCGTGCTGAGCGGAACCGAGGCTACGCTCGTCTAAAACAGAACCCATGTACGATCGTTTTTCTTGCACAACAGTACCGAAACTTTTCATTTTAGTTTTCTGTTTTGCACATTTTACTTATGTAGTTTGCCTGGGTAAGAACACCAGGGTAAGAACAGAATTTCTACCCCAGTCTCAAACCATGGATTTCCTTATCTGGTGTGCAAGGAAGAGTTATACAATATGCTGAGTTGTCTTTTTTGTTGTGCACAATTTTGCTCTGTCCACTGTTTGCAGGCGGTGAGTAGTACTTCGGAGTCTGTAACATCCCCATCTTAAGTCATTCAAGTGGTTGCGGAACCTTGCCTCTCATGTTCAAAGTGCGATCATGTGTGGTCTAATCGGTGATTATCATCTGTCTGATGTCAGCTTGCGTTCTACACACTGATTCAGCAAGGTGGCTAGTTCGTCTTCTTTGCATGTATGTATTGCTAATTTGCTAATATCTTTTTTTTTAATTTTGAATAGCCGTTCGGCCATTTTGTGTGAAAGTAACTGTCTTTTTGACTTTCCGCTTGTGAAGTTTTCAGTACAGTGAAGTTTTATGAAGTCAATGCCAAGATTTCCAAAGCTAATGCAGCATTACGCCGACTACGTGGTAGTGTCTGAGATCTAAGTGGAATCAGACCTGACGAAAAACTGAAAGTCTACAGAGCTGTGGTGCTGCCAACACTATTGTATGCATGTGAAACATGGACAATTTACCAACGGCACGCCAAAAGACTGAATTACGTCCATACTAGATTTCTTAGAACATTTTTAAAGATTAATTGGCAGTACAGGATCCCAGACATGGAAGTCCTGAACAGGGCAAGGATGCAAAGTGTACATACTCTTATAAACTTAGCACAGTTAAGATGGACAGGTCATGTTTCCAGAATGCTTGAGGAAGGTTTGCCAAAGGAAATTCTCTATGGAGAATTAGAAATGGGCAAACGCTCCCAAGGCGGTCAGAACAAGCCCTACCAGGACACACTCAAAGCCTCCCTCAAGGACTTCAACATTCCAACAGAGACGTGGGAACAAAATGCATAGGAGAGAGCAAAGTGGCGAGCTCTCATCAAAAGGGGTGCCAATGAATATGAGGCAAAAACAATCAGTGAAGCTGAGCAGAAATGCGCAAAGCGCAAAGCCAGAACTAAGGCATCACCAACAGAGCTGTCTTCCTCTGGCCTCTTTTGCCCTATTTGCAACAGACAGTTTAGAGCTAGAATCGGTCTCATCAGCCATCTTAGAACACACAAATAGTAATATTTCTCAAATATGATTATCAATAATGACAGACAAACTATTTATAGTGAAGTTATTTTATGTTTGTGTTTCTTTCCATTTGTCGTCCAGGATGGGCGGTAAGCGGTAATTGTATCGATTACTGATCATTTCAACCACTTCTATATTTCAATAGCCGTTTGGTATTGGATATGATATTGGTATGAGATTTCCTAAACAGACACTTGGTATGTTGTTTCACTGCTGTCAGTCACGCTGCGGGGGTTGGTGGGCTAGTTGATTGTTTGTTTGTTTGTTTGATTTGAAGTTTAACGTCCCCTTCAGCACTGTAAAGCTCATTTTGGAGATGTTGCTTCCAGTTTTAAGGGGCTTTTACCCGACACAGAGATGAAATGACATCTCAAGCTCTGCCGCCCAATGAAACCAATATGGTTTATAAGCATGGACGGGCCGAATCGCACCGCTTTGCCTGACCAGGCTTAGATCCTCTAAGCGGTTTACCAGTACTCGTGTATGGGTCGGTTTCAGCTCTGCGTGGAAACACCATGCAGCCCATATATTTCTTCAAGTCCCGATAGGCGGTGGCCGGGTGTGCTAGTGGACCTTGCGTTGCTGGTTCGCTTATGTTTTTTATTATTATTATGCATGTCTGCTTGTCGCTGAGTGAGTCATTTCTTTCACTGAAATGGGGGTCCTTATTATTTTGATCTGCTCAAAACCCACTTGTATATAGTTAAACTGCGGTTTATAGGTGTATACTTTCAATTTTCTATCATTATGTACATTTCAAGCCATCTGATTGGTTGAAATAAAATATTTATGAATTCCATGAGCAAGAATCTCAGGACAATTTCACACAGTTACAGCCACAGGTAGTAATGTAATGTTAGTTCAAAGAGCACGTTTAGAACCCGTGCCTTAATTCCTAGTATATGACGTGACGTCAATAGCGTTCAATTAAAATTTCGAAACTGTTGAAAACGTATATGTTAGAAGATGAAAAAACTGAATGTTAAACAATGACATTTTTTGCTGTTTTTTTTTCTTTTAAAGATGGCAGCTTCTAATTGAATTATCATTCAAAAGTTGCCGTTGGTAAGTTCATAATGCGCTTTCGAAATAATTCCTTAAATTTACCATTTTGGTGACATGGTAGCATTTCGATGATAAAGTTCAATTATAAGGAATGAATTACATGTATCGTTATTTATGACTTTAATTAATATTTAAACTCCTGCGAATCACTCACGAACTTAGCATTAAGCCATTCGGACTTCATGCAGTTTATGAGTGATTAGCCTGAATTTACAAATCGATAAAATCCACACGCTTCTAACTGTTTGGGTCTAACTGCTGTCTAGGCCTCATCGTTGTTTCATCTCTGTGGTTGTTTGATTTTGTGTTCACGGAGATGTTACTCGGATGAGTTAGGAGGCCCTCATGCGGAATGAACAAATTATTTGTCTAAATCGAGACGGAAGTAAGGGCGTGAAATGTGGCCACGTAAAATCGATTTAAGCCCCCTCGTGGAATTTGTTTCCCTGACCGTTCCAAGGCGGTTCTTCTGTCGCAGTTTACTTTTGTTATGGTTTGTGTTTGAGTCACGGTGTGTTTCGCTTATATTATTTTGTTTGGATAGCCAGTTCTGTGGAAAAGTAACTGTCCTTTTGGCTTTCCGCTATTGATGTTTCAATTAGGGTCCATCTGTTGCATGTTTGTTTTTCTTTTCCTTAGGTGTCTCTGATGGGAGCTGTGGGTTAATTGTATCGATTCCTGATCATTACATTCACTTCTATTTGGGCCCAGTCCAGCGATTTTGGTACTTATCGCCTATGCGAGCAGCGAAGGTTCAGGCGAGCCTGCGCATCCGCGCAGTCTCGACAGAACCTTCGCTGCTCGCTCATAGCAGTAAATCAAGAGGAACCTTCAGACACAAAGCCATATCCCTGGCCCCTCTAAATGGCTGGGCATGCGCAGTTAAAATTGGGCATGCCGGAATGCTCGAAGACACAAATCCGCTTGGCGAGGCTCATTTTATGCTAAATTCCTGAGTGATTCTCCGGTGTTTACATATCGATAAAGTCCACAAAAATGAAATTCATTCCTAAAGTACACTATTTTTCTTATTTCGGCTCAAAACATATTTTGTAGGTACGCGTTATAGCCGCCTCGGCGAGTTGGTTCTAACGAGTACCAAAACTCTTTGTTTTGAGCAGAAAAATGAAAAGAAAATTATCAGAACTTTCTATTTGAAAAAATTCAGTTTTGTTGGTAAAAGTTTCGATATATTTGAAATGCATGTTTTCATAAGGGTGTTCTTAGACCATGACTTTTCTTGAATAACTTGCGACATGCATCATACGACATATAAACTCAATACAACTACAACATAGACGCGCAAACAATAAAGATCTTTTTTTTTCTCCTACACGTAATAATAACATTCTCGACAGTTTGTGTTCTTAGTGTATTTATGCCCAGAATTTTTATATCCGTGTTGCCTACATACTAGAACATATGAATGCTAAAAACGTGTTTTGGTTTTATTTCATTTAGTAATGGTAGAGACAGTTCTTTATTACGTAATAATTGAATGATGCCATTAATATGTTAGATATAGATGACAGTGATTCATTCAGGATTATAAGTTTGGCTCTTTCATTGTCAGTATGGAAAACAAATATTTTTTTTTAAATATGGAACAGGTTTTAACATCACATTTGTTATTTGACACCTACCTCTTCCAGGAGTTTTAGATGATTTTCGTCCAGAATTTACCATTCTGTAATCCTTCTGCGGTACATCTGCAAACAGGTTTAGATTTTAGATTTCAGCATGTAACTTATAAAATAACTAGTGAAAGCCTTTAATTTAAAATTGAATCAATGCGTATATTACGTTTACGTACAGTATTACTGTGTTTATACTGCATTATTTCAAGTTGACTGCCATTACGCAAACGCGCCTATAAAAATACATTGCCACCTTTATCGCCGAAAAAATGAAAATTTCATGATGAAATATTGTGATTTTTTTCTTATTTTTGCTCCAAATATAGATTGTGGGCACTCGTTAGAACCGTCTCGATGAGGCGGTTCTAACAAGTATCCACAATCTATATTTTAGAGCAGAAATAAGAAAAATAAGGTATACCCCCGAAACCCCAGTTTTACTATATAAAAGTGGGGTTCAAGGGGGTCAAAAATTATATAGGCGTGTTTTCGTGATGGCGACAAGCTTACATGGCTTCGGACGTTGCATTCCGCAAGTGTTAGTTAATTCATGTTCGTGCTTCCTTCCCTTTGATGTCTCTGATGAAAGGCATTGGGTAAAAGTAAATATTCCGAAATCTTATCTCTAGTAGCAACAAATGTGTTTCCCCACATGACATAGGGACAAGTTTTCTGTGCTGCAGAGATAACATTACGATAACACACCCGTGCGACATAGTGAATTTTTTCTCATTTCCAAAATGGTCATTTTTCTGATGAAAATCCGTGATATTTTTCTTATTAATACTGCAAACATACGTTGCGGGTGCTCGTTAGAACCGCCTCATTGAGGCGGTTCTAACGAGTACCCACAACCTTTTTCTCGGACCAAAAATAAGAAAAATAATGTATACCCCCGTATACCCCAGTGTTCTCTATATAACGCGGGGTATAGGGTGTCTTCATTTTACGGACCTGTTCACGTTATGAATCTGTGTATTTGTATAGAAATCAGTGAGTTTGCATAGAATCAGTTTTAAGTTTTTCATAAAATTTTTCATGTGATATCAAAATTCCAACTGCCAAATGTTCTTGGGGACAGTGTGATAGTGACAGCAGATATGCAGACAGACCGTACATGGAAAAGGTTGACTTTGTGCCATTTCCTCAAGCTCACAAAAAGCCTGGAAAAGTGTCTACGATGGATAAAGCTTTCTGGAAGGCCCCACGAAATACTTAATGTCAATCGAATCAATGCATACACATATGTATTCATTAATTTTCTTTAGAAGGGTACAAAAGGAGAGTGTCATTGCTTTATGTATTTGATGTCTCGAGGTCTGTTAGGAGAACTGAGTTCTCTTTCTCCTATAGCCGACGTATCCTCTGGCAGTCCCAAGAACTGACACTTTTTTCTTGGCATCATCAATAAAAACAATGAGCTCAGAGTCAAACCTTCCATCGATACTTAAAAGTATTAAAATAATCTTAAAATTGGGCCTCAGCATTACGGTAACACACCCGTGTGCATTCTTCCATATCTCATTACGATAACACATCCGTGCGACATGGTGTATTTTTCACATCTCCAAAATGATTTTTTTCTGATGAAAATCCGTGCTATTTTTCTTATAAATACTGCAAAAATAGGTTATGGGTGCTCGTTAGAACCGCCTCAATGAGGCGGTTCTAACGAGTACCCACAACCTATGTCGTGGAGCAAAAATGAGAAAAATAATGTATACCCCCGTAAACACCAGTTTTCTATGCCGACTGTTAATGGCAAACACATTGTCCCTAGGTCACGTGAGTAAACATGCTGGTTGCTACTTGAGATAGATTTCCGGAGTAATCCTAATAAATCGATTCCTGATTATTGCCTTCACTTCCATTTCTCTTATGCCACACCTCATGAAAATTATACTTATCACATAGGCGACCAGCTAAACCTCAGGTTAGACTGCGCATGCGCAGATATATGCAGACATATGCCTTTCTGCAGGCATACATGTTGGTAAGTCAATAGGGAAGCTTTAGACAAAACGTCACGCGACTAACCCCATTAGATATGACTGCGCACGCCCATCTGAAGAAATAATCGGACAACGTAAAGAACCCTTTTCTAATGAGTCAGCTCATACGTTGGTCGGTTTTTAAATGAAGAAGCATCCACTAGGTAGAATTTGCCTAGCCATATGTCTCATTCGGGAGTATTTTGGTAGCTAGGGTTAAAGTTGCTATCACATTTCAAAAAGAAAGTTATGCAACGGTCAGCAACCGCCTAATGCTACAAGAAAACGTACCAGAGAAAATGAGCATGAAGCGTCAAACTGAACTTTATATCCCTGTTGCTGTTACATGTACAGGCAATGCATAGCAAAATCGTCCAAATTAACAACAGATTATTATCAATGTTTTGAACCAAAGGAGTTTTGAATAGCATAGACTCACCCAAATTGTTTTTATCTAGTTGATCTACATTAACAATTTGCCAACTTTGTTTCTCGTTTTGCCAAACTGAAACATAAATTTACGACAAAATAACCTAAAGACACTTTATAATTATGCAACAGCTGCCACTTATAGCACAATAATCATTTTGACAATAAATATCCGCTTTCTTAGACGTAAAACGTAAAATGAAATAAAAATGGTACAAAAAGCTACCACTTAAAGTAATGAAAGTAGTATTTTGACATGTGTCAAGTTATTAATCAATTACCTCCATACAAAATTAAGTTAAACTAGAATAATTCATTTTATTCATAACATTTTAGATAAAAAAATGTCCACCCTATCACAACTCGTGCCTATAAACACCCGTACTACATGACTGAAACTGATTTTTCGTAACTGAGAAAGGAATACCTACCACGAAAACATGCCTATGTAATTCTCACTCTTTTGAACCCCACTTATATGTAGTACAACTAGTTGTTTACAGGGTAAACCTTAATTTTCTTATTACTACGTTGTCTTGCAAAATTTATGATAAACGCGATGATTTTGATTTTAAGATTGTAAAATTTCCTTTTTTGGATGGTGATGTTCCACGTGCGCCATCCTAAGGCGTTTATATTTCACAATTAATTCGATTTGCCAGAGTGTATAGTCATGTAACTCACTTCAACACTCGTAATAAATTGTTAACGGCTAAACTTCTTAAACTACGCAAAGCATTTTCAAAATTTTAAAGACGTCATTCTGATTTAATTTCAAAATTCAAAACTGGACTTAAATCTCTTCTGCAACAAGGTCTATCAGAACCCGAATCTTATGGTGACTTAGTATATACATTCAGAAAAATATATAACCGCAATGACTCCAGCATCCAATTTCGTCATTCTTCGATATAAAAAGATTATGTACAACATAAATGTTATACGGGAGACTGCATGCATGGTAGTTAACCCAATCACGGTTGACAACTTTGCTTCCCTCTTTAATTGTACGCCGGCGGATCAGGCCTCAGATTCTATGACAGTTCCAACGTAAATGCTTATGTTGGTTGGTACCTAATGCTCTATCCCTGGTCGGGCCCATTGGAGTCTAACTGTTGGTTTTCTTTTGCTCCAGCATTTCTGTTGTTTCTTGCTGTCGATTCCTCACCGTTGTTTCATCTCTATGGTTGTTTGATTTTTGTGTTCACGGAGATGCTGCACTGATAAGTTAGGAGGCCTTCTTGCCGACTGAACAAATTATTTGTCTTAATCGCGACGGAAGGAAGGGCGATGATTGTGGCCACGTAAAATCGATTTAATCCCCCCCACACCCAGTGGAATTCGTTTCCGCTGACCGTTCCAAGGCGGTTCTTCTGTGGCGGTTTATTTTTGTTATGGTTTTCGTTTTGGTGTTTATGTCACTTATATTATTTGATTTTTGATAGCCTTTTGGCCATTTTGTGGGAAAGTACCTGTCCTTTTGGCTTTCCGTTGTTGGTGTTTCCGTTGGGGTCTGTTGGTTCATGTGTTTCTTTCACTTTGGTGACTCTGATGGGAGCTGTTGGTTAATTGTATCGATTCCTGATCATTGCCTTTACTTCTATTTTAAATGAAGCTTGTGGCTACTCGTTAGAACCGGCCCGATGAGGCAGTTCTAGTTTAAGCAGCAATTTGAAAAATATCACAATTTTCATCTTAAACTTTTCAATTTCGTTTTCGGTGGTTAAATTTACAATGTATATATATATAGGCATACTTTAGTAATGTCGGAGATATTCAAACGAAGATGTTGTAAAATAATATATTTTGCATCTTCTACTTTGAGGTATGATCAAGTGTTCAGATAAACATTTCATCTCCACATACAACATAAAGTGAGGTTTTCTCTCCGATTGGCATATATGTCACGCTCATGCGTCTACGGGAGCGAACGTTATCTGGTAAGATCATCACAAAAACAGGCATATATAATTTGGGCTCCTCTTAAAACCCACATTTAAATGGTAAAATGGGGTATTATTTTTCTTATTTCTGCTCAAAAATATACTGAGGCGGATATACCGAGTTCCTACAATCTATGTTTTGAGGAGACTATAAAAAAGTATCATAACTTTTTATCTTAAAAGGTTCATTTTTTGGCGGGAAAACTTTCAATATGTTTGAATAGTCATGTTTTGTCTACAAGAGCGAACGTTGTCTTGCAAGACAAACAGAATAAGTTACTAAGGAACATTCATGAATTGTGCAGACACGCACGGTAAACACGACCACCGTTTCTAGCATGTCCAATGCACTTAAACATGTTATTTACAGAGTCATTTCACAAAAGTACAGGTCAAAACAGTGTCCTTTATAACTACCATGTTGATATATTCGCTCTATCAATATATGTATGGTTATATAATGATAAAATCTGTCTCTAACAACTGCAACGGTAACAAAGCGTACAGGTCTTTGAAATACGTATGTCTCGATCACAGAACACAACCATCGCACACAACCAAAACGAAAGATCTAACTTGAAGTCCCAGTTGATAGCTAAACATGTTCATTTGTTATGAGAGGGCAACTGTTCTGTTAAATACAATGGTGGATGTGCTGACAAAATGTACATTTTGTTCAGCACAAATATTAATATATTTGCCATATTAAACGACAGAAGTTTTGGAGTGGCGTTGAAAAATCACATAGTTAGTTTTGAACAACTGGTCCCTGATTGGACTTCGAGAAGATATACGTTGACTTAACATTCAATTATAAGGTACATCCCGTTCTGGCCTGAACGCGACCCTGCACAAATATTGAATCTTTGTCCATCGGATGACAAATGTTATACATGTTACTTACTGTCACAATCACCTTTCTGTCCTTTCGGTCCTCTAGCTCCAGGAGGTCCACGTGGTCCGGACTCTCCTTTCATCCCAAATCCTAAAATCAGAACCAATTAACAGGTTAAGAGCCAGGTATTGAACATTTAAATAAGATATAATATACTCATTCTTTTCAGACGTTTATGTAGTAATGCAGACCAGTACCAAACAATTCTACACTCCCATTGCCTTCCAGGAATGTGTTTTGCGTTTCCAAACGGAAACCTTCACAGTTTTACAGAACCCGATTTTTTTGTGACTTAGTAAATAAAATAGAAGTGGAGGCAATGATCAGGAATCGATACAACTAACCCACAGCTCCCATCAGAGACACCAAAGGGAACGAAACACGAACACGAAACAATAGACCCTAATGGAAACTGGAATAGCGGAAAGCCAAAAGGACAGTTACTTTCCCACAAAATGGCCAATAAGCTATCCAAAATAAAATAATATAAGCGACATAAACATCCAAAGACAAACCATAACAAAAATAAACCGCGACAGAAG
The DNA here is from genome assembly GCA_963580285.1 of Lucinisca nassula. Taxonomy (NCBI): domain Eukaryota; kingdom Metazoa; phylum Mollusca; class Bivalvia; order Lucinida; family Lucinidae; genus Lucinisca; species Lucinisca nassula. Next base: position 105,868,169 of record OY757018.1, on the reverse strand, counting down.
AACCGCCTTGGAACGGTCAGTGGAAACGAACTCCACCGGGGGGGGGGGGGGGGCCTTACTCGATTTTATGTGGCCACAATCCTCGCCCGCTATTAAGACAAATAATTTGTTCAGTCCGCATGGAAGCTTCATAACTCATCAGTGCAACATCGCCATGACACAAAAATCAAACAACCACAGAGACGAAACAACGGTGAGGAGTCGACAGCAAGAAACCACTGAAATGCTGGATCAAAAGAAAACCAAGTTACACTCAGATGGGCCCGACCAGAGACAGAGCATCAGGTACCAATCAACATTAGCCTTTACGCTGGAACAGTCATAGAGGCCTGATCCACCGGCGTGCAATTAAAGAGCGAAGCAAAGTTGTAAACCGTGATGGGGTTAACTACCATACAGCCAGTCTGTCGTATAACATTTTAATGTACCCAATCTTTTTATATCGAAGAATAATTCTACGAAATTGGGTGCTGAAGTCATTGCGGTTATATATTTTTCTGAATTTATATACTAAGTCAACATAAAACTCGGGTTCCGATGGACCTTGTTGGAGAAGAGATTTATGTCCAAAATTGAATTTTGAAATTAAATCAGAATGACGTCTATAAAAATTTGAAAAGGCTTTGCGTAGTTTATGGTACCGATAACCCTGATTAAGAAGTTAAGCCGTTAACAATTTATTACAGTTATATGACTACACACTCTGGCAAGTCAGTTATATGACTACACACTCTGGCAAATCGAATTAATTTCGAAATATAAACGTCATAGGATGGCACACGAGGATTTGTTTGTTTGATTTGAGGTTTAACGTCCCCGTCAACACTGTAAAGGTCATTTTGGAGACGTTGCTTCCAATTTTGTGGGATATTTACCCGACATTGAGATGAAATGACATCTCAAGCCCTGTCGCCTAATTAAACCAATAGGGTTTATTAGCATGGACGCTCTGCCTCGCACCGCGGTTCCTGGACAGGCTTAGATCCTCTAAGCGGTTTACCAGTACTAGTGTGCGGGCCAGATTCAGCTCTGCGTGGAAGCATCATGCAGCCCATATATTTCTTAAAGCTCCTATGGGCGGTGGCGGAAAATGGCACACGAGGAACATCACCATCCAAAAAAGGGAAATTTACAATCTCAAAATCAAAATCATTGCGTTTATCATAAATTTTGCAAGAAACAAATTCATCTACAATAGATAGCTGTAGATCCAAAAACGGGGCCTCGGTATCGGAAGACTTTGCTTTATTTAACTGAAGTTCTGGGGGGGGGGTTAAATTTGACTGATCAAACCATCGAGAGAGTGAGTGAGTTTTAGTTTTACGTCTCACCAACAGTTAAGGTCATACGGAGACGGGACCTCGGTTTAAAGACTCATCCGAAAGTCTGGAGAAGCCCGGAATCGATCCTGCGATCCCTGGTGTACAAGGCGAGTAGCGTAACCACTGCACCACGGAGGCTTCTATCAAACCATCGAAATAGGTATTATCAATATTTAATAAATCATCAAAATATCTAAAAGTCGAGCTAAAAGCTTCAATGATTTCAGACTGGTTATCAGCAGAAAGGGACATCATGACGTCTCTCTCATAACAAAACAAAAACGTATGAGCCATAAGTGGTGCGCAATTAGTACCCATCGGAATACCCACAACTTGTCTAAATAACTTAGTACCAAATCTTATGTAAATATTGTCAAGTAGAAAGGTGAGAGCTTCACACACTTTCTGACAAGACCATAAAGTATAGTTTTTATGCTCTTCAGAAGTGAAAAACGCATTTCTTACATTGCATGCAAGATAGAGGGAGTCTCCCCTATGAAAATCAATTCAATTAAATCATTGAGTTTTCTGTAATAAGATTATGAGGAAGTGTAGTGTAAAGAGTGGAAAAATCATAAGTAGATGGCCTTTAAGCACGAAAACGTCTGGGTTTCAATTTGTTTAAAACTTCGTTAGAAATTTTATAGACCAAAACAGTTTTCTGTCTGATCTTTTGAATATTTTGTCGCAATATTTTATCATATGTTTTTTAATTGGCAGTAAAACATGAAGTTAATAATTTGGAGAGTTCAGTGGTGGTACAAGAGCTTGAATTTGCAATAAACCGTGCTTTGTATGTTCTTTTATAAAGTTTAGGTAACCAATATAACTTAGGAAACTTATCTTGGCCTTCTGTAACACAGACAGCAAAACTTGGTGGCTGATTGACAAATGTAGTCATCGACTAAAGCTCTCTCTACAGCTAAAGGCTGAAGTTCATAGGCCTTAGTTCCACCAAGTTCTTGCTGAAGAGTGTTAACATAGTGAAGCCGTCAAACAACGACCACATTGTAAGCGGTCTTATTAGCTGGAGTCATAGCAAACTTCCTATGAAATTCTTGAATACCCAGTTTAAGATGACGCAAAGACGTCTTAGGTTTAGGAGGTAGTAAGTTTGTATTTTCCGAATAAAAACAAATTCTTTTATTCACTAATTTCAGAAAGCTAATTTCAAACCAATTCTGGAATCAGGGAATGGGCAGAGAGTGAATCAGTTATGTAGAAGTGGAGGCAATAATCAGGAATCGATACAATTAACTTACAGCTCCCCTCAGAGACACCAAAGGGAACGAAACACAAACATAAAACAACAGACCCTAATGGAAACATCAATAGCGGAAAGCCAAAAGGACAGTTACTTTCCCACAAAATGGCCAGTAGGCTATCCAAAATAAAGTAATATAAGCGACACAAACACCCAAAGACACACCATAACAAAGATAAACAGCAACAGAAGAACCGGCTTGTAACCGTCAGTGGAAACGAATTCCACTGGGGGTTGGGGCTGGCTTAAATCGATTTTACGTGGCCACAATCCTCGCCCTTACTTCCGTCGCGATTAAGACAAATAATTTGTTCAGTCCGCATGGAGGCCTCCCAACCCATCAGCGCAACATCTCCGTGAACACAAAATCAAACAACGGCAGAGATGAAACAACTGTGAAGACTCGGCAGCAAGAAATCACTGAAATGCTGGAGCAAGAGAAAACCAACAGTATGACTCCGATGTGTGTAATTTTCAAGTTTCGTAACTTATTAAACGGAACTAATGAATTATGTATCTGCATTATCAAGCTTTGTCATCTATTTAATAAATAAAAGTGTATGCTGTCAAATGCAATATAACAAAGTGACCTTTGGGACTTTTAAGTATCGGCATTCCATGTAAAGTAGAAGTGAAATCAATGATCAAGGACGAATACTCTAACCTTACAATTCCCACCCAGGACACGAGATACAAACCGAAATGAACAATAAGGAGTAAAGATGACTTTTAATGTGTGTTTCGCTTATATCTTTGTGTTTTGGATAGCCATTTGGCCATTTTGTGGAAAAGCAACTGTCATCCTGGCTTGCCGCTAGGTTTGTTTCCATTAGGATCTAGGTTTTTCTTTTTTTTTGTTGTGTTTTTCCTTTGGTGTCTCAGATGGGAGATGTGGGTTAATTGTATCGATTCCTGATCATTGTCGTCACTTCTATTTTGAAAAAGGCCTGACATGAATGAATATTGAGTAGATATCTGGGGTATTGCTTGACCTGGTACTTAGATTTTTATCACATTTTACGTTACAAGTATATTCTATATTAACGAAAGACCTGCATGAATAAATGCTTGTAATGTATGTACTCCTAACTTCAAACATTTTTGTATACTATGGAAAAAATGAACTGACACTGCCATGTGTTTGGACAAATGTAGTTCACTTTCGAAGTATTGGTTCTGCTAAAAATGTAATAGGCAATTGCAATTCTAATACGAGGTGTGACAATAAAATATGTACCTCTGTCACCTTTATATCCAATGTCACCTGAAATAAAAGAGAAACAAATTACAAGGAAAAATGTTGCGGCCAATTGTCAAATCTAAAGCACACTATCAGTCACCGCCCACAAAATCAGAAGTGGAGAATTGTCTTGTGTTTGTTTTTGTTATCTCCATAACACTAAGTTGCATATAAAATATAAGAACATCTTCCAGGTGCGAGGTTTACGCTATGAAAAGGAGTTATATAAGAAAACATACCCCAAAGTACGCTTAAATTAACAAAGTTCATGGCGTGTTCAAACTTTATTGCATACAGACGTACCTGATTCCTGATCATTGCCTCCACTTCTATTTTACCAACTTAACAATAGTCTAAAAATAGGGGATTTTACATAAGTGTTCATGTATTATTGAATTTATTGCGTTGAGGAAAAGGGATAAAATGCGAGGGTTCGCCGAGCATTTTATACATTTTTCTCAACGAGTTTAATAAATTCAATAATACACGGACACAAATGCAAGACTCTATTTATCATATGGCATTTAAAACGCATTTAATACAAGATTTTTGTTCAAAAATGCCAATATTCCGCCATTGGTAAACGCGACGTAGTTAAAAACGTCTTACATGTAACGTTACTAATTTGCATATATAATCCATTAGGGGATAATCGAAATTATTACATGGCGTTAATACATTCTCAGACGCGACGGCATTAGATAAAAAGGTTATCCTTCGGAAGCAAGAACAACGCCATAGAACTAAAAAAACTTGACGTGTAAACATTTTCTAGGCTAGACTAGCTACGAGGGTCTTTCAATAAGTATCTGACCTTGCCTACCTAGAGTCACACTTTACTTCAGCTTTTTTCCACATAGTCAGCCCTCAGCAATAAGCACTTCTCCCAGCGACTGCCCAAGGCTGAAAGTCTATTTTTTTAAAAAGTAAGGGTCTTTAGAGTCAGTCAACCCTCCAACCGCTGCCTCAAGCTCTTCATATGTCCAGAAGTGACGTCCATAAACAAAACAGTAATCACTGGGTGCAAGGTCAGGAGAACAGGGTGGATTGGTAAAGGGTTTGAAATCATTCTGCTTCACTGCGTCCACAGAAACTTTGCAAGTATGGACTCTAGCATTGTCATGTTGCAACAGCGCACGTTTTTTTCCATGCTTTTTCTGTACCATAGCTACAAGTATACTAGTCGAAGATAAGATTGACTAGGCGAAACTATCGTTTACGTCTACCTCAACAAAATGGTAAACCAAATCACCCGACTGTTTGAATGTAACTGAACACAAACAAAGCTGTGGCGTATATGACCATTTGGTCCGCTTGCAGAAGGATACGAAAGGTCTATTCCTGATCATTGCCTTCGCTTATATTTTATCTGTGATGTATGTGTATTAATAATAATTCAGCATTTTCTTATACCAGAATTGGTGTCGTAACACACTCTATATCGCTTGTTGAAAAGCATGAAACCTCCAGGTTAAGTTTCCAAACTGTGAGCGTCATAACCTGATGAGAAGAAGTAATGTCAGTCCACCATTATGCGTACCAGACACAAGCTGTCTTATATTGTCATGCCCGAACAGAATAAATTAAAGGAAAAATATAGACAGGTCTTTAGGGACAGCACTTTCTCAGACAAAATCGCAGATGATTCCCTGAGGCAATTATTTATTTCTGTTTTACACTCTATCGGACCGTTAACAAAAGATATGTCAATATTTCCTCTTATAAATATTATTTACGATGAAATCTACAGAAACGCGGAGTATTTTGAAGCTTCCTCAAAGCATGCATTAGGATATCAGATTGACTTTAAGTCTTGAGATTGGTGTTCTAAGGCACATAAATGTAATACTTGATATAATAAAGCATATGCTTAAAATGAATAAACATTAGCAATTCCATGTCGTACATTCGAAGTTAATAACTTAAGGATTTAAATACAAATAACCAGGGAAACCGTTTATATGGGCAATTGTTGACACTTGAAATACTGAGTTGAGATATTGACAAGTAGAAATTCGACTTAGGGCTAATTACCCACAATTCCGCATGTATCTGTAGAAAATGTTTTGTCATTAAGAAATGATGGTATTTCTTGTAACTCCCATATCACAATGACTGTAACGACTATTGATATGTTCCACTTCTACAGCCTTCCTGTAGGAGCGAGCTATTTTGGCAGCGCGGGTAAAGTACGGATATCGCGGTCAGTACCTTGATGGATAACCGCATTGCTTACGTTGCATTTGGTGGCAGCGGTGGGATGGAAGCAGTGCCGCTGGTTCGTTGCATAGACTTTGCCCTAGGACTGGCATACCGAGGCATGTGTGACTTCGGTACGAAATCAAGAGACTAACAGTTATTTATATATACCACTTCTACAGCCTCGTTGCAGAAGCCGGCTATTTAGGCGAGGCGGACAGAGTGGTTGTCTTTTACTGCTTAAACCGGGGAAGTTTTGCTGTCTAGCAACTGCTCTAAAATGGGAGAATATGATACTTTATGACAAATGTTTGTCTTAATATGTTTTCTAGCTTAGAATATATGTAGATTAGAAGTGAAAGCAGTGACCAGGAAGTCATCATTCCTTCCCATAAAATGGCCAAATGGCTCTCCAAAATATAATATATTAGCAGTAAATATATGCAACGACAAAACAATGACATTTTTATTCATATTGCTGTACGTACTAACAATTTTGATATAGCTAGGTCGCAGCAACGCTCGCTTGTGCAGCTAGAGATCATTTAGTATGAGCAAACATTCGAAATAGAAATGAAGGCAATGATCAGGAATTGATACAATTACCCACAGCTCCCAACATAGACACCATGGGAAAGAAACACAAGCACGAAACAACAGACTCCAACGGAAACACCAACAGCGGAATGCCAAAATGACAGTTACTATCCCACAAAATGGCCAGCTGGCTATTCAAAATAAAATAATTTAAGCGACACATACACTCAAGATACTCAAAGACGATCATAACAAAAATAAATCGCGAAGACTTACTAACATTTAGAAGATGTACTATGCCTGCTACAAACCTTTATCTCCTTTATACCCTGTAAAACCAATCAAACCTCGCTGACCCTTCTCGCCCTTTTCTCCTTTGTCACCTGTAAAAATTAAAGCACTGATAGCATTGGTGGGTCGATTATCTCAGAATGTAGGCTGCGAAAATAGTCCTGAACTGAGACTTGACACTTAAATTCCAGTTTTTAAGCAACCAGTGTAGATTCTGATTAGACGCCGTGTGCTGATCTGCGTCTACACTGTTTGTCAATGTCCCTTTACACGAACCCAGTTAATATGTTACAGTTAACAGCACTCTGACGTCAAACTGGGGAAGCCTGGCCCGGATATAAATAATATATTACCTCGAGTTTGGACATTGGCCATCGAAAGTCACGTGGACAAGAGTCGGTAAGAAGCTTCTGTATTAATTACCTTGGATCGATTCATAGACAATATATACATTTAACAGACCCAAAATTGCAATCAATCGCCTTGCGATGTAGTAACAAAATAAAAGTGAAGACAATGATCAGGAATCGATACAATTAACCCACATCTCCAATCAGAAACACCAAAGGGAAAGAAACACAAACATGAAACAACTAAGCCCTAATGGAAACATCAATAGCGGAAAGCCAAAAGGACAGTTACTTTCCCAAAAATGGCCAATTGGCTAGTAGCCGAAACAAAATAATATATTATGCGATACACACTATCAAAGACAAACCATAACAAAAATAAACCGTGACAGATGAACCGCCTTGGAACGGCAAAAACATTCTGTTTTGTTACTGGGCGAAAGTTAATATAATTACAGTAAAATAGAAGTGAGGCAATGGCCAGGAATCCATACATTTAGAAACACAAATATAGAACAAATTCACCTTAATGAAAACTCCACAACCGAAAGCCAAAAGGAAAGCTACTTACCAACAAAATGGCCAAACGACGAGCAAAAAGTAAAACAAATAGCTATTCATACATACAAAGAAGAACTATCACAATAATAAACCACAACAGATGAACCGCCTTGGAACGGTCATTAAAAGATTTCTACTAGGCATCACAAAAACACGCCTATATAATTTTGACCCCCTCGAACCCCACTCTTGTATAGTAAAACTGGGGTATGCAGAGGGAACCCCTATTTTTCTTAATTCTGCTCTAAACTATAGATTGTGGGTATCCGTTAGAACCGCCTCGATGAGGCGGTTCTAACGACTACCCACAATCTATATTTGGAGCAGAAATAAGAAAGATATCACACTATTTCATCTTAAAATTTTCATTTTTTCGCCGATAAAGGTTACAATGTATTTGTATAGGCGTGTTTTCGTAATGGGATGGGCTTAAATCGACTTTACATGACCACAATGCTCGTCCTTTATTGTTTGGTGGTTTAGGCAAATAATTTGTTCAGTCCGAATATAGAATTTCTAACTCAGTGAAACATCTCCGATAACATAAAAAAAAAAAAAAAAAACACTTCAAGGACCTGGGCATGGACGAATCAAATACGTTGCTAATTCGCATTATAGTTTATGAGTTCTAACGGAGTAACGGAGTTCTTCCATAATTCCAGTAAGAGTCTGTTTTTTTTTTTTTCAGAAAGAATATGATCTGTGTACACATTAGAACCACCTTGATGTGCTTCCTTGACACACGACACATACACGTATTTACTTAAAAGAAGGTAGATAGGATATCGATACTTTATCAAACGTGAACTGCTTCTTTTGGTATTATTGACCGTCTTTCCCCGTTTTGTTATTGCTCAATTTAGTTATTACCGGAAAAATATAAAAAAATATGTTGAGAACGCTGCATATTAATCAACTAAGCTGAACATAAGAAAAATACACCCATGTGACAGAGTGGATTTTTTCATATCTCTAAAACGATTCATTTTTGATGAAAAAATGTGATGTTTTATTCATTTTTTTTTTTTGTTCCAAACATTGATCGACCGCCTTTTCACTATTGGTGTTTCCATTAGGGTCTGTTGTTTCATGTTTGCGTTTCTGTCCCTTTGGTGTCTCTGATAGGAGCTGTGGGCTAATTGTATCGATTCCTGAGCATTGCCTTCACTTCTATTTTGGAGCAGAAATAAGGAAAATAATGTATACTCTGTAAACCCACGTGTCTCTATATAAAGTGGGGTTTAGAGGAGTGTTTATGACACGGACTTGTTAACGTGATAAGTGACTCGCACAAGGTTACAACACCTGGCGCCTGGATGGAACCTCATTGGCTAGAACACGAAAACATGCCTAGATAAAACCCACTTTTATATAGAAAAACCGGGGTTCACAGGCGTATCCAATATTTTTCTTAATTCAGCCCTAAAAGATAGATTGTTGGTTCTCGTTAAAATCACCGAGGCGGATATATTGCGTACATACAATCTATATCAAGGTTCTCGTTAGAAGCGATGACCTGCCAAGCGTGGCGAGACCATTCCAATTTTAGGGAGGGCAAGTGTCGGATCCTTTTGTCACGGAATTTGTAAAATATGGTATTTCCAGACTGTTACGACTAAATGTCTATCTGGTAAAACGAAGTGCAGAATTGAGAACAGAATTGTAACTATCGACCAAATGAATGTAAATACCAGCTAAAGGTGACTTACCTAAAACATGGTCGAGTTCAAAATTAGAAGTGCAGTTACGTCTCACTGCGATTTTGAAACATCACGAAAACTTACCTATATAATTTGGACCCCCTTGAACGCTACTTTTATATAAAAAATGGGGTTTGCAGGGGTAAACCTTATTTTTCTTATTTTTGCTCTAAAATATAGATTGTGGGTACTCTTTAGAACCGCCCCGATGAGGCGGTTCTAGCGTGTACCCAAAATCTATTTTTGAGCAGAAATAAGAAATATTTCCCAATTTTTCAGCTTAGAATTTTCAAGTTTTGGCGGTAATGGGCTATAGCTTGTGTTCTGTGATTGTGCCAGTTTCCGGTCATAATTTGTCAATATGATTCAGCCCTGGTAAGTTTATCTGTAAAATCTACGGGGGCATATTGTTTGTCCTTTCCCTGTCCAAATAGTGCAGCATGTATTTTTCCCATAGAAGTAAATCACAAAATGATTATCATGTATTTCTGTAATTGTTTACCCCGTAAAATTGATTCAGTGGCACACAAAATACCTGATATGTTGTATACACCTGTATCATTCATGATTACCTTTAGAAGGAAGCCATAGTCTACTGTAACATTGACACACTGGTACAGCGCATATAGTCGCTAGGCTATATAAAGGACATTATCGTAAAATGATTCTTCGCCGTTTTTCAAGTGCATAGCACAATCAAATTATTTTATCCATGATCGAATGACGAGGGCGAGGATTATGGCCATGCTAAATCGATTTAAGCCACCCCCCCCCCCGTGGAATTCTTTCCACTGACCGTTCCAAGGCGGTTCTTCTGTGGTGGTTTATTTATGTTGTTGTGTGTTACTTACTGTGTGTATCACTTGTGTATTTTTATTTTGGATGGCCATTTGGCCATTTTGTGGGAAAGTAACTGTCCTTATGGCCTTCCTTTGTTTAGGTTTCCATTATGGTCTGGTCGCTTCATGTTTGTGTTTCCTTCCCTTTGGTGTCTTTGTTGGGTGGAGTAAGTTAATTGTATCGATTCCTGATTTTTTTACTTCTACTTTGCTTTTATGTTCCTTCAAAGAAAGAAAAACTGACACAGACAAGACGGCCTAAGCTCTTTCTCATTACGATAACATACCCGTGCGACATAGTACATTTTTCACATCTCCAAAATGGCTACTTTTCTGAAGAAAGTCCGTGATATTTTTCTTATTTATACTGCAAAGAAATAAGAAAAAATAAGGTATACCCCCGTAAACCCCAGTTTTCTTTATATAAAGTGGGGTTTAGGGGTATTCAATGCATGGACTTGGTTAATTGATGTCTTGAAGAAAATAAATATTACTCAAATCAAATTCAAACTTACATATGCAGTTAATCCCGTAGCCTGGCGGTCCTCTATCTCCTTGATCACCCTTCACACCTTTAAATCCAGGGACGCCTGGGATGCCGTCCATACCTTTGTTCCCTTTGTCTCCCGGGAACCCAGTTTCACCAACTTTACCACGCTTGCCCTCCGATCCCCTGTTTCCTTTAGGGCCTCTCGGACCTAAAGATTACAACGATATCTACAATGTTTCATTATGACAGAATAAAATAAATAATTAAATAAATAAATAAATGTAGGGTTCGCACAGGCAGCGCAATATGCTAAACGCCACAAAATAAAATGTGGGTCCGTGTGTAAAAGAAATACGACATGTATTCGTAATAGATTTTATTCCAGAAAAATTCCTTGAATTCACATCAATAGCTACCTGACCGCCATACTTAGCCGCGAACAGACTCCGTCAGCACGTGCGACAGCTACCGTGAAATACCCCGGACACAAAGGTGCCGCCAAAACTCGGCTCCGTAGAGACTCGCGTGGGAGCTGCTATCGTAGCAGGCTCCGTCGTAATGTAGGGCGTCTGGTGAAGAAAACTTACTTTTCATTAGGAAAACGCGCCTATAAAAATGCATTGTAACCTTTATCATCGAAAAAATGAAAATTTTAAGAGGAAAAATTGTGATATTTTTCTTATTTCTGCTCAGAATATAGATTGTGGGTACTCGTTAGAATCGCCTCGATGAGGCGGTTGTAACGAGTAGCCACAATTTATATTTTAGAGCAGAAATAAGAAAAAATAAGGTTTACCCCTGTAAACCCCAGTTTTACTATATAAAGTGGGGTTCAAGGGGGGCAAACTTATATAGGCGTGTTTCCTGATGTGTTACAAATTCTTTCTTTTGTTAAATAAATAAATAAATCAATAAAATAACCACTATCTACGTTTCCGGATGAGGTACATTTGTAACCCAAACTTTCCCGATATGATATATCATGTGACCACCTTTCAAAATAGAAGTGAAGGCAAATCCTAATCCACACAAATCTACCAAGGAAACGTACTATCTTCGAAAAATCATTTCGATATCAAAACTGCCAGCATAACTTTCGCTGCGATGCAATTAAGTTTTGTTTGGCCGGGAATCCATTATAAAGTGGGTCACAGACATGATCCAACGTAAATGGGAATTACATATGGAATTGATGACGCAAGCTTCATCATTTGAGCCTTGACACGGGAAAACTTATCTTCAGGGAATGCGACCGGGTAAGACAACTTACCAGCAAGTGTCAAGAAACTACAGATTGTATACTATCCAGTCCGCGTACACTTAGGTTCCGATAAGACTGTGAAATGACGCAGGCCTATCTGCGCGTTAGTTTTCTTCTCGAAAAGTAAAAAAAAAAAAAAAAACAACAACAAGTTTTATCATGACGTGGCTCACATATAAATAATGATTTGAGAGTGTTATCAAAAGACTGATTATTGTTATTTGACCAAGTTAAAGTTTTCACTGACTGTTCCAAGGCGGTGCTTCTGTTGTGGGTTGTATTATTGGCATTGCATATATGTCCTTGTAACATTTTTATCTTGTATAGCTGTTGGCCATTGTGAGGGGAAAGAAACAGTCCTTTTCGCTCTCAGCATGTTGTGTTTTGATTGCAGCTCCGTTGCGCTTTTCTTGGAAGGGGTTAATAATGTAATTATATCGATCACGGGCCTCCGTGGCTTAGTGGGTAAGAGCGCTGTCTCTTAATCAGAAGGTATCTCACCGCTGTGGGTTCGAGCATCACTCGGATCATTTGCGAGACTGCCAAATTCTGAAACGGAAGGTCAGGTGTATTTTCTCTGGATACTCCGGTTTTCGCTCAACTCTGATTATCAGTTATTCGACTTGGACAAGGATTGAGTTAATCCGTATTTTTTGGTATATTAACAAACAGCGTATACCCCGACTAGACGCCGAGTGCTACTGCATCTGGTTTTGGTTTTCATTGTTTGCCATTGTCCCAGCACATTGGTCGCATCAGTACTGTACACATCACGTGAACAAGTCCGTGAAATGAACGCCCCCTTAAACCCTACTTTATATAGAGAAAACTTGGGTTTACAAGGGTATACATTATTTTCTTATTTCTACTCCAAGGCATAGGTTGTGGGTACTCGTTAGAACCGCCTCATTGAGGCGGTTCTAACGAGCACCCACAATCTATGTTTGTTGTATAAGAAAAATATCGCGGATTTTCATCAGAAATGTAGCCATTTTGGAGATGCGAAAAATGCACTATGTCACACGGGTGCGTTATTGTTATGAGTCAGCTTTCATTACACAGCACTCTGACGTCACACCGACAAGAAAAGCGTTTCTACAGTATAAATAACCATTACCTGGATTTTGTACATGGTGAGCGATAGTCACGTGGACAAGCGCAGGTGGGAAGCTAACGGTGCTTAGTAACGGTTGGTCGATGTAAATTGACGCAAAAAGATTGAGGCTTGATTTTAGCCTTTTTTCTTGCACATAAGCTATGGAGAATGGTGTTCGTGTTAAATACCTTGTTGGCCCCTTGATCCCACTAGACCCCTGGATCCTTTTTCGCCTTGCGGTCCTGTTTCGCCTTTAACTCCGTTGGCACCTTTGTAAAGGAATACAAGTGATATTAAGAACATTACCACTGTATTAACATTACCTTTAACCCTTTTTTTTTATCAGGAAACCCCTAAAATGGGTCATTGGTGAATAGTGGTGACCCAGAGCAGACGCCTCAGAACGCGGCGTCTGATCAGGGCCTTGAATGTTTTCCCAAAGCTCAATCATTTATATAAATTTCTCAATTCAACTCAACCTGGTACCCATACATTTTGAAATGGGTTCTCCTATGTAAAGGGTTGAAGATAACATTCTGTACAAAATGGGTTAAAACACCACCCACGGTGTTGGAAGTCGTCCTTCGGATATATTTTATCTATTGTTTGAAATTATATCAGACTCGATATGTCATTTAAAAAGTGTAGTTTGCTATTCAACAAGAAATATTCAATTTCTCTGAATAAAGTGGGAAAACAAAGTGCCATATGCCACTAAATTTTAAATGCTTCAAGCAAAGCAGATACATACGGCTAACGCATCGGTACGAAAAAAAATATATTTCATCACGAAAACACCACGTGAACAAGTCCGTAAAATGAAGACCCACTTAAACCCCACTTTATATAGGGAAAATTGGGGTTTACGGGGGTATACATCATTTTTCTTATTTATGCTCCAAGACATAGGTTGTGGGTACTCGTTAGAACCGCCTCAATGATGCAGTTCTAACGAGCACCCTCAACCTATGTTTTGAACATTTATGACAAAAATATCAAGGATTTTCATCAGAAAAGTAGCCATTTTGGAGATGTGAAAAATGCACTAAGACACACGGATGAGTTAGCGTAATGCACGCCTATATAAGTTTGACCCCCTTGAACCCCACTTTTATATAGTAAAATTGGGGTTTCCGGGGGGATTCCTTATTTTTCTTATTTCTGCTCTAAAATATAGATTGTAGGTACTCGTTAGAATCGCCTCGATAAGGCGGATCTAACGAGTGCCCACAATCTATATTGTGAGCAGAAATAAGATAAATATCACAATTTTTCATCTTAAAATTTTCATTTTTTCGGTGATAAAGGTGGCAATGTATTTGTAAAGGCGTGTTTGCGTTTCTCCAAATAGGCCTCGCCCATCGGGGCTTGCAGAATAAGATCGGGCTACATGGTTCTTCCACGCGGAGATGACCCCCCCCCCCCCCCCCCCTCACAAAAGTACTGATGAACTGCTAAGATGCTCTAATGTTCTGAAAACAAGGGTAATTCTTTGGAAGCGAGGACTCAAGCACAGAATTGAAAACCATGGATTGCACAAGCCGCTTCTTCTTGACCAGACTAGCCAGTTTCGACCAATTAGGACTCATCATTGACCCTGAAATATTTTCAAAATTCCGCAGTGTAATCTATGATTCCAAAGGTCTACTTGAGCTCAGTGTCAATGTAACAAACTTGGAAGCAACGTTTCCAAAATTACCTAACTAGTGTTGACTCGGATGTTAAACCTCAATTTAAACAAACAAGTCATTTCTCCAAATAGCATGCTTTTTATTGTATATTTGTGATATGTTTCTTATTTTCTAATTCAAATAGAAATTATTATGGAATTTGTTTTTAGGTACAAGCGTTGTTTTCTTATTCATTACCACAGACCCACTGCAACTAGATCAATACACAAACGGTTTTTTTAGACTTTAGAGCATATCACAAATGAAGCATGCCATTTTTTTCCATTGCCTATAAACGCATTTGATTGATTGATTTGAGGTTTAACGTCCCTGTCAACACTGTAAAGGTCATTTTGGAGACGTTGCTTCCAGTTTTGTGGGGCTTTTACCCGACATTGAGATGAAATGACATCTCAATCCCAGCCGCCCAATGAAACTAATAGAGTTTATAAGCATGGACGGTCCGACACTCGCACCGCTTTGCCTGGGCAGGCTTAGATCCTCTAAACGGTTTACCAGTACTCGTGTGCGGGTCGATTTCAGCTCTGCGTGGAAGCATCAAGCAGTCCATCTATTTCTTCACGCCCCGGTGAGTCGCTAATATGTGGTAGATGCACAGTGCCAGCTACGGAGATAACCAGATCATTTTACCGACAATCACGATTTATTTCATTTTTTTTTCTGGTTGTCGCTCCGTTGAATTGCAGGAGACGAGCCTAACAACATGTCATGTACCTTACAATTGTCGTATAATTGTGCTGTATCGTTTTGCAGTAGTTGTTCAATGCATTACGAGGACTGTTCAAATATGAATGCAAGTAGAACGTTTTCTCATGCACTTATGCGAAAATCACCTGGAAATAAATATCACAGCGACGAAAAACATTTTACCTATACATTGATACTAAATTTGTTAAAATCCGTCCACTTTAGCCATGTATATCGTTCGATAAACACTGTCTACTATTGTATACTAATACAAAACATGGTTGGAAGAAGGTCAGAGTACGCCGTTGAAATACGGTCCTATATTAAGAATCGTTGTTTTCTTGGTATACGGTGCAAAGACATTTTTGATGAAATATGTTCGGTTTATGGGCATAATAAAATGTCTTTTCCGACAGTTTTTCGTTGGTGTAAGAAATTCAGCTGTGGGCTAGGCTCAACAGAAGATGCACCACATGATCGTCGGCCGAAAAGAGCAACATCTGCCAAGATGGTTGCTAGAGTGTAAGAAATAGTTGCTACCGATGCACGATACACCACTAGGCAAATAGCTAGTATGGTTGGCATCTCATTAGGAGCAGCTCATACAATTCTGAAACGGGATTTGAAAATGACAAAGATCTGTGCTAGATGGATTCCCCATCTGTTGACAGATGAGCAGAAAAAGACACGCGTTCAGTGCGCCAAGAAGTTGCTTAAAAAAGTTTCCAAATTACAATGCACGGTCTTTCGCTAATATCGTCACAGGTGAAGACATGGGTTCACTTTTTGAGCCAAAACAATTCAGAACAAAATATGGGCAACAAAGTATTGCAAAAGACCATGCATTGCAAAGCGGACCATGAGCGTCAAGAAGGTAGTGTATGCCACATTCTTTTCAAATCAGGGCCCTGCTATTCAGGTTGCTGTACCTAAAGGCAAATCTGAAAATGCGAAGTTTTACAAGAATAAAATTCTTTGAAAAATTGAAGAAATATTTCAAAGAACGAAGACCCGCAACTGGTTTGGCCAATGTCAGATTGCTACATGACAATGCGTCATCACACAAGGCGTTCATTGTGCAAGACTATCTGAAGCAGAAAAGGTTGACGAACTCCCTCACCCTCCGTATTCCCCAGACCTGTGTGACTATTTTATGATCCTGCGGCTGAAAAAATACCTTTCTGGTCGAAAATTTGTACAGCGCAAACACCTCGGTTCTGCAATATTCCAGTGCCTCCATAGTATACCTCGAAAAAACTACCAAAATGCATTCAATGATTGGATCAGAAGACTGAAAGTTTGTATATCTGTTTAAGGGGAATACTTTGAGGGGACAAAATAAATTTTTCATCGAAATCTTTCACGGAATCATTTTTATGTGCTTAGTTGCATTCATATTTGAACAGTCCTCGTTAAAGCATCAGAAGCCAACGATTCGTTTACTATGAACCGTTTGAGGTTTATGAACTGTTTGAGGGCCAGGGTATGGACCGCCGGGCTGATATCAAATCGGCGTTCCAGGCCCTGGCACTCGGGCAATCCATAAACCTTGATTGTGCCCTACGCGTACATGTAGGTTACTAATGCTTAAATCACAAGTTTACTCTAGTTTTAGAGCAACTGATCTAGTCATCACATTTACAAAATGCGTCTTTGCCATGTCAGACCGTAATATACAAAGAACCCCCGTTATAACGTCAATATTTTTCCTCACCATTTTGCCGTTATATTACTATAACATATAACTGCGACAAACAATACCAAAACACGTCTATACAAAGACATTGTAACCTTTATCGACGAAAAAATGAAAGATGAAACATGTGATTTTTTATTTATTTCTGCTCAAAATATAGATTGTTGGTACTCGTTAGAACGAGTACCCACAATCTATATTTACTCGTTAGAACGAATAGACGCAATCTATATTTTAGAGCAGGCTGATATGAGTTTTCGTTGGGCGCACATGTCTTATTGTAGGTTTTGTCATGCGCTGGTTCATTCATATAGAGAAAACTGTGGTTTACGGGGGTATACATTATTTTTCTTAGACTTGCTCCAAGACATAGGTTGTAGATCATTGACATAACGACTTAATGTATTTGTTGAAGTATGGACAAAAGTATGTCCCAATAGTTATCTAGATCTAAAGGCTGTTCTAACGACCACCCACAACCTATGTTTGAAGCAAAACTAACAAATACCACATATTTTCATAAGAAAAGTAGTCATTTTGGAGATGTGAAAAAATGCACCATATCGCACGGGGGTGTCATCGTAATGGGAACCAAGGTAAAATTTTGAGCTGAGGATTCATTCGATTAAAATTGTCATTTTAAATCAGGGACCAGTTGTTCAAAACTAACGACATCGTTAGTTAACATATCGTTAAAACTTTGATCATTTAATTCGGCAAATGTGCTAATATTTTTTGCTGAAAAAATGTGAGCAGCTTTTGCAAGTGCGAAAGCTGCTCACATTTTATCAGCAAAAATAGCCAAATTTTAGATATTGAACTTGCTAGAACGTTTAACAATATGACTACTAACGAGCTAGTTACATGTAAGCTAACGATGCTTTGGCCCCAGTTTGTCAATACAATGTATGTCCGTATAAAGAGGGTTGACTGTATTTGGAAACCCTTACCTGATTCTCCCTTGGTTCCAGGATACCCTAGAAGTCCTCGCCGACCTGGGTCCCCTTGATCGCCTTTAGGTCCTGGTGAACCTATAAACACGCACATTTTGTGTAAATGCTGTTGATTATAAAGTGGTCGACATTTACTGAATGTCCCAATTCACTACCGAGGTTGAAAATTGTATAATTTGTTCCTTAGGCAATATTTTAAATAGGCATTTAGAAGACAAAGCTCATGGAAAGTTATTATGTCTCGAATTTCTGTTTTAAAACTATTTTTCTTCACTATTAACGCTTTGTGTGATATAAAAATTGACACACTAGAGTTGATCTACTCATTACGAAAACATGCCTATACAAATACATTGTAAATTTTACGGCGAAAAAAACAAAATTTTAATATAAAACGTTTGATATTTTTCTTATTTCTGCTCCAAATATAGATTGTGGGTACACGTTAGAACCGCCTCATTGAGGCGGTTCTATAGGGTACCCACAATCTATATTTTAGAGCAGAAATAGGGTAAATAAAGTTTACCCCAGTTCAAGGGGGCCAATATTATATAGGCGACTTTTCATGATGTCGTTTCCGTTTCACTTAAAATCTACGCCAGATTATTTGAGCCAGAGAGACCAGGCCAGCTAAACGTTTATGTACTGTTTATTTTAGTGCAAAGGATGATCTTAATTCCAAACTATTAATTCTAATGCCTAGCAGCAGGGCTTGCTGGTTCGCACAGTAATTTATTATAGAAAAAAAAAAACAGTTCCCTTACATTGCCTGTATAGGAGCGCTATGTTAGAATCACTACAAAGTCAAAAAATATATTTTTGATCATCATTAATTCACCTGGTATTCCGTCGAGTCCAAACTGCCCAGGGGGTCCTCTTGAGCCTGGTTCTCCAGGTGGTCCATTTTCACCTTTTGGTCCCTGAGGTCCTGGTGGCCCCGGAGGACCAATGTTCGCAGCCATCGCGGGAGGCCCTGCAAACAATACTCATATACTACACATGGGCCCATAGATTGCGGGGACTCGATAGAACCGCCTCTCGAGGCGGTTCTAACGAGTACCAACAATCTATATTTTGAGCAGACATAAGAAAACTATCACAATTTTTCATCTAAAATGTTCTTTTTAGGCGAAAAAAATGTACAATGCATTTGTATAGGCGTGTTCTCGTAATGAATTATACAGTCCATTTTAAATGTGCATTACGCAAACACGCCTATACAAATACATTGCCACCTTTATCGCCAAAAAAAAAAAATGAAAATTTTATGATGAAAAAAATGTGATATTTTTCTTATTTCTGCTCCAAATATAGCAGAACTAAGAACAATAAGGTATACCCCGGAAATCCCAGTTTTACTATATAAAAGTGGGGTTCAATGGGGTCTAAATTATATAGGCGTGTTTTCGTGATGCGGATTTATAAACCTAAGGAGGTTAAATATCCGATAAAGAAATAAATGCGCTTGCGATTGGCTGTGCAACCTCCTGAAGTTTATAAATCTAATATTTTAAATGGCCTGAGTTAATAAAAGTAACCATTAGGATAACATACCCGTGTGATAAAGTGCAATTTTCAAACCTTAAAAAAGGCATTTTTTTTCTGATGAAGATTTGTGATTGTTTTCTTATTTATACTCCAAACGTAGGTTTTTTCTGCTCGAGGCGGTTCTAAAGAGTACCAGCAACCTATGTCTTGGAGCAGAAATAAGGAAGTAAATGTTTTTCCCCGTAAACCCCAGTTTTCTCTATATAATATGGGGTTAAGGGGGTCTTTAGTTCACGTGATGGTACAAAAATAAAAGGAAAAGTTACTTTTTCGATAAATACCATATTTCATATCGTGTGTTGAAAACATTAGAATTTTCAAAATCTTGAAACGATAAGATTTATTTAGAGTCGGCGAGATATAAAATGTTTCAACAATCTCTCTGAAATAGATTTGGTATTCATCTTGAAAAAGGAAATATCCTCTATTTACATTCTCTGTGCATTCACAGAATGAAACCCTTTAGATCTAGATAACTATTGGGACGCACTGTTGTCCATACTTCAACGAATACATTGACTTGTGCGACGCCAATGATCCCAATCGGCCCCCCGCCCAACGGGGCTTGAAGAAATAGACGGGCTGCATGATGCTTCCACGCAGAGCTGAATCTACTGGTAAACCGCTTAAAGGATCTAAGCCTGCCCAGGCAAAGCGGTGCAAGTCAGACCTTCCAGATGTTTATAAACCCTATTGGTTTCATTCGGCGACAGGGCTTGAGATGTCATTTCATCTGAATATCGGGTAAAAGTCCCATAAAACACTCCAAAATGACCAATACAGTGTTGACGGGGACGTTAAACCACAAATCAAACAAAACAAACCAATGATCTCAAATAACGCATTGGTAATCAATTGTTCTTTCCAATATGATTGGGCGATGGTGACGTAATGGGGCCAACGATGCTGTTATGCTAGGAATAGGAAATCGTTGTGCAAGTTGCTTTCCTGATTCAGTTTCATCACTCAGACCAGAATATTTCGACAAATAATGGATGGAAAAAGATGTAAATGTAAGTAACTAAATCGCGCAGTCGATGGTACACCATCGCAAATACCCGCTTTTTCTATGAACAGCACAAAATATATGATGAGGCAAGATCACACTCACACCGATGTAACCCAGTGTCATCTGCATCACATGTACAATCCACAAAGTTTCAAAAGTGTAACTTTACTGGTTGAAGAGGAGATCCATTTACAGGAAACGTGACGGACACACAGACACACACGTAGACTCACGAACACGCGATTCTGGTACAAAAATAATACACCCGATTTTCTATGTAAAAGCGGGTATAATAAAGGTATTCATTTAACGTTCATTGAAATATAAACACCCTCATGTCACGAGCAAATTTTAAGTGAAAAGTAAAGAGAGAAACGATCTGATACAATCTGATCCCAAATTCTCCCCACAATATCACTAGAGAAAGAAGTCGAAACATGGAGTGACGACAGTTAATAAAACGCACAACAGGTAAACCGAGTCAGCAGCTCTTTCCAAAACAGGTGGTGACCCAGAATATCCAAACCGAACTGAAAAGGAGCAATATGCATACTGGGGGAAAGAGTCAGAATCACCAACAAGAAAAACATTAAACTGGAAGGACAAACGTAACTAGAAATGAACAACCAAAAAGGGGAAGAATCAGAATCATCAACGTAACAACATATATGATAAAGGAAAGAAACCGAACCCATTACGCAAACACGCCTATACAAATACATTGCCACCTTTATCGCCGAAAAAATGAAAATTTTAGGATGAAAAAGTGTGATATTTTTCTTATTTCTGCTCAAAATATAGATTGTGGGCACTCGTTAGAACCGCCTTATCGAGGCGGTTCTAACGAGTACCCACAACCTATATTTTTAGAGCAGAAATAAGAAAAATAAGGTATACCCCCGGAAACCCAAGTTTTACTATATAAACGTGGGGTTCAAGGGGGTCAAAATTATATAGGCGTGTTTTTGTGATGCACCAACACAAAGCATGAAGAAACCACAGCAAAAGCACCGACTTGGAATGGTCAGTATAGATACCACACATCATTACGAAAACACGCCTATACAAATACATTGCCACCTTTATCGTCGAAAAAAAGAAAATTTTATGATGAAAAATTGTGATATTTTTCTTATTTCTGCTCAAAATATAGATTGTGGGCACTCGTTAGAGCCGCCTCATCGAGGTGGTTCTAACGAGTACCCACAATCTTTATTTTAGAGCAGAAATAAGAAAAAGTAAGGTATACCCCGGAAACCCCAAATTTTACTTTATAAAAGTGGGGTTCAAGGGGGTCAAAATTATATAGGCGTGTTTTCGTGATCCATTTCTTAAATGAAGATACATACACTTGCTAATGTTCAGTAAAATTCCTTCATAAAGTAGAAATGAAAGCAATGATAAAGACCAATGTAGGGACTAGAGAGCTGACAAGAAAGTAATGCATACCCCTGCAACCCCAGTTTTCGCTATATAAACACGGGTTCAGATGGGTATTCATTGGATGGACGTGTTAAATGATGTTAAATTGATTTCAAGATAATACACTAATTGTACATTACCTGGAGGTCTTGAGGTATCACATATATCGTGTATTGTTTTACAATATTCTTGTAATCTATACTCCTGAAAATATATAAATAAATAAATAAATAAATAAATAAATAAATAAAAAAATAAATAAATATAAATAAATAAGTAAATAAATAAATAAATATCGTTGCAAAGTTTATTACATATTTTATCACAAAGCAGTAGAATTAGTTTGTTGCTGACTGCAATGATTCAGCTGCTGGTTAGACAGATTTTATTTCAATAACAATGTGACATAACACAATTCAACAAGATAGGAACGAAAGCAAAGCCCTGCTTATTCTTTTCCTAACAAACGGCAGTAGTTTTAATGTTAACTGGCCACTGTAAATACCAGCATATATTTCGAAGGAATGACACATTTTGGAGAGGATATCAACCATCACGAAAGCATACAATTTAACCCCCTTGAACCCCTCTTTTATATTGTAAACTGAGGTTTACATAGGTAATCCTTATTTTCTAATTTCTGTATTAAAATATCGATTGTGGGTACTCGTTAGAACCGTCTCGACGAGGCGGTTCTAACGAGTACTCACAATCTGTATTTTGAGCAGAAAAAATATCGATTGTGGGTACTCGTTAGAACCGTCTCGACGAGGCGGTTCTAACGAGTACTAACAATCTATATTTTGAGCAGAAATAAGAAAAATATCGTAATTTTTCAATTGAAAACTTTTATTTTTTTTTTTGGCGGTAAAACTTGCAATGTATTTGTATAGGCCTGTTTTCGTAATGATTAATTTACATTTGTAATAATTCATAATAATTTGCTGGTGAAATCTCTATATTAGTATACAGTTTTATTAGTAATACGCTACTTTACTTACGGAAACAAGATAGTGAGATAAGGTCGATTATTATTATTATTATTATTATTATTATTATTATTATTATTATTAAAAGGTGTAAGCTTTCACGAGCAAAGTATAGAAACTATGCTATACAAAAGGTTCCCGTTATCATATGTATTGAATACGAGCAAAGAAATCCAAAGGACAAAAGGCGCTTAAAAAAGATAGTGAAATAAAAGTGATGTAAAATAGACAAAATAAATAGTAAGAAGAAAGTGAAAAGACAAGATTCAGAAAATAAACGAAGAACAAGAAGAGAAAACAATACAATCAGACCAAGTCTGTGACACCTGGATCGATGGGAGGTATTGGTAATGTAAGGACACGCGCAACATTACGAAAACACCCCTATTCAAATACACTGAAAATATTACCGCTGAAAAAAAAAACAACAACAAAACAAAAAAAAAAAAAAAAAAAAACGAACATTTTCAGATGAAATATTGTACTATTTTTCTTATTTCTGCTCAAAATATAGATTGTGGTTACACGTTAGAATCGCCTCATTGAGGCGGTTCTCGATTACCCACAATCTATATTTTAAAACAGAAATAAGAAAAATAAGTTTACCCCTATAAGCCCCAGTTTTACTATATAAAAGTGGGGTTCAAGTGGGTCAGGATTATATAGGCGTGTTTTCGTGATGAATCGGCTGCTATATTCAGCATTGCACCATATTTGACAATTGTAAATATTTGATGACAAATAGAGTGATGTGGAATAGAATGATCATTCAATCGCTTGGTATCATTTATAATTTTTTGACCCGCTGAAAAGATAATGTTATTAACGTTTATAGAGAGTAATAATTACTATATAGCAGGGCATCTAATCTACAAAGTTTTGTGGAGAGACAGTATCGAAAAGCTCGTGTCGTGTCGTTCCTGTCGGTAACGTAGGCATGTGAAAAAGAAATGTTCAGCATTTTCAATGCAACCGCACAGCCAAACAGGAGAGTCAGTTTTGCCTTTCATGAACAAGTCATTGCTCAATCAACTGCATCTAGTGCGGATACGTGTGTGGAGTATTTGAAGACGTCTGTTGTTTATTGCAAAGTAATGCTTTGGTTTCAAACATTCTCAAGGATTTCAACGTCTCTAAAAACTGTAAATAAAAGTACTGTTTCGGGTATCTAAAGTATTCCATCTCGAATAACTTTTGAAAACAGAGCTGAAGTACAGGCAAGTGTGTGATTCTATAGTCTGAATATCGTTAGCGTTACGTAGGTTATTGCTCGAAAGATTGCTGAAACTGTCAGTCGGAGGTATTATAGACGAAAGATATGCAGGTGTAATATTTGTGTACATCATTATGCAAACAAGACTATACAAATACATTGCCACCTTTATCGCCGAAAAAATGAACATTTTATGATGACAAGTTGTGATATTTTTCTTATTTCTGCTCCAAATATACATTGTGGGCACTTGTTAGAACCGCCTCATCGTGACGGGTCTAACGAGTACTCACAAACTATATTTTAGAGCAGAAATAAGAAAAATAAGGTATACCCCCGGAAACTCCAGTTTTACTATATAAAAGTGGGGTTCAAGGGGGTCAAAATTATATAGGCATGTTTTCTTGATGTTTCATAAAAAATAACAACTGTATGCTTTTTTCGTCTTGTCTCCTGGGTTTTGGGTGGTGTTGATGTGGTAGGACTTTTACTGATGATTGCGTACCATGAAGTCTTTTTATACCCCTGGCATATGACGTATGCTATTCAGTTTGTTTCAATATAAAGAGTCGGTATGGACACAAGTTTAGTAGTTCCAGTATTTATTCTTCGTTTTGTAGTTTATCCAAGTAATCTTTTTCGTATTGCATACAATTTGTCCTAAATCACATCTCCGTATCCAGAATACGTTTTATAAAGGTGAAGTATATGGTTTGAAGAGATTTTATGTCAAGTTTGAATTTTAATTTATGCATTAAATTGATCATGCTCCATGATTTCTCTTTAATATTTTCAAACTTTTCTAAATTATCGTTGCAAGATCTTTTTGATTTCCGGATCATGTTTGTTACTTTGTTCCGAGGGCTTTTAAACTTTCGTCAGTGTGTTTGTAAGTTCGTTGTTAGCCCACTTACGTTTACAAATATGGCCCCCGCCCATCGGGGATTGAAGAAATATATGGACTGCATGGTGCTTCTACGCAGAGCTGAAACTGATCCGCAAACGAGTACAGGTTAACCGCTTAGAGGATCTAAGCCTGCCCAGGCAAAGCAGTGCGGGTCGGCCTGTCCATGCTTATAAACCATAATGGTTTCATTGGGCTGCAGGACTTGAGATGTCATTTCATCTCAATGTCACAAAATTGGAGGCAACGTCTCCACAATGACCTTTACAGTATTGACGTGGACGTTAAACCTCAAATCAAACAAACAAACGTTTACAAATATAAAGTCTGATTTTTGCATTCATCCAAACAGGCTTATTTATCTTCACTGCATCTAGTTTTGGGGCGTGTGGCAGCCGTAAAACGTCCCCCGTACAACAGCATAGTGCATTATATTTTCTGGTCATTTGGTATCATTGAGTTCATTTTGAATCATTTTGAAAATAGAGTTCTGCTTAAGCCGGCGCTAGAGGGCGTGGCCTGTGTTGCACATTTCAGTACTGGTCATGAATTGACTCAATAAAGCCGAGTCTGCTGTTTTCGTTTATCTGGTGTATTCTTTGCTTCCAAAGGATCTTACTTCAGATCTTATTTACGTGGTCTAATTCTAAATATTTTGTTTGATATACAATACTTTTCGATGTCAATGGTGCGATTAGGTATGTCTTGTGCATCCTTATTTTACGTCATATTCGTACAATAGCAGAAGTGAATGCAATGATCAGGAATCCATGCAATTACCTTACACCTCCTATCCAACACCAAAAGGGAAAGACACAGGGACATTCATTTACATAACTATAATAAAAAAAGGCAGTTATTTTCCCAAAATGGCCAAACGGGTATCTAGAATAATGATATTAGCAATGCATGCATTAACTATAATAACAATAAGCCATGACAGAAGAATCGCCTCAGGTCTAGGTCTAAATTAAACCAATATTCAAGGGAGGTTACCCTAATTGGAAAATAGGTATGTATCAAATATAAATGTACATAACTTTTGAACGAATGGGATGTTTTCAAGCAGTTTAACTGTTGGTCTTCTTTTGCTCCAGCATTTCAGTGGGTTTCTTGCTGTCGAGTCTTTACCGTTGTTTCATGTCTGTGGTTGTTTGATTTTGTGTTCACAGTGATGTTACACTGATGAGTTAGAAGACCTTCATGCGGACTGAACAAATCATGTGTCTAAATCGCGACGGAAGTTAGGGCAAGGATTGTGGCCACGTAAAATCGATTTTAGCCGCCCTCCCCCCACCCCACCCCCCCCCCCCCACCCCACACACACACCCAGTGGAATTCGGTTCACTGACCGTTCCAAGGCCGTTCTTCTGTCGCGGTTTATTTCTGTTATGGTTTGTCTTTGAGTGTGTGTATCGCTTATATTATTTTATTCTGGAGAGCCAATTGGCCATTTTGTGGGAAAGCAACTGTCCTTTAGACTTTCCGCTATTGTCGTTCCCATCAGGGTCTAGTTGTTTCATGTTTGTGCTTCTTTACCTTTGGTGTCTCTGATTGGAGCTGTGGGTTAATTGTATCGATACCTGATCATTGCCTTCACATCTATTTTTCAGTAAAATTATCCTCTCTATGTGTTCAGTATAGTTAATAATGATCGTGATCAATGACATTTAAGGATTGAATCACTAACTCCACTGAAAATCATGTGTTGTTCATTATTAGTAAGTATACTGTCAATTAGTGAAAAAGACTGTTCGGTGTAGTGAGTTGGATCCGTTATCATTACAAATTATTACAGAGCTCAATATCCATCACGATAACAAGTCCGTAAAACGAAGACCCCTCTAAACCCCATTTTATATAGGGAAAAGTGGGGTGTAAGGGGGTAAACATTAACTGCCTTATTTTTGCTCCAATCCATAGATTGTGGGTACTCGTTAGAACCGCCTCATTGAGGCGGTTCTAACGAGCACCCACAATCTATGCCGAAAGCAGAAATTAGAAAGATGTTATCATTTTTATCTAATATATGTAACTTCTGACACCATGTTGGACGCCATTATTTCACACGGCCATGTTTTCCTAATGCTTTGTAGAATAGAAGTGAAGGCAATGATAAGGAACGATACAATTAACCGAAAGCTCCGATCAGAGACGCCAAAGAAACACAACCATGAGAGTACTCGTTAGAACCGCCTCATTGAGTACCTACAATCCTTATTTTAGAGCAGTAATAAGAAAAATAAGGTTTACCCCTGAGAACCCCAGTTTTTCTATATAAAGGTGGGGTTCAAGGTGGTCAAAATCATATAGGCGTGTTTTCGTGATGATTATGCGGACTTGATTTGTTTTGCCTTTTTTATTTTCGTCCGTTACGAAAACACGCATATTCCATTATTTTCAAAATTTTACCACCTAAAATGAAAATTTTCAGGTAAGCAAATCGGATAAATTTCCAATTTCTGCTCAAAACAAAGATTGTGGGAACTCGTTAGAACCGCCTCGGCGAAGCGGTTCTAACGAGTACCACAATCTATGTTTTTGAGCAGAAATAAGAACAATAATGTATAATCCTGTAAACCCAAGTTTTATTAAATAAAAATTTGGTTGAAGGTTTTCAGAATTAAACAGGTGTTTTTTTTTTTTTTTCGTGAAGGATCTATGCGCCTTCCTTTTCTTCTATCTAGCACAACGTTGTTTAAATCTATTACATGTAGTTTGGTTATGCATGCCGTAAAGTCATAAACGGCGCCAATTATATAGTGGCAAACGATAAATGCAGAATTATTACCATCTTGTTGGGCTGAAATGAATAGCTTGTCATTGAAATTGAAATAATTCAATAACTTGTAAATTCTCGGGGAAATGAATTTTTGCTTTATTAAATTGTTTGTGAGATGATTGACAGCTTCCTCATATTAAGTTAACACATTAAGCCGTTCAAATTGTTTTGTATTATTAAGATGGCATTGACATGATTATATGTTCAAAATAAATGTAAACGAAATGCAGAACATTTTTCTCGATACTTTGAATATGGCAGCCTCCATAGCTCAATGGTTAGCGCGTTCGACTTACGATCGAGAGGTTGTGGGTTCGAATCCGGCCACCGAAGGCGAGTTGTTTCCTTGGACAAGACACGATATGCCACTGCCCTGTTCCATCCATGTGTAAATGGGTAACAGCGCTGCAGAAGTCACTGCCTTTCTCTCGCAGGCGTTACAACATCCAGAATAAGTGTTCGATGGCGTTTCAAATAAGCTTAAAACTTTCAACGCAATCGAACTAAGAATAAAATAGTATTAACTAAACTAACTTGAATTTCGAATTTGTATAAATACAACTATTATTAGAAGCATAAACTTATATGCTATTTTTTAACATTGTCCTACAAGAAAAAGCTGATATGGGGAAGTGCCTTGTTAGAACCACCTCGTACCTGCGGCGACTGAACTAGGTCTGCACTGCTGCCAGTGACCGGTTTAGGGTCTCCCGCACAAAATAGATTATGTTTAAATAAATATCTTTGTTAGCATTACGATAACCAACCCGTGCGCCATAGTGCATTTTTTCACATCTCCAAAATGGCTATTTTTTATGAAAATCCATGATATTTTTCTTATTTATACTGCAAACAAAGGTTGTGGGTACTCGTTGGAACCGCCCCGTTGAGGCGGTTCTAACGAGTACACACAACCTATGTCTTGGAGCAGAAATAAGAAAAATAAGGCTTACCCCCTTAAACCCCAGTTTTCTCTATATAATGTGGGGTTTAAGGAGGTACTCATTTCACGGACTTGTCATCGAGATGGCCCCGGTGTCATAGCTATTCTGAACCAGTGCAGACATAACTCAGTTGACTAACTGTACATCACAAATAATACTGGGAACGGATGGTCGTCAGATATCCTTCCCAGTTCCGGTGACTGTCGAAAAGGTATTTTCCAGTCAATAACTTTAACACTTAAGACCCCAGAAAAGCAACACCTGAAAATGACGTCTGCTTATGTTGTATGCTGATTTTTCTGCAAACTTTTAAAAAATATTTTTGCATATATGCAAACAATGTGGACCTAGATCAGACTGCTCCTAGAGCAGTCTGATCGGGTTCACACTGTTTACAAAAATGACTTTTAAAATAACCAACAGACGACAAAGCAGACGACATTTGTCGTGATTGACATCTTATGGGTTAACACATCCGTGTCCTGAAATGGTGTCTTTATATTGCATATTTTCAGATGAAATAGTTTGATATTTTTGTCTTGCTTCTAGTCCAAACATAGATGGCGTGTTCTCGTAAGAATCACCTTATTACAGCAATCTATACTTTTAAGCAAAATAAGAAAAATACTGTATATTTCTTTCTCTATAATAGGTTTACAGGGGCGTTTAGTTCACGGATTAAAGTTTTGTAAAACTGAAGTAATATACAACTGGGAGGCACTTGAGCTTTCCTCCACCACAAAACAGCCCTCTGAATTTCTAGCAAGAAGATACTTTCTTGCACACCAGACAAGGAAATCCGTGATTTTACCCTAGGATAGAAATTTATGTTCTGACCCTGGTGTTCCGACCCAGGCAACTAACATAAATGCGCTTCAATTCTATTCAACTGCCGGAACTACTTCCGCACTACTTTTATTTTGTAAACAATATACATGTGCTAGCTGTCAAAACTAACCGGAGGTGTTGTGCAAACAAAATAATCCAAAATGGGGTTCTGTTGTAGATGGGCGTTTCCAACCCTCGGGATGACCGTGCTGAGCGGAACCTCGGTGTAGCCTCAGATCCGCTCAGCACGGTCATCCCTCGGGTTGGAAACGCTCATCTACAACAGAACCCCATATCAGATTCTTATACTCTTGGAGCATATGCAAATCGATATGCCACAGGGCTAAGGTTTAACACAAACTTTGGTCTCTAGGCAAAATCTTGTTCAACAAGGCTCTTGAGAAACAGAAGTGAAGGCAATGATCTGTAACCGATACAACTACTTCACAACTCCAACGGAAATAATCATAACTTCACCATAATGGAAACGTCACAAGCGGAAAGCCAAAAAGACAGTTACTTTCCCCAAAGATGGCCAAACGGCTATTCGAAAACGAAGTTAGCAATACATACATGTACATGCAAAGAAGACTTAATACAATAATAAATTACAACAGAAGGACCGCCTTGGAAAGGTCAGTATTTCATTAATGTGGGCTTAACAATTCGAAAAACATGCCTGTCAAAATGCATTGTAAACTTTACCGCCAAAAATCGAAATTTTAAGATGAAAATGTGTGTTATATCTCTTATTTCTCCTCAAAATATAGATTGTGGGTACTCGTTAGGTATTTACTATATAAAAGTGGGGTTCGAGGTTGTCATAATTATATAGGCGTATTTTCGTGATAAATCCCTCGGTTCTGTCGCAGTTTAGATAAAATATTTTTTTTTCCGTCCGAATGAAAGGTTTCTGACTCATCCGTGCATAATTTCCGAGACGGTAAAAAAAAGTCAAACAAATAAAAAGATGAAAAAAAAAAAAAAACAACAACAAAAAACAAAAACGATGAGGACTCGACAGTATGACAGAACTGTAAAACAAAATAGAGACTCCGGTGAAAACCGATTTCTGTGTACTTGTATAGAGGTGTCTAGAAAACAGGCTCTTCTAATTGTTGGTTTTTCTTTGCTCCACCATTTCGGTTATTTCTTGCTGTCGAGTCATCCACGGATATACTGTCTCCGCCGTTTGAACTATTGGATGATTCGCTATCATTGTTCAGAGAAAATAATACACAGAGAATCTTACGAGTGTCCGTGTTTTATTGAATTTATTAAAGGAGTTGAGGAAAACTGATAAAATGCGAGGCTTCGCCGCCCATTTTATCCATTTTACTCATCGAGTTCAATAAATGCAAAAATACATGAGCACGACTGCAAGATTTTGTTTATCAAATGAATATGACATTTAGAACACATTTAATTCACGATATTTGTACAAAAATATCAATATTCCGCCATTAGTAAACGCGACATTGTTAATGACGTCGCAAGCGTAACGTAACGGGACACTTATAACTCATTTGCATATTTAATCAACTAGTGGATTACAAAATTTATATCATGGCTTTAGTACACGCGACGTTATATGATCATTAATGTTTCATGTGCGAATCGTATTGAAAAATACCAACAAACGATAAATATAAAATGTCAAGCTTAGGTCGCCTTAATAATAAACCAATTTGTTGTCTGTTGTATTTGTTTGACGCTTTAAGAGTTAGGAGGATTCGCAGCGACCAGAAGTGTCTACTATAAATTATAACGACGGTGAGAAACTTGTCAACAAAATGGAACTAATGTCACACATTACAGTCCACTCCTACTGGAAACCGGTCCCAAGCGAGGTCATTATTTGGAATTTGTTTTTGATTAGGTTGCTGGTAGACACATGGGGATCTGTCGTTAATCGAATTTCCGAAAACAGCCGTAAGTGAAAATTGTAGAGACACATAGGTTTGAGACAAAACACAGTGGGCAAGACAAGACATTAGTCGAACATACAAGTTTGACAAAGGCCCCCGTACATCGGGGTTTAGCGAAATAGATTTGGTTGCATCGTGCTTCCAGCAGAGCTGAAACTGACCGCACATGAGTACTGGTAAACCACTTAGAAGCTCTAAGCCTGCCCAGGCAAAGTGCTGCGAGTCGGACCACCATGCTGATAAATCCTATTTGTGTCATTGGGAAGCAGAGCTTGAGGTGCCATTTCATCTTAATGTGGGGTAAAAGTCCCACAAAATTGGAAGCAGCGTGACAAAAATGACCTATGTAGTACTGCGAAATACGTGAAACCTCAAATCAAACCAACCAAGTTTGATAGTGCATTCATATTCTTATTCCATGGTTCAATGGCGACTTTTTTCTTTCTAGGACCAAAAGATCAAAACTAACGACACCATTACTTAACGAATCGTTAAAACTTTAATCAATTCTATCTCTTCATACGGCATACACCTTCAAATGGGTATTACGGCAAAAACACTCAGATAGTTTGCTGGAAACTGTGTGTAGCAAATACTTGTTAGAAGCTTTTGCAAAACGCTACTGACACTTTGTCCAGCTAAAACACAAAATTATTAGATATTATAATTGTTATAATAGTAAGCATTTTGACCACTAACTCGCTCGTTAAGCTAACTATGCTTTTATTAACTGGGTCCCGTTAATAATTTTATCTATTGCTAAGTTACTGCTGCATATATAGGTCGTTTTTACTCAGTAGAACCATCTCAATAAGGCCCACTTTAAGTAAATAAATTACGTATACTGCTTACACGGACCCCTACCACCAGAGTAGCGAAATACATATTTAGTTTAGAAATGGAAGTGAATGGAACTAAAGTAACTTGATTTGCCGCATTGTATCACATCCAGTGATGTTTCCAGATCATCGTATCATACGAGACGCGGAGCGTCGAGTGTGAGGGGTTATATCTGGAAACATCCAAGAAACGTGATACTGCGCGGCAGATCAAGTTACTATAGTGATAATGTGTTAATTTCATATAGTTTTTGCTTATAATAAAATAGAAGCGGAGGCAATGATCAGGAATGGATACAATTAATCCACAGCTCCCATCAGAGGCACCAAAGGGAATGAAACACAAACATGAAACTACATACCCTAATGGAAACATCAATAGCGGAAAGCCAAAAGGACAGTTACTTCACCACACAATGGCCAAAAGGCTATCCAAAATAAAATAATGTAAGCGACACAAACACCCAAAGACGAACCATAACAAAAAATAAACCGCGACAGACTTTGAACGGTCAGCATAAAATCCTATTTCAACGTACATAGGCGGGAAACGTTAACGTTTAGTTCTAGGTGTGAGTGACCTCATCATTTCGAACGTTCGGTTACCTGTTACAGATCGCTGCTGTCTTACGTCGCAAAAAAATTCCGGGACCAGAGCTGGTGATAGGGAATCGGAAAACGCTTATAGGTTGATACGGGATTCTGAACTTTAACTGGTAGTAGACAGTAGTATTTGGTTTAGGTATTTGTGCCTAGGGACTTTAAAAACGCACCACTGTATATCATATGATTTTACCCCAAGTAAACAATTCTGAATAAGTTTGCGCACTGGTATGAGTTTTCATGATTGAGTTTTTCAAAATTGAAGTGAAGGCAATGATCAGGAATCGATACAATTAACCCACAGCTCCCATCAGAGACACCAAAGGGAAAGAAACACAAACATGAAACAACAGACCCTTATGGAAACATCAATAGCGGAAAGCCTAAAGGACAGGTACTTTCCCACAAAATCGTCCATTGGCTGTCCAAAACAAAATTATATAAGCAATACAAACACTCAAAGACAAATCAAAACAAAAATAAACCGCGACAGAAGCAGTCTGCAAATGCTTCAAGTGGACATGCAGCCATGCATGAAAATTTCGAGAACAATGTAAAGGGGGTCTTTCAAGGTATAGGAAATGTACATTTGTTTCTGCCCACGCTTGGATTTTGATTAAATTATGCACAATAATTGCCTTGGGTATAACCATTATAATCACGATGCATTCACTTTTAAATTTTATTTCCGTAGTAAATGTATTACATATTTTATGAAGTCTCTATCACAACAGAGAGTACTCTCATATAAACCTGTCTACAGTATTCAGAGTTTCATATATCTAATGCTGCTATGTTTTATGAATTAAAGCCATAATTGGTGAGTTAGTTGATACTATGAATAACCTCATATGTCTAGTAATAGTGGCTGGGCATTCAGTTTTCTTTGATGGTGTCCCCATATTTCAGCTCCTAGTTTTGTATTCATTAAAATTTTATATGTATTTTTACCATGTTCCAATTTTTGTCAAGACACCATTTTAGCATAAAAACTACCCACATATCTTAGGAACATGTTGATGCATTTTGATGGAAATTGAGAACCGGTAACATTGTGTTTTAACAGACTGAATACTTATAGTCCTGATTCAGCAAAATGTGAAATTATATGATTATCATGTTTTGGTCATGCTGTTTAATAATACTTTACTATTGCTTTCAATTTGGATGGCTATAGTATAGTATGGTTTGTGTAAGTAGTTCAGAGCATACTTATAAGTATTATTTCAAAACATCCATTTCAGTAAATTTGCGCCCTATGGCACAAACTATTTTGTCTACAGAACTATACCGCAAAGGTTTTGAAAACAAACGTCATCAAACGCACCCATGTAATCATGTGAACAGTTTTCTTTCTGTCTTTCTTCGAAGAATTCTCTAATTTGGTAATGGTGCTAATAGGGTGAAGTTTAGATTTAACATTCAAATCAACAACATTCAAGTCGCTTTAGATGTTGCTTCAGATTTTGTGAGATTTGTTATCCAACTGGAGATAAATGACTCTAAAGTCAAACTGTTTTTTGTTTATTTAACCCCTATAACTGTCCATTTAAAAAGAAAGGTTTACTCTAGGGAAAACCAATAACACTTGAGATTACTTTTCCTGGACATTAAGTTTTCAGAATTTGTATCTGCATAGGCACTAGCCGATCTATCTTTGTTGTATAGCCCCTGTGAACGAAATCAAACGGCTTCCTGAAGCTGTATTCCAAAGCCGTTTGAATTCGCTTTTAGAATTCACATGGTCGTACATTTGTCAGTGTTCCAAAACTTATGTGATCATGATTGTGTTGTCTATATATTTGTATAGGTCTTTCACTTCATTTACCTATCTCAGCAGTTGTTGCAGTAATTACAAAGCACATTATGTAAGATATCAAGAATCATTTAAACTGTTGATAATAATCATTCAATCTGTGAGTAGTAATCGCATTACTCATAGGATTTTAAATTATTTTCAGTAAATACATTGTGATGCTTTTTCTGCCCAAACACTGCAAGGCTCTTTCTAAGCTGAGAGATACATTGCACAGAAATGTACTGGTAATTATTAATGAACAAAAAGCACGCAAGAACAGTGCTTAAAAACAGTGAACTTGCATTCCGCAGAAACATTCAAGAAGTGGTTGAAAGTTTTACAACCAGAAAAAAATACTAAAAGCTCGCTTCCGATAAATTAACCACTATATTGACAAAGTAAATAGAACAAATAAGACACTAAAGAAACATCAACAATTGCAATACCAATGCAGAAAAGAGACATATTTATGCATGTGTACTATAAGGAAGGAAACTGTTTCTCTCCCTGTCTAATAGCAACATTTCTCTAGGTCATGGGACAGCTTTGTTTACACCAAATATTCTGCGCCTCCTCCATCAATGATATCTTTTGTAACAGAAACTCAATATCAGTGACATTCCGATTTTTGGAAATACTAACCAATAATTACTGTAACTTCTTTGTTAGGATAATAATCCAGCGTTCATAAAGACAGAGTATATCTAAGGCTTAACCTGGCCTTGGATTTATCAACAGAACTATTTATACTAGTAACAACAAGCCACTGACCATTGCATCCTTGCATACCAGCTTGGTATGGAAATGAAAATAATGGATCTCCTTGCCTTACACCTATTTGAGTAGCATGACTTATGCAAAGTCATTAAATAAAGTTGCACATGTTCACAATAATTTTGCTGCTTATAAAAAAGCAATATATGTTGTTGACCCTAATTTGTTGATTAGAATATCTTTCATTTAGTGTTTTACTATCTACTATTTTGGATAGATCATAGTGAATAAATGAAAGGAAAATATCAGAAATTCATGATCCTTTAATAGTTTCTAAGCTAGATCAGCTCAATATGTATTCATTTTGATTTGTATAATCTCATTTTTATTACGTAAGTGTTATGAATTGCCTTTTTGTAAGGTTCTTGGATGATTTCAATAAAATAGTAAATTTTGCAGAAACGACTTACATCCATTAAAGGTGTAAAACTACAGTGTTACCGGTTTCGGATTTTCATGAAATTTGGCATAGCTAAAGAAAATACATATGGCAAGTTTTCCTAGCGAAATGAAATCTTGACAAAGACCAGAACATATTTATCTTAGGGATTGAATTTTGATAATGTTTTAAAATTTTAATTAAAAAATGAGATTTTTGATAATTATTTTATCAGAAAATGTAAACTTTAATTAATTCAAAAGGGTTTTTAGTATCAAAGGAATGGCTATGGAGTTCTGCATTCAATTCAGTTCACATATCCTGAAACTAAATAAAACATAAGATTTAAGACGCACTTATTTAGAGACATACACCAGCTCATGGAGGGAGTCAGTTAGAGTGGCCTCCTGAGTCCTACTTTGATTTATATAATTTATTAAATACATTTTTATAGGTTGTATATACTGAGTTATTAATATACAATGTTTAAAGAAAAAACATGCATGGGCACAAATGTTTTTTTTTTGCATAAAATAGAAGTGATGGCAATGATCAGGAATCGATACAATTAACCCACACCTCCCATCAGAGACAAGAAAGGAAAAAAAAAAAAAAACAAAAAAAAAAAAAACATGAAATATCTAGACCCTAATGGAAACATCAACAGCGGAAAGCCAAAAGGTCAGTTACTTTCCCACTTTCCCACAGAATGTCCAATTGACTATCCAAAACAAAATGACACAAGCGACGCACACACTCAAAGACAGGCCATAAAAAATAAACCGCGACAGAAGAACCGTCTTGGAATGGTGAATGAAAATAATTTCACTGGTGGGCTTAAATCGTTTTTTTTTTTTGCGTCCGCAATCCTCGCCCTTGATTCCATCGCGATTAAGACAAATAATTTGTTCAGTCCGCCCGAAGACTTTCTAACTCATCAGTTCAACATCTCCGAGAACAACCAAAAAACAACCATAGAGACGACACTATGGTGGGGACCCGACAGCAACAAACCACTGAAATGCTGAAGCAAAAGAAAACCAACAGTTAGAGACCAATGGACCCAATCAGGGACAGATCATCAGGTACCAACCAACATTACATAAGTAAGTTTTTACGCTGGAACCGTCATAGAATCTGAAGCCTGACCCACCGGCATGAAATTAAAGAGGTTAGCAAATTTATCAACCGTGATTGCATGCAGTGTGCCGTATAATATTCATGTTGTACCCATTTTTTGTATCGAAGAATGATTTTACGAAATTGGGTACTTAAATCATTGCAAGTATGTATTTTGCTGAATTTATATACCAATATGTTCTAAAAAAGGGTTATCCTTTGGAATCAAGGAAAACACCACATAACTAAAAATATGGAGTGTACATGTTTTCTGGGCCAGACTAGCTAGTTTCGGCCAATTAGGCCTCATCAGTGACCCTCAGATATTTTCCAAATTCCACAATGGAATCAATGATCCCAAAGGACAAGAAAATATAATCTACACTATGATGTAAGTCACCATAAAATTCGGGTTCCGATAGAACTTGTTACGGAAGAGATTTAAGTCCACCATTGAATTTTGAAATTTGATCGGACTGACGTCTATTAAATTTAGAAAAGGCTTTAAGCATTTTATGATACCGATAACCATGATTAAGAAATTTAACAGTTAACAATTTATTACGAGTGTGAAATCAATGACATAACTAGAAACTCTGGCAATTCAAATTAATTTTGAAATATAAACGCCGTAGGATGCCACAAGAGAAACATCCCCATCCAAAAAAGGAAATTTTACACTCTCAGAATAAAACTTTTGCAGGAAACAAACCCGTCTGCTATAGATATATGTAAGTCCAAAACCAAGGCCTCGTTATCAGAAGAATTTGCTTTATTTAATTGAAGTTCTGGGCTAAATGCGACTGATCAAACCATCTAAATAAGTATTGTCAATATTTAATAAATCATCGTCCAGCTGAAGGCTACAATTATTTCAGATTGGTTTTCAACGGAAAGGGACATCATGAAGTCTGTTTCATAACAAAACAAGACCAGATCAGCTGCAAATGATGCACAATTCGTACCCATCGGAATACCCACAACTTGTCTAAATAACTTAGTGCCAAAACTTATGTATAGTTCGAACAAATTGACCTGAGACTTGAGAACTCTATTACCATAATTTCACACCCGACTGAATGTATGCATTTATCTTCCCCGTCTCCCGAAGATGGCGATAATATTATTTAATGCATACAGGTCCGTAAATGAGACGCAATTCACGATTTGCCGAAAATCCACGAGAAATTTACGAATGCCGACGTATTAGGCGATAACATTCATTAAAGTTTTCCTTGCATTAAGGTCAGTCTCATGTCAAATTGTTCGAACTATAAATATTGTCAAGTAGAATTTAATGAGTTGGTATATATGGCGTATTTTATCATTTATGCTTTTGAATGAATACTGTACACTGTAAAAACTTAATGTAAATGACAAAGACCCTTGAAAAGATGTTTTTTTTTATCGATGTTTGAAAATTGGGTTTTTGTAAGATAGAGGTGAAGATCAATTTTCGATGACACCCCGTTGAATAACTGCCCAACTGACGTTTTACAAGCACAAGATGGAATAAAATGCAATGATGAAACCTTTTCAGGCAAATTTGAATGCCTAAAAGTCGTTCGTTTCCTACACTTCGTTTTTTGTGCAAAAAGTTTGAATCTTTGCAAAATGACATTGGAAAGGAAAGTGGTACTGGATTAAAAGGAGACATTAAGCATGAATAGTGATTAGGATCTGCTTTAAATGTTATTGAAATACAATGTATGGCCTGCAGTCATGGAGATGCTGTTAATTGAAATCACACTTGGGTCATGTCTGGATTAAAACAGATTTATCTCCTTTGGGCTATACTGAAACCAAATTTTGCTAAGTTTTCGTTTACTCACATAAGGGAATACATGCTTTCGAAAGAAGGGCAATATCGGAATAGTCCTAAAGAGGGATAAATCTGCATTAATTCAAACATGATTCTGTCGTGATTTCATTTATACTGCACCATCTTGGCTGCTGACCAAATTTCGTTGAAACGTAAAGCAGAACTACATCACTGTTTATGCTTTGTGTTTGTTTTTTGATCCAACACTTTTTCCCTTTCTAATGTCATTTTGGGAAGATTATTTCTTTTTACACATAGCTCGGAAATGCGGGTAACGGATATCATTTAGACATTCAAGGGTGCATTTGGAATATTTCTTTAACTTATAACAATAAAACATCAATTGGTCGGATTTTAAAAGAGGGGTCTCGAAATTTGATCTGTACCCTAATTGTTTGAAAGAAAAATGTCTCTTTTCAAAAATAGATAAACACACCTTTTCAAAGATCTTGGTCGTTTTTGAACTGTTTTAACAGTATGCAGTATGCATTCAGCCGCATTATCGTTATAATCCGGCATAAATTGTAACGCATTTAAAGTTTATGCAAAAAAGGTACAAGTTAACATGTTTTCTTAATTTCTTTATGCATGGTTGTACATTCACAATAAGCATTTGTAGACATAAACATTTAATTACTTGTCATGAACAGACTCAGTAAAACCGATTTAAGTCTCACTGACCGTTCCAAGGCGGTTCTACTGTCGCTGTTTTTTTTTTTTTTTTTTTGATATGGTTTGTCTTTGAGTGGGTGTTCCACTTATATTATTTTGTTTTGGATAGCCAATTGGTCATTTTGTGGGAAGTAACTGTCCTTTTCACTTTCCGCTATTGATGTTTCCATAAGGGTCTAGTTATTTCATGTTTGTGTTTCTTTCCCTTTGGTGTCACTGCTGGGAGCTGTGGGTAATCATCGCCTTTACTTCTAATTGGCTATTTTCGTTTATTTGATAATATATGCTTTGCGTCCAAATGATCTAACTAGTCAGAACATATTTATCTTCACTGCACCCGGTGTTGTGCCGCGAGGCGCCCGTAAAAAGTCTCCCCGTACATCATCATAGCGCCGATTATATTTTCTGGTCCTTTTCGATGATTGCGTTCATTAAGATACAATGTAGGAAAATAGAGTTCTGCTTAAGCCGGTGCTAGAGGGCGTGACCGGTATTGCACATTTCAGTACTGGTCATAAACAAACTCAATAAAACCGAGTTTGCGATTATCGTTTATTTGGTGCATTCTTTGCTTCCAAAGCATCCAACTATTCAGAACTTATTTATCTTCACTGCATAAGGTGTTGTGCCGTGTGGTGGTCGTAAAATGTCTACCAGTACATCATCATAATGCAGATTATATTTTCTGGTCCTTTGGGATCTTAGAATTCATCCATGTACATTTTGAAAATAGAGTTCCGCTTAAATCGGTACTAAAGGGGGTGGTCGGTGTTGCACATTTCAGTACTGGTCATGAACAAACTCAATAAAACCGACTCTGCTAGTCTCGTTTATTTGGTGTATTTTTTGCTTCCAAAGGATCTAACTGTTCAGAACAAATGTATCTTCATTGCAGCTGGTGCTGTGCTGTGTGGCGGCAGACAAAAGTTTCCCAGTACATCACCATGGTGCCGATAATATTGTCTGTCATTTTCAATCATTTGGTTTATTTAGATACCTTTTGGAAAGAGAGTTCCTCTTAAGCCGGTACTAGAGGGCATGGCCGGTGTTGCATATTTCAGTACTGGTCATGAACAGACTCAGTAAAACCGAGTCTGCTATTTTCGTTTATTTGGCACATTCTTTGCTTTCAAAGGCGGTTCTAATGAGTTCCCACAAGTATGTCTTAAACAGTAATTAAAACAAATATATCTTCAGTATATTTGAAAAGGCGTGTTTTCGTGGTGAAAATAAAAAAAATATTGCCAGTATACAAACTTTGACAATAATAAACAACATCAGACGCACGGCCTTGGAACCGTCAGTAAAATTTTTATTCTTGGTTGGGGTGGACTTTAATCGATTTACGCGGCCACAAGCTTCGCCTCTGGTTCTGCCGAGGTTTATACAAATAATTTGTTCAGTCCGCGGGAAGGGTTTCTAACTCGTCAGTGTATAATCCCAGGTACGTGCCTAAAAATGACATCCCTAGGGCCGGGTGATGTAATGTATTGTTAAACAACAAAAAAATACATGCTTTTGATTGGACAGCGCAGAGGCAATTATTTTACAAACACCCCGTGAGCAAAAATGTATTACCTCTCGCGCTTGCCTTCGCTTGATTGCGATGGTCGCCATATTCGGTCTACTGCATAGATAATAAGAAATAAATAAAAGCACCGCACTACTTTCCAGCAAATAAATAAATAAATGAAAACTTTTGACAGTGTTTTTTTTTTTATTTCTCTCGGTATCTTATTTCATTGTTTTCTGTTGTAAAACTCTCATGTTAACATATCGTAAACGTTTTTCCACTACGAAACGCTGCACAATGGAGCGATCGGTGAAGTCACCTGTAAACGTGTTCTTCTCAAAATAATTGTTGAACCGTGAAAACGCTTTGCAGTATGACAAATTCGTTATTTTGATTCTTGACAGGGAACATGGGATCTAATTTTATACTTTGCTATCAATGCATATCTGAAACAAATAAAAATGATATTTTCACACTGTGAAAATATTTTCATACTGTGAAAAATAACACGACCTTGTTATATTCACAGTAGCAGCCCTCACTACTTTTTCTCGCCAAAAATCATATATTATAGAGAAAATATTTTTGTGAAATACCTTGAAGAGCACTCTTTGAACTGTAAAAATGCTGAATTCAATATGGCGATTTGTTCATGTTTTGAAACTGACAGTTTTGACGTCTTAGCCAGGTCCAAATTGTGACGTAGGATACGATCGATTAATTACCGTAAGTGTCTTTTTAAATCAATGAATAACAAGACAATTTACTTCTTTCGGCGAATACCAAAGGTATTTCATTTTGTGTGTTGAACACACTCGAAGAAATATATTTGGTATCCACCTCAAAAAAGTTAATATCCTCTATATACTCCCCGCCTGAGAGTGATATTTGCCCGAGCCTTCAGAATCATGATGGATCCTGGCAATTATCGCTCTCAGGCGGGGAATATGGTCCCATGTTCCCCGTCAAGAATCAAAATGACGCCTCGGGCAAATATGGCTTTTAGGCCGGGTATATGATCACATGCTCCCCGTCGAGAATCAAAATAACTTATATTATATACCAATGGCCTATACAGACACAATTAAAGGTACAACTAAA
Organism: Lucinisca nassula; assembly: GCA_963580285.1. Classification (NCBI taxonomy): domain Eukaryota; kingdom Metazoa; phylum Mollusca; class Bivalvia; order Lucinida; family Lucinidae; genus Lucinisca; species Lucinisca nassula. The sequence continues at coordinate 105,825,805 of OY757018.1, read as the reverse complement.
ATAAACATACCACATTGTCTCTTCGTTTGCGCTTGTTCCACTGAAATAGAGAAGGGAAAATATATACACTGTGTTAAACACTGGCCTTGTCATTCTAAAATGAATCTTCAAACAGGGCCGGCCAACAACGCCTCAGGTTAGGCTTCTAATCAAAGCTTTCGCCATATACAGGAAGCTTCAATGAACCGACACGCCGGGCACTCAAAGTGGAGTCAGCGTTGAAACAACGTTGTTTTAACGTTGATTCAACGTTGGGTCAACGCTGTACGCGTTGTATGCCTGTTTGGTAAGGGTATTTCCTTAGGACAAAGAGTACGCCGATGCAGAGACCGTACACAGTCATCTTTGAAGACTGGTCCTTCGGTGTCACTGCTCAATGTCGTGGTAGCTGTAACGTAACCAACACACGTTTTTTTTTTGCTCGTGATCTATAGTTAACAAATCTTTATTGTTAGTACTTTGCGTTGTGTTTCAGTTTTCTATTATAAGTTAAGTTCATTTCTAAAAGCTTCTATGTTTTATTTACACCCATATTATACACTTAGTATTCCGAGCTCTGATCAACGATCTGAATCTAAAAACTATCCACGAAGTGGACTGTCTGAAATCTAAAATCAAAAGCCAAACAACATGATCAGAAGCTCAGTATTTATACAGCAAACATCAGTATAGATAACTAATAACAAAATATGATGTAACTGCATTTTCCTAATGTCTAATATGCAAGTAATGGGTGCAAATGTTGCCATAAACAGTTTAACATTTGATAGCATTTGCTTTCTCATGTATTCCTTATATGTCAAATGGTCTGCACCCTTAATGTACTTATCGCCTGCATATGGTTATCTGTTGATAAATGGTTAAAATTATTAAAAGGAATTTAAAAAACAGACGAATCAAGATTTAGCGATTCCTTTGCTTTCTTGTCAGCATATTCATTGCCGACAATGCCAATATGGCTCGGAAGCCAACAAAACAAGATTTGGTGTGTTTTGTGAAAGTCCATGATGTTTTTCGATCATTTTTTGTATTTGAAGAATTTTAGATGATGAATGGTCTAAAGCCTCAAGCACAGAAAGTGAATCAGAAAATATAATCGCTTTTTGAATTGTTGAAGAACTGATAAAATCTAAAGCTATGTCTACTGCTTTGGCTTCAGCTGTAAAAATAGATGAACCATCTGGAAGGCGCAAGGTTTGGTGAGTATCTTTAGAAACATAACAAAGTTTTTCTTCTTCTTTGGAACCATCAGTATAGACTTGCTGATAATCATCATAACGTGACTGCAGTACCTGGGTTTTGTTTGAGTAGTATTGGATGTGATTCGGATTTTTTGCCAGTATGTAAATCAAACAGAATAGAAGGTTTTTTAATACACCAAGATGGAACTTTGGCAGTTTTATGTTTTTGAATATTTATAAGCTCGATGCCTAAATGTTCGAGCAGTTGCAATATACGTAATCCAAAAGGTTTGATTGCTGTGGGTTTGATTTTATACTTGTCTACAAATTAAGGTGAAAATGGAATTTTGAAGGCCGGATTAGATGGATTACCAGCAAGTCTGCTAGCATACTGAAGAGAACGTTTTTCTCTGCGCGAAGTTAATGATGGTTTACCTGCTTCTGCATAAAGGCATAATACGGGAGAAGTACGAAATGCTCCCATAGCCAGACGAAGGCTTTGGTGATGAATAGTATCGAAAGATTTTAAATAGGACTTTCTGGCAGAACCATTAACAACAAACCCATAATCTAATTTAGATCTTACTAAAGACCGGTAAAGATGTAACAAGGCATACCGATCTGCTCCCCAACTTGTATGAGCTAAAACCTTCAGAAGATTCAAAGATTCATCTTCTTTTTTATGAATGTTTTCATTGCTCGTAAAGGAACTCATTTTTGATTTTTATTTGCCTTCACTGCAGCTGGTGTTGTGCCGTGTGGCGGCCGTAAAACGTCTCCCCGTACATCAACCATAGTGCAGTTTATATTTTACTTTTGGTCCTTTGAGATCATCGTGAATATTCTGAGAAATCAGTAATAAATTATTGATTTAGACTCATTCTAGACAGGTTTTGTATTATTTGGACCCCATTTTGATTTATATCAGTCTTTGAATCGACTGCCTATTAGAAATTCGCAAAATTGCAGTATGTTTCCTCTGGCTTTCTTTGCCGGATCATTGCAGGGTCACTGATGAGGCTTTATTAGCCGAAACTACGTAGTATGGCCCATCTTCTTTCTTATGAATGTTTTCATTGCTCTTAAAGGAACTCATTTTTGATTTTTATTTAATATGTTCTATAAAAGGGTTATCCTTTGGAGGCAAGGAGTACACCACAGAAGTGAAAAATATGGAGTGTACATGTTTTCTCTTTTATAGAACATGTTTAACGTCACTACAGCTGGTGCCTGGGAATGTGTGGCGGCCGTAAAATACTCCCTGCCCTACACCATAGTGTAGTTTATATTTTCTTGTCCTTAGGGATCATTGATTCCATTGTTGAATTTTGAAAATATTTGAGGGTCACTGATGAGGCCTTTTTGGCCGAAACTAGCTAGCCTGGCCCAGAAAACATGTACAGTCCATATGTTTCAGTTCTGTGGTGTATTCCTTGCTTCTTATGGATAACACGTTTTAGAGAACATATTTAAGCATTTTGCTTTAAGATATTTAATGTGGGGAATAAAAGATAACTTTTGATTAAATATGACCCCTAGATATTTGGCTTCTTCAACAATTTGTTATCCGTATAAAAACAGGGAAGGATGTACGTGTTTCTTCCGTAGCTTACAAAAATGAACACACTGAGTTTTTGACTTGGAGAACTTGAAACCATTTTTATCAGTCCATTCTTCTGACATAATCGTTAAATAGTCTGTTATATAACTTGAAATTCTGCAATTGATATTTACTAATCTTAACTGCAAAATATTAAATGCACACAGTTATGTAACCATACTGATAATCAGCCAAATTTATGTTATTATAAAATTATGTTTTGAAGTACTTCCAAGTTACATGTAAATCCAACTAGAGTACATTCATTACGAAAACACGCCTATATAAATACATTGTCAGTTTTACTGCGGAAAAAAGGATCATTGATTCCATTGTGGAATTTTGAAAATATCTGAGGGTCACTAATGAGGCCTAATTGGCCGAAACTAGCTAGTCTGGCCCAGAAAACATGTACACTCCATATTTTTAGTTCTGTGGTGTATTCCTTGCTTCCATAGGATAACCCTTTTATAGAACATATTTAAGATGAAAAATTGTGATATTTTTATTATTTCTGCTCAAAATATAGATTGCGGGCACACGTTAGAACCACCTTATTGAGGCGGTTCTTACGAGTACCCACAACCTATATTTTAGAGCAGAAATAAGAAAAATAAGGTTTATGGTGACTTAGCATATAAATTCAGAAAAATATAAAACCGCACTGACTTCAGCACCCAATTTCGTGAAATCATCCTTCGATATAAAAAGATTGGGTACAACATGGATGTTATACGACAGACTTCATGCATGGTAGTTAACCCAATCACGGTTGGCAACTTTGCTTCCCTCTTTAATTACACACCGGTAGGTCAGGCCTCAGATTCTTTGACGGTCCCAATGTAAAGGCTTATTGAAAATTAGAGAGATATAATTCAAGGTAATGTTGGTTGGTGCCTGATGCTCTGTCTCTGGTCGGGCCCATCGGAGTCCAACTGATGGTCTTTTGCTCCAACATTTCAGTGGTTTCTTGCTGTCGAGTCCTCACCGTTGTCTCACCTCTGTGTTGCTTTGATTATTTGTGTTCACGGAGATGTTGCACTGATGAGTAAGGAGGCCTTCATGCGGACTGAACAAATTATTTGTCTAAATCGCGACGGAAGTAAGGGCGAGGATTGTGGCCACGTAAAATCGATTTAAGCCCCCCCCCCCCCCCAGTGGAAATCTTTCTACTGACCGTTCCAAGGCGGTTCTTCTGTGGCCGTTTATTTATGTTATTATTTGTTACTTACTGTGTGTATCACTTGTGTCTTTTTATTTTGGATGGCCATATGGCCATTTTGTGGGAAAGTAACTGTCCGTATGGCCTTCCTTTGTTTAGGTTTCCATTATGGTCTGGTCGCTTAATGTTTGTGTATCTTTCCCTTTGGTGTCTTTGATGGGTGGAGTTAGTTAATTGTATCGATTCCTGACCAATGTTTTACTTCTACTTTACCCCTTTAAACCCCAGTTTTACTATATAAAAATGGGATTCAAGGGAGTCAGAATTATATAGGCGTGTTTTCGTGATGCTTGCATTTTACACAAAGTTATACAAATATTTCAGTGTATTGAAATTAATCTGTTTTATATCAAGAACAAAACCTACAGCTAAAATGTCTTTCCCATATTTACGACCCCACCCACACTGTTAGATCATACTAGGTTTCTAAACTTACGGCGCTTTCAATAGTTTCTTGGTCATACTGTTCCTGTATAAACATGACTATGTTACATAGCCATGACGGAAAATATCCTTTAAACCCCCATTGTATGTATAGATAGAAAAATTGAGTTTGCAATGGTATACATTATTATCCATAAGTTAGATTATGGGTACTCAATAGAACCGCCTTGATGAAGTGGTTCTAACTAGCACCTATACTCTATGTTTTCAGAAAAATAAATGTGAATCATATCAAACAATTTGTTTTGCAAATATAGAGCCATGCAGGGGTGCAAACAGGTTTGGATTTTAATGTTGATTTACAATACATTTGGAAAACAAAGACACGCCATGATATTTGCATTCCGAGTGCATTTACAAAAAATATTAACGTTATATAATGGCACGCAAGGGATACACGGAAAATTTGCTAGTGGTCAAATGCTGTTCACAATTCAATGAAAAATTAATAATTACCGTTATTTCTAAATTCTATTCCAAATTGTAGCTACTGTCAATTAATATAGCAAATTAATTTATTCTGGTTGTGTTTTACAAAGCTGACAAACATTAACATTTGAATACACGGCCGTCAAGAAATATCCCTTGTCTTAAATAAAATGTTTAGTATACATGTTCTGTTTCTCATAAAACAGTGCAATAAGCTTTAATATTCTTTAAATAGGTATTATGAGTGCTCGAGTAGAGCAAACATAGAGTGGATGTCCTCTAACGGGTAGCCATGCAGTAGATTTCTGGAGACAAAATATTAACTTTTACCACTCTCTTGGCTTAACAGCAGACGACAATTTGATAATATACAGTAAATTTCCGCTGTTAAGACCACCTTAAATTAAGAAAAATATGCTTTTAAAAGCTCTTTAGAAGCTTTCATGTACATTTTGTTTGTGTTTGCAACATCCAGTGTGTTCTAGTCGGAGACCACCTTTGGGACTGTTCAAAAGTGGTCTTTAAGGTGCTCTTAGTAGAGGAATTTTACTGTATTTCTTATTTTTCCCAGAAAACATAGCATGCGTTTTGACTTCATGGGAACAATTTTCATGAACTGTCAGATCCGGTTTTCCAGGTAGAATAAGAAACAAATATCGACTGCAGAAACAAATACGCAGCATGCAGAGCATTAAAGTGGTGTATACCCTGCAAACCCTTTTGTCTCCTTGAAAAGTTGTAATTATCCGGGTGTTTACCTGGTACTGATAACGTCCTGTCGTGTGATGTCATAACCTACAAACTCTGCATATTTGCAATGCCACCAAGAGGATAGCGGTAAACAGCCAAGAAAATTGCAAAATTCTAAAATGCTGTCGACATTTTAATTATGCTGAAATTATCGCCATTTTTATATGCTGAAAAATAGATTAACATCACAAAAACGCCTTTATAATTTTGACCGTCTTAAACCTCGCTTTTAAATAGTAAAACTGGGGTTTACAGGAGTATACATTATTTTTCTTATTTCTGCTCAAAACATAGATTGTGGGTATTCGTTAGAACCGCCAATTTGAGCACAAATATAAAAAAATATCAGAATCTTTTATCTAAAAGTTTGCATTTTTTGGAGGCAAATTTTCAATATATTTGTAAAGGCGTGTTATCGTAATGTAGTTTGTCCCTTGAGTATGAAGACGGTGCTATCTGCCTTATATTTCTTTGCTTTGTTAAAACCTCCTTTCACACACGGGATGTTATATGACTACGAGGGTAGGCTAAAAAGTTCTGAGCCTGACCAAGAAGCAGGCATCGAACAGCCATGAAATTTTGTATTCATTAAATCCAAACCTTTATTACTTGATTTGACTCAAATGAGTTCAAGTTTACCTGCAATAACGTAGAAATTCTAGACTTTGAAAATTGATACTAGCACGTTTTTGAGAAACTGGACAAAATCTGGCATATTGGTGTCATCAAGAACCTCCATAAAAAGGGGTTAGCTCCTGAGGCCAGCTATGCCGATATGATTGCTACATTAGGGGATGATGCTCCTTCGTATGCAACCGTGAAAAGGTGGGCAGCAAATTTTAAGATGGGCAAGGACAGCCTTGAAGATGATGACTGGTGTGGACGACCCACAACGGCAACAACTGAGGAAACCGTCAGCCAAGTGCACAGGACCGTGATGGATGACAGGCGTTTAACTGTGAATCAGTTAGCTAACACTGTTGGCATCTCCCGTGAACGAGTAGAGAACATTCTATACAGTGAATTAGGAATGTCGAAGGTTTCCGCCGAATGGCTGCCACGGCTTTTGACGCCTGACCAAAAGTTGACCAGACTGAACCTGTCACAAGACAACTTGGCTATTTTTGAAGCAGACCAAGATGGTTTTCTTGATCGTTTTGTCACTCAGGATGAGTGTTGGGTTCATCACTTTTAGCCAGAGACCAAAAGACAATCCATACAATGGAAGAACCCTGGCTCACCCCCTCCAAAGAAGGCAAAGGTCGTCTCCTCTGCAGGGAAGGTGATGGCATCAGTGTTCTGGGATGCCAAGGGTATAATATTTATAGATTAACTTCAAAAGGGCAGAACAATTAATGGGGAGTATTATGCAGATCTGCTAAAACAATTGCGAAAAGCAATTAAGGCTAAACGACCCGGAAAATTGACAATAGGGGTCTTGTTCCATCAGGACAATGCGTCTGCTCATAAATCGGTTGTCGCAATGGCTGCTGTGCATGACTGTGTCTTCACACTTCTCGATCACCCTCCGTATTCACCTGATCTAGATCACCATCAGATTATTTCCTGTTTCCAAACATGAAAAAGCACTTGGCTGGGCAGTATTATCGGTCAGACGAGGAGGTGATAGCTGCTGTGGATGAGTTTTCCAGGGACCAAGATGAGACCTTCTATACCACTGGGATCCAAGGACTCCAGCATCGCTAGAGGAAGTTTGTGGACAGGAAGGGAGACTATGTTGAAAAATAAGACACTTTCAGCATGGACAAACCATTGGATGTTGGTCAGGCTCAGAACTTTTCAGCCTACCCTCGTATAGTATTGATATTGGAAGCGCTCATAGGTACAGTGAAACCGACATCAGTTGTCAGTTTGGTATTGTCAATATTATTGTAAATAAAGGTTATTTTTAAATTTATCTACGCAATTATATGTTATTTTTGGATGATCTAATTTTATTTTTGGTGACTCCCTATTAATGTGATGGTATCAGGCTAAAAAATACCATACCTGCACTGTATCGACGCTAGCCAAGTGGTAAAGTCACGGGCCTGTGGAGCTGAAGTATGCGGGTTCGAATCTCGCTGGAGATGTTTTTTCTTTAACATTTTTTTTCGCTACTCTGACAGCAGAAGAGACATTGTCGGCTGACGAGAATCAAATTTCAAATAGCGAAGTTTTTGGGTTCTGACATGTGCAGTTTTGTGACTAACAATCGATAAACGTTAAAATAACTTATGATCAACATGAATTAAATTATAAATTTCCAATCAATGTTAATTTCAGGTCATGTTATTGGTGTGCCTATTCTTTACTTTCACATGTCACATATAGGGTCTAGGCCAATCAGATTACATTGTATCAAATTATGGCATCTTGTATTTCAATTCTCTTGTACATGTACTTGCTGGTGTTTCTTTTTTATTCACTATTATAAATCAAATGTGAAGTTGATTTTTAAAACTGTGCATGACATGTATTGAACTTTAAAATAAATAGATAACCATTCACGAAAAAATAATAATACAAAAATAATAAACAGAATTGAAAATTAAAAAAGAAATAATAAAAATGTTTATCATATGACGTCGCGTACGAGAGTGTAATAACGCCTTGCATTATTTTCGATAATCCACTAGTGGATTAAATATGCAAATTAGCTAGATACGTTCCGTAACGCTACATGTACGACGTCCATAACGGCGTCGCGTTTACTAATGGCGGAATATTGACATTTTTGTAAACAATCGTGAATAAAATGCGTTTTAAATGTCATATGATAAATAGAATCTTGCATTCGTGCTCATGTATTATTGAATTTATTAAACTCGTTGAGGAAAAGGGATAAAATGCTCGGCAAAGCCTCGCATTTTATCCCGTTTCCTCAACTCGTTTAATAAATTCAATAATACATGAACACTCATGTAAGATCCTCTATAAATGCTGAAACTATTTTATAAAGAAATCATCAAGAAAAAAATAAATCATGCTTTTAATAGCTTTATGAAAAAAGGTTGTCAGCGAGGATCGAACCTGCGACCCTCAGGAAACTAAACCGGTCGTTTTGGGCGCTCCTCGATACTAGTTGCGCTACGCAACTGATTACATTGACACTGCAAAATTTAGTGCTTTTGTGTTAGAATATAACCCGTTACGTACCTGTGGAAAACACCGTTGTTTGTTATGATTTATAAATAGACGAGTGTTTATCAACATTGAAATCATAACACCGACATATTATGGCAGGGTACCTGTACATGCAATCATTTCATTATCAAATTAAAGAAACTCGCCAAAGGCTTATTTTATCAAAGTTCCGAAAACACGCTTATACACATACATTGTAACCTGTATCGCCGAAAAAAAATATGAAAACTTTAATATGAAAAATTGTGAGTACCCACAATTTATATTTTAGAGCAGAAATTAGGAAAATAAGGCTTATTTTTGACTTTTTTTTACCCCTGCAAACCCCAGTTTTACTATATAAAAGTGGGGTTCAAGGGAGTCAAAATTATAAAGGTGTGTTTTCGTGATGGATCACACGTGCGTTGCCGCATGCCATACACTTGACAGCCATGCGCCTAACGTGATAATCCCGGTAACTTCAACATGCCCTAATATGTCACTTGCCATAAAACCAATGCTTCATGAGTTTGATCTGCAAACGCAATAGCTGAGGTACATTAGGACCCAGAATGAATACCTTATGGTTTCTAATTGACATTAAATCGTGTAATAGGACAGTTAAGCCAAATATTAGCAGGTTTGACAAATTTCATTTCGAAGATGCTGTCTCCGGAGGAAAATGAAAGACAATATTGATTTATTATAATGCATTCTTAAGATTTTTCCTCGTGCGTGCTGCAAATAATACATGGCTCTTTGCTTCAATATAGGTTGCAGCCCGTCAGTAATAGCAAAACACTATCCACCGCACATCTCGGCTTGAAGAAATAGATGGGCTGCATGATGTTTCCACGCAGAGCTGAAACCGACCCGCACACGTGTACTGGTAAACCGCTTAGAGTATCTAATATGTTCTAGAAAGGGTTATCCTTTGGAAGCAAGGAATACACCACAGAATTGGAAAATATGGAGTGTAAATGTTTTCTGGGCCAGACTAGCCACTTTCGGCCATTTAAGCCTCATCAGTGACCCTCAGATATTTTCAAAATTTCACAATGGAATCAATGATCCCAAACGACAAGAAAATATAAATTACACTATGATGTAGGGCAGGGAGACTTTTACGGCCGCCACACATTCCCAGACAATGGCTGTAAGCCTGCCCAGGCAATGCGGTGAGAGTCGGCCCGCCCATGCTTATAACCCCTATTAGTTTCATTGGGTGGCAGGGCATGAGATGTCATTTCCTCTGAATGTCGGGTAAAAGTCCCACAAAATTGGAAGCAACGTCTCCAAAAATAACCGTTACAGTGTTGACGGGGACGTTAATCTTCAAATCAAACAAACAAACATAATAGCAAAACACACTGCATTACTGTAGAGGGGCAGATTAACATACCTTGGCGCCCAAATCTCGCCTTAAGATTCATAAAAACTTCCTTTTATCTCGTTTGCTATCAAGAATTTTGATAGAGTTAGTCAATAAAATCCAGGGGGGGGGGGGACCAGTTGTTCAAAGCATCGTTAGCTTAACGAGCTCATTAGTGGTCATATTGTTAACTCTTCTGGCAAGTAAACTATCTAAAATTATGTTATTTTTTTCAGCAAAAATATAAGCATAGTTGACATATTAAATGATCAAAGTTTTAACGATATGTTCACTAACGATGTCGTTAGTTTTGAACAACTGGCCCCTGCACCACAACTGGTCTTTAGATTATTATAACAGCTGCAAATGATAGTGTAGCTTAAATTTATGAGTTCTAGAAAACGAGGGAATTTTGATGACATGTTCATATCTATCTATCTATCTATCTATCTATCTATCTATCTATCTATCTATCTATCTATCTATCTATCTATCTATCTATCTCTCTATCTCTCTATCTATCTATCTATCTATCTATCTATCTATCTATCTATCTGTCCTGTAGTTAAGGCTGAAATACATAACAAAGAAGCTCCAACGCAGTAACTAACTGAAAAAAAGAATAACAAAAATGTTTCTCCTACCTACCGACCAATTTTTTTTTCAGCATGTTATAGTAGTCGCAGATAAGATTGTAAGATTGACTAGACGGACCTATCGTTTGTACCCCCCTTAGGAATATTCCATTGGCAAAAAGGTAAACCAAGTCACCCGATTGTGTGAATTCAACTGTAACACAAGCATAGCTGTGGCGTATATGACCATTTCGTCCGCTTGTAGAAAGCGTGCGGAAGGCACACTACCGAATCTTCTGGTGGACTCAGCGAATTTGACATATATTGACAATACCTGAATAGCTCCGCCTAGTGAATCTTATCTGCGACTACTACATAGTCTTTCAAAACCCAGTGAGACGCGAATGCATTTTTAATTTTGGACTAGTCCGTGTTTTAGGTAAGTCGCCTTCAGTTGGGATTTTACATTGGGTAATATAGTTTTACTGAGATTCCTGCTGCATCATATTAACAACTTTGCCACCACTTCTACATAATGGCATTATCAAAAGATTAATTTATAATTTTAAAATCCTGTGCAAAACAAAATCCGAAACTGCTTCCCCTGAAATATGGAATAATCTCGTTACGCTTGAACGTTGAACTCTGAAAGGTCTTTGATGAACTCGCGGTGATGAAATAAAGTAGAAACATAGATATTTTTACACCTATAAGACGGTCTTGTGATCCCCATCCTTATAGAAAGACGTGACATTTACAAAGGGTACAGTTCTGATTCTGATAGAGATCACAAGACGTCTTATAGGAAGGTATTTACAGGTCAGTACCGACTACAGTGCGCATTTCTTTCAATACGTGTGTTTTCGTCATAAGGCCATACTGTCAGGATTTACACGCTTTTTAAAACGTAGCCTTAGAGCATGACGCTTCGATGCAGGGCTAAATCTGACCACACACGAGTACTTGTAAACAGCTTAGAAGGACTATGCCTGCCCAGGCAAAGCGGTGGGAGTCAGATCATCCAATGCATATAAGCCTTCTGGTTCCATTGGATGGCAGGCCTTGAGATGTTATTCCACCTCAATTTCGGGTAAGAATTCCACAAAATTGGAAGCAAAGTCTCCAAAATAACCTAAACAGTGTTGACGGGGACGTTAAACCCCAATTCAAACAAACAAATTTTAAAACGTAGCAGAACGGCAATAATCGTCGTAAAGCATAGTCAAAGCGTATTACGTACGACTATATATGAATGTCTCTCTGTCACGTAATGAGGGCTAGGTTTTACTACGTATTTTAAAACGTAACAGAACGGCAATAATCGTAATTAAACGGAGTGAAAACGTAGTTCACACGGCCATATATGGCTACATATGTGAGCCTGCTACGTTTGTTTTGAAATTTCAAAACATACGTTACATTACGATTTACGTAGCGTATACCTAGAAAAAATAAGCAATAAGAAAAAATAAAAATAAAACAACCGTAGGTAAACGCACTAAAACGTAGAAGAAGCGCTTTCAACAGGAAAACAAAAACAAAACAAAAACATAATAAACAATATACCTGGAGGTCCTCAACATATAAGTCCGGTTTCCTACGTCTTAACCCTTTTTCTACCAAATGGAATCTTCTTCCTTATATATGGCAGGAGTCCATTTCGAAATTTAGGGGCGTCAGGCTGTGCTTTCTTCAAAATTTATCGGAAACTGGCTGACCTTTTTTGCAAATAGTGTAGGCCATGATCAGACGTGATCTGGGCATGCACTGTTTGCGAGAGTACCCGTGTTGGGGTTTCCGGAACAAAAAGGGTTAATATGTTCTGCTACGTTTTGTTACGTTTCAGACGGTTTTGGTAGGTATTGCTTCCCTACAAACCGCCCCCGCCCATCGGGGCTTTTAGAAGCCCCCGTGGTGCAGTGGTTACGCTACTCGCCTTGTAAACCAGGGGTCGCAGGATCGATCCCGGGCTTCTCCAGACTTTCGGATGAGTCTTTAAACCGAGGTCCAGTCTCCATATGACCTTAGCTGTTGGTGGGACGTAAAACTCAATCACTCACTCCCCCATCGGGGCTTGAAGAAATAGATGGGCTGCATGATGCTTCCACGGAGAGCTGAAACGGTCCGCACACTAGTACTGGTAAACCGCTTAGAGGATCTAAGCCTGTCCAGGAACGGCGGTGCGAGTCGGACCGTCCATGCTTATAAGCCTTGTTGGTTTCATCGGCGACAGGGCTTGAGAAGTCATTTCATCTCAATGTCAGGTAAAAGTCCCACAAAATTGGATGCAGCGTCTCCAAAATGACCTATACTGTGTTGACGGGGACGTTAAACCTCAAATCAAACAAAAAATTACGTTTCAGAAGGTTTTCGTAGGTATTGCTTCCCTACAAAACGACGCAAAATTAACGTAGTTCAATACATGACAATGTGACTGGGGGCGGGTGACAGAAAAAAAAAAAATGAACATTTCCAAAAGCTATGAGAGACAGCATTATATTGTGTGCTCTTAGGTGTAAAATCTGTATTATTATAGTAAATCCCAATTTCTGTAGTTTTGACAGATGAGGTCTCCGGAGAAAAATGTACGGCAATGTTAATTTATCATAATGCATTTTCAAGACAATATCTCCTGGGTGCTACAAAACATCCAAGACATCTGTTTAGTAAGGAGTTTAGTCCATCAGTAAAATATTTCTAAGGAGAAAACACCTGACAGTAATCAAAACACTGAAAGCACTGGTGAGTCGATAGTCTGAGTTCAGCTGAAAGGAGGCTTACTGTTTTGTAATATTGGATGGTGCCAAGCGGAGTCTAACTGTTGGTTTTCTTTTGCTCCAGCATTTCAGTGGTTTCTGGCTGTCGAGGCCTCAACGTTGTTTCATCTCTGTAGTTGTTTGATGTTTGTGCTCTCGGAGATGTTGCACTGATGAGTTAGGAGGCCTTCATGCGGACTTAACTTACCCCACCACGACCCCACCAACAAGTGGAATTTGTTTCACTGACCGTTCCAAGGCGGTTCTTCTGTCGCGGTTTATTTTTGTCATGGTTTGCCATTTGAGCGTGTGTATCGCTTATATTTTTTTTTGTTTTGGACAGCCAGTTGGCCATTTTGAGGGAAGGTAACTGTCATTTTGGCTTTCCGCTATTGATGTTTGTGTGAGATGTGGGTTACTTGTATCGATTCCTGATCACTGCCTTCACTTCTTTTGAGAACTTTTCGTTTAACCCAATTAATACCAGAAACCCCAAAACGGGTATTGGGCAGACAGTGCAGGCCTACACTGTTTGCAAAAGGTTCAGCCATTTTCCAAATTATTTTGAAGAAAACACAATCTGACACCCCTCAATTTTGAAATGGACACCTGCTATATATCAGGAGGAAGATTCCATTTGGTACAAAAAGGGTTAACACGTATTTCTGTATCTGGCAAACAGTTTAGATTAAGATCAGACTCCACGATTTGGTTCTGCACTGCTTGACATTGTTCAGTCAAGCCTCGTTACATTTTACTCTGACGTCACAGAGACAATATAGCGCGACTATGAAAAAAAACATTAGCTAGTTTACAACCAACTGTTTGTTTGTTTGATTTGAGGTTAACGTCCCCGTCAACCATGTATAGTTCATTTTGGAGACGTTGCTTCCAATTTTGTGGGACGTTTACCCGACCTTGAGATGAAATGTCATCTCAAGCCCTGTCGCCCAATGAAACAAATAGGGTTTGTAAGCATGGGCGGACCGACTCGCACCTATTTTCCTGGGCAGGCTTAGATCCTCTAAGCGGTTTACCAGTACTCGTGTGCGGTCGGTTTCAGCTCTGCGTGGAAAAATCATGCAGTCCATCTATTTCTTCAAGCCCCGATGGGCGTGGGGCGACCTACCATAAATAACCATCAGCTAGTTTACACCCAAACACAATGTACGCGCGTATTAACATTTATTGGACAATTGGACTATTACGAAAATAGACCTACATAATTTTTACCCCCTTGAATCCAATGTTTAGATGGTAAAACAGGGGTTTACATGGGTAAACCTTATTTTTCTTATTTCTGCTCTAAAATATAGATTGTTAGTATTCGTTAGAACCGCCTCGATGAGGCGGGTTCTACCGGGTACCCATAATCTATATTTTGAGCAAGAATAAGAAAAATATTGTGTCGGTTCTAACGAGTACCAACACTCTATATTTTAGAGCAAAGATAAGAAAAATATCACGAATTCTCATCATAAAATTTTCGTTTTTTTTCGGCGGTCAGTTGTTTTGGATTGTTTTCGTTATGAATGGAAATGGAATGGAAACTTCAATATTGTTTTGTAACTTTGGGTCGACTTAATACATATACTTTGTTCAATCGTGTCTGGGATCAAGTTCACCACGGCAGTATAATTATACCCCCGGCATACGGAGTATGCCATGGGGGTATATAGTTTTCGTCTTTTCTGTGTGTGTGTGTGTAAACTTTTTTTTGTGTCAAAGATTTCTCAGGAACTACTATACCTAGAAACTTGAAATTTGGTACAAACAACATGCATAACTAGTTGTATTGTGGGAAAGAAAATTGGGGCTGTGGGGCCAGGTTCTTTAGAGTTATTCCCCTTTGTTATATTTGCTACTGAGATGTGCATTTTGTGACTTACCTTAAATTTTGTGTCAAAGATTTCTCAAGATCTACTGTACCTAGAAACTTGAAATTTGGTACAAGCAACATGCATAACTAGTTGTATTGTGGGAAAGAAAATTGGGGCTGTGGGGCCAGGTTCTTTAGAGTTATTCCCCTTTGTTATATTTGCTACTGAGATGTGTATTTTGTGAGTTACCTTAAATTTTGTGTCAAAGATTTCTCAGGAACTACTGTACCTAGAAACTTGAAATTTGGTACAAACAACATGCATAACTAGTTGTTTTGTGGGAAAGAAAATTGGGGCTGTGGGGCCAGGTTCTTTAGAGTTATTCCCCTTTGTTATATTTTTTTTATAAAATTTTGTCAGCAAGATATCTCAAAAACTATTGGAGCTAGAGCCTTGAAAGTTGGTGAATAGATTGGTGGTGATAAGTAGATGAACTGATTAACTTTTGACAATATTACGAAAAATACTTTGTGAGTTATGGCCCTTTGTCATTTTGGTAATTTGTGCCATTGATCTGTATGGTAAAAGTGATGCATAGCATAATTTTAGAACCGTGTATGCTAGGGTTTTGAAATTTCATATATGGATTCCTCATGGAAAATTAGCTGACGCGTATTTTTTTTCTCCTCCGGATTATGCCCCTTTCAAGAGTTGTTGCCCTTTGAATTTTTTTTAATAAAATCTTGTCAGCAAGATATCTCGAAAATTATTGGAGCTAGAGCCTTGAAAGTTGGTGAATAGATTGGTGGTGATGAGTAGATGAACTGATTAACTTTTGACAACATTCCGAAAAATACTTTGTGAGTTATGGCCCTTTGTCATTTTGGTAATTTGTGCCATTGATCTGTATGGTAAAAGTGTATTGTCAAAGCAAACTGCCTCCTTTCAACGACATGGAGGTGTAGGTGCTTACATCCAACAGAATTTCAAGATTTTGGATGCAGCTCATCCCATCAAAGATATAGAATATCTGAAAACGTTGGTGCAGCTTCCTGGTGGCTATGAAATCAGTATCATCACCGTATATAGGCCACCATCCCAAAGTATGACACAGTTCTTGCCCTCCCTCCATGAAGTACTACAAAGAGAAGCTGAGTCAGATGTGCCTACTGTTATATGTGGGGACTTCAACATCAACTGGCTAGAGTCATCGGAACACGAGCTGTTCCAAACTTTCAGTCATTATGGGTTCATACAGGTCATACAAGAGCCAACCCACATCCAGGCAGCCTGCTTGGATCACGTGTATACAGACCACCCAGAAAAGCTCAGTTACCGTGTTGTTCCTGTCACATTCTCAGCGCATGCTGCAATCCAGATGCAGTATTTGTTCTAGCCTGATGGAAATAATGGTTCACAGGAAATTGATTCTGAAATCAGACTCTTTGCTCATGACTGTGTTTGTTACTGTGAAACTTTGGAAGATACAGTGAAACTCCAGGATGCTATTGGAATGAGTTTCCCTCTTCTCTCCTCTTGTCTGCAGGAAGTGCAGATAACTCCATCTCTAGATTCACCACCCTTGTGAGATCCAGGGACTAGTTCTGTCAGTCGAAGGTCCTGGTGAAGGAATGACTAAAGATGTGTCACCAGTAAACAATTCTGATGGTTACATATCTAAACTATAGAGAGCTTGCTGATGTTTTATGGCTTGGCACAGGAGTTATTACTGAATCAGACAATTGGAAGAGAAATAGCCTTTGTTCTAAAAAGACTAAACAGACAACTTGTGATACTGACATTTCAAACATCTGTTCAAGATCTTTTTTATAAAATTTTGTCAGCAAGATATCTCAAAAACTATTGGAGCTAGAGCCTTGAAAGTTGGTGAATAGATTGGTGGTGATGAGTAGATGAACTGATTAACTTTTGACAAAATTCCGAAAAATACTTTGTGAGTTATGGCCCTTTGTCATTTTGGTAATTTGTGCCATTGTACTGTATGGTAAAAGTGATGCATAGCATAACTTTAGAACCGTGTATGCTAGGGATTTGAAATTTCATATATGGATTCCTCATGGAAAATTAGCCGACACGTATTTTTTTCTCGTCCGGATTATGCTCCTTTCAAGAGTTATTGCCCTTTGAAATTTTTTTAATAAAATCTTGTCAGCAAGATATCTCAAAAACTATTGGAGCTAGAGCCTTGAAAGTTGGTGAATAGATTGGTGGTGATGAGTAGATGAACTGATTAACTTTTGACAATATTACGAAAAATACTTTGTGAGTTATGGCCCTTTGTCATTTTGGTAATTTGTGCCATTGATCTGTATGGTAAAAGTGATGCATAGCATAATTTTAGAACCGTGTATGCTAGGGTTTTGAAATTTCATATATGGATTCCTCATGGAAAATTAGCTGACGCGTATTTTTTTTCTCCTCCGGATTATGCCCCTTTCAAGAGTTATTGCCCTTTGAAATTTTTTTAATAAAATCTTGTCAGCAAGATATCTCGAAAATTATTGGAGCTAGAGCCTTGAAAGTTGGTGAATAGATTGGTGGTGATGAGTAGATGAACTGATTAACTTTTGACAACATTCCGAAAAATACTTTGTGAGTTATGGCCCTTTGTCATTTTGGTAATTTGTGCCATTGATCTGTATGGTAAAAGTGATGCATAGCATAACTTTAGAACCGTGTATGCTAGGGTTTTGAAATTTCATATATGGATTCCTCATGGAAAATTAGCTGACGTTCATAATAGGTTTTTGTCAAACTTGATGGCTTTGAATTGCCAGAAAGTTACCGATGGTTTTGGCCGGGGGTATTAGTGAGCATATGCTCACTTGATAGTCTAGTTTTAACGTATCATGCTCTCATTTTTTTTCGTTCTAACGAGTACCCACAATCTATATCATTACGATAACACACCCGTGTGTTATAGTGCATTTTTCAAACCTCAAAAAAGGTATTTTCCTGGTGAAAATTTGTGATATTTTCCTTATTTCTGCTCCAAACATATGTTTTGGGTGCTCGTTAGAACCGCCTCAATACCGCCTCATTGAGGCGGTTCTAACGAGCACCCACAACCTATGTCTTGGTACAGAAATAATGAAAATAATGTTAACCCCCGTAAACCCCAGTTTTCGCTATATGAAGTTGGGTTTAGGGGGGATGGTCTTTATTTCACGGACTTGTTCGCGTGTTGTTTTGAGCAAAAATAATAATAAAAAAATATCAAAAATTTTCAAGGAAAATTTTCATTTGTTTCGGTAGTAAAATTTGCAATGTACTAGTATAGGCTTGTTTTCGTAATGTCTTGATTTTATGAGTCACGTCATAGGAAATTCATGTTTAGCCATAAGCGATCAGATCACCAAAGGTGCGGATTACATCACGAAAACACGCCTTTATAATTTTGACCCCCCCCCCTCGAACCCCACTTTTATATAGTAAAACTGGGTTTGCCGGGGGTTTACCATATTTTTCTTATTTCACCTCTAAAATGTAGATTGTTGGTACTCGATAGAACCGCTGCATCGAGGCGGTTCTAACGAGAGCCACAATCTATATTTTGAACAGAAATAAGAAAAATATCACAATTTTTCATCTTAATTTTTTTTTTTTTTTTTTTTTTTTTTTCGGCGATAAAAGTGGCAATGTATTTGTATAGGCGTATTTGCGTAATGTAGTGCAACCGTGTACTCTGATCAACACCACAGTGTTCCTTGTTTGGATAGTGCTTTGTCCATTAGGAAAACATGTCCGTAAGAAATAATGGCGTCCAAAATGGTGTCAAAAAATGATAAATATTAGGTAAAAATAATAACATCTTTATTATTTCTGCTTTCAACATAGATTGTGGGTGCTCGTTAGAACCGCCTCAATGAGGCGGTTCTAACGAGTACCAACATTCTATGTTTTTGAGAAAAAATGAGGCAGATGATATATACCCCCGTAAACCCCACGTTTCTCTATATAAAGTGGGGTTTAGGTGGGGGGGGGGGGTCTGCGTTTCACGGACTTGTTATCGTGATGCTCTAATTGTCCATACAGCAAAACGTTGTTCTACGGGATGCAATACAAGAGTAAACTATACAATGACAAAAGAAGTTTCCACCCCATAGCTGAGGACCGGTCAATTTCAAATTATAGGGGTGTCAGATTTGGCTTATTTGTTGAAAGATTACCTAAAATGCCTGAACTTTCAGCAAACGGTATAGACTCAGATCCAGATAGATGTACATGTACTGTACAATGGAAGCAAATTCAAAATCATGTAAACCCAGAATACATGTTTATTTTGTTAGCATAAGTGATAAAATTCAAGAAGCGTTCCGGTCATTCACAAATTTTTAACATTGTGACAGCCAATCAATAGACAACAAAATTAGACTAGTCACAACATTTTCTTAACCCTTATCCTGCTGAATATTCAGTTTAGACACACCCATTTCTGGCTTTGAACCAATCAGATTACTTCATGTAATTTATTCTTACAAATCAATAAACTGAATATCAAACAGTGTAGATCCTGATCAGATGGCTATCTGATCTGGATCTACACTGTTTCCAAAGATAGGGGTTGTCGTGAACAACAGGGTAAGAGTTAAAAGCTCTCGGGTAAAAAGCCAATCTTAAATAGTCTAATAGTCTAGGCAAAAAAGAACATTAACAGCAGCCCCCCCAAAAAAAAACCCTACACAGGACATGTGCAAACAGTGCAGATCGAGATCAGACGCCGCATTATATGGTCTGTTCTGTTTGCTAACACGACTGTCCGTCCAAAATAGAATGAAAACACACATAACATTATGATAACACTGACGTGTCTTACTAAGACGGCGTCTCCATCACGTGAACAAGTCCGTGAAATGAACACCCCCTTACACCCCACTTTATATAGAGAAAATGGGGTTTAGGGGGGTTAACAATATTTTTCTTATTTCTGCTCCAAGACATAGGTTGTGGGTACTCGTTAGAACCGCCTCAATGAGGCGGTTCTAACGAGAACCCACAACCTATGTTTGTAGTATAAATGAGAAAAATATCACAGATTTTCGTCAGAAAAGTAGCCATTTTGGAGATGTAAAAATTGCACTATATCGCACGGGTGTGTTATCGTAATGTCTCGTGCATGTATCTCTAGATCTAGCATTGTGTGTGCCCATTAGAATCATCACATAAACAAGGCCGTGAAATGAATACCATCTGAGCCCCGCCAAGCGAATTTGGGTCTTCGAGCATTCCGTCATGACAAATTTCAACTGCGCATGCCCAGCCATTCAGAGGGGCCAGGGATATGGCTTTCTGTCTGAAGGTTCCTCTTGATTCACTGCTTGTATGAGCGAGCAGCGAAGGTTCTGGCGAGACTGCGCGGATGCGCAGGCTCGCCTGAACCTTCGCTGCTCGCATAGGCGATAAGTACCAAAATCGCTTGACGCGGCCCATCTAAACCCAACGTTTTAATGAGCAAACTGGGGTTTACGGGGGTATACATGATTTTCCTTATTTCTGCTCCAAGACTTATGTTGTGGGTACCCTTGGCGGTTCTAACGAGCACCCACAACCTAAGTTTGCAGTAGTAATAAGAAAAATATCATGGATTTTCATCAGAAAAGTTGGCACTTTGGAGATGTGACAAAATGCACTACGTTTCACGGCTGTGTTATCGTAATGGATCTAAATGAGGCCGAGTACACCACACTATTGAGTAACGAGTACCCGCAATCTATGTAGAATTAGGAAAAAAATAATCACCCTCTTTGAACATAAAGTGGGTTAGAGAGGGGGTGTTCATTACACAGACTTGTAAATCTTATCAATAAGACCTGACACCCCTTAAATGATAAATGGTTTTGTCCAGCATATGCATTGCGTACCAATAGAAGAGTCAAGTTGTACCAGTAAGGCTTTCTGGGAATCTGTACTTTAAGTTGTAATGCAAATTGTCTATACCGATGGAGTAGTGATGTTTAAGTAGACTCATCTATCGTTAGATGGAATTCGATTTGTATTCAATTTGCAAGCTAACTGTTGTTGATAGGACAATTGTGATATCATAACGAAAACACGCTTGTACAAATACACTGTGCACTATAATACCGCCCCCCCCCCCCCCCTCCACCAAAAAAAAAAAAAAAAAAAAAAAACGAATTAAAGATGAAAAGTGATATTTTTATTATGTCTACTCAAAATATAGATTGTGGGTACTCGTTAGAACCGCCTCTTCGAGGCGGTTCTAACGAGTACCCATAATCTATATTTTAGAGCAGAAATAAGACAAATGATGAGGCGGTTCTAACGAGTACCCACAATCTATATTTTAGAGCAGAAATAAGAAAAATGACGAGGCGGTTCTAACGAGTACCCACAATCTATATTTAAGAAACGTACGGTTTACTCCTGTTTTACTGTATGTAAGTGGGGTTCAAGGGGGTCAGAATTATAGGCATGTTTTCCTGTTCTGATTGTTAGCTCACCTGGAGCTAGGTGAGCAAAGCTCCAGGTAAGCTTATGCCGTGGAATGTTGTCCGTCGTCTGTAGTCCGTCGTCCATCCGTCCGTCCGTCGTTAGCTTTTCACATTTGCAATATCTCCTCCCGAACCGGAGGTCAAATTAAGCTGGTACCTAGTGGGAGGCATCCTGGTGACATTGAGATTCAGATTTACTAAAATGGTTCCGTTCGGATTTCCAAGATCCATGGTGGACATTCTGAAATTCTTCCAATGACATCTCCTCCCGAACCAAAGTTCGAATAGAGCTGAAACTTGATGGTATGCATCGGGGTGACATGGAGGTTCAGATGTACTAAAATCGTTCCGTTCCGATATCCAAGATGGCCGCCATTGTGGTAGTCTTGGAATTCTTCAAACGACATCTCCTCCCGAACCAAAGGTCCCGATATTGGTGGTCATCTTGAAATTCTTCAAACGACATCTCCTCCCGAACCAAAGGTCGAAATATCTGAATCTTGATGGGAGGCACTGGGTGACATGGAGATTCAGATTTGCAAAAATGGTTCCGTTTGGATTTCCAAGATTGCCGCCGTGCCGGCCATCTTAGTATTCTTCAAACGACATCTTCTCCCGAAGCAAAGGTCGGATTGAGTTGAAACTTGATGAAAGGCATCGGAGTGACATGGCGATTCAGATTTTCTAAAATCATTCCATTCCGATATCCTAGGTGACTGTCATTTTTTTTTTTTGGTTTGGGTTTTACGGCCCTTTCAAGATTATTTCACTCATATCGAGCCGATCGTTAATCAGAGGTGGGCGAAAACCGGAGTACCCGGAGAAAAACCACCTGACCTTCCGTTGCAGAACTTGGCGTCTCACACGTGGCCCGAGCAAGGCGCGAGCCTACGGCGGTGAGAGACCTAATGACTAAGAGTCAGCGCTCTTATCCACTAGGCCACTAGGTGACTGTCAAAGTGGTCATCTTGATTTTTTTCGAACGATTTCCAAGATTGCCACCATGGCAGCCAGCTTGAAATTCTTCAAACAACATCTCCTCCCGAAGCTAAGGTCGAATTGAGCTGAAATTTGATGGGAGGTATCGGGGTGACATTGAGATTCAGATTTGGTAAAATGGTTCTGTTCTCTCCAAGATGGCCGACATGGCTGCCATCTTGAAATTCTTCAAACGACATCTTCTCCCAAACCAGAGGTCTGATCAAGTTGAAACTTGATAGGAGGCATCGAGGCGACATTGAGATTCAGATTTGCTAAAATAGTTCCATTCCGATATCCTAGATGACTGCCATAGTGGCCAGCTTGAATTATTTCAAACGACACCTCCTGCTAAACGGGAGGTTGGATCAAGATGAAACTTCATGTCAGGCATCGGGGCGATATGGCGATTCAGACTTTAAAAAGTTGGTCCGTTTCGATATCCAAGATGGCCTCCGTGGTGGCCATCCTGAAATTCTTCAAATGACATTTCTTCCCGAACCAAGGGTTGGATTGAGCTGAAACTTGATGTGATGCATCGGGGCGATATGGAGATTCAGATTTGCTAAAATTGTTCTGTTCCGATATCCAAAATGGCTGCGCAAGGAGGACATCTTGTATTTCTGAAAGAGACATCTCCTACCGAACCAGAGATCAGATGTAGCTGAAAGTTGATGGGGGGGGGGCATTGGGGCGACATTGAAATTCGGATTTGCTAAAATTGTTCCATTCCGATATACAAGATGGCCACCATGGCGGCCATCTTGAAATTCTTCAAACTAAAACTCCTCCTGAACCAAAGGTCGGATGAAATGAAACTGTATTGGAGGCATTTGGGCAACATGGAGATTCAGAATTGCCCAAATCACATGTATTCTGTTCTGTTATCTAAAGATGGCTTCCATGTTGGCCAGCTTGAAAATCTTCAAACTACATCAAGTTGAACTGAGTCGAAACTTGATGGAAGGCATTGGCAAAACATGAAAATTCAGACCTCTTTGTACCATTCTGTTCTGATATTCAAAATTGCTGCGATGTTGGCCATCTTGAAAATCTTCAAACCACATCTGATGCCGAATGGTCTATTTACATTGAGTTGAAATTTGTGGGAGGCATTTAGGTGACATGGAGAGTCAGAATTGCTTAAATTGTTACATTCTGATATCCCAGATATATGACAGCCATCTTGAAATTCTTCAAACCACATGTATAGTAATTACATATAAGATTTACAGGGAGGGGCAGCTCAGGAGTAGACAGTATATGTCAAACTCGCTGAGTCCACAAGAAGAGTTCGTATTGGTGCGTTTTTGCAAGCGGCCATAATCACCATAGCCTTGTGTGTGTTACAATTGTATTCGCAAGATTAGTTGACTTTGTTCACTTTTTTATTACGGAACATGCCAAAGGCAGGTGCAAACGATAGCTCTTTCCTGCAAAACTATACGCTTCCGCTCTATATCAAGATCATCTCTTTCTGAATTCTAAATCAGAATAAGCTTTTCAGAAACTTAATCAGAAGCATCAAGTTAACATGCAGATTCAGAATTACCAAAGGCAATGTGATCTGATAGACAAAATGGCCACCAAGGCACAATGTAATATATGATCAGCCTCATCCAGGTGAGCGATGTTGTCCCACTTGGGCCTCTAGTATTAATTATGCAGTGCCAGCCTAGAAGTCAGAAATCTCGATGTCCATGATTGAGTCATAAACTATCTAAATGGCAATTCTTACACGTATTTAATATACTATTTTAAATTATAAAGGATCTAAGTGGCTATTTTTCTGAGAAGTTTAATTTAACATTATTAAATCATAAAGTATCTAAATGGACATTCTTTATAGAGTATTTTCAAAATAGCTTTTTAATCATATTTAAGTATCTAAATGGTATTCTTTCAAGTATTTTCAATAAGCACGTACTTTCTAAAATCACAAATTATCTAAGTGGTTAAAGGTCATATACAAAGATATAGAAATCCATTAAATTTAAAAAGACATTGATTAAAGAAATCGAGGGGCGAAAAGCGCATCAAATTATCTTTATTAGTTTCCAAGATATTACACTTTGAAGTGTGAAATATTTCATGAAAACAGAGCAGCTTCAGACTGCCTCATTAATATTCATGAGGTATTCTAGGATGTCATAGATGCACATTAAAATTTTTAAACTTTTAAATATGAAATAACCTGTGTTTTATAGTCCTTAGGAACTCTTAAATCACCTATTTGAATTATTTAAACTAATTTCAACTGGTATCTAAACCAGTTTTCTCATATTTTCAATTGCAAACCTTAAATTCAGATTTTAAATATTTTTTAAAATAATTTAAATTCAAGTTTCTGTTTTTGTAAGGGGATGATATAACATACAGAACTTACTAATCTGTCCAAAAGGCATGTAAAAACACTTAACTTAGTTAATTGGAATACAATTTTGAATTAAATGGTAGTTTTAAACGTTTTAAAAATACTTTAATTGCAAATTTAAGCTTGAATTTCGAAATTAAATTTCTCATTTCTATCCTAAATTATGAACAAGATACATAGTAATCAAAGGGCAAGAGAAAACTATATTGGGCTATTGCAAAATGGAAAATATGGCGGTTTGTAATTATTTTAAAAAAGTTTAAAGCCACTATGACATCACAGAATATTGCATTGTGGGTTAAAATCAATGTAAATTCGGGGCAGGCTACTCTTAGAGGAAAAAAGGTATGTATCAGATATAAATGCACATAACTTTGGAACGAATGGGAATTTTTTCATGTGGTTTTCAATAAAATGACCCTCCTTGTGTTTGCTTTCACCCTGCTTCATATTAAGATTTTTAGAAATTTCTTTGTAATTGCTCTCTAATCTTGCAAATCTTTTCTATATATTTGTATATAAATCAATAAAAAAACTCTGATGCAGGCGAAAATCGACAGTGCTAAGTTTTCTTTTTTCGAAAGTGTATGCACTGTTTATGATTTTATCCAACCATGTACTTACTACCCATTTTGTTTTTGCTGCAACATCTGCTTCTTTCAACAACAACACTTTGATTTCCAGATTGTCAGATCAAACGGTTTTTGTTTACCTCTATGTCTTTAATGGCAAGAATGTACTCAATATGTCATAGAGCACTGCGAAGACAATTCAAACATTATTGACAGCCAATGTGCCAATTTTGCAAATCTGACGTCATTACAATACAGTGGCTGATGTATATTTCAACAATTATCATCATGACACATTATGCTTGTTGCGATTGACCAATCAGTGGTTATCAGTGACAAATAAAAAGAGAAACGACCAGGAACTGATACAATAAGATCCCAAATCCATCCACAATATCACTAGGGAAAGACGTCGAAACATGGCGTGACGACAGTAAACAAAATGGACAACAGGTAAACGGAGTCAGCAGCTCTATTCCAAACAGGTGGTGACACAGAATGTCTAAACCTAACTAACAAGGAGCAATATAAATAATGAGGGGATATCAGAATCACCAACACGACAAACATTAAATTGGAAGCTTAAACGTAACTAAAAATGAACAATAAAAATAGGGGAAATAATCGGAATAATCAACGTAACAATATATATGATTAGGGAAAGCATCAGAAACACCAACACAAAACATGAAGGGACCACAGCAGTGGATGGTCTCTTTAACAAGTACTGTGAACCCTTTGATTGACAAAATATTTTAGATAAAAGAAACTTGACTGCTTTTAATATCTTTGATCTTCAAATGAAAAAGAAACATTTGCCAGCAGTGCCAAGAATAGAATGTTGCAGCTAAAACAAAATTCCTCATTTGCCCTAATGCTTCGCTTAAATTTAAGTTTACGCGCCTTCGCTAAAGTTTAAGTTTATGCGCCCGATAAGGGCTTTTTATACTACTTTTTAGGTAATTTTGTTAAGACATCATAGTGTAGATTATATTTTCTTGTCCTTTGGGATCATTGATTCCATTGTAGAATTTTGAAAATATCTGAGGGTCACTGATGAGGCCTTATTGGCCGAAACTAGCTAGTCTGGCCCAGAAAACATGTACACTCAATATTTTTCACTTCTGTGGTGTATTCCTTGCTTCCAAAGGATAACCCTTTTATAGAACATATTTAATGTTACAATTATAGTGTGTTTCCTTGTTTGTGTGAGTGTGAAAACTCTAACGAAGGCGTAAAGCCAATGGCGCTTAGCTAAAAGAACAAAATATGCAGTTTAACTATTAAATCCCTTTTTATAATTTAATCAGAGAATAACATACAGATAAGAGTGAACTGAATTAGGTCTAGCACTAGCTGTATTTCCGCTAATATGCCAATTAATGTAAGGTCGGTAGGTCGCAAAACCTCTTATTGTTTTTGATGTTAAAAGAATAAAAGTAAGGCTGTTAAAACCATATTACCAGAAAACACCCAATGTTAAGCTTTAGAGCATCAAGGAAGTGAAAGAAAAGGAATTTAAGTATAAGAATTGATATTTTGATAGTTTTATGATTTGTATCAAAAATGCTAGAAAGTATTAAGTTTGCTAGGTAAGTAAATCCTTTTTCAATTTTTCTGGACAGCTATAAAATTGTACGGTCGGCACAAAAAAGAAACAGAGTCGGTTGGGTTAGCGGATATATTTAGGCCTTATACGCCAAACGTAGATACCTTATGCGTTGGGACCCAGATTATTGGAAGCTTGTTTGTGTTCGGGTTTAACGGCCCAGTCAACACTATTTAGGCAATTTTGAGCCGGCCATCACGTGAACAAGTCTGTGAAATGAAGACCCCCCTATACCCCACTTTATATAGAGAAAACTGGGGTTTACGGGGGTATACATTATTTTTCTTATTTTTGCTCCAAGACATAGGTTGTGGGTACTCGTTAGAACCGCCTCATTGAGGTGGTTCTAATGAGCACCCACAACCTATGTTTGCAGTATTTGTAAGAAAAATATCATGGATTTTCATCAGAAAAATGGCCATTTTGGAGATGTGTTAAAATGCACTATGTCGCCCGGGTGTGTTATCGTAATGGATTATTGGAAATGCAACAAGAAGTCAAAAAGTTTGTTTTTCTTTTGAAAACAAAAATGGTGGGAAATATGATAAATCTTAAAGAGCCACGCACTACGTCTACGGTATAAGTTATCCAACCGGTAAAAATTGATAGCAAATAAAATACTGTAGAGCGGAAAATTGTTGCTGACATTGGATTCACATCGACCCAAACAATCAGCCGCGCAGAATTTAATTACACTGGAGAGATGTAAGCTGTTATTGCAGACAAAGAAAAACTGTTTGTATCTGAAAGTCGGGTCTAATAGACATCTTTGAGCTACGGCTAGTTTACTTTTCTGTTTTGTCGTTATATAGGAGCCATCCGACAATAAGACTTATGCAACCAGCCATCACGTGAACAAGTCCGTGAAATGAACACCCCTCTAAATCCCACTTTATATAGAGAAAACTTTGGTTAACGGGGGTATACATTATTTTTTTAATATTTCCGCTCCAAGACATAGGCTGTGGGCGAGTTACAGTATAAATAAGAAACAAAGCATGGATTTTCATCCGAAAAGTAGCCATTTTGGAGATGTGAAAAATGCACTATGTCGCACGGTTGTGTTATCGTGTGGAATACTCAGATCAGGTGCGCAGTCTGATCAGAGTCTTCGCTGGTCGAATGACACACTAAAGCCTGTGAAATACCCAAACGAAGACAAGCGAAAACTGTTGTCTCACTGGGTGGATGTACAGTCGGATCTGAGTGTATGCTGGTCGCTCATATATTTACATCAAATAATTTGCCGTGAAACGAAATGGCCGATCGTAAAACCACTGTTTTACCTCCCCAAATAACAAATTTCAAATGCAGTTATCACTTTAATGAACCGTATGAGGTAGCGTCATGATATTGGAGCCCCGCCAAGCGAATTTGTGTCTTCGAGCAGTACGTCATGACAAATTCTAACTGCGCATGTCCAGCCATTCAGAGGGGCCAGGGATATGGCTTTCTGTCTGATGGTTCCTCTTGATTCACTGCTTGTATGAGCGAGCAGCGAAGGTTCTGGCGAGACTGTGCGGATGCGCAGGCTCGCCTGAACCTTCGCTGCTCGCATAGGCGATAAGTACCAAAATCGCTTGACGGGGCCCATTTATAATATTGTTTAGGACCAACGTAGATTAACCCTTTTTTGTACCAAATGGAGTCTTCCTCCTTATATATAGCAGGAGTTCATTACAAAATTTAGTGGTGACAGGTTGTGTTTTCATCGAAATGTATTTAGAAAATGGCTGAACTGGACGCAAACAGTGGAGGCCCTGATCAGACACCGCGTTCTCTGGCGTCTGATCTGGGCCTGCACTGTTTGCCAAGGTACCCGTTCTGGGGTTTCTGGTACTAAATGGGTTGAGGGGATAGCTTGCCTATAAGTTGTCATTTTGTGGGAACAAATCATCCGTTTTTCGGTCCGACTGAAATTTCGTTTTATTAAGGATGCATAAAACCCAGTTTCCTTACTGAATGACAATTTGAAATCGAGTTACCCCTAATTCAAATGCAGCCATTCACTTGCTTTGTTTGCCCCCGCCCATAGGGGCTTGAAGAAATATATGGGCTGCATGATGCTTCCACGCAGAGCTGAATCGGGCCCGCACAGTAGAACTGGGATCTAAGCCTGTCAAGGAACCGCGGGGCGAGGCGGACCGTCCATGCTAATAAACCCTATTGGTTTCATTGGGCGACAGGGCTTGAGATGTCATTTCATCTCAATGTCGGGTAAAAGTCCCACATTATTGGAAGCAACGTCTCCAAAATGACATTCACAGTGTTGACGGGGACGTTAAACCTCAAATCAA
The DNA here is from genome assembly GCA_963580285.1 of Lucinisca nassula. NCBI lineage: Eukaryota > Metazoa > Mollusca > Bivalvia > Lucinida > Lucinidae > Lucinisca > Lucinisca nassula. The sequence goes on along the minus strand of OY757018.1, from coordinate 105,796,227 downwards.
ACAAACAAACAAATTCACTTGCTTTGTTCAAACATTGTTATGTTCGCACAAAAACGACAAGCGTGACCGGCTGCTTGAAACCAACGATGATGACATAACATGATGACACCGGGTTTCCAACAGGACAATGTATATTCATTACGATAACACACCCGTGCGTCATAGTGCATTTTTAAAATCTTCAAAATGACAACTTTTCTGGTAAAAATCCGCAATATTTTTCTTATTTTTACTGCAAACATAGGTTGTGGGTACTCGTTAGAACCACCTCAATGAGGCGGTTTTAACGAGTACCCACAACCAATGTCTTGGGGCAGAAATAACAAAAACAATGTATACCCCTGTAAACCCCAGTTTTCTCTATATAAAGTAGGATTCAGTGAGGGGGGGGGGGGGTCTTCTTTTCATAGACTTGTTAACGTGATGCATAGACTAGCACTGAGTTATTAGTATGTTTAGAATTGGCGAACTGGAAATTGACGTCGCGTCGTCCTTGGTGAAGGATTTTGTAATTGCAGGAGAAGAAGATTTTAAGTTTAAACATGTTGAACAGTTGTTTTCTGGTAATGCCAAGAGGCGGAAAATTTGAAACAAGGGTGACTTTTGTAAAAATATGGTAGAGTACCGTATACTGTCGCAAAATCCTGACCTTATTCTATAGGACGTCGCGTAACATTCTTACGTTCATTACAATGCCTGATTGACTTCTAGTGAAAAACTTTGAATATCCCACACAGCTTAACGCCTTACTCGGCCATGTCCCTTGAGAACAAAATATCCGCATTTCCCTCGTGAGCGAGGCAAATAGTATTAATTTGACTGGGCCCAGTTGTTAAAAGCTAACGACGTCGTTAGTTAGTATCGTTTACACTTTTTATCATTTAGTCTTTAAACATGTATATTGGGCCCCTGCCCATCGGAGCTTGTTTTGTTTGTTTGATTTGAGGTTTAACGTCCCCGTCAACACTGTAAAGGTCATTTTGGAGGCCTTGCTTCAAATTTTGTGGGACTTTTACCCGACATTGAGATGAAATGACATCTCAAGCCCTGTCGCCCAATAAAACCAAAAGGGTTATTAGCATGGACGGTCCGCCTCGCACCGCGGTTCCTGGACAGGCTTAGATCCTCTAAGCGGTTTACCAGTACTAGTGTGCGGGCCGGATTAAGCTCTGCGTGGAAGCATCATGCAGCCCATATATTTCTTCAAGCCCCTATGGGTGGGGGCCGCATCGGAGCTTGGAAAAATAGATTGGACTGCAAGGTGCAGCACTTGAAAATAACTTAAAGGGTCTAAGCTCGCCCAGGCGAAGTGGTGCAAGGCGGACCGTCCATCCATATAAACCCTATTGGTTCGTTTGTGCGGTAGGGCTTGAGAAGTTATCTCATCTCAATGTCGGGTAAATGTCCTATAAAACTGGTAGCAACGTCTCCATAATTGACCTAAATAGTGTTGACGGAGACATAACACCTCAGTTCAGCCAAACAATTAACTACACTGGAATTTTTACATAAATAACGAATGACTTTTGTAATGCAAGGCTATTCACATTTTTCAGCAAATATAACATTGATACTCTGTATTTTGATCATCGTTTGCATTGCTATCAAAAATGTAGTATCGCCTGGTGTGTGGATATCTGCTATAAACTTGTGAACAAACTAAACTGCATTATTAGCCCATATATGACAATACAGTCTTCCACCTAGTAAGTTTAGAGTGGTCCATTTCCTAATATAGAGGTGTTAGATTTGTTTTTGTTTGTGGCAAATTTTACCAAAATGAATGTTCTTTAAGCAAACTGTGCAGACCCAGATCAGACGCCGCGCTCAGCGGCGCCTGATCTGGGTCTGCACTATTTGCCAATGTCCCAAACAAGGACCGCTAGGCATAAATGGGTTAAATGCATAGAATGAACTATTTTTATACTTAACTTCCTGAAATAGCCATTATTTTGCCACTAACACTAGTAGACTGGCATCACGAAAACAGGCGTATGTAATTTTGACCCCCTTGAACCACACTTTTATGTAGTAAAACTGGGGTTTACAGGGGTAAACCAGATTTTCTTATTTCTGCTCTAAAATATAGATTGTAGGTCCTCGTTAGAACCGCCTCATTGATTGTGGGTACTCGTTAAAACCGCATCGATGAGGCGGTTTTAATAAGTTCCTACAATCTATATTTTGAGCAGAAATCAGAAACATATCACAATTTTTTCATCTTAAAATGTCTTTTTTTCGGCGGTAAAGTTTACAATGCATTTGTATAGGCGTGATTTCGTAATTGGTTCAGTTGTTCAAAGCTAACGCTTTTGTTAGTTTACGTATCGTCGAAACTTTGGTCACTCAATATATAGAGGATCTTACATGAGTGCTCATCTATTACTGAATTTATTAAATGAGTTGTGGAAAAGTAATAAAAATGCGAGGCTTCGCCGATCAGTTTATCTATCCATTTTCCTCAATATGTTTAATACACTTAATAATACATTTTAAAGATTCTATTTATCATATGACATTTTAAACGCATTTTATGCACGATTTGTTGGACAAAAATGTCAACATTCCGCCATTAGTAAACGCGAAGTCGCTAGGACTTCGTGGGAGTATCTAACTAATTTGTATACTTAATACACTAGTGGATGACCGAATTTAATACATGACGACATAACATTCTCAGACGCGACATCATATAAAATATGTTTGCTGAAACGTATTACGAGTTATATCGTCGTATCGTTGTCGCCCCGACGTTGTTTTACAATTTTGTGCTAGCTGGGTATGTTAGTGTGTCAAAGTTCTATCTAGAGTGCGTTCCACTTAATCTAAGGTCTAACGGGTACGGGACCTCGGTTCAAAGGATTATGATAATACGTCCGTGCGACATATTGCATTCTTCCATATTGCCAACATTCTCACTTTTCAGACGAAACCTATGGTATTTTTTTCTCATTCGTACTCCCAACATATGTTGTGGATGATTGTTAGAATCGCCTCATTGACACGGTTCCAACGAGTACCCCAACAATGAAGCGGTTCTAACAAGCAACCAAAATCTATGCATTGGAGCAGAAATAAGAAAATAAAATATCGCCTGTAAACCCAGTTTTCTCTATATAAATTGGGGTTTAGGGGAGTGTTCATTTCATGGACTTGTTATTGTGACGCTCATCTAAAAGTCTGGAAGCCATGAATCGAACACACAACCCCTGGTTCACAAGGCGAGTAGCTTTACCGTTGCACCACGGAGGCCTCTAGTTTAGTGTAATATAACTGTACTCTTGATATAGAAAAATGATACTGTCTTCCATGATATCTAATTACTACGTGATAATATGGTATACATGCCCGTTTGAGGAACTGTTTTCCTGTGCTATCGAATCGGTGTCCCAAAGGAAATTAACAGCCATTTTACTATTAATATTGCATGGCTGATGGACAGTTTTTTCTACTGGCCAGCTTGTTTGACGCCTTTTCAATCAAAACTATTGTATTGTGACCAGTACTCTTAATCTTTACAACTGGACGACTTCGTTTTATGATTGGTTGATAAAGAATTCTCGACAATGTATCATGATTCCACGAAAGAACAATTCCAGGGAAGAAAACAAACGTCTTATGAGGTAGTACGAGCGGTGTTTTTGATAACGGTTAATACTGGAAAACAGTGGGCTGACCAGAATTGAATTCTGTTGGTCAATGCTCATCATATCACCACGCTGAGATGATGTTGTATCTTATCAGAATGAGCACTTACTGTCTTTAAACGAAAAAAAAAAAAAAAAAAAAACAGCAGATGTGAAAAATTGCCAAAACAGTAAAATTTCCATAGTAAGACCACCTTTGGGATTGTTCGAAAATGGACTTAAAGACCACTTTTGAACAGTACCAAAGGTGGTCCATGATCAGAGGACGCTGTATGCAGAAACCACAAAGAAAGAATAACTGCAACCAATAAATAAGCTTTTGAAAGCAGAATTAGTCTTAATTTTAGGTGGTCTTAATAGCGGAATTGTATTTGCATTCTCAGTGCTGGAAAAACTACAGTTTGCAATAGCGCTCATAAGAAAAAAATGTCGTGACATCATATCTTACATACTCGTATGGGTTCGGCCCCCCGCCCATAGGGGCTTGAAGAAATATATGGGCTGCATGATGCTTCCACGCAAAGCTGAAGCCGGTCCGCACTCTAGTACTGGATCTAAGCCTGTCCAGGAACCGCGGTGCGAGGCGGACCGTCCATGCTAATAAACCCTATTGGTTTCATTGGGCGACAGGGCTTGAGATGTCATTTCTTCTCAAGTTCGGGTAAAAGTCCCACAAAATTGGAAGCAACGTCTCCAAAATGACCTTTACAGTGTTGACGGGGTCGTTAAATCTCAAATCAAACAAACAAACAAACAAACTCGTATGGTTTACTCTCACGGGTTAAAATCAATGTTGTTTGTCCGGCTCAGAGCATAGAATGGGTGTAAATGTAGATAATTTCATTGGCAGACAAAACAAAAGCAAAACCGATGTATTTCTTTATGTTTATTTATTTTCTTTTCTTAATTTAACTTTTGAAAACATGCTACTACAGGATTATTAGCTTTCCATTCTTGAGCAGTGATATCCCTACTTAACTTTCTGATTCATCATTTATTTACGAATTTATTGATTATGGCTTATGCTACTTATTATTGTTATTGTTTTGTTTGCATGTACATTACGAAATCACGCCTGTACACATACATTGTACACTTTACCACCGAAAAATCGATTTTTTTTAGGTGAAAAATTGTGTTTGTCCGGCTCAGAACTCATCGAGGCGGTTCTAACGTATACCCACAATATATATTTTTGAGCAGAAATAAGAAAAATAAGGTTAACCCCAGTAAACCCCAGTTTTACTATATAAAACATAAATTATTTTTCTTATTTCTGCCCAAAAATATAGATCGTTGGTATTCATTAGAACAACCTCGCCAAGGCAGTTCTTACAAGTACCCACAACCTCTGGGGTACTTTTTAGAACAGCCTCGGCGAATGGATTTTACAAGCTGGGTAATGGTTAGAACAGCCTCAACGACGCTGTTTTCACAAGTACTCACCGTCCAAGGTTTGAGCAGAAATATGAAAACGATCAGAATTTTTATCTGAAAATTTTCATATTCTTTATTATTTAGGCGTGTTTTCGCAATGATGTACGTATAATGTCTGCTTATTTGGCATATTTTGGCTATTTTGTACGAAAGAAACTGCCCGTCTGGATTTCCGCTTGAGATGCTTAAATTATGGGGAAGTTGTTTTCTTGCACACCAGACAAGGAAATCCGTGATTTTACCCTGGGATAGAAATTTATGTTCTGACCCTGCTGTTCCGACCAAAAATCGAATATAAACGCGTGTTTGAAAATTGCACTGGTTGATTACGACCTCGTATGCGCCGTCGTTAAGGTTGACGTCACAGCACGTTATGTGACGTCACTAAAAATTCATGCAGTGTCAACACAATATGGCGGACGTTGCTAACCAAAGTGACTGCAACATTAAAATCCGCGTTAAGAAATGGAAGGTATGCAAGAAAAAGAATCCAATATGGGTGTGAGGGGTGGATAGAAAAATCCGTACCTTGGGATCACTGTCCGGCATCACTCGGCAAGCGCCGTGATGCCGGACAGTGTCCCTCCGGACTGATTTTTCCATCCACCCCTCACACCCATATAAGATTCTTATATAATGTCGGTGTAGTTTTGTTCTTTAATGCCTTTAGTAGGAGTAGTTTAGGTCGTAGTACCAAAGCGTTAATCCAAAATCATTAATCCATATACATGTACAAATGGCAAATACCAATGTTCAGACCAACAGACATGGACACCAGAAGAGTGTAATCAGGCGTCCTAGGATAGTAAGCATTATTTGGTAAGCAAGCTTCGCCAACCATGCCTATCGACCCGAACGAAGAAAGGGAGTAAATGCCGAGAAGGGTGTGTACGAGATTTCGGAAGTCTTCCTATGGCTTTCCATTGGCAAACACATCAGAAATAATTCTGGAAATTGCCACATTGTACGGATCAACAAGATCATGGTGCCTCCCATAGAACTTCTTTAGTGTTGATACCAGTTTGTTTTTTGGAGCGTAGCTGTTGCAGCGTAGCTCCAGTGAGATGAGAAGTGATTTCGGCACTACTTTCGGTGTTACTGCATATGACCCAATCACCAGTGAGAACATAGTACCTCGTGTTAACACAGTAGATTATTACGCCATGTGGTATCTTCTTATAGAGTGCTTCACAGACCACCTATTTCAAACGGAATAGATGAATATCTTTAATAGATGAACTGTGTAGCAGTGTAATCTTTTTATAGTTCAGTTCATATAACCAAGTTTACAGCCCATTTGTACAATAAAATTCCAAACCTGGCAACTTGCAAACAGGACAAACCCAGATCAGATAGCACAGAACGCGGAGTCTCCTTATGACCTTCACTGCATACTTACAAAAAGGTTCAGCCATTTTTGCCAAATATTTCGTGAAAGCCAAAACCTGACATCTCTGATTTTAAAATGAACTCATTCCAGACTGATATAAGGTGTTGAGGATTCCATTCGTTTAAAATGGGTTAAAAGTACGCAGTGTGGGTCGATAATGTATCACCAAAATAAGACAGTTGGAATGAGTTTGGACAGGTGCACGTCAAGGCTTATATTGTAAGCAGTAAATTGTGCAGTTTAGATACAGATCAGACGCCACTTGTTGTAGCGTCTGATCGGGGTCTGCTTAGTTTGCCCCAAAAGGCTGCTAGACATATACTCATAGTATGGGTTAATGTGTGTGTGTGTGGGGGGGGGGGGGGAATGTTACTTTTTAAAGCGACCTGTCTGCGTCGTAGGCATGTGACCATAAATAAAGCAAATTATCAGCTCAGACGCAATTTCGATACCTGCCGGGTTCGGCAACATTCTTTCCAGGAGATTGATCGTGAAATCTGTTCCACGGTGATTCTATCCCTTTCGCTGATTCAAGAAGGGCAGTTGTTGGTTTCCGGTAAAAGACTGCACTATGCTGTATTGACAATATCTAACCAAAGAAATTGCCTTAATGCCAGATCATTTCATAAATGGCCTCGTCGTGGCAATTTATTATTATATAATAATAACGGAGCATAATGTCTAAACCTCTTCAAATATTCCTATGGATTGATATTGACAATAACTATCCCAAGAAACTGTCGTATGCAAGATCACTTCATAAATGGCCTCATTTAGATATTGAGAAAAATGTTAACAGAGTATACTGTTCAAACCTCTCTGAATATTCCGATCATTGTTCGCATTCGGATTGCTATTGACAATACCTAACCCATGAGGCTGTTTTATGCAAGATTACTTTATGAATGGCCTCGCCGAGGCAAAATAATATAAAAATGAATACGGAGTGTAACATCTAAACCCGGCTTTGATCATTTTCGACATACAGGTTGATATTGACAATACATAACCCGCAAAATTGCCTTAAGCCAAATTACTTTACAAACGGCCTCGCCTAGGCAAACTGAAAAATTATTTCGAAGTGTACAGTTCCGCTTGCGTGAAGCTTTCCAGCGCACACGCATTTGTTTCGCATTTGTATCGCGCGAGATTCGCACTCGTGATTCACGCGTTTCACTTGCGAATGGCATTTTAGCCAATCAATTGGTTTTATGAATAACGCGATATTGCGTGCAAATCGCGATTGTTGACCAGCCAATCAAACCTGAGTGTCGAAAGCGCAGATAGTGCACATTCACAGACTGCTTCGCGTTTCAAAAGCAACCAATCAATACTGCGCAACTATTTCACAGTTATCGTTCTTTTTTATTTCCTTTTTCTATTTCTTTAAATTTTCCTTATTCCGATTTTTTTTTTTTTCAGTTTGAACATAATAAATCTGATTATTTCCGAAAGGCGGACTAGTCAATTATCCATTTACATTTGCCTGGGGGTAAAGGGTAAAATACAGGTACTGCATAGTGATTGAAGTTGACTGTCAAAATGCAGGATGTTTATTGACCAAAAGTTTTATGACACCCAGGTGCAACTCGGGGCTAAAAAGATAGCTGTTTAAAACAACACCTTATTATCGTCATTTATTCTACATGTCTTACACTCACAGAAGCGGCCCATTTTTTAATTAATTATTTTTGTAATTTTCATTTATTTTGTTTAATTACATGTAACTCGGAGGAGAATAAAGTTGAGTTTTCTTCGAAATTTATTAGGAAATGCCTGAACCCTTTGCATAAAATGTAGGCCCTGATCAGAAGCCTACGTCTTCTGCATCTGATCTGGGTCTGCATTCTTTTTGCCATTTGGCGAAAAATGGAATCTTCCACCTTGTTAAAATAACAAATCCATTTCAAAATTAAAGAGTCTGAGATTGTGTTTTCTTTATTATGTACATTTTGGCAAACCAAGTAGGTCATGATCAGACGCTTACTTCTGCTAGGTCTGATCTGGATCTGCACTTTTTTCCATTTGGCGTCAAATAGGATCTTTCACCTTGTAAAAAGCACAAGATCGTTTCAAAATATAAGAGTGTGAGGTTGTATTTTCTTCAAAATTTATTTTGAAAATATCTGAAGCATTTTGAAACAATGTAGGCCCCGATCAGGTGCCTATTTCTGTTGCGTATGATCTTGGTCTGCACATTTTGCTAATTGGCGCCAAATGGCATCTTCCACCTTGTAAGTAGCACAAGACAATTTCAAAATTCAAGTGTGTGAGGTTGTGTTGTCCTCAAAATTTCCGAAATAATTCATGTTCAGTCACTAACAGAAGCAGCTCATTTATTTAATTATTTATTGTTGTAATTTTCATTTATTTTGTATCATTAACACATTTGTTTTACCAAATGGAATTTTCCACCTAATACGTAACATTAGTCCATTTCAAAATGTAGGAGAATCAGGGATTTTTTTTTCATTTCGAAATTTATTTGGGCAATGACTGAACTTTTTGTAATGTTTTATTATCTAGGCCCTGATCAGACGCCTACGTCTGCTGCGTCTGACCTGGGTCTTTTTTACCATTACCATTTTTTCCCATTTTCTTTAAAATTTATAATTTGGAAAAAAAATACCTGAACTTTTTGCAAACAGTGTAGGTCCTGATCAGACGCCTAGTTCTGTTGCGTTTGATCTGGGTTTGTACTTTTTGCCAATTGGCGCCAAATTGAATCTTCCACCTTGTAAATAGCACAAGACAATTTCAAAATTTAAGAGTTAGAGGTTGTGTTGTCTTAAAAAATATTATGAAAATGTCTGAAGCTTTTGGAAACAATGTAGGCCCTGATCAGACGCCAATGTTTTCTGCGTCTGAACTGGGTCTGCACTGTTTGCCATTTGGTGCTAAACTTTATGAACTTTAAGAAATGTGTATATTTCAGCCTTTACCTTTTCCAAAATTTTAGTTATTAACTTATATATTTATTTATTTTCCTTTGTTCCAAACAGAGATTGTTGGAACTTCATTGCGAAAATACGCCTATACAAATTTGTTGTTTTTTTAACCACCAAAACTGAACATTTTCCGTTATTTTAATATTTCTGCACAAAACATAGGTTGTTGCACTCGTTAGAACCGATTCGGCGAGGCTGTTCTGACGAATACCCACAATCTATATTTTGTGCAGAAATAAGAAGAATAATATATATCCCCTTTAATTCCAATTTTACTATTTAAAAGTGGGGTATAGCGGGGTCAAATTTGTATAGGTGTTTTTCGAGATGTGTAAGAAACACCATAAACATCCATTACAAGGCGGTTCTGATGAGCGCCCACAAACAAGTAAATAGACGTGACTTGTCAAACAAATGTCCAAGGATAAACGATTACCCTCTTGGTACCCTACACCATATGCCTCAGAATACCCCGAGTGTTTATTATCTCTAAACTGCCAGACATTAGGGTGTTATGCAATCAAAAATATGTCTTTAAATGTAAATGTTATTGTCCGCCCCCGCCCATAGGGGCTTGAAGAAATCTATGGGCTGCACGATGCTTCCACGCAGAGCTGAATCCGGCCCGCACACTAGTACTGGTAAACCACTTAGAGGATCTAAGCCTGTCCAGGAACCGCGGTGCGAGGCGGACCGTCCATGCTAATAAACCCTATTGGTTTCATTGGGCGACAGGGCTTGAGATGTCATTTCATCTCAATGTCGGGTAAAAGTCCCACAAAATTGGAAGCAACGTCTCCAAAATGACCTTTACAGTGTTGACGGGGACGTTAAACCTCAAATCAAACAAACAAACAAACAAACAAATGTTATTGTGTGTGTTTATCCGAAGAAATCACAACTGATAAGAGAGGCCAATACCGCCATTAATTTGTGAATGAATAAAAAACTAAAATAAAGAATATTGGTCAAACATACGAGCTAAGAGGATTTTGATTGGCCCGTGCTCTTTCGCATTCACGCGTTTTATCTGCACTTACCTGTCTTATTCTGATTGGTTGTAATTCTCTCGCAGAGAAACGCGTATTGGGTTTACCTAACGCGTTTTGAATAATCACTTTCATTGGCTGATATTAAACGCGTTGCAATCGCGTATGAACGCGAAGAACCGCGTATAAAAACAAGATAATTTTACACGCACGCAATGCGCGTGTGTCTCGCGGACAAAACGCGAAAATGGTTAGGTTCTTCTTGAGCTTAACTGTAACTTCTAATCTACTTGGAATATTTTTGACAACTGTTAGCATACAGATAGATAATGTACAGATCTAACCAACGCGATTCCTGAATGCCCAATTTCTTTATTTTAGCCTCGGCAAGGTAAAAAATTCACCCACTGACACGGTCGTATAACTTTCAAACCGACGGGTATATTTTTATAACGTTTTGCATGCAGATGTAAATTGACAAGATCAGGCTAATGATATTGTCTAATGCCAGATAGCTTTATAAACAGCCTCACCGAGGCTATTTTCAAAGACTGATTACGGATGTATAACTTATAAACTGCTGGGAAAATTATGATAATTTTTCACATGAAGATAAACATCATCAAGACGTTTTTGTTTGTTTGATTTGAGGCTTAACGTCCCCGCCAACACTGTAAAGTAGAAGTAAAACAAAGATCAGGAATTGATACAATTAACTTACTCCACCCATAAAAGACACCAAAGGGAAAGAAATACAAACATTAAGCGACCAGACCATAATGGAAACCTAAACAAAGGAAGGCCATAAGGACAGTTACTTTCCCACAAAATGGCCATATGGCCATCCAAAACCAAAAGACACAAGTGATACACACAGTAAGTAACAAACAACAACATAAACAAATCGCCACAGAAGAGCCGCCTTGGAACGGTCAGTGGAAGATTTCCACTGGGGGGCTTATTTTGGAGACGTTGCTTCCAATTTTGTGGGACTTTTACCCGACATTGAGATGAAATGACTTCTATAGCCCTGTCGCCCAATTAAACCAATAGGGTTTATTAGCATGGACCGTCCGCCTCGCACCGCGGTTCCTGGACAGGTTTATATCCTCTAAGCGGTTTACCAGTACTAGTGTGCGGGCCGGATTCAGCTCTGCGTGGAAGCATCATGCAGGCCATATATTTCTTCAAGCCCATATAAGACGTAACCAAGGAAAATGTCTAATGCAAGATGAATAACCTCCCAAAGGTAAGTTTTCAAAAACTGATTACATAAAATAACTTTAATGCCTCCAAACAATTGCGAAAGCCGCAGTTATTGCACGAACTTTAGCTCAGCAGAAATCTTCAAGTAAACTGTAGAACTGCATGGTTGCTGTATTGCTCAAAAACATTGACTGTGGGTACTTGATAAAACTGCCTCGTCAAGGCGGTTCAATCAAGTCCCCGCAATCAATGTTTTGAGCAGAGATAAGAAAATATCACAATTTTGTATGTTAAAATTTCCATTTTTTTCCCGAAAATTGACAATTTATTTGTACAGGCGTGTTTCCGTGATGGTTGTTGCGGGGTCTACACCTTAGCGTGAGATAATTTCAATATTGGTCTTGTTGCCTTAACACGACTTCTGGCCCAGAATAGCTTCAAACAGCTATGTTCATTGGATCAATATGAGCCTGAATTAAAATACCAATCAGAAGCTAAATCAAATTATCAAAGCTACGCTCCATCAGCACTCTCAGTGCTTTGATTTGATACCCCTGGCATAACAACCTGGTAGTTAGCACCTTCCCACGTTCCATAACGTCCTGTTACGTGGAATAGGCTCTAGCATAACGGATTAACTGTGAAACTCCATATGCTGGTGCAGACGGGATATTACTGCTCAGGAAGGGAAAGTTAACAACGGGACAAAGTTAACAGCTGAGAGATAATTGTATAGATTCCTGACCATTGCCCTCTCTTCTATTTAAGAAAGAAATATATTACCGGATATATTCTCGCCAGCGCTACATTCAAGTAATGCCTAAAGACAATCACTTAAATGTATTTCACGACTGAGTTAAAAACGATTTTCTCGTAGAACAGTAGAACTTCGCTTGCTCGAACACCGATGGCTCGTATACCATGGCTGAGTCGAACCCGTCCTTGAGCCCCTACGGAAATCCACTACATAAGAAAGATAATTTAGGAGATTGTCGTCTTTTATCATGCAAAAATATGTTCTAAAATTAACCCCGTTATGCCTCCTGGCAGGTACCCTTAGTGCTCGAACTACCCCTGCCTCGAACAGATTTTCACGGTCCCAAAGGTGTTTGAGCTATTGCAGTTCGACTGAAGCTTTATTTGAAACCGCCATGCCTGATAAGAGAACATTTTGCAGGACCTTCGTAGGAAGAAATACCACAACATTATTAATAATTTTATCTTGGAAGACGTTATGGTACTTGTGACAGTGGCTTTCGATTTCACACCCGGGCGTTAATATCTCAAAACCTAGTATTTTTCAGGTAAAAATGCTCAGCATTTTTCGTATTCATAACGACAACACGCCTATATAAATTCGACCCCCTCCAACCCCACTTTTATAATTGGGATTTACAGGGGTAAACCTTATTTTTCTTATTTTGTGCCCTAAAATATAGATTGTGGGTACTCGTTAGAAAAATATCACAATTTTTCATCTCATTTTTTTTTTCAATTTTACAGCGGTTAAATTTACAGTACATTTGCATAGGCGTGTTTTCGTAATGTTCTAGTTCAAATATGAATTGTTGGGGTTCTTTAGAACCGCCTCATTGTGTCGGTCCTAACCAGTACCAACAATCTACGTTTTGGAGCAAAATAAGGCAAATAATTGATAACACCGAAAATCCCACTTTTCCCCATATAAATTTGGATTTAGAGAGGTGTTCATTACACGGACTTGCTAACTTGATGTTTGTCTCCGATACTTTTCCGTTACAGTACAGCGGTATAAAAACCAGCTCAACACTGACAACGTTTTGCTGCTATCGATATTGTAAGCAGAATGTAAATATATAGGCCGATGACAATTTGTTTTGACGCTTCTTCATATATGATTTACACCCAAATGATCAAGTCCATTAAAGCACTTATATCAAGGATCTCTCTCGTAATGCCCTGTGTCATTGAAGAGAAATGGCTGTGTCGAGCATCACAGTGCCATATGTCAACAACAACATATCGTGTAGTATCACACACGCCAATGTAATCTACTCTCTAGAGTAGGCACTGGTGTTACTGTGTCTTTTCCTGAACGTTTGATTTATTATGCTGCATGCTAAAAAGAGGAACTTTCGGAATCATTGTCCGAGCGATGCCATGCTTTGCCATATGAAGGCGCAAAACACAACTACTGTTATGTTTCCTTCAATTGAATAAGATGACGCACGCTTCATCATGGGTCTTTTGCATATGTTATTTACCCGTAGAGGCTTCTGCGGCGAAGAAATTTCGGACATGCCTATAAAGTGAATAAGAATTGCAAGTACTAAGTACATGTACAAATGCATAGAAGACATTGCAAGAAACATCATCTTAACAGGTCTGTGAAATGTACTACCATGTAAACCATCTATATATCTGTAGGTGAAATTGAATCGTTGTGCAAGGTGTTTCTTGCCTGCTTTAAGGTTACTTTTTACAAACAGGGACATACATTACTTTTATCATTTCTGTTCAAAGACTTAGGCTATGCGTACTCCAATTACGCAAACACGCCTATTCAAATACATTGCCACCTTTATCGACGTAAAAAGGAAAATTTGATGATGAAAAATTGTGATATTTTTCTCATTTCTGCTCAAAATATAGATTGTGGGCACTCGTTAGAACCGCCGCTAATGAGTACCCGCAATCTATATTTTAGAGCAGAAATAAGAAAAACAAGGTGCACCCCCGGAAACCCAAGTTTTACTATATAAAAGTGGGGTTCAATGGGGTCAAAATTATATAGGTGTGTTTTCGTGATGCGTTCTATCGAGCATCCACCACCTTTGTTGTTGATAGAATAAGATACATCACGTGAACAAGTACATGAAAAGAACACCCCTCTAAACCCACTTTATGAAGAGAAAACTAGGGTTTACGGGGGTATACATTATTTTTATTATTTCTGACCCAACACATGGGTTGTGGGTACTCTTTAGAACCGTCTGCAGTACAAATTAGAAAAAAATATCAATGATGATTTTGAAAAGAAAAGGAACAATTTTGGAGTTGTGAAAAATGCACTATGACGTACGGGTGTTTTGGTTATGAAAAAAAAAATTATAGAATCCATGAAGCATTTGAACTGATACGTGTATATGGCACATAAAAACGTCCAGTTCAGGCGGCCCCCATCGGGGCTTGACGAAATTAATGGGCTGCATGATGCTTCCACACAGAGCTGAATCCGACCGCACAAGAGTACTGGTAAACCACTTAGAGGATCTAAACCTGCCCAGGCAAAGCGTTGCGAGTCGGACCGTCCATGCTTATAAACCCTATTGGTTTCATTGGTCGACAAGGCTTGAAATGTCATTTCATCTCAATGCCGGGTAAAAGTCCCACAAAACTCGAAGTAACGTCTCCAAAATGACCTATATAGTGTTGACGGGGACGTTAAACATCAAATCAAATAAACAAACACGTCCAGTTCCTATTTCTGTTTTACAAAAATAAATTTCTTTAAAAGACGGCACTGGTGAGACGCCGTGTCTTCTGTGCGTTCTTCGGCGTCGGATCTAGGTATTTATTCTTTGCCAGTGCCACGTGTTTGCTTCGCATTTACAGAATAAAGGTTTGAAAGAAAACGACAGGTCTTTTTACATACATTTCATATATATTACGGGCCTCCGAGGTCTAGTGGGTAAGAGGTCTAAATAATTAGGTCGCTCACCTTCGCTATGGTCACATGAAGGAATCCAGGTTCTGCAGCGGAATAGTTTTCTCCGTGTACTCTGGTTTCGGCTCGATTTAAGCGAAATAATCTTGAAAGGGCCGTAAAACAAAAAAACAACAACAAAAAAAAAAAAACAAGATCTGGCTTTATATTGCATGCATGGTAGTTAACCCAATCACGGTTGACAACTTTGTACACTCTTTAATTGCACGCCGGTGGGTCAGGCCTCAGATTCTATGACGGTTCCAGCATAAAGGCATATGTTGGTTTGTACCTGATGCTCTGTCTCTGGTCGGGCCCATCGGAGTCTAACTGTTGGTTTTCTTTTGCTCCAGCATTTCAGTGGTTTCTTGCTGTCGAGTCATCACAGTTGTTTCATCTCTGTGGTTGATTGAGTTTTGTGTTCACGGAGATGTTGCACTGATGGGGACTGAACAAATTATTTGTCTTAATCTGGACGGAAGTAAGGGCGAGGATCGAGGCCACATAAAATCGATTCAAAACCCCCAGTGGAATTCGTTTCCGCTGACCGTTCCAAGGCAGTTCTTCTGTCGCGGTTTATTTTTGTTATGGTTTGTCTTTGGGTGTTTGTGTGGCTTATATTATTTTATTTTGGATAGCCTATTGGCCATTTTGTGGCAAAGTAACTGTCCTTTTGACTTTCCGCTATTGATGTTTCTATTAGGGTGTAGTTGTTTCATGTTTGTGTTTCTTTCGTTTTGGTGTCTCTGATGGGAGCTGTGGGTTCATTATATCGATTCCTGATCATTGCCTCCACTTCTATTTTACATACTAATGCAATTGCCACAGTCTACTATTTTCAATTTATTACAAACTGAATAACCACAAACGCGGCTATGATGCGAGGAGGGTACCAGCTTTGGAAGAAATGACAGTGCAGCACACTGTGCTGAGTTGAAGTGATTATCACGTTAACAAGTCAGTGAAATGAACACCCCTCTACACCCAACTTTATGTGCTTTTGCTCCAAAGCATAGGTTGTTGCTACTCGTTAGAACCGCATCAATGGCGGTTCTAACGAGCAACCACAACCTATATTTGCAGTACAAATAAGGATCAATTTCATGGATTTTCATCAGAAAGAAAATGAAAAGAAAAGTAGCCATTTTTGAGATATGAAAAATGCACTATGTCGTACGAGTGTGTTCTCATAATGTATGCAAAATATGTTTACCTCAAAGGGCTAGTTCTGGTTCATAGACGGCTTATCTCATGTTGACTGCCCCGAACATAATAGCTGCTTTAACTGATAATAAATGGAAGGTAATCTTAAAAATAATAATACCGAAAACTAGGTACGTCTACATGTATTTGTTAGATGTTTGAGAAATATTTGAGTATGAAATGCAATTAATCCGTTTGACGGCTTAGTTGGTGAAACTTGCACAACTAAAAATTCGCAGTATATCATTTACACACTTTAAAATTTTGAACACTCAGAATACATTAACAAGTTGCGGCAGTGGAATCAACGGTCAGTATGTTATTTATTTTAACTGGCTGATGCCAACATATACTTTTTTTCTCGCGCATACACAAACTTCCCCAAAACACAATACACATTAAGTAGAAGTAAAACAAAGATCAGGAATCGATACAATCAAATTACTCCACCCAGCAAAGACACCAAAGGGAAAGAAACACAAACATTAAGCGACCAGACCATAATGGAAACCTAAACAAGCTTTAGTTTCACGTTCATCCGTTTTATTATTTTCTGGTGTCAATTATAATTTGCCTTGGTAATTAGTCTGGATGCATATCTCAGATTAGCTATATCAACACAATATCCAGCGCACTAAATTTCTGTATCTGACTGACAAACACAGGCAAATGCAATTATGGCTGCGACACTTGTTCATTTTGGTGTTTTGACATTTCGGTCGCGCTTCCTTTCCAAGATAATGTTTATTGTAAGCTACTGCATTACTGTCACGGTGTGGGTGGTTGACTGAGGCGAATGCGTCGTGTATATTAGAACAACTTCGCGAAGGCAGTTCTTATACGTACCCACAATCTATGGGGTACTTGTCAGAACAGCCTCTGGAATGGATTTTACAAGTTGGGTAATGGTTAGAACAGCCTCAGCGACGCTGTTTTCACAAGTACGCACAATCAAAGTTTTGAGCAGAAATATGAAAAAGATCAGAAATTTTATTTGAAAATTGTCATATTCTTTTTATGGTGGTAAAATTTTAATACATTTGTATCAATGGTTTCAATAATAAACCACAACAGAAGAATTAACTTGGTACGGTCAGTAAAATGTTTTTACTGGGCGGGCATAAATCGATTTACTGACCAAATTGTTCTTCCTTGGTTATTTAGTCGTTTAGACATCCACTAGGAATTTTAAACTCATCAGTGCAACATCTCCGAGCACATAAAAATCAAATGGATACAGATTTGAAAGAACAATTAGGAATCGACAGCATGAAAGAGCAAAGAAAACGAAACAGTTGAACTTCGTTGAGCGCGACCAGAGCTAGAGCATCAGACACCAACCTACATTACTTATTAAAAGTTTAAGTAAGTCTAAAGGCCGGAGCCGTCATAGATTCTGCAATTAAAGAGGCCCGGAAAACAAAGTTTCCAACCGTGATGGTATTAATAACCAACATGCAGTCTATCTTATAACATTTATAACATTTATGCCCATTCATTTTATATCGAAGAACCATTTTGCGAAATTGGGTGCTGGAATCATTGCAAGCATATATATATATATTTTAAATTTATACAAGTCATATATTTGGAATGAAACAAACACATATAAAAGAGATAAATGTAAATCCATAAACGTGGCTACGTTTTTATTTTCTTTCAACTGAAGTTTAGAACGGTAATTTTCAAAATTGACAGTTCAAACCGCCGACGTAGGTATTGTCAATATTTAATAGATCTTCCAAATATCTAGAAGTCGACCTTAAAGCTTCAATATATTCAGGTTGTTTTCAACAGAAAGTGACATCGTGGAGTTCTTTTCAAAACAGAATAAGAACAAATCAACCACAAGGGGTTGCGCATTTCGAAATCATCGGAATTCCGTAATGATAGACTCATTACGGAATTAGAAACTTAGAACCAAATCTTATATAAATATTGACACGTAGAAAGGTGAGAGTTTCAAAGTAGAAGTGAAGACAATGATCAGGAATCGATACATTTAACCCACAGCTCGCATCAGATACACCAAAGGGAAGGAAACACAAACATGAAATATCTAGACTTAATGGAAATATCAACAGCGGAAAGCCAGAAGGACAGATAGTTTCCCACAAAATGGCCAATTGTCTGTCCAAAACTAAAACGATTTAAGCGATGCACACATTCGAAGACAAACGGTAACAAAATATTTATAATTAAAAAGAGAAACGACAAGAACGGGTAAACCGAGTGAGCAGCTCTTTCCCAAGCAGGCGGTGACTCAGAATATCGAAACCTAACTAAAAAGGAGCAATATACATAATTGGGGAAAGAATTAGTCTCACCAGCGTGACAAACATTTAACTGGACGGACAAAAAGTAACTAAAATGTACAAACAAAAGGGGAAAGAATCAGAATCAACAATGTAACGACATATGTGATTCGGGAAAGAATCAGAACCATCAACACTATACATGAAGGAACAAAAGCAAAAACACCGATTTGGAAAGGTCAGTATAAATACTGGTGGGTTTGAATAAACTTTACAGGATCCAAACCCCCACCCTCACTTTCACCGTGGTTCAACCAAGTATTTGTTTGGTCCGCGTACTTACCACTTTCTGACTTGAACATGTTGTGTACTTTTATGCTCTTCGGAAGTGACAATAGCATTCTTACATTGCATGCAAGATAGACAGAATCTTCCTTATGGAGTGTCCATTCAATCCAATCATCAAGGTTTTATTTTTTTAAAGATTATGAGGTAATGTAAAACGTGGAAAATATCATACTTACAAAGACTAAATGCGTATGAAATTTAGAATAAATGAAATAGAATTGAAAGCAATGATCTGGAATAGATACAACCAACCAATACATCCCATCAGAGACACCAAGAGGAAAGAAACACAAACATGAATTAACTAGATCAATAGCAGAAAGCCAAAAGCACAGTTACTTTCCCACAGAATGGCCAACTGGCTATCCAAAACAAAAAGACATTGGTGATACTTACACTCAAAGACAAACATAGTGAAAAAAATAGACTGCGACAGAAGAACCGCCTTGTAGCGGTCTGTGAAAAGGATTTTACTGGGGGTAGGGGTGGGCTTAAATCGATTTTTGCGAGGCCGCAATACGCGCCCTTACTTCCGTCGCGATTTAAACAAATAATTTGTTCAGTCCTCACGAAGGCTTCCTAACTCATCAGTGCAAACATCTCCGAGAACACAAACATCAAACAAACACAGAGATGAAACAACAGTGAGGACTCGTCAGCAAGAAATAACCAAAATACTGGAGCGGCAGAAAACCAGCAGTAGACTCCGATGAGCCCGACCAGAGACAGAGCATCAGGTACCAACCGACATTACAAAAAAAAAAAGTCTAATTCTAAGTTAGCCTTTACGCTGGAACTGTCATAGAATCTGAGGCCTGACCCAACGGCGTGCAACAAAAGCGAAGCAGCGTTATCAACCGTGATTTGGTTAACTACCATGCATGCAGTCTGTCGGTAAACATTTATTTTGCATCTAGTCTTTTATATTGAAAATTTGGTACTGAAGTAGTTGTAAGTATATATATATTTCGGAATGCATATACTAAGTTACCATAAAAAATCGGGTTTTTACAGACCTTGTTGCAGAAGAGATTTAAGTCCATTATTGATTTTTGAAACTAAATCGGAATGACCTCTACGAAACTTAGAAAAGGCTTTGCATAGTTTATGATGCGGATAACCATGATTAAGAAATTTAGCAGATAAGAATTTATTACGAATGTTGAAGTCAGTTACATGAAGTCAATTACATAACTAGACACTCTGGCAAATCGAATTAATTGAGAACCATAAACGTCATAGGTTGTCGCACGAGGGACATCACCATTCAAGAGAGAAAAAAATACAATCTCCAAATCATAATCACTGCATTTATCATACATTTTGCCACATAAAAACCCATCTACAATAGATGGAAGTAATTCCGAAAACGGGTCATCGGTATAAGAAGAATTTGCTTTATTTAACTGAAGTTCTGGGGAATAAATTTGTCCGATCAAACCATCGAAATAGGTATTGTCAATATCTAATAAATCATCCAAATATTTAGAAGTGGAGCTAAAGATAATTTCAGCCTGGTTTTACGTGTGACGGCCGTTAAACGTCACCCCGTACTTCACCATAGTGCAGATTATATTGAATTTTCTTTGAATGCATCGAATCCATTGCGAGTAATTTGTCGATGTTGGGGGAGGGGGGGGGGGGGGCGTATTCAGCCTTGTTTATGAAAAAAAAATCAATAAAAATGAGTTTCCGATTTACATTCTAATATGTATTCTTTGCTTCCAAAGGCAACCTTATTCATTTATTCAACGGAAAGGGAAATCATGAAGTGTCTTAAATAACAAAACAAGAACAAATCAGCAACAAGGTTTGCTCAATCCATACCGATCGGAATGCCCTAAATATTGTCTAAATAGCTTAGTACCAAATCTTTTGTAAATATTGTCGATTGGAAAGGTGAGAGCTTCACACACTTTCTGACAGGACCATACTGTATAATTATTATGCTCTTCAGAATTAAAAAAAGGGCATTTCTTTCTTCGCATGACAGATAGAGAGAATATTCTCTATGAAACGTCCATTCAATTAAGTCATTAAATTGTTCTTTTATAAGATTATGAGGAAGTGTAGTGCAAAGCGTGGAAAATCGTGAGTACCCAGACTGAAAGCATGAAAACGTCCGGATTTCATTTTATTTAAAACCCCATTATAATTTTTATAGACAAAATCTGATTTCTCCCTGATCTTTCAAAGACTTTGTCGCAATATTAAATCAAATAATATGATGGAAGTAAGTCATGACGTTAATGATTTTGAAAGTTCAGTGGTGGTAAACGAGCTTGATTTAGAAGTTATTACATTTATATATCCGTATATCACTCAATGCCTATGGTTTCGTTTCCTACCAGTAAGTTAAGCCATTCGCAAAAAAAAAATTAAATAAAATAAAAAAAAATAAAAAAATAAAAAAAATAAGAATACTTACATAGCTTTCTCTTTTTCGTCGGTCATGAATCTGAAAAAAAAAAAATCAAATACAATATAGAAACCGAGCTTTTAAAATTACGAAGACAATGGTCTGCAAGCACGAATGCATGGGCCCTGGCGCATAGGTGTGAAGGCTTCATTGTTCTTGTTTGTCTTTGCATGCATGCTCGAGTATTCTCATTTTTTTCCAATAGGCGTTTGGCCATTATTTTTTAGAAACTGTTTTGGCTTTCTTCTGCCAATGTTTTAATAATGGTGTCGTATTTTTCTTTCCATTACGAAAACACGCCTATACCCTTTCGATAACACACCCGTGTGACAGACTTTCGGATGAGTCTTTAAACCAAGGTCCCGTCTCCGTATGACCTTAGCTGTTGGTGGGACGTAAAACTAAAACACACTCACTCACACCCGTGTGACATATTGCATCTCAAAATTGGCTACTTTCCCGATGAAAATTTGTGATATTTTTCTTATTTGTACTGCAAACATAGTTTGTGGTTGCTCATTAGAACCGCCTCATTGAGGCGGTTCTAACGAGTACCCATAACCTATGTCTAGGAGCAAAAATAAGGAAAAAATATTTACACCTGTAAACCCCAGTTTTCGATTAAAGGGGTGTTCAATTCACGGACTTGTTAACCTGATGCAAATTCACTGTAAACTTTACCGCCGAAAAAAATAAAAATAAAAACACGAAAAGTTTAAGATGAAAAATTGTGATATTTTAATTACTTCTGCTCAAAATAAAGATTGTGGGTACTCGTTAAAACCGCCTTATCGAGGCGGTTCTTACGGGTACCCACAATCTATATTTAAGAGCAGTAATGACGATCGATGAGGCGGTTCTAACGAGTACCCACAATCTATATTTTGAGCAGAAATGAGGGAAATAAGGTTTACCCCTGTAAACCCCAGCTTTACTATATAAAAGTGGGGTTCGAAGTGCTCAAAATTAAATAGGTGTTTTTCCGTTATGCCTTTGCGATTGTGTGAGGTGCTACATTGTAAATTTTACCACAGAAAAATAGAAATTTCGAGATGACAAAATTGTGATATTTTTCTTATTGCTGCTCAACATATACATTGTGGGTACACTTTGGAACCGCCTAATCGAGGTGGTTCTAATGAGTATTTAGAGCAGAAATAAGGAAAATAAGGCTTAGATTCAGATCTTGATATTGTTTCAGATCTTGATATTGATACTAATACTACTGATTCATGTGACTCAAAATATTGCTATCCTGCTGCTGGTCATGTAATTACTGGCAATTTGAAAATTATTCCTGATTCTAGGATAAGGAATATAATTTCTAAAGGACCGAAATATCGGTTTCCTTCTAAAATTGATTTCAGTAAAGCGAGAGTATGTTGAGCATAAAGCCCTTAAGGACTGGAAACTTAGCATTTTAAAACTAGTGAATAAACGCATTTCTTTCTATTCTCAAAATACTAACTTATTACCTCCTAAGTCCAAGACGTCTTTACGTCATCTTAAACTAGGTATTCAAAGTTCATAAGAAGTTTGTTTTGGCCCCTGCAGACAAGGCCGCTAACAACGTCGTCGTTGTGTGACGGCTCCACTATGTTAACACGCTTAAGCAGGAGCTTGGTGGTACTAAGGCCTATGAACTTTAGCCTTTAGCTGAAGAGAGAGCTATAGTAGATAAACATGTTTGTCTTTCAGCCACCAAGTTTGCTGAGTGTGTTAACGAAGGCCAAGACAAGCTTCCAACGCTGTACTGGTTACCAAAACTTCATAAAAAACCTTACAAAGCACGGTTTATTGCAAATTCTAGCTCTTGCACTACCACTGAACTTTCTAAATTATTAACTTCCTGTCTTACTGCTATTAAAACGCATGTAATTAAATATTGTGATAAAGTCTTTGAAAGATCAGGAAGAAATCTGTTTTGGTCTATAAAATATTCGAATGAGGTTTTAAATAAATTGAAATCTAGACATGTTCGTGCTTCTAGTCTGTCTACCTACGATTTTCCACTCTTTACACTACACTTCCTCATAATCTTATAAAAGAAAAGCTTAATGATTTAATTGAATGGGCCATTCACAGAGAAGATTCTCTTGAGAGTTTGAGAGTTTTTGAGAGTTTTGAGAGTTTTTGAGAGTTTTTATTAAATGACCAAACCCCTAACCGGGGTACAAGTCACAAACATACAAACAAAATGAACATGGAACAAACATCTGAGGAAAGTTTCAAATGTACACAATTAAAAGAGTGCGAATGAGTGTCTCTATGACTAGAAGTCCACATGACTAGCGTAAGCCTCCACCATACTACACCAACACACTGAATTTCCCTTTGATCCCAGTTGCCCGGACAAACAACCGAAACAAATATGTAGACCCAAATCAGGCCACTCATAGGTGAGCAACGCGACCAAGGCCTCTTCATTGGGAATAAGGATCATTTAGAGTCCGAAACTCCAGGACCACATGAGAAATTCAAATTTAGAGTCAATATTTAATAGCTGTCACAACTGTCTCTGTAAAAAGTACAGCTCTTTCTTGTGTTAAAACATTGTAGTTACTATCACTGTTCAAATGAAATTGTCCTTCTCACATTATAGTTAAGATTTTCTGAAAATCCCAGTCGCCTGGACAAACAACCAAAACAAACATGCAGACCCAAGTCAAGTCGCTCACAAGTGAGCAGCGCGACCAAGGCCTCTTTATTGGAATTAGGGAACATTTAGAGTATTTGAAACTCCAGGACCACATGAGAAATTCAAATTTAGAGTCAATATTTAGCTCCCATCCTGCTGAATTGTCAATGTAGCCACATCCATTTCCAACCCCGAGCCAATCAGATTAATGTAATTTATTGCTACATATTCATAATCCGAATGTCAAACTGTAGATCCCGATCAGATGGCTTCTTCAGAAGCCATCTGATCCGGATCCACACCGCTTGCAAAGTTAGTGATTGTCGTGAACAGCAGGATAAGCGCTACTAGCTGTCACAACTGTCTCTGCAAAAAGTACAGCTCTTTCTTGTGTTAAAACATTGTAGTTACTAGCACTGTTCAAATGAAATTGTCCTTCTCACATTAAAGTTAAATTTTCTGAAAATCTCCCAAGACATCTTGATTATCTGACCGAACATCGCGGAACTCGCCCATACAAAAATGTGATAAAAATTCCCCCCATCCCCGCCCCAAGCACAGATCACCGGAACCCACAAGCACCGCCTCATCAAGACGGCCCCCACGAGCACCCACGACCCACGCACCAGAGCCGAAACAAGGAAAACAAAATTACCCCTACAAACCCCAGTTCCACTCGTGGAAGTGGGGTTCAAGGGGTCAAAATTACATAGACGTGTCTCGCCATGATACAGGTATTTTGGGAATGTTTAGAGTAACCCCAAAAAAAACAACAACAAAAAAACAAGAAAAAACACGAAAAGCACTGACATTGAGTGTACAGATAAATGTAAAGTATACCACAAATCGCCACGAAAACCTGCCCATACAAACACAAAAATCCGTCCTCATCCAAAAATGGAAGCTCCAAAACGAAAAATTGTGATATCTCTCCCACCGCTTGGAATAGCAATGGTTATTTGTTAATTTTTGGCTTGGTAGTCAGAACGGAGCTCGAGAAAACTGATTTTTTTTTTTTTTTTTTTACGGAGAAAGTCTAGATCATTGAAAACACAGACCACAGGGACATGATAGAACCGCCTCGCTGAAACGGGTCCACCAACCCCCCGGGGTCCACGCCCCAGACCAAAAATAAGGGAAATAATTCCCCCCTCCCCCCCAAAGCCTCTATCTTGCATGTAATGTCAGAAATGCATTTTTCACTTCTAAAGAGCATAAGAATTATACACTTTGGTCATGTCAGAAAGTTTGTGATGCCCTCACCTTTCTACTTAACAATATTTATATTAGATTCGGTACTAAGTTATTTAAACAAATTGTGGGTATTCCGATGGGTACTAATTGCGCACCTCTTGTGGCTGATCTGTTCTTGTATTGTTATGAAAGAGACTTCATTTTGTCGCTTTCCATTGATAACCAGTCTGAAATTATTGAAGCTTTTAGCTCTACTTCTAGATATTTAGATGATTTATTAAATATTGATAATACCTATTTTGATTGTTTGATCAGTCAGATTTACCCCCTAGAACTTCAGTTAAATAAAGCAAAGTCTTCTGATACCGAGGCCCCGTTTTTGGATTTACATCTATCTATTGTAGATGGATTTGTTTCGTGCAAAATTTATGATAAACGCGATGACTTTGATTTTGAGATTGTAAATTTTCCTTTTTTGGATGGTGATGTTCCTCGTGCGCCATCCTATGGCGTTTATATTTCGCAATTAATTCGATTTGCTAGAGTGTGTAGTCATGTAACTGACTTCAACACTCGTAATAAATTATTAACGGCTAAACTCCTTAATCAGGGTTATCGGTACCATAAACTACGCAAAGCCTTTTCAAAATTTTATAGACGCCATTTTGATTTAATTTCAAAATTCGATATTGGACTTAAATCTCTTCTGCAACAAGGTCTATCGGAACCCGAATTTTATGGTGACTTAGTATATAAATTCAGAAAAATATATAACCGCAATGACTTCAGCACCCAATTTCGTAAAATCATTCTTCGATATAAAAAGATTGGGTACAGCATGGATATTATACGACAGACTGCATGCATGGTAGTTAACCCAATCACGGTTGGCAACTTTGCTTCCCTCTTTAATTGCACGCCGGTGGGTCAGGCCTCAGATTCTATGACGGCTCCAACGTAAAGGCTTATTGAAAATTAGAGAGATAATGTTGGTTGGTGCCTGATGCTCTGTCTCTGGTCGGGCTCATCGGAGTCTAACTGTTGGTTTTCTTTTGCTCCAGCATTTCAGTGGTTTCTTGCTGTCGAGTCCTCACCGTTGTCTCACCTCTGTGGTTCTTTGATTTTTGTGTTCACGGAGATGTTGCACTGATGAGTTAGGAGGCCTTCATGCGGACTGAACAAATTATTTGTCTAAATCGCGGCGGAAGTAAGGGCGAGGATTGTGGCCACGTAAAATCGATTTAAGCCCCCCAGTGGAAATCTTCCAGTGACCGTTCCAAGGCGGCTCTTCTGTGGCGATTTATTTATGTTGTTGTTTGTTACTTACTGTGTGTATCACTTGTGTCTTTTGGTTTTGGATGGTCATATGGCCATTTTGTGGGAAAGTAACTGTCCTTATGGCCTTCCTTTGTTTAGGTTTCCATTATGGTCTGGTCGCTTAATGTTTGTATTTCTCTTCCTTTGGTGTCTTTTATGGGTGGAGTAAGTTAATTGTATCAATTCCTGATCTTTGTTTTACTTCTACTTTACATCTGTAAACCACAGTTTTATTGCATAAAACTGGGGTTTCAAGTGTGTAAGAATTATATAGGCATGTTTTCCTGATGGGGGAAATACGCTATACGATTTTGCCTCTTTTTCTCAATACTTTGGCATAGATTTCTTTTACTCTATCGACAAACGAATGAAGTACTTCCTTTCTTCATCCGTAGTGTACTTTGAATAAAACACAGCGCTCCTATAAAACACAAATAAAATTCTAACACAGCGCTCCTATAAATGCACATTACGAAAACACGCATATACAAATACATTGTAAACTTAACCGTCGTAAAGTGGAAAATTTTAAGCTGAAAAATTTCTTATTTCTGCTCAAAACTTAGATTGTGGGTACTCGTTAGAACCGCCTCGTAGAGGCGGTTCTAACGAGTGCCCACAATCTATGTTTTAGAGCAGAAATAAGAAAAATAATGTATACCCATGTAAACCCCGGTTTTACTATATAAAAGTTGGGTTTGAGGGGGTCAAAACTGTATAGGCTTGTTTTCGTGGTGAATTGAAAGGATTTTTTTTATTTTCTGCAACAATCACTGCAAAGAAAAGCGTGACGCGAAAACCCGTCGTTTTATGTTGTCACTCAAAGATGCTATGATGTTAGACGTAGAAAAGTTATTTTCTTGTATCAAAACCGTACCCAAATAACATAAATGTGTGCAATACAGTCAATAATATTGGCGGGAATTTTTCTAACAATGAAAACAATGGGACAATTTAAGAGAAAGAAAAACATATTGCTGATTTTTAGAGTGTTCGGGGCTTGAATCGAAATAAATAGCTTTAGTGCGTGTGCTTTGTCTACTTACAACTGACCAACAAACTGTGATTTATTGCTTAGCAAATCATTACTAAAACAGGCTTATTTCTTAAATGGGCCGCTCTAAGCGAAAATATAGGGATCACTAAATGGTTATTCATGCATAACCATAGATGATCGTTGTTTTTGCATAACTTACGATGTGACGAAAACGCCCCAGACCTCCATATAAACTTCGTATTTGCTGAGGGACTTTAACAAGAGGGCCGTAATGGCCCTGGATCACTCACCTGATCCTTACTGTACAGATAAACTTGTATGTAATATAAGGTGGACTGGATGGTTTGAGACATTATGGCTGAGAGTGACCCAAGGAATATTTCTGTGCAATTATTTCAAGTCTACCTTTTTGGTAGTAGAAGTCATTTTAAAGCCTGTTTATAGTTTAGTTTTGGTGGCTATTATTTTCAGTGGAGCGAAACTATTTTGAGCAATTTTGTCAGAGGGTCACCCATGGAACATTCCTTCCAAATTGTTTTCTTTCTTAGTATGAAGTCTTTCAAAAGTTGAATAATTTCATTTTGTATATTTTCTTAAACAACATCTTGCTCATGTCCATCTTGGATTCTCCCTGTCAGTTCTGAGTGGTGGTGGTGGTGTGTGTCAAGGGTGAGGTGGGGGTGGGGGCTGGGTTACCTTCACCCCCGGGGGGGGGGGTGGGGGAGTGCAAAATATCCCGGCTGGGATAGCTTTCCCGCCCACCTTTCCAGCATTTAGAACACCCAAACAAGCATATTTATACCATATATCAAGCTATCACACCTTTTCAGAGAAACTGTATAATCTGAATTGTCTGATGAAATCGTCAAAATTTGTGGGGCTGCATGGGCCTCTACCAAATCTTTTGAGAGAGGAGCTAAGCAAGATCTTCTCAAAAATGGAAGGTAATGCTGATGTCCAATGGTCTTTAGTTGACATAACATTACCACCAGCTAAAAAACTTGAATGCATCAGGATTTCACATCTTCTACCGTTGCCAATGGGTGGGGGTGAATATATCCCGGCTGGGTTACCTTCACCACCGGGACATCTTTACCCCGGGGGAGGGGGCAAGTTACCCAGGGGTCAAGAACTGGGACACCGGTTCAGTCTTAACCTTATAGGAAACCAAAGGGCTCCGGGCAGGTCCAGTTTTGATCCATGAGGTTATAATTTTGACAATCTTGGTGGAGAACAACTAAAGGAAGCGTCATTCAAAATATCAACGACTTGGACCTTCTGGTTGCAGAAGAGATTTTCCCTATGTAAGTCTATGTAAAACAGGTGAACCCGGGGCGGGGCCAATTTTTACCCTAGGGCACCCACATGAAGCTTCAAGCAAAATATCAAGACCTGGGCCTTGTGGTATCAGAGAAGAAGATTTTAAAAAGGTTTTCCATATCCGGTGGGGCCTTGGGCGGAGCCGCCTTTGGCCCCAGGGCTGTAATTTGAACAACATAGTAGAGGTCCACCAGATGAAGCATCACACCAATTATCAAAGACCTGGGCCTTCTGGTTTCAGACAAGGATTTTTTTTAAAAGTTTTCCATATATAAGTCGAAGTTAAACCAGCGGGCCCCGGGGCGGGGCCATTTTTGACACATGGGCTATAATTTGAACAATCTTGGAAGAGGTTTACTAGATGCATATTCCCACCAAATATTGAAGACCTGGGCCTTGCGGTTTCAGAGGAGAAGATCTTTAAGATTTTCCCTTTATAAGTCAATGTAAAACCAAAGGGCCCCGCGGCGGGGGCATTTTGGCCCCAGGGCTAAAAAAATGAATAATCGTGATAGCGGTCCTCAAGACGAAGCTTTGTACCAAATATCAAACACCTGAGCCTACTGGTCTCAGAAAACAAGATTTTTAAAGGTTTTCCCTATGTGAGTCTGTGTAAAACCAAAGGGCCCCGGGGCGGGGGCATTTTTGACCCCAGAGCTATAATTTGAATAATCTTGATAGAGATCCACAAGACGAAGTTTTATACCAAATATCAAACACCTGGGCATTCTTGTCTCAGACAAAGAAGATTTTTTTAAATGTTTTCCCTATATGCGTCTAAGAAAAAACCAAAGGGCCCGGGGCGGGGGCATTTTCGTTCCCATGGGTATAATTTGAACAATCTTGGTAGAGGTCCACTAGATGAACCTCACACCAAATATCAAACAGCTGAGATTTCTGGTTTCAAACAAGAAGATTATTTAAGGTTTTCCCTATATAAGTCAATATAAAACCAAAGGGCCCCAGGGCGGGCATTTTTGGCCCCAGGGCTATAATTTGAACAATCTTGATAGAGGTCCACAAAAAGAGGCTTTAACGTCTCCCTGCCCTACATCATAGCGTAGCTTATATTTTTTTGTCCTTAAGGATCATTGATTCCATTGTGGAATTTTGAAAATATCTGAGGGTCACTGATGAGGCCTAATTGGCCGAAACTAGCAAGTCTGGCCCAGAAAACACGTACACTCCATATTGTTAACTTCTGCGGTGTATTCCTTGCTGCCAAAGGATTACCCTTTTATAGAACATATTTATACCAAATATCAAACACCTTGGCCTGCTGGTTTCAGTCAAGAAGATTTTTAAAGGTTTTCCCTATGTAAGTCTATGAGAAATCAAAGGGCCCTGGGGCGGGGTCATTTTTGGCCCCAGGGCTATAATTCGAACAATCTTGATAGAGATTCACTGGATGAAGCTTCACATGAAATATCAAAGACCTGGGCTTTGCGGTTTCATAGAAGAAGATTTTTTTTAAAGATTTTTTTCTATATAAGTAAATGTAAAATCAATGGGCCCCGGGGCGGGGTCTTTTTTGCGTAGGGCTATAATTTGAACAATCTTGGTAGAGGTCAATTAGATGAAGTTACACACCAAATATCAAAGACCTGGGCCGTGCGGTTTCAGAGGAGAAGATTTTTTTAAAGATTTTTCCTATATTATAAGTCAATGTAAAACTAAAGGGCCCAATCACGGGGGCATTTTTGGCCCCAGGGCTTTAATTTGTACAATCTTGGTAGAGGTCTACTAGATGAAGCTACACACCAAATATCAAAGACCCGGGCCTTGTGGTTTCAGGGGAGAAGAATTTAAGATTGTTCCTATATAATAAGTCAATGTAAAACCAAAGGGTCCCGGGGCAGGCATTTTGGCCAAAGGGCTATAATTTGAATAATTTTGATAGAGGTCCACAAGACGAAGCTTCATTCCAAATATCAAATACCTGAACCGTCTGGTTTCAGAGAAGACGATTTTAAAGGTTTCCCTATGTAAGTCCGTGTACAACCAGTGGGCCCCGGGGCGGGGGCATTTTTGGCCCCAGGGCTATAATTTGAATAATCTTGATAGAGATCCACAAGATGAAGCTTTGTACCGAATATCAAACACCTGAGCCTTCTAGTCTCAGAAAAGAAGATTATCAAATGGTTTCCCTATATGAGTCTATGCATCACGAAAACACGCCTATATAATTTTGACCCCATATAGTAAAACTGGGGTTTCCGGGGGTATACCTTTTTTTTCTTATTACTGCACCACTCAGCCGGTGGTGGACTACTGGCTTATGTAAGGTCTAATTTGCCTGCCAGGCGACGAACTGACCTTGAATTCGAACAGCCTATTGAGTCAATTGTTCTTGACATAGTGATACAAAATCGAAAATGGGCTGTTGTGGGGGCATATAGACCCCCTTCTGTGGATAACAAAACATTTACAAATATAACAACAAAAGGCATGGACAAAATATCTGTCCATTTCGATAATGTTTTATTGGTAGGGGATTTAAACTATGACTGTTTAGATCAAAACAAGGGCGCTACCATCAAAGATTTGTGTGATATTTTTGCTTTCAAAAATCTCATCAAAACTGCTACATGTTTTATGAAAAACTTTAACCCTTCTCTGGTCGATGTCATTCTTACAAATCAACCACAATATTGTTCCAATGTTTTTAACTTTTGATGTGGTATCAGTGACTGCCACAATATCATTGGTGTGGCTGTCAAGGGTACCACTTCCAGAACTGAGAAACAAAAAATTAATTATAGAAGCTTTAAAAACTTTGATGAAAAAGCTTTCAGTGATGATATTGGTCGGGCGCCATTTCATGTAGCCCATGTGTTTGATGATGTTGATGACATTTACTGGGCTCATGAGTGGCTACTGAATGACATCATCAATGTAGATGCCCCCATCAAGCAGCGCATCTGCAAGGTAAATAAGCCCCCATATATGAATGGGGAACTAAGGCGGGCAGTTTTTTAAAAGAGAATGTACTTTAACAGATATAAAAAATTTAAAAATAATATGTTGTGGCAAAAGTACAAAAGACAAAGAAACTTTGTAACTAAACTCAAGAAACAATCAATGCGTTTCTTTTTCTATGAACGGTGTGCCGGCGGGCCTAAGTCTAATGATTTCTGGCCGACCATCAAGCCTTTTCTATCTAAGAAGGGTACTGGTGGTGGGTCACAAATCATACTGTCCGAAAACGAGAAAATTATCTCAAATCAAAAAGAAGTATGTGACATTTTTAATAATCACTTCGTAAATGTTGCTAAGGATATTGGCAAGGACTGCAATCAGTTTAAACCTGACTTCTCGGGCCATCCCAGTATAGTGAACATCAAACAAAATTTACCTTCAGATTTACAGCCATTTTGCTTTTCTCCAGTTTCTCATGCAGAAATCCAAAAAATTATGTCACATTTAAATGTTAAAAAGTCTACAGGTTCTAATAATATTTCGGCCAAAATTCTAAAATCCTGCTCCTCTTCACTCAGTCAACCTATTGCAGATCTTGTCAATCTCACTATAACAACATGTGATTTCCCCTCTCAGTTGAAATCTGGGCAAGTTATACCCCTTCACAAGAAAAATGATCCTCTTGATAAAGGCAATTATCGTCCTGTTAGCATATTGCCATCTACATCCAAGATTTATGAGAGGATCATGCATGACCAGCTGGCCAGCTATTGCAATAATATTTTTGACCCTTTTCTGGCAGCATTCAGAAAGGGTTTCGGCTGCCAGACTACCCTGTTACGCCTGTTGGAGGACTGGCGGAAGGCTTTGGACAACCATGAGTGTGTCGCTGCCATACTAATGGATTTGTCCAGGGCCTTTGACTGCCTTCCTCATGGGCTTATGAATGCAAAATTACAGGCTTACGGATTGTCATCTGAGGCAGTCGCCCTGTTGGGCAGCTATCTCAATGGCAGGCGTCAACGAGTTAAACTGGGTGCAAACATCAGTGAGTGGAAAAGCCTTTTTAAAGGAGTCCCTCAGGGTTCTATACTTGGACCCTTGGTTTTTAACATTTTTATAAATGATATAGTTTACATGATTGAAAAGTGTACCCTTTATAACTATGCAGATGACAACACTCTGTCTTTTATTCACAAAAGTCCATCTGTTTTAAAAAAATGTTTTAGAAAAGGAAAGCTTGTGTCTTATTGATTGGTTTACTCAAAATTTTATGAAAGCTAACCCTGAAAAATTTCAGGCTATATGTATTGGAAAGAAAACCCATGAAGCCATAGAGTCTTTCCAAGTCAATGATGTGACTATTAAATGTGAAGACAATGATACCCTTTTGGGTATTAACATTGACTTTTTATTAAATTTTAATGATCAGATTTCTAGCATGTGTAAGAAAGCAGCTGCACAGCTAGCTGTTTTAAAAAGAATTGGTAGATTTTTAACAAAAAATGGTAAACTGACAATTTATAGCTCATTCATCATGGCCAATTTTAATTATTGCCCTTTAGCATGGCATTTCTGCAGCCAAGCAAACACAAATAAAATAGAAAAGATCCAAGAAAGGGCATTGCGATTTATAAATGATGATTTTAACTCTCCCATTAACATTTTACTTCAGCAGAATAAACTGTCCCTTTTACACATTAGCAGATTAAAATTAATGGGTTGTGAAGTTTTTAAAATCGTAAATAAAATCTCGCCCACTTATATTCAGGACCTCATTAATATAAAAATGCACAAATATGATTTCAGGGCTGAGAGACAAGCTGAGGTCCCAAGAGTCAGCACAACAAGGTATGGACTAAGGTCATTTAGATATGAGGCAGCCCGGGTATGGAACAGTCTCCCAAATGAGATTCGACAAGCTGAGAACTACCCACAGTTCAAGAGGCTGTTGCATGCCTGGGACGGCCTCAACTGTAAATGCCCTTCTTGTTCATTATAGACCCTGTTTTAGCTTACACGTTTAATTGTTTTATTGGCTACTTATAGTTCCTCTTTTATCTGTGTTTCATTTGTCTTGTTTTTTCATTGTGTTATTTTTGCTTAATACCTTTTTTAGCTGTCATCTGTATATTTTAGGACACATTTCTGTGATATTCATGTTAATTACTATTGTACACTTGTTTGTCGAAGTAAAAGCCCACATGGGCTTATGTTCTTTGTTAACAAAATCGACGAAAAATAAATATTCTATGTCTATGTCTATGTCTATAAAATATAGATTGTGGGTACTCGTTAGAACCGCCTCGATAAGGCGGTTCTAACGAGTGCCCACTACCTATATTATGAGCAGAAATAAGAAAACTATCACAATTTTTTTATCCTAAAATTTGCATTTTTTCGGCGATAAAGGTAGCAATGTATTTGTATAGGCGTGTTTGCGTAATGTCTTGCTTCGAGGACATTCCTTATGAGTGTTTCTTCATGTAGATTTTTGCTTCACAGATACCCTTATGAGATTTTCATCCTTCATGAAAATTCTTAATGAGGGTTTACATCACGAAAACACGCCTATATAATTTGGACCCACTTGAACCCCACTTTTATATAGTAAAACTTGGGTTTCCGGGGGTATACCTTATTTTTCTTATTTCTGCTCTAAAATATAGATTGTGGGTACTCGTTAGAACCGCCTCGATGAGGCGGTTCTAACGAGTGCCCACAATCTATAGTTTGAGCAGAAATAAGAAAAATATCACAATTTTTTATCCTAAAATTTTCATTTTTTCGGCGATAAAGGTGACAATGTATTTGTATAGGCGTGTTTGCGTAATGTCTTGCTTCGAGGACATTCCTTATGAGTGTTTCGTTCTTCATGACGATTTTGTGCTTGACAGACACCCTTATGAGATTTTCATGCTTCATGGAATTCTTAATGAGGGTTTAGTACTTCATGAATATTCTTCTCGAGGATTTCGTGCTTCAATGACTTCATGCTCACGATTGGTTGCTTCATGGGCATTTTAATGAGGTGTCCATGCTTCATGGACATATTTCGTGAGGGTTTAATGCCTCGTGGACTTTATTCGTGAAGAGATTATTGCTGCATGGACATTCTGCATTAGGGATTTGTGATTCATTGACGTTTTACATGAAGGTTTCATGTTTCATGTACATTCATCATCGGAATTTCGTGCTTCGTGCATTTTACATGTAGCTCTGCCCATTGATTTTGTGCATCAAGAAGAATTGCAGCGAGGAACACTATTTTCAAAACATTAACGTGCATTTTTACCGATCCTATGCTTTCGATCCGTTACAAACAAGTAATGTTTAATAGGATCAGTAGGCCGTTTAACCCCAAACCCAACTAAAACCAAATATTATAAAACAAGAAATTTGAGTGGATATGAAAAATTAACCCTTATCTTGCTGTTCACGACAACCCCTATCTTTGCAAACAGTGTAGTTCCAGATCAGATGGCTTCTGAAGAAGCCATCTGATCAGGATCTACACTGTTTGGCATTCAGTTTATGAAATTGTAGCAATAAATTACATCAAGTAATTTGATTGGTTCATAGACAGAAATGGGTGTGGCTTAAATGAAAATTCAGCAAGATAGGGGTTAAAACGTAACATAAATCGATTGGTTCTTTAGTACTTCAGTGCCAAAAATATTCCTGTTAACAATGATTAAACATCACTACATCTGTTTTCTAAAAGTGAAATATTGTACTTCAATTGTCTGAGACGCTGGGCCTGTGCGTCTAGTGAAGGCATTGGGCAGCCTGCACGGGTGTGCAAGGTGATCAGGACAATCACCGGGTGCTGTGCGAACAGTGAATATCCTAATACGCCTTTTGGCGGCCAGGATAGATTGCGTTGTAGCTATGTTTGCATACGTTGGTTTGAACTCACGGCGAAAAAGCGTTTTCATTTGTCGCTGTGCATATAAACGAAACTCGAAACAGTCGCAGTTTTGAATGTTACATTCTCTAGGGACCGTCTGGTGCATTAGAAGGACAGCTTCTTGATACTGCCACGTAGGCGAGTTAGTTTGATACCATGGGAGCCCAGAACCGGAGATAAGACAGAGTTAATTTATTTTCTTTAACTTTGAGACAGCTGTGCCAACAAATTCTAAAACTGTCATGGGTCACATTATAGCTTGAGACGTATTGCTATCTATCATAGATTCCCACTAAGGATTACTGAGCCTGAGCAGGGCAACGCCTGTGCGATCAGCAATTATTATAGCTTGAGACGTATTGCTATCCATTACGATAACAAACCGTGCGACTAGTGCATTTTCTTTATCTCCAAAATGGCTACTTTTCTGATGAAAATCGGTGATATATTTTCTTATTTATACAGCAAATATAGGTTGTGGGTGTTCGTTCGAGGCGATTCTAACGAGTACCCACAACCTATGGCTTGGTGCAGAAATTAGAAAAATATTGTACACCCCCGCAAAACCCCAGTTTTTTCTATATAAAAAGGTGTCTAAGGGGGTGTTCATTTCACGGACTTGTTCACGTGATGCTATCATAGATTCCCACTAAGGATTACTGAGCCTGAGCAGGGCAACGCCTGTGTGATCAGCAATTATTATAGCTTGAGATGTATTGCTATCTATCATAGATTCCCACTTAGGACTACTGAGCCTGCGCAGGGCAACGCCTGTGTGATCAACAATTAATATAGCGCGAGGCGTATTGCTATTCAATACGATAACAAGCCCGTGTGACTAGTGCATGTTTCTTTATCTCAAAAATGGCTACTTTTCAGATGAAAATCGGTGATATTTTTCTTATGCGTACAGCAAATATAGGTTGTGGGGGCTAGTTAGAACCGACTCATTGAGGCGGTTCTAACGAGTACCCACAACCTATGTCTTAGTGCAGAAATAAGAAAAATATTGTACACCCCCGTAAACCCCCGTTTTCACTGAATAATAGGGGTCTATGGGGATGTTCATTTCACGGACTTGTTCACGTGATGCTATCATAGATACCCACTAAGGATTACTGAGCCTGAGCAGGGCAACGCCTGTGTGATCAGCAATTATTATAGCTTAAGACATATTGCTATCTATCATAGATTCCCACTAACGATTACTGAGCCTGAGCAGGGCAACGCCTGTGTGATCAGCAATTATTATAGCTTAAGACATATTGCTATCTATCATAGATTCCCACTAAGGATTACTGAGCCTGAGCAGGGCAACGCCTGTGAGATCAGCAATTATTTTAGCTTGAGACGTATTGCTATCGATCATAGATTCCCACTAAGGATTACTGAGCCTGCGCAGGGCAACGCCAGTGTCATCAGCAATTATTATAGCTTGAGATGTATTGCTATCTATCATAGATACCAACTAAGGATTACTGAGCCTGAGCAGGGCAACACCTGGGTGATCAGCAATTATTATAGCTTTAGATGTATTGCTATCTATCATAGATACCAACTAAGGATTACTGAGCCTGAGCAGGGCAACACCTGTGTGATCAGCAATTATTATAGCTTGAGACGTATTGCTATCTATCACAGATTCACACAAAGGATTACTGAGCCTGATCAGGGCAACACCTGTGTGATCAGCAATTATTATAGCTTGAGATGTATTGCTACATATCATAGATACCCACTAAGTATTACTGAGCCTGAGCAGGGCAACGCCTGTGCGATCAGCAATTATTATAGCTTGAGATGTATTGCTATCTATCATAGATTCCCACTCAGGATTACTGAGCCTGAGCAGGGCAACACCTGTGTGATCAGCAATTATTATAGCTTCATATGTATTGCTATCTTTCATAGATTCCCACTAAGGATTACTGAGCCTGATCAGGGCAACACCTGTGTGATCAGCAATTATTACAGCTTGAGGTGTATTGCTATCTATCATAGATTCCCACTAAGGATTACTGAGCCTGAGCAGGGCAACACCTATGTGATCAGCAATTATTACAGCTTGAGGTGTATTGCTATCTATCATAGATTCCCACTAAGGATTACTGAGCCTGAGCAGGGCAACGCCTGTGTGATCAGCAATTATTATAGCTTGAGGTTATTGCTATCTATCATAGATACCCACTAAGGATTACTGAGCCTGAGCAGGGCAACGCCTGTGTGATCAGCAATTATTCAGGGTCCTCCTCCTGGGACTGCCTATAACCATAACTCCATTTGTTTGTTTATTTGTCTGTATGTTTTGGAGTTTAACGTGGCCATTCAACACTGTTTAAGGTCATTTTGAGCCGGTCAGTTTACCCATCCACACTTTCCCTGAGCAGGCTTATACGTAAGCGGTTAACCTGTTTAGTGCACTTTCATTCGCCAGAAACTGACAACTGCCCTTCTTGAATCAGCGGATCCACAACTTCAATAATTTCAGGTAAAATATATGATTCTCACATATGAAAATATAAAGATGTCTTTACTTCAAAATCTCCTGCCCATGGAGCCCTATTTCTATTTCTATTCTTTGTTTGTATTGGAATTTACCGGCCCAGTTAACACTATTTTAGGTCAGTTTTGACTAAATAATGGTTATCCTTCGAAAGCAAAGAATACACCACATAACTGAAAGTATGGACTGTACATGTTTTTTTTTTTTATATTCTCGAATAGATTAGGCATCCTCGGCCAATTATCCCTCATAAGTAACCATCGGTCCCCCAACCATAGGGGTTTGGAGAAAAAGATTGTGATGCATGGTGCTTCCACGCAGAGCTGAAACCGACCTCATATAAGTACTGGTAAACCATTTAGAGGGTCTAAGCCTGCCCGGGCATAGTGTTACGAATCGGCCAGTCCAAGCATATAATCCCTATTCGTTTCACTTGGCGGCAGGGCCCGAGATGTCATTTCATTTCAGTGTCGAGTAAGAGTACCACAAAATTGGAAGCAACGCCTCAAAAATGACCTATATAGTGTTGAAGAGGACGTTAAACCTTAAATAGAACAAAATCATAAGTGACCTTCAGATATATTCCACAGTGGAATCAACGATCCCAATGGACTTGAAAATATGATCTACAATATGATGAAGGGTAGGGAGAATTCTTCTGTTTACAATGCTGCAAATTACTGTAACTTATTAGAAGCCTCAGTGGTGTAGTGGTTACGCTACTCGCCTTGTTAACCAGGGGTCGCAGGATCGATCCCGGGCTTCTCCAGACTTTCGGATGAGTCTTTAAACCGAGGTCCCGTCTCCGTATGACCTTAGCTGTTGGTGGGACGTAAAATTCAAACACTCACTCACTGTAACATATTTTGTCTCAAAGGCGGTCTTAACGAGCAGCCACAAGCCTCACTTGGAATGTAACTGCATGAACATGAACAAAATATAATTATTCATCTGAAAAATAAAAATCACGTGAACAAGTCCGTGAAATGAACACCCCCAAAACCCCACTTTACAAAATGAAAACTGGGGTTTAAAGGGATATTCACTATTTTCCTTATTTTTGCTCCAAGACATGTGTGTGTGTGTGTGTGTGTGTGTGTGTGTGTGAATTCGGGTTTAACGTCGCTTTCAACAATTTTTCAGTCATATCACGACGGTGTCTGGTTGCGACAGGGAGCTCAATGCTCACGCTCAAAGACATAGGTTGTGGGTACTTGTTAGAACCGCCTCGAAGGAGGTGGTTCTAACGAGCACCCAAAACCTATGTTTGGGACATAAATAAGAAAAAATATCCCAGATTTTCATCAGAAAAGTAGCAATTTTGCAGACTTGAAAAAATGCACTATGTCACACGGGTATGTTATTGTAATGATGTGAGTTTTTGAGATATTCAAGAATCACGCGGCTATATTATCCCAATGGAAGCTAGCTTCCTGGATACAAATATGCCTCCTAAATTGCCATAATGACGTATCGATTTGATTTGTTTCATTTCACTGTGGCTAGAAATTTAATTGTCTTCTTTGTCTTAATTTCATTAGTTTGTTTCGTTTTGTGTTAAAACATTTTAAATCGATTTTAAAAGACGAGCCATTTCGACTATCTTTGAATTCTCATGGCAGCTGACACTAAATATTTATTTCATCCTAACCATGAGGAAAATCGTGTTCTATTTTTAATGGTACATGTACAGGGGAATTCTATCTCGCACGAAGGCTGATGCAACTTACACGTGATGCTTAGCAGGACGTCAGAATTCTAAGTTTAGTGACGTCACTTACGCGCATTCACGCAAAAATCAAAGAAAGCAACAATTCTAACACAGCACGCCTATATAGGCAATGGAAAGCAACTGTGATTTATTTGGAAGCAAATCATCACTTTAACAAGTCAGTGAAATGAACACCCCCGTAAACCCCACTTTATGTAGAGACAACTGGGCTTAGGGTATACTTTATTCTGCTCATTTCTGGTCCAAGACATAGGTTGTGGGTACTTGATAGAACCGCCTCAATGAGGCGGTTCTAACGAGCACCCATAACCTATATTTGCTGTATAAATTAGAAAAAAATGTCACAGATTTTCACCACAAAAGTAGCCATTTTGGAGATAAGAAAAAATGCACTAATGTCGCACGGGTGTTATCGCAATGTTAATTGGGAGAAGGGAAAGACACAAAAGGCGCCATTTTGTGACGTCAATCAATGGTTATCTGACGTTATACGGTGTAACGTTATTTTCCCGCGTCGTTTAAGTAAATGCATGTGCTACAGATGAGAATTTTTCGAACAATGGCCATAGATTGGAAAACTTTGAAGGAAACAACTATTGTCTATTTTAAGTGCGTTAGAACCAAATAGATCAGCTCTAGTTTATGAATTGTTGAGCTCCAAAATGTGATTTTTTACTCAAAAATTCACTGCTAAAGCTGATCCGTTTCTTTTACGATTAACCAGGCAGCTAGGCTTCTTTGCTACAATGTAGGAGGCCGATTATTTGATTATATTTATATTCATCATATAGCGTCTCTTCTGAAAATGTAATAATGCCATTTATCATACATTTAGTATAAAATACTTAGTTTTAGAATATGCGATACGAACGTGACACCAGTGCACGTATCACGCTTGCACGTGCTGCCATATCGCATGGGCTTTATCATACCCCAAAATCCATATCACAACCCTTTATCGCCCCCCCCCCCCTAAGCCTTTATCATACTTCTGACGTCACCCTGTTCGGAACACGCGGCGTTCTTCCTTTTGCGGCATTTCGCATTTGTTGTTCAGGACGCCATTTGCAATTTGCATTGTAACTTTGGTATTAGGCAGACGCAATTAAAACAATTTATTTTGAACATTTTTTTTTTAAAAGTGAAATGTATGATAAATAGATTATGATATGCATTTTTCATACCATACCCCATATCAGCCCGAGACTCCCATATCAGCCCGAGGGCCGAAGGGGCCCTCGGGCTGATATGGGAATCTCAGGCTGATATGGGGTATGATATGAAAAATGCCATATGATAATCTCTATGTATAGTGGATTAACTATGCAAATGAGTTCGATATGCCCCGTAACATTACACGTACGGCGTCCATAACGACGTCGCGTTTTCTTACGGCGACATATTGATATTTTTGTTAAAGAAAGAAAAATATTTTCAACAGAACGCGCTTTATCATATGATAAATAGAACCCTGCAGTCACGCTCCTTTATTATTATATTTATTCAACTGGTTGAGGGAACAAGGTGACACAGGATGGAAGCCTACGATGGTTCGGCAGTGGAATACTGTAATTAACCAGTGGTTACGCCTGAAATCTATGAACTCTGATAGATTGAATAGAAAAATCTTCGACTGGGCTGAGACGAATGCTAATGGACGTTGTCAAAACTTCAATTACAGAGTAAACAAAATGCTGGAAGAAGCCGGGCTCCAGTACCAAACGGGAGTCTCAAACCCAACGGTACTCAAGAGACATTTAGCAGATTACCTATCTCAAAAGTTCCTGACGACCTGGTCGGAAGATGTGAACCGTGATAGTGCCCGACACGGAAGTGGACAAAATAAATTGCGCACTTATAAGTTGTTCAAGAGGATGTATGGTGCCGAGAACTATTTAAATTGTATTATGCCTCATAGGCACAGAAGTGCCTACGCTAAATTTCGGTGTGGAGTGGCGCCAATCCGCTTGGAGACCGGCAGGTACGAACGCCTACCTCCCGAACAAAGAACATGTTTTCATTGTCCAGGATCGATTGAAAACGAGGAACATGTACTATTACGTTGTCCACTATATAATGATATAAGAGAACATATGTTAACAGAATTATCAAATGAGTTCCCAGATATAGAACGTAGATCAGATCAGGATAAGCTGACAGCAATTTTGAACTGCGAACTTAATAGAAATATACGTACTTGTGCCAAAACCTGTTTTGAAATACTCAGAAATAGACGCGATCTGCTATATAAATAACTGTGATAAACCTGGTTAAGATAGATCCATATATTTTACTTTTTATATTTTAATCAACACACTTTATGTCTTAAGCTAATTATCTCTGTTTTTAAGATTCCTTTAATGTGAATATGTATATATGAGCATATAGTCTCTCATAGCTCTTGAGTAGAGCCTCTCATGTATGAAAGTTTAAATATTTTTATACTTTTCTTATGAGGTGAGACTTTAATAAATTATTGTATTGTATTGTATTGTATTGTATTGTATTGTGGGAAACCATCACGAAAACACACCTATATAATTTTGACCCCCTTGAGCCCCACTTTTATACAGTAAAACAGGGGTTTACAGGGGTAAACATTATTTTTCTTATTTCTGCTCTAAAATGCAGATTGTTGGTACTCGTTAGAACCGCCTCGAACAGGCGGTTCTAACTCGTACCCACAATCTATATTTTGAGCAGAAAAAGAAAAATATCACAATTTTTCATCTTAAAATCTTCCTATTTTCGGCGACAAAGGTTACACTGTATTTGCATAGGCGTGTTTTCGAAATGTAATAAAATTCTCCGGGAAGCATCGCGTTTTATCTAGTTGCCTCAACTCGTTTAATAGATTCACGCATTCACATGTAAGATCCTCTATTCATCTTCTTCAGGATGACACGAAGCAGAAAAGGCGGAACGATTTGAAAATGAGCTAGCGCACGACAAAACCTGCAATAAGACATGTGCGCCCTGCGAATAATCAGATCAGCCTGTTCATCCATATAGACTAACCAGAGACTTCTCTTGCTGCATGCAGGAGCGTTGGGTCCTTAGCTATCCTTACAACGAAGACTCTGATCAGACTGCGCGGATGCGTCTGAGTCTTTGTTTGGCGCACATGTCTTATTGTAGGTTTTGTCATGGGCTGGCTCAAATCTCATTACGTGCGTTCATCCCTATAATGGCTAACTGCAATGGGTTTCTAATTTTAACTCATAACATAGTTTGCGGGTGCTCGATAGAACCGCCCCAGCGAGGCGGTTCTAACGAGTACCAACAACCTAAGTCAGAAAAACTCCAAACAAACCAAACCTATTGAAGACAAATCAGTGAAAGCCCCGGCACTTAAAAAATCAAAGTACTGACATCATTGGTGGGTCGATTGCCTCTGAGGGTAGGCTAGATAAATGAGTCTGAACGGTGACTTAAACTGTTAACATTTCCTTTAGCCCTCACTTTCTTGTACTGTAACCAAACAATTTAGACCCTGATCAGACGCACCACTCTGCAGCATATAACCCTTAAATTCCTGTACTGTAAGCGAACAGTGTAGACACTGATCAGACGCCGCCGCTTTATGCGGCGTCTGATATGGGCCCTCACTGTTTGCCAAGCCCTAACTATGATGCCCGATAACCATATTACGCAGCACACAGATCTCACAGCAATAAAATTATCCCGGATTTTCTATAAATAACCATTACCTGGATTTTCCAACAAATCCGTGATAGTCACGTAGACTTTAGCACCCGAAGAGCTTCTACGCTCAGTAACTTTGGCTCGACTTACTTAATGGTCAAGATAACAAATTGAATGTGTAAGAGCATGGTCAAGATAACAAATTGAATGTGTAAGAGCATGGTCAAGATAACAAATTGAATGTGTAAGAGCATGGTCAAGATAACAAATTGAATGTGTAAGAGCACACGAAAAGTTCGAAAAAATAAGCACAATATGACGTATGTTATATGTTATATATTTTGAGGTCCCAACCTCCCCATTCATCCTCACTGAAAGCCCCCGCCCATCGGGGCTTGAAGAACAAGATTGCTGCATGATGCCTCCGCGCAGAGCTGACACCGACCGCACATGCACGAGTACGGGTAAACCGCTTAGAGGATCCAAGCCTGTCCAGGCAAAGCGGCCGTGCGAGTCGGACCGTCCATGCTTATAACCCTACTGGTTTCATTGGGCGATAGGGCTTGAAATGTCATTTCAACTCGATGTCGGGTCCCACAAAATTGGAGGCAACGTCCCCAAAATAAACTATACAGTGTTGACAGGGACATTAAACCTCAAATCAAACAAACAAATCATCCTCCCTCAGCTAACATTTACCGTCACCATGCTGAACACCAATTTATTATAGTTTGAATACAGTATAGACCATAATAAGCTGGTTTCTCGAAAACCAGCTGATCAGGATAAATACGGGTTTCCATACTGCTTCTAAACATTACGCAAACACGCCTATACAAATACATTGCCATTGCCATCCGAAA
This sequence comes from Lucinisca nassula, assembly GCA_963580285.1. Taxonomy (NCBI): domain Eukaryota; kingdom Metazoa; phylum Mollusca; class Bivalvia; order Lucinida; family Lucinidae; genus Lucinisca; species Lucinisca nassula. Next base: position 105,751,662 of record OY757018.1, on the reverse strand, counting down.
AAATGAAAAATTTATGATGAAATATTGTGATATTTTTCTTATTTCTGCTCAAAATATAGATTGTGGGCACCCGTTAGAACCGCCTCATCGAGGCGGTTCTAACGGGTACCCACAATCTTTATTTTAGAGCAGAAATAAGAAAAATAAGGTTTACCCCCGGAAACCCCAGTTTTACTATATAACAGTGGGGTTTAAGGGGGTCAAAATTATATAGGTGTGTTTTCGTGATGATCCATGGTTAAAAAATTGAATCTTGCAACAAAAATGGCTGAAAATCTGGGACGAGTGCAGCATACTGAAATGTGCAGAGCAATGGCAAGCGGGTACGTTCGTGGCAAAACATGTAAAAAATGTAAGTGCCTTCTATTTTACGATGAACAATTGCTCAGCTACCGAGCTGTAAAAGAAGTGTGTAATTACTCTGTTTCTCTTTCATCTCGACATTAACCCTTTTTTACCAAATGGAATCTTCCTCCTTATATATAGCAGGAGTTTATTTCAAAATTTAGGGGTGATGAAATATATTTGGAAAATGACTGAACTTTTAGCAAACAGTGGAGGCCCTGATCAGACGCCGCGTTCTGCGGCGTCTGATCTGGGCCTGCACTGTTTGCCAAGGTACCCCTTTAGGGGTTTCTGGTATTGAATGGGTTAATTATTTGAAACAATTATGCCTTGGGTATATGGAATTCATTTATTAACAGGCTTTAAACTGAGAAATGATTTGGATGTTTCGTGAGGAAAAACATTACACAAACAGGCCTATACAAATACAGTGCCATCTTTATCGCCGAAAAAATGAAAATTTTATGATGAAAAATTATGATATTTTTCTTATTTCTGCTCCAAATATAGATTGTGGGCACTCGTTAGAACCGCCTCGATGAGGCGGTTCTAACGAGTACCCACAATCTATATTTTAGAGCAGAAATAAGAAAAATAAGGTATACCCCGGAAACCCCAGTTTTACTATATAAAAGTGGGGTTCAAGGGGGTCAAAATTATATAGGCGGGTTTTCGTGATGGAACTAATAATCGAGCTGTCATTTTGATACAACAATGAATGCCTTTAGGAAAGCACGCCTGTACTGTGACCCTATTACAACCAACTTTTATAGTGTAAAACTTGGGTTTACAGGGCTATAAATTTATTTTCTTATTTCTGCTCAACATCATACATTGTGTGTCCATTTTAGAACCGCCTCGTTTTTGTTTTGTTTTTTGTTTTGTTTTTCGAGTTTAACGGCCCAGTCAATAATACTTAGGTCAGTTTTGTGTCAATGATATGCGCACTAACTTTATTAGAGGAGCATCTATGGTTGCTACTGTAGTAGATCGTCATGACAATATGTCGGTACACTGGTCACAGGGCCTTCGCTAAACACTGCTCCATTCGTTGCACACATGACACCCACAGGGAATCTCCAACCTTTGAATAATATTCCCCAGTAGCATGAAAAAGAACTTGCAGAAACGGTGATAATGTTTTGCTCGCTTTCGTGGCCGAATAAAACGCTTTCCTCTGTTTCGTGGCCGATTCAAATATAGTGTCTATGATGATATTAGATAAGAAGCGCTACCGGCCCATATTTCCGATTCGGCAGTTTGCACCTCTCTGTCACCTGAAAACCTTCCTTTTGCGTCGTATTCGAACGCATTAAATACATGCATGTGTCAAGGTCAAACCTTAAAAGTTAAGGTACCTACCTAGGGTATATTTAAGTATTTTCTAAGGTTAAACCGCGACTTAACAAGAAGAATTTCTTTGAAGTTCAGTTTATGCAACAGTTCAGTAAATACGTACATGTAGTTTAAGTACATGTATGAACTTAAAATTTATGTGCGCATTGCAATCCTGGGCCCAGATCACCTTGTGGTCACTGCGAAACACAAATGAAGTAAAACTGTGGATCAGGGCACAAAAATCGAAAACGAAGACAAACAGAGTTGTCGTTCTTACATGTGAAATACCGCATTGACCTTTTCTATAGCCCTACCAAGTATCATTAAAATATTTCATACGGTTTCGGAGTTATGGTCAGGAAACGAAAATGAAGTGAATGGAAATACATGATAGGAAAATGGATAAGCAGTTGTCATTCTTGCATGCGACACTCCGCACTATATGTTCTAAAATCCAACCAAGTACCATTACAATATTTAAAATGGCTGCAGAGTTAGTTATGTCCCCGCAACTTTAATGAAGTAAAATATGGGTCAAGGAACATAATTCAAAAAGGAAGATAAATAGAGTTGTCATTCTTGCATGAAACACTCCACATTGATCCGTTCAATAATCCTACTGAACACACCCGTGCGTGAGATAGCATGTTTTACACCTCTAGAACGTTAAATTTTCTGAATTATTTTATTTATACTCAAAACATAAGTTGTGGGAACTCGTTAGAACCGCCTCATTGAGGCGGTTCTAACGAGTACCCATAACCTATGTCTAGGATCAGAAATAAGAAAAATAATATATTCCCCCGTAAACCCCAGTTTTCTCTATATAAAGTGGGGTGTAAGGGGTGCTTATTTCACGGACTTGTTAGCGTGATTTTAAACTGTTTTAAACGGTTGCTCTGGAAAAAATGAAGTACACTATGGACCAGAGGGACATACTTTTAAAATGAAGGCATGCAGGTTTCCATTCTTGCATGCGACTGGTTCTATACTTTTACCAAGTATTATTAAAATGATTCAAATGGTTGCTGAGTTATGCTCCGGAAATGAAAAAGAAGTAAAATATGGATCGGGGACATAATTCGAAAAGGATGACAAACAGTGTTGTCCTACAATCTGCACCTTTCTATAGTTCTACCAAGTAAGACACTCTGCACCTTTCTATAGTGCTACCAAGTAGCATTGAAATATTTTTAACCGTTGCGGAGGTATGCTCTGGAAAGGAAATGTTGGCGCCCACCCGCCGATTTGCATCATTTCGTCCTATGAACATCCTGGTTAAACAAAATGTATAGCCCTATAAACCCAAGTTTCTCTATATAAACTGGGATCTAAATGGGTGTTCTTCACACGGCCTTATTATCGTGATGAATGCCGGAGTGGCCAAAAGGGTAGACCTGATGAGTATTGGTCTGCACTGTGTGCTCAGTCTTGTCTGTTTGTTTGTTTGTTTTGGCGTTTAACGACCTAGTCAACATTATTTTAGGTTATTTTTGAGCCGATCAGTTTACCTATGCACACTTTTCCTGGACATAAGCGGTATAGTGAACATTCTTTCGCCAGAAACTGACAACTTCCCTTTTTGAATCATCGGAACGGACATCACGTGAACAAGTCCGTGAAATGAACACCCCCTTACACCCCACTTTATATACAGAAAACTGGGGTTTACGGGGGTAAACAATATTTTTCTTATTTCTGCTCCAAGACATAGGTTGTGGGTACTCGTTAGAACCGCCTCATTGAGGCGGTTCTAACAAGTACCCACAACCTATGTTTGCTGTATAAATAAGAAAAATATCACAGGTTTTCGTCAGAAAAGTAGCCATTTTGGAGATGTAAAAATTGCACTATGTCGCACGGGTGTGTTATCGTAATGGAGAATGTCTCAGCCTTGTCTGTCCGACTATATAAGGTCAATACGGTACATACAGTAAACGTCCTATATTAAGACCACCTTCGGGACTGACTTTAAGATCTTTTTTTCAAAAGTCACAAAGGTGGTCTCTGGCCAGAGGACACGGTAGGCAGAAAACACAAAATAAGAGTAACTGGAACCTACTAAATAAGCTATAATTTTAGGTGGTCTTATCAGCGTACATGTAGTTCAATGTAGTCTGTATTCATTCTAAATATAGTAATTCTGAATGGGATGTTACACAAACCAATTAACAATTGTTGTTTAAATATTTGAACTTGACTTAAAATATTTACTTATTACTTGACATACATGTACAAGGCATTCAGATGATGTTGAGCCACGCGCCAATCATGTGAACAAGTCCATGAAATGAACACCCCCTTACACCTCACTTTATATAGAGAAAACTGGGGCTTAGGGTATACATAATTTTTCTTATTTCTGCTCCGAGACATAGGTTGTGGGTACTCGTTAGAACCGCCTACGTTTTGAGTAAAAATAAGAAAAATATCACGGATTTTCATCAGAAAAGTAGCCATTTTGGAGATGTAAAAAATGCACTTTGTCGCACGGGTGTAATGCGCAGCCTTTAGCAATAATGAGACGAATTTTAATCTTTTTTTTCCTTTTCACTGTAAAGATGACATTTCATATGTTTACAGAGCAACGTGAACGACAAACGACACTATATATAACACATTATAGTAAATGAAAGCTCGTGTTGGCCCCCGCCAATAATAATAATGATAATAACGTCTTTATTTAAAGAGGATAACATATTAAGCAATGCAATTACTTATCTAACATATGGTCCTCTATAAATAATAGGCCCCTGCCCATAGGGGCTTGAAGAAATATATGGGCTGCATGATGCACCAACGCAGAGCTGAATCCGGCCCGCACACTAGTACTGGTAAACCGCTCTAAGCCTGTCCAGGAACCGCGGTGCGAGGCGGACCGTCCATGCTAATAAACCCTATTGTTTTCATTGGGCGACATAGCTTGCGATGTCATTTCATCTCAATGTCGGGTAAAAGTCCCACAAAATTGGAAGCAACGTCTCAAAAATGACTTTTACAGTGTTGACGGGGGCGTTTAACCTCAATCAACCAACCAACCAACCAACCTCTATAACTAAAATAATCAAATACAATTTATAAACAATGTGACTGTACAATATATACATATATGTATTTATCCAACTTTGCAAGACTACATTTAAATCATCTAGGAGGACTCGATACATTTACGGAACTAACAATGTGTTTCAAACGAAATAAATACTATTTAGCGATATTTAAAAACATTGTAAAAGTATTCAGATAAAGGAATGAAAAGTTAATATTACTTTCAAAATTGGCTAAGAGCTGTAAAAACGTTATGAGAAATTTTTATAGGTTATTGACTTTATATTGTGAAATATTTGGCACGAGTTCATATGGCGAAGGACGCACGAGCTCGTCTTCGCCAAATGAACGAGTGCCGAATATTTCACAATATAAAATCAATAACCTTTTTATTATATACACAAACTTTGACTCTCTGCCAGAATGTACTATGAAAAACCACGCCCAATGGCGCCAAAGTGAAGACGACGTTGACGTCGGTTGACGTGACGTCATTAAAAACATTGACCTTTCCAAGCGCAGGACGCCATGTTTACCGAAGTGTTAGTTTTGTTTCTTTCAAAATACTGTAGATTTCCTAAAATAAATTATTCAATATCTGAACAGATTGCAGGTAGGTCATTTTTTTGCTAGCATAGAATGCGCTTTATGCACCTTGTCACAGCCTATATTCATTTTGTTTTAGGTTATTTCAGTCGATGCGCACGACAAGATGGCTTCCGATGTTTAGTATCGAAGTGAACAATTTGAAAGTAGTTCTGTTTTGAACGTGGCTGCTTATCTACGGGCAATATGATCTTGACTACGGGCAATATGGAAAAATATTGACCGGTAACTTCTGTACAAAGTAAACGGGACATTTTCTAGGTATATAATAAATGATAATAGATACTTGTTATAATTGATAAAAAAATGTAATCTTAAAATGTCTTGCTTGAAAACTATTTAAAACCTCATCACAGTTGAACATTTATTGCACTTATTCCTATGTTATTGCACTGTATATTGATTACAACAAACCTGGCTAGCTAAAATATTGAGATACAAGATAAGTGTTTCTTACATGCTTTCCAGTGAAATATAGAGATTTCTCAGTGAAATCGAAAACGATATTGTCACTGTTTCAAACAGTGACTGATATCAATTTTATTTTTCACTGTTTGGGACTACATTTTTCTCCAAATCTTATTATGTGGTCAGTTTTGCCACCGTCAGAGGATTCAAAATTAATGAACAGTATTAGAATTGAAGCTAAGCCTGTTCACATGTCACGAGGACGTTAATGACGTCATTTTTACGCTGACGTCACATATTTTATTGCGCGACGTCAGATCTGTCCGCGCCTTCTTTGGGAAACTAATATCTCAATTATTTCAGTAACCATTCATAAAAATGCCATCCCAGGCTATTTCTCAGGTGCAACCTTTTAGTTTACACCCAATATTATACCCAGTAAATACTTTTAGTTAACATCCAATATTATACCCAGTAAATACTTTGGACACCACTAAATGGACGCGAAACGACGAAGAACAAAGTTATGTTTCTCTGAGGGTGAGTGACGCGATTAGTGAAGCATAATATTGCCGCTTTGAAGCATGTAAGAAAGAGAAAATTTGATTTTTCGGTGTAAGATCAAATTTTATTTCACTCATGAATACCAAAACTGGTATTTTCACTCGTGGCTACGCCACTCGTGAAAATACTGGTTTTGGTGTTCATTCGATGAAATAAAATTCGATCTTACACTGAAAAACCCAAATATCCTCTATTTGCCCTCCGACAGTCGATTGTTTGTCCCAATTTAAAGTTTTGTCGATCATTACGCCAAGTAGTTTTTGGTATTCAACTTCTTTTATGATCTCAGTACCAATATAATGGATTTAGCCAGGGATAGATTGTGACGAGATCCTAAAACCATGATGGACGTATTTTCAGCGTGATTATACATTTTATTTTGTCTACAGTATGAGTGAAAATCATCTGATGCAACCTGGCGTTTTGTTTCAATAATTTTGGAGTCCTTACTTGCAGTGTGTACGGTTGTATCGTCCGCATATATATCGACATACGCTTCGTTAAAAAATAAAGGCATGTCGTTAGTAAATAGGAGAAAAAGAACAGGACCCAAAACTGAGCCTTGTGGGGCCCCTGATTTGACAGTTTGAAAAGATGACGCCAATGATTTGTCAACAATACACTGTTGTCTATCTGTTAATACGATTTTATCCATCTAAGAGAGTCATCGCTAAATTTATAAGCATCCAATTTCTGAACTAAGAGTTTGTGATCCACAACATCGAAGTTTTTCGTAGATCGAAAAATACCGACCCGATTATTTCACCGTTGTCAATATTCTTCAGTCACTTTTCTATTAAGTTTATCCAAGTTGTATTACATGGGTGATGTTTTCGGAAGCCAAACTGTGACAGATGGAGTGCGCTTTATCAGTTACCCTCTATATTAATTGCATTGCAGCACATTCACCTGATAAAGATATGTTATCTCAGGACAAGTGAGCTGTATCAGGTCAACGTGACTTTGCACTTTTATGAATGAACCGAGCTACTAGAAAAATGAAAAAATAAATGTTATTATTATTGGACAAAATGGGAAAATTACTTGAAAAAAAATTTGATAGGAAAAAATATGGTGAGCTGATACAAAATATATCGACATGCGGAATGTTCGGGCGCACTGAGGACCATCGATAACTGGTTGTAAATTGCTAATTTAAGAGTTTATAAGGGGGTCAACTGATGAATAGAATACCAAATTCGTATATTTTGATATCAAGTTTATCAGGTAAGGCTTCCAGGAGGCTTGTAGAATCGCGAGGCTTGCTTCGAGAACGCATGTAGAATCGCGAGGCAATCCTCGCGATTCTACGAGCGTTCTCAAAGCCTTGCCTGATAAACTTGATCTCAAAAGACACTCACCTGTTATTCTCTATATACTTGTTCATATATGAAAAATAAGTGTTTTGTTACATGTTTTTCAGTTATTTTAGAAAGAACGGACGGTAGTGATATTTTTGGTCTATAGTTTGTTGGGTCATCGTTTGCTCCTTTACGAATAGGAGTGATTTTAACCAGCTTTAATGGTTCAGGAAATTGACTAGATGATTTGCTATGATTGATTATTTCTAAGAGAGTAGGGGAGACAATGTGCGCCACTAATTTCAAAATTTTTGCACTTATACCATCCAACCCTGTCGCCTTATTGGAGTCGAGAGATTTTATTAAGGACAACATATCTGAAACTTTCATAAATGGGATTTTAAAAGTAACATCGTTCGGTATTTTGGACTCGACATAAGCTTTTAACTTTGAGAAGTCATAGGGGATATTTTCTTGCCCGTATTTATTTTAAAGTTTTTCACTAATAGACGATAAATATCTATTTAGTTGATCTATAACTTCGGAGATGTATCACTCGAAACATTGTCAAAACTAAATGTAGTGGGTAATATACTTTTATCGGACTGACCATTTATGTTTTTGATGTGTTTCCAGAGAAATGAGTTTGTTTTGTCTTCAGCTATTAATCTAGTAAATAATTCACTCTTAGATTTTCGAATAAGGGATGTTGTCTTATTTCGGCAGAACTTATATTGACTCCAGTTTTGTTGTTTGTGGTAAGTATCCCTAGCTTTTAAGGCTAGCTAAAATATTGAGATACAAGATAAGTGTTTCTTACATGCTTTCCAGTGAAATATAGAGATTTCTCAGTGAAATCGAAAACGATATTGTCACTGTTTCAAACAGTGACTGATATCAATTTTATTTTTCACTGTTTGGGACTACATTTTTCTCCAAATCTTATTATGTGGTCAGTTTTGCCACCGTCAGAGGATTCAAAATTAATGAACAGTATTAGAATTGAAGCTAAGCCTGTTCACATGTCACGAGGACGTTAATGACGTCATTTTTACGCTGACGTCACATATTTTATTGCGCGACGTCAGATCTGTCCGCGCCTTCTTTGGGAAACTAATATCTCAATTATTTCAGTAACCATTCATAAAAATGCCATCCCAGGCTATTTCTCAGGTGCAACCTTTTAGTTTACACCCAATATTATACCCAGTAAATACTTTTAGTTAACATCCAATATTATACCCAGTAAATACTTTGGACACCACTAAATGGACGCGAAACGACGAAGAACAAAGTTATGTTTCTCTGAGGGTGAGTGACGCGATTAGTGAAGCATAATATTGCCGCTTTGAAGCATGTAAGAAAGAGAAAATTTGATTTTTCGGTGTAAGATCAAATTTTATTTCACTCATGAATACCAAAACTGGTATTTTCACTCGTGGCTACGCCACTCGTGAAAATACTGGTTTTGGTGTTCATTCGATGAAATAAAATTCGATCTTACACTGAAAAACCCAAATATCCTCTATTTGCCCTCCGACAGTCGATCTCTCTCACTGAAGATTGCTGTGCGTACTCATCATTCCAAATCAACAAATAACTGCTGCTAGGCACTCGACCTCTGAAAATGCCAACAATAGACACGTATATGCTGAATCGGAACGGCAAGTGCAATAATTGTGCTACAAATACTGAAACTGATATTTTTGCTAAAATCCCACACCCTGTACAGGTTTGAAATTCGATACTTTAATGTTGACTGGGGAGTTGATGACATCTAAGTTCAGCTCGTCTGCTACACAAAGATATACGTCACGAACTCCATAATCATCCTTACAAGAAAAACGCCAAATGTCATTATGGACGGGTTTTGGAAAAAAGAGTTACCAAAAGGTAAACCGGGACGAGGACACCCGACCGCACGGATATCGCTATTCTAAGAACGAAATGTTTCCTTGAAATACCCGTCCAAAAATATACAATAGCCAAATTTCATTAATACATGTACATTCTTTTCCAAAACAGAAATAAACGCATCCGCGGGCAGAACGCGTATCTCAGATGGAGAAAGATGGCCTTGGCAGTATATATTTTAGTCGGACCGCCGAAATTCGGGAGTTTTAGTGAACATAACTTCTATCATACCCACACAGAAAGAAACAGCTTCAACCTACCATTGTATAAACTGCTCCAATTTAGTCAATGTGTTTTAAACAGAAATGATGTCACTGTACGGTCAGTGGAATAGGTAATGAACATTTTCGTGGAGGGGTGGAGGGGGGGGGGGGGGGAAAGCGGTGGTGGTATTTGGCGTGTAAAAAGACTATCATCAAAAGGTAAGGTATGTATACAAACCGGAATAAGACTCTTACATAAAGAAAGGGTAACGTATCCGGGTTGAAAGCATTATAACCACTTCTACTATTTGAACCAAGAGCCTTTTTATACCTTCAAGGGTATATGACCTGGTATGGGGCAAATATATGACATATGTGGATTTTAGTCAATGAATTTGTGTTTGTGATAAATGACAATGGGGTCAGGTGTACGTTCATACATATGAGACTATTGATTTATAGAGAGTTTAGTGCGGGTATTTGGTTGGTAAGAAGTTCTTTTTGAAGTCATGTAATGTCGGTGCATTTCTTATATCAAGCGGCAACGAGTTCCATTGTTTGGCTCCCTGTATTCCGAATAAACGGTCATAATAACATGTTTTGGAGTAAGGAATCCTCAGGAGTTCATTATCAACAGATTGTAGGTCTCGATAATGTGTTTCGGAGACCTTTTTAAAAAGTTCTGTCATGTAGACTGGCGACATACCAGTAAGAGACTTGTACATCATAATACCAGTATGGTACTGGATACGGACTGGAAACGGTAGCCATTTTAACTCATGAATTATTGATTGCGAAGGTGCCATTATAGGTGGCCGGAGTATTATACTAGCAGAGCGTTTTTGTAGTTTTAGAAGTTTATTTATGTTTGTTGCAGTACAGCGTCCCCAAATCAAACAACCAAAGTCAAAAATAGGAAGGATATATGAGTAATAATATTGATTTAGACTGACTTTACTGACATATTTGGAAAGTAATTTAAGCAATGTGATTCTTCTAGAAATGTTAAGAGAAATAAAAGCGACTTGTTTGTCCCAATTTAAAGTTTTGTCGATCATTACGCCAAGTAGTTTTTGGTATTCAACTTCTTTTATGATCTCAGTACCAATATAATGGATTTAGCCAGGGATAGATTGTGACGAGATCCTAAAACCATGATGGACGTATTTTCAACGTGATTATACATTTTATTTTGTCTACAGTATGAGTGAAAATCATCTGATGCAACCTGGCGTTTTGTTTCAATAATTTTGGAGTCCTTACTTGCAGTGTGTACGGTTGTATCGTCCGCATATATATCGACATACGCTTCGTTAAAAAATAAAGGCATGTCGTTAGTAAATAGGAGAAAAAGAACAGGACCCAAAACTGAGCCTTGTGGGGCCCCTGATTTGACAGTTTGAAAAGATGACGCCAATGATTTGTCAACAATACACTGTTGTCTATCTGTTAATACGATTTTATCCATCTAAGAGAGTCATCGCTAAATTTATAAGCATCCAATTTCTGAACTAAGAGTTTGTGATCCACAACATCGAAGTTTTTCGTAGATCGAAAAATACCGACCCGATTATTTCACCGTTGTCAATATTCTTCAGTCACTTTTCTATTAAGTTTATCCAAGTTGTATTACATGGGTGATGTTTTCGGAAGCCAAACTGTGACAGATGGAGTGCGCTTTATCAGTTACCCTCTATATTAATTGCATTGCAGCACATTCACCTGATAAAGATATGTTATCTCAGGACAAGTGAGCTGTATCAGGTCAACGTGACTTTGCACTTTTATGAATGAACCGAGCTACTAGAAAAATGAAAAAATAAATGTTATTATTATTGGACAAAATGGGAAAATTACTTGAAAAAAAATTTGATAGGAAAAAATATGGTGAGCTGATACAAAATATATCGACATGCGGAATGTTCGGGCGCACTGAGGACCATCGATAACTGGTTGTAAATTGCTAATTTAAGAGTTTATAAGGGGGTCAACTGATGAATAGAATACCAAATTCGTATATTTTGATATCAAGTTTATCAGGTAAGGCTTCCAGGAGGCTTGTAGAATCGCGAGGCTTGCTTCGAGAACGCATGTAGAATCGCGAGGCAATCCTCGCGATTCTACGAGCGTTCTCAAAGCCTTGCCTGATAAACTTGATCTCAAAAGACACTCACCTGTTATTCTCTATATACTTGTTCATATATGAAAAATAAGTGTTTTGTTACATGTTTTTCAGTTATTTTAGAAAGAACGGACGGTAGTGATATTTTTGGTCTATAGTTTGTTGGGTCATCGTTTGCTCCTTTACGAATAGGAGTGATTTTAACCAGCTTTAATGGTTCAGGAAATTGACTAGATGATTTGCTATGATTGATTATTTCTAAGAGAGTAGGGGAGACAATGTGCGCCACTAATTTCAAAATTTTTGCACTTATACCATCCAACCCTGTCGCCTTATTGGAGTCGAGAGATTTTATTAAGGACAACATATCTGAAACTTTCATAAATGGGATTTTAAAAGTAACATCGTTCGGTATTTTGGACTCGACATAAGCTTTTAACTTTGAGAAGTCATAGGGGATATTTTCTTGCCCGTATTTATTTTAAAGTTTTTCACTAATAGACGATAAATATCTATTTAGTTGATCTATAACTTCGGAGACGTATCACTCGAAACATTGTCAAAACTAAATGTAGTGGGTAATATACTTTTATCGGACTGACCATTTATGTTTTTGATGTGTTTCCAGAGAAATGAGTTTGTTTTGTCTTCAGCTATTAATCTAGTAAATAATTCACTCTTAGATTTTCGAATAAGGGATGTTGTCTTATTTCGGCAGAACTTATATTGACTCCAGTTTTGTTGTTTGTGGTAAGTATCCCTAGCTTTTAAGGCAGTCTTTAGTTCTTCGTTTAACCACTCAGGCTGTATTTCACGTTTCACGCGTTTAGTTTTTATGGGCGCGTGCCTAATGTATACCTCCGAAAAAATCTTGCACCAATAACTGAAATTTAAATTTGGATCGATGGTTGATAACTGGAGTCTAGTTAATGCTTCGGAAAGTTCACATCGGGGCTTTGAAGAAATAGATGGGCTGCATGATGATTCGATGCAGAGCTGTAACCGATCGCAAATGAGTACTGGTAAAGTAGAAGTAAAACAAAGATCAGGAATCGATACAATTAACTTACTCCACCCATCAAAGACACCAAAGGGAAAGAAACACAAACATGAAGCGACCATACCATAATGGAAACCTAAACAAAGGAAGGCCATAAGGACAGTTACTTTCCCACAAAATTGCCAAATGGCCATCCAAAATAAAAAGACACACGTGCTACACACAGTAAGTAACAAACAGCAACATAAATAAACCGCCACAGAAGAACCGCCTCGGAACGGTCAGTGGAAAGAATTCCACTGAGGGTCTTAAATCGATTTTACATGGCCATAATCCTCGCCCTTACCTCTGTCGCGGTATACACTAATTTTGTTTAGTCCGCATGAAGGCTTTCTAACTCATCAGTGTAACATCTCCGAGAACATACAAATGATAAAACTACAGAGATGAAACAAGGTTGAGGACTCGACAGCAAACAACAACAGAATTGCTGGAGCAAATGAAAACCAAGAGTTAGACTCCGAGGGGCCCGACCAAAGACGGAGCATCAGGCGCCAACCAACATAAAGAATACTAAAATAAAATTTCATTTATGTTTTTTACGCTGGAACCGTCATATAACCGCTTACAGGATGTAAGCCTGCCCAGGCAAAGTGGTGTGAGTTGGACCGTCAATACATATAAATGCTATTGGCTTCATTGGGCCACAGGGCTTGAGATTTCGTCGGGTAATAGTCCCACAAAATTGGAAGCAACGTTTCCAAAATGACCTAAATAGTGTTGACGGAGGCGTAAAACCTCAATTCAAAACAAAACGAAAAACTTGTGCAAGAAGCCGCCTTCATAGTGACGTCGCATGACGTTCGGCTGGGCAACATCATTCCTAGGAAACCAACAGTCTAGGCCGCCGCCCATCGGGGCTTGGAAAAAAAAAGCTTGGGCTGCACGGTGCTTCCACGCAGAGCCTAAACTGACCGCACATGAGTACTGGTAACCCGCTCAGGCACAGTGGTGTGAGTCCATTGCATATCAGCCCCATATGTTTCATTGGGCAACATAGGTTGAGATTTCATTTTATCTCAGTGTCGGGTAGAAGACCCACAAAATTTGAAGCAACATCTCCAAAATTACCTATATAGTGTCGGTGTGGACATTAAACCTCAATTCAAATAAACAAAACAACTGGTTAAAATCACCTGGCTTGCATTCACATTAACCCATACTTGCCTAGCGGCATTTTTGGGGACATTGGCAAAACGCGGCGTCTCATCTGGGTCTGTACTGTTTACTGATAGTACATACATTTTTGTTAAATTTACCGCAAACAAAACAAACCTGGCTGCCCTAGAATTGGTAATGACCCAATTCATGCTTATTAGGTCGGAGTTTCTTCCACTGACCGTTCCAAGGCGGCTCTTCTGTGGCGATTTATTTATGTTGTTGTTTGTTACTTACTGTGTGTATCACTTGTGTCTTTTTATTTTTGGATGGCCATATGGCCATTTTGTGGGAAAGTAACTGTCCTTATGGCCTTCCTTTGTTTAGGTTTCCATTATGGTCTGGTCGCTTAATGTTTGTATTTTTTCCCTTTGGTGTCTTTTATGGGTGGAATAAGTTAATTGTATCAATTCCTGATCTTTGTTTTACTTCTACTTTCAACTGTCATATATCGGTTAACGTCTGATCAATTAGTTCAACAACACTAAAATCCGTTACTCTTGTTTTTTTGCATTTTAGCTAGAATTTCATTATTTAATTAAACAGACCTGAAAGCTGAGAAGAACATGCATTGTTCGAAACTCGACAAAATATTGATCAAGAAAAGGCATACATGATGCTATTAAAATGACTGGAGCCAAGTAGCTCATCATGTCTTATCTGCTCTTGCTGGAGCATTATACTAGCATTGCAACATTTTTCACAGATACAGTCTAAAGGCGAATGAGAACAACATAAAATGCTGTGCCCTAAAATGGCCTCTTTCGTAACTTTTTCAGATGATTTTTAATATATACATTTCATATTTTCGACGCACAATATATATTTTCGGTGCTCGTTAGACCCGCCATCTGAGGCGGTTCTATCGAGTGCCTATAATATATGTTTTAGCAAAACAGTTGGATGGGGGGAGTGGGATTGGGTGCGAGGAAATAATTTATACCCCCGAAAGCCCCTATTTTCTCTGTATAAAAGTGGTTGGGGGGGGGGGGGGGGGGAGTAAGTGGTGTCCATTACGCGAATCAGTTAACCTTATGCAATTACCTAACGTCTAAATCGGTGTTTAAAGCTCCAACCACGGACGCAAAGAACAATTTATAAAATTGAACCATTATGTATGTACGATCAGTGATGCAGACATTTGAATCCTGTTTTAAGTCATAAAATATTCTCTAAAATGTAATAATCTTCCGCGATTCCTGGTAAAGATAACCGTTATCAGACTAATCGACAGAATTGTTTCATTTAGATTAGATTTATACGCTTGTTCAACAGCATGATATGTTTTTGCAGACACATGCCTTGAATTATTAAAGTAAGGCACACACATAAAGTCAGAGGAAAACATTAAGTTTATGTAGGTATTTTAGTGCTGCTGAACACGACAACCCAAATGATAATTTTGCATTTGGATACTTTTGGTCTTGAAAGAGCACCAAAAAAAAAAAAAAAAAACATCATGTCAACAAGTCCGTGCAATTAACACTCCTCTTAACCCCACTTTATATATAGAAAACCCGGGTTTACAGGCGTAAACGTTATTTTGTTTATTTCTGCTCTAAGACATAGGTTGTTGGTGGTCGTTAGAACCTCCCTATGAGGCGGTTCTAATGAGCACCCTCAACCTATGTTTTGCGTTTATATATGTAAATATCACGAATTTATTTGGAAAAGTAGCCATTTTGGGATATGAAAGAAAGCACTACGTCACATGGTGTGTTATCTTAATCAAAGGGTTTTATCATATAACGTCATTTATTTTAGTGGAAAACGTCATCCTATAAAGTAAATACATGATTAGTGTCACGGGCCTTCGTGGCCTAGTCGTTAAGAGCGCTGACTCTTCATCATTAGGTCTCTCACCGCTGTGGTTCGAGACCCGCTCGGGTCACATGTGAGACGCCAAGTTCTGTAACGGAAGGTCAGGTGGTTTTTCTCCGGGTACTCCGGTTTTCGCCCACCTCTGATTAACGATCGGCTCTATATGAGTGTAATAATCTTGAAAGGGTCGTAAAAGCAAACAAAAAAAAAAAAAAAAAAAAAAAAATCGTTAGTGTCTTTAATAATAAAAGCCTTAGACAATTTTATAAGGACGAGCTTCAATGACCCCTATAAAATTGTCGCGGTGAACCGATTATTATCAAAGACAGTATCGAAAAATAAGTGAGAACTTGCGTGTTTGAGTTTTTCGTCTCACCAACAGATAAGGTCATACGGAGACGAGACCTCGGTTAAAAGACTCATCTAAAAGTCTGGAGAAGCCCGGGATCGATTCGTTGACCCCTGATTTACAAGGCGAGTAACATAACTACTACACTATGGAGGCTTCAAACCATAACTGAAAAAGGTTGATTTTGGAAGCAAAGAAAACACCAGCTGAAGTGATGTTAAATATGTTCTATGAAAGGGTTAACCTTTTGAAGCTACGACAGAACTTAAAAGTATGAAGTTTATAAGTTTTCGGGGCCAGACTAGCTAATGACTGCCAATTAGGAATCCGTGACCCTCAAAAAAAAAAAAAAAAAAAAAACTATCTTTATACAGACGGTCTTCATACCGGCATTTGATAATACGATAACATCCCGTACATCGCCAGTTTCCATGGAACGGATGGGACGGATTGTTGGAGCTTTTCACGAGCATTGTATTTTAAATACTCCAAGAAACAAATGGTGTGGCCATTTGATAGACTCGCCTTACCGAGGAGATTCTAACAAATGTCCACAATATTTGTTTATTGCTGTAAGTTGGTAAACAGGAACATAGTATTTGTCATACTAATCCTTCTTGAGGTTTCTTTATAACGCCAAAATGTTGGGGACAATATTGCCGACATAATAAGTGTACTTGACTAACCGTTCCAAAATAGGAGTGGAGGCAATGATCAGGAATCGATACAATTAACCCACAGCTCCCATCAGAAACACCAACGGGTAAGAAACACAAACATGAAACAACAGACCCTGATGGAAACATCAATTATAGCGGAAGCCAAAAGGACAGTTCCCACAAAATGGCCAATAGGCTATCCAAAATAAAATAATATAAGCGACACAAACACCCAAAGACAAACCATAACCAAAATAAACCGCGACAGAAGAACCGCCTTGCAACGGTCAGCGGAAACGAATTCCCTCTCCCTTCTTCTGTCGCGGTTTATTTGTATTATGGATTGTCTTTGAATGTGTATCGCTTATATTGTTTTGTTTTGGACAGCAATCGGCCATTTTGTGAGAAAGTAACTGTCCTTTTGGCTTTCCGCTATTGATGTTTCCATTGGGGTCGTTTGTGCTTCGTTCCCTTCGGTGTCTCTGATAGGAGTTGCGGGTTAATTGTATCAATTCCTGATCATTGCTTTCACTTCTATTTTGTACTTTTGTTGTTTTGGTTTGTCGACCCTTTCAAGATTGTTTCACTTATTTTGAGCCCATCGTTAGTCTGAGACCACGTGACCTGCCGTTGCAGAACTTGGCGTCTCACAAAGTTGCTCATATCACAGACTTGTTCAAACTGTATAAAAGATTCATTTTTTAAAGTTCTGGGGAATCAATACCGATGTACTGGTTCCACCAGATGAGACTTATAAATAATGCAGTGTTTCGTGAGGACAAACAGACATTGACTTGACTGATGTACATAGATTAACGAGTTTTATTTGTAATAGGTTTTTCTGTTACGTCACTAAGGCGTCCAATTAATATTGACTTACAGTTGGGCAATCAATTCGGGTTATGTTGTTATTTCTCCTTTTTCTACATTTTCATTCATTTTCTCCTTCTCCCCTATCCTTCGTCTCTCTTTCATTTCCTCTACTATCTCTTCTATTTCTTTTCTTCCTTTTTATGAAAGACGACAAAACATGACCCACAAACATTACGAAAACACGCCTATACAAATACATTGCCACCTTTATCGCCGAAAAAATGAAGATTTTATGATGAAAAATAACGATATGTTTCTTATTTCTGCTCAAAATATAGACTGTAGGTACTCGTTAGAACCGCCTCGATGAACCGCCTCATCGAGGCGGTTCTAACGAGTACCCACAAACTATATTTTAGAGCAGAAACAAGAAAAATAAGTTTTACCCCTGCAAACCCCAGTTTTACTATATAAAAGTGGGTTTCGAGGGGGTCAGAGTTATATAGGCGTGTTTTCGTGATGGATCGACATGTCGTTAACCTTTTTGTACCAGAAACCCTCAAATAGGTATTTGGCAAAAAGTACAGACCCAGATCAGACGCCACAGAACGCGGTATATGATCAGGGCCTACACGGTTCGCAAAAAAATAAAGCCATCTTCCATTTTTTTTGAAGAAATTACAACTTGACACCCCTTAAATTGCGAAATGGACTCCAGCTATATATAAGGAGGGAGATTCCATTTGGTACAAAAAGGGTTAAACCTCAACCCAATCCGGCCCCGCCTATCGGGGCTTGAAGAAATAAATGGGCTGCAGGATGCTTCCACGCAGAGCTGAAACCGACCCGCACACTAGTACAGGTAAACCACTTAGAGGATCTAAGACTGCCCAGGTAAAGCGGTGCGAGTCGGCCCGTCCATGCTTATAAACCCTATTAGTTTAATTGGGCGACAGGGCTTGAGATCTCATTTCATCTCAAAGTCGGATAAAAGTCCCACAAAATTGGAAGCAACGTCTCCAAAAAGCCCAATAAAACCAAAAGGGTTTATAAGCATGGGCGGTCCGACTCGCACCACTATGCCTTGGCAGGTTTAGATCCTCTAAGCGGTTTACCAGTACTCGTGTGCGGTCGGGTTTCAGCTCTGCGTGGAAGCATCATGACTGTCCAAACTTCAATGCGTTGTACAACGTTCCTTCAGTTGGACGCTTCGACGGCTGCACAGTATTTATCCATATATAGATATCGCTTCAAATGGGATAGTCATTTATTTTAGCCTCGGTTCCACAGTGCTTGCGACTGCGATGCGACCATTTCCTTTGCGATTTTCTCGCGACCTCTACGACTACTGCAACTACTTTTTCTCTACAAATGTGATCGCCGATCAGTCCTGGACAATCGACGACAGCTTTTACATGCAGACGATATGTCGCCGAAGGATCGGCGACTGCTTTGCAACTAGTTTAGAGTGATCGGCGACCAGCCGGCGACCAATCGGCGACACTTGTGAGACTGGTTGCAATCAAACGGCGGCTGCTCAGAGACTGGCTGGTGACCTTTCTGTGTTCATTGCACTGCAACCTTTCGGCCATCTATTGGCGCTCGCTTGAAACCTCATTGCAACCTGTCGGCTACACTACGGCGATCGGCCGCTGACAGTCACCCTCTCATCATCAGTCGCAAATCAATCGCCGAAGTCGCCGATCAATAGCGGCACAGTCACCAACTGATCGCCGATAGGTCGCATCAAGGTTGCCAGATTTCAGCGCCGTAGTATTGATGAAATCAATCAACGTCCTTCGGAGCCGAAGTGTGTCCTTGGGTTAGATACGTTATGCCACTGCCACACTCCACCCAGGTGTAAATTGGTAGCAGCGGTGTTAGAGTCATTGCCTCTCTCTCGTGCGCGTGATAGCATCCTGAATGAGTGTTCAAGAGCGACTCAAAATAAGCTTTAAACTTTCATCGCAATCGAACTAGCATAAATTAGTATAACTAACTAACTAATCGGTGACTAATCGGCGACATCCAGAAAACCATTGCAACCAGTCTACAATCAGAATTAGTCGCGGCTACTGCGACTAATTTTGTTTGTCGGCCTATCAGCGACCTCGCTGAAACCATTATAAAACCTCACCGCGACTTCTGTAACCTTTCTACGATTGTCATATTTTAGCCGCGGGGAGGTCGCGCCGCGGTCGCAAGCTCTCTGTGACCGGGGCTTTACATTTCGATATTGTGATGACAGAATTGGACTAAGCTTTATCAAGAAAAACAAATCAACAATTTTAAACAGTTCATCTGATCAGATCAGTATATATATATATATATATATATATAATTCAGAAAGCTGACTCCTTAATCCTTAACGAGAGGTTGGCGGAGCCTCTCCTCTACCACTTCCTCGCTGGATGTACTGATCGAAAATAAAAAAAAAAACGTTATTGTCGAATAACGCAGCAACAAAGATAAAAAATCGACTTCAATGATTACGATTCAGCGCTCATATCAACTAGGCCTTGGAAGCCCGTGCGAGCCGAGTTTAATATAATATTATATAATTGCTAATAGTGTCTGACTTGAAGAACAGGAAATGTGTACGGCTTCAAGTATCATGAACTTGTATTGACTCCAGATAAAATGCTATAAAATTTTCTTTTGTTTCCAAGTCGGTGATAATGAAACCGTTCGTCAATGATTGATATCATTTCCGAGATCCAATTAACATCCATTACTTTTGCTCTTTTTATCATTTATATTGAAAAGACATATTTCCACTCAAACAATAAGTGCTAAACACCGGTTTGTAGTCTAATGCATTTGATTTAATCTCTAATGCAACGCTTTCCGGTATACCAAGAATATATCAATGAGTATATTGTTTCTGTGTTTGTCTGAAATGAACAGAAATATAGTTCGCAGAATGGGATTAGAATAAACATCCACACACTGGACTATGTTTGTAAAATTTCATGCTTCCAAATAAAAATGACAAAGATCCGCTTTCAAAAGCGCGGGTGTTAACTTTTATCTGCACTGACGATAGACTAGAATCGTATCTAACGTTTGTATTGGTGTACCAACGAAATCGTCTTCTCCCGCCTTCCTTTTGTAACGCAGCAACGAAGATTTTTTTTTAGATGTCTCTTGAGTTTTGCACAAGAGAACAACAGTCAATAATTTATTTTGGTTTAGTTCAAGCCAGATGCGCCAACAAAGTTTAAGATGTAAAGTGTCCCGTAAGGGACTTATTTCAATTTACAAGTATCAGTCACACCATTGATGGAAATGTTTTGACTTTTCATAGCCGTCAAGAGATGAGATTGAGGAATTTTTTGACGACTCACGGCAATATGCTTTCACAGTCTTTATAGGTGTGTTTTGAGGGTTGTGACAACTTACACAAGATTTACACCTCCACGATGTTGAGGGTATAGATGAAGACTTAGCTAATGTCGGCCTGATTACTGGCACACATATACAAATTCGAAATTCAAATTCCAAAATGACCAGAAAATGTTAGCAACTACAAAAAACAACAACAGACGTAATAACATTTCTCTGAGAAGCCTTCTTTGTGTTCAAGTAAAAAATAATTTGTGGGGTTCTCATATTTCAGATATTTCCTAATTGAGCATTTTGACATATAGAAGAGCTACATCACTTGAGTGATTTAAAGTCTAGAAAAGTCGTTACTAAAACTAGCACACACTTACAAAAAAGCTTGGTCATGAATATATTCTTTTCTTTTTCTTAAAGGACTGTAAGCAGAACAAAACGATCCCAGTTATAAATCATTTGGTGTAAATAATCTATGAAACAGAACCGCATATATTGGTGTCAATTGTTTTGCAAAAATTGCACAAAACCTAGTGTCTTCAAAAACAATTAAATTGTATTTTCTTCGGGAAACAAAGTCATATATGGAGCTTACAGGAACACGTTCTATTAAATTCTTTTCGAGCTATTTGAATTCCGATAAATCGGTTTGTCGAAAACAGAACTCAATAGAAATGTTAAAGGAGTACTGTGTAATTATATGACTTGGTACTTTGAAACGCATATCATCGCCTGATTGCACTGTTAATTGAAAAATAATGTCCAAACAAACATTTTAGCAAATATTCTTTATTTACTCGACTTATGACCAACGCTTTTGCGACCTCTCTAAAACAGATTACGGTGATATTTCAAAAGCCTTGACAATGACGAGCGGTACTTATATTAAGCTCAAGAAACAGAACAGACCAACATGAGTAAATATTTTGCAAAACATAGCAGATTCAGATGTATCCTGGTCGGACCAAGCGGAGTCTGACTGCTGGTTTTCGTTTGCTTCACTGTTTTAGTTATTTCATGCTGTCAAGGCAACTCCGTTGGTTCATCACGGAATCCTTTCTCGGTCTGGTGCACTGACTTCACGCTGCCTGAACGAACTACATGTATTTGTGAAAACCACAGCAGGGCTTAGGCCGAGCGTTGTGGCCAAGCGAAATCGATTTAAGGCGCCCGTCTCCCGTTCTTCTCGTATTGTAACATTTTACTGACCGTTCCAGGATGATGCTTGTGTGGTTGTACTATAATGCCAGTCTTTGTTTTTGCGTGTATGACCTGGTAATTATCTTTTATTTTGGATAACCGTCTGGTCGTTTAGTGGGGACAAGAAACCATCCTTTTGACTTTGTACTTGTAAAGTTCGGCACCCGCCCATCGGGGCTTGAAGAAATATAACGGCTACATGATGCTTCCACGCAGAGCTGAAACCGACCCGCATACGAGTACTGGTAAACCGCTTAGAGGATCTAGGCCTGCCCAGGCAAAGCGGTGCAAGTCGGCCCGCATATTTTTGTAAACCCTTTTGGTTTCATTGGGCGGCAGGGCTTGAGATGTCATTTCATCTCAATGTCGGGTAAAAATCCCACAAAATTGGAAGCAACGTCCGCAAAATGACCTTTACAGTGTTGACGGGGGCGATAAACCTAAAATCATACAAACAAAAACTTGCAAAGTTCAAATTATGGCTCTGTTGCTTTCATGTTTTGGCCCCTTTCCCTTCAGTTTCTTGGATTGAAGGTGTGATGCTATTGTATCGGTGAGAAAATATGCGATTAACCCATTGTATGGACTCTCCCATTGCTTTATGTTGAACAATTCCATTATGCAAACACGCTTATATAATTTTGACCCCCTTTAAACCCCACTTTTATACAGTAAAACTGGGGTTTGCAGGAGTAAACATCATTTTCTTTAATCTTGCTCTAAGACATAGGTTGTTGCTCGGAACTCGTTAGAACCGCATTGGGTAGGCATTACTAACGTCTGCCTACAATCTATGTTTGGGGGAGAAATATGAAAAAAAAAAATCATCAGAAAATTTCTTTCTTTTGTAGGTAGAAGTTCCAACATATTTAGATAGGCGTGTTTTCGTAATACATTTGTCATATAAGGGGTGTTAGGCCTAATTGTATCGTGTTCATTCTATTTTTGACGGTTTTTGTTTGTTTGTTTGTTTATTTGAGGCTTAACGTCCCCGTCAACATTATCGATGTCATTTTGGAGACTGCTTCCAATTTTTGCGGGACTTTTACCAGACATTGAGATAAAATGACATCTCAAGCCCTGTCGCCCAATGGAACCAAAAGGCTTATATGCATTGGACGGTCTGCTTCACTCCACATTGCCTGGGCAGGCTTAGTCTTTCTAAGCGGTTTAGCAGTACTCATGTGTGGACAGTTCCAGCTCTGCGTGGAAGGATCATGCAACCCAATCTATTTCTTCAAGCCCCGATTGGCGGGGCGAATAATTCTGTTAGGTAAAAGTGAAGACCCTGATCAGACGCCGCGTACTACGGCGTCTGATCTGGGCCTGCGATGTTTGTAAAGGTACCCCGTTAGGGGTTTCCCGCATACAATTGGTTAATGCCTTCATTTTTACGTCTTAATGAGCCGTTCCATCAGTATCTATACTATTGTCAATCATATTTATGCTTTCGACAAAAATCTATGTTTATAGAATGGGTGTCCCTAATAACTTTGAGTCGATTGACAAACAATCACGCAAAAAGAACTGTACTATAAAGAAATACAAAAAGACATTCTGCCGCCATCGTTAGATACCAAATGTTTTTGCAGCAAACTCCTTCAGGAAATATTTTGTGTCTAATCGAATGAAGAACGTCTCTCAAAATAATATACTGTGATATTTTAAAAGCATTTAAGTAAGTAGATATGGGATACATATATTGAGTTTGTATTAGCGTTTTCCAGACAAAATTACAGTCGAACTTCAATGGCTCGAACACCTTTTGGACCTCGAAAATCTGTTCGAGACAGGGGTAGTTCGAGCCACTGAGGTTACTGTCAGGAGGCATAACGAGATACTTTTAGACATCTTTTCGGTGTTCTATAATGAAAATGAATGCTGTGAGGCGATTTTAATGAGTACACACAGCATACATTTGCAAGATAAAAGACTTAAATCTCCGTAATTACCCCCCACTATTTCTTATGTAGAGGATTTCGCTAGGAGCTCAAGAATGGGTTCGACACATCCATGGTAAACGAGCCATCGGTGTTCGATCACTTTAGAACGTTCCAGATACCTATGCAAACCATGTATATCCAAACAAGCTGTCAGTAAAACTGACTAGAGCCCGGCAGCGCTATCAGAGGAGTTGGATTTTATTTCAAAGTGCCATAACTCTGAGAATATGGTAGCTAGAGTTACGTAACTTGCTATTGCTTGTGTAATGGTATTGTGACCTTATATTTAAAGTTTGAAGTTGATGCGTTTGACAGTTTGTAAGTTATTAAGAAAACAACAACAACAAAAAAAAAACATGAAAATGTGGAAGTTTTTAAGTCTTTGAGTTGAAAAATTGAGAGTGTTGTGGCTAAAGTTACGTAATTTTCCTTGAAATTTTGTAATGATATTGTGAAATTAAATTTAAAGTTCGAAGTTGATGCGTTTGACGGTTTGTAAGAAAGAAAAAAAAACACATGAAAAATGTGGACGAACAGACAGGCGGACAGACAGGATGAATACTATAGGGCACCCGCAAACATTTGCTTGGCCCTAACTAGACAGCTAATGTCGAGCCGTATCAGTAGGATCTACAGCGTTTCACATTCTATTTATGAGTTCGACTAAACATCACATTTACAATAATGAGTAAGTGCAAGTTTGCCGATCGAGGAATTCACATTAGAAACGCAGGGCGAAAAGACAAAAGGAATTGTAGAGAATCCCCCCCCCCCCACAAAAAAGCTAAGTGTATTTTAAAGATATAGACGGATGCAATGTTTTGACAAGTGACTTTGCTTACACTTCACTGCGCATGCGCCAGTTACCTCCCCTGTACAGTACCTCTTTTATCTGGTTGACAAAACATTACTTTTTGCCGTATAGTGTCAATGAGAATTTCGAATATTTATCGTATAATTAAACTCCTTTATTCCACACCAAGTTCACTGATCCTTGTCATTTTGTGTTTTTGAAGTATTAAAGGATATAGAACCAGTCTCTTCTGACATTTTAAGCACATCTTGTTGCCCAAAAAAGCGTTATAAAACTACCCCCATCATACCAAAACGTAGTCGATGCGCTTTATTTAACGAATGAAAATAGGATTAAAGCATGTATATTTTCCATCCAAATTTATACGAAAAAGAAGCAGTTTAATGTTCAAAAATGATTTGTGGCAAACAGTTTAGATAGAATGACGATTTAACAATAGTAATTACATAAAACAATTCGTGCTACATCAACGGTAGAGTATGGAACGGGAGTTTTTTTGCCCACCATATAAAACGAGACTAATTAATGGCCTTTGACCTTTTGTGACGTATACTTTGGATGTGTCTATATGGTGTCCTTATACCGAGTGTATATAGGCGCGCCACTCAACAAAATAGAAGCGATGAAAATGAAAAGGAATAAAACAAATACTCCACACCTAGCATCCAAGACACCAGGGGCCAGTTGTTCAAAACTAACGACGTCGTTAGTTAACGTATCGTTAAAACTTTGATAATTAAAAATGGCAAATTCGCTAACATTTTTTGCTGAAAAATGTGAGCAGCGTTTGCAGATGCAAAAGCTGCTCACATTTTTTCAGCAAAAAAAAACAACAAAATTTTCGATATTTTTCTTGCTAGAACAATTAATAATTTGACCATTAACGGGCTCGTTAAGCTTGACATGCTTTGAACAACTTTCCCCTGATGGAAACAAACACGAATATATATAACTTTATTCAAATGCAAACCTCACAGGCGGAGAGCCTAAAGGACGGATCCTTTCCCTCAAAATGGCTAAACGGCTATCACAAATAAAAATACATTAGCAATAAACACCTGTAAAGTCAACTACATCAATAATAAACCGCGACAGAAGAACTGCCTGTCAGTCAAAAAAATACTGGGGTGGGGGATTAGAGGATGGGGTGGGAGTGCATAAATCGATTTTACGTGGCAATTATCCTCGCTCTATTATCCTGGCTCCATCGTTGTTTAGACAAAAGATTCAGTCTGCATAGTGGATTTCTAGCCCATCAGTGTAACATCTACGATAACATAAAATCAAACGACTACAGAGATGATTCGACACGTGAAATAAGTGGAATGCTGGACCAAAATTTTACCAACAGTTAGACCAAGGTAGGCCCGAACAGAGACAGAGCATCAGACACCGGCCGACATTACCTAAGTAAGTCTTTTGACGGGAGCTCTCGTAGAGCCTGAGGCCCGACTCGCCGGCGTGCAACTGACGAGTGAAGCGAAATTATCAACTGTGATAGGACTGAAAATAATGTATGATGTCTATGGTATAACATTTAGGCTTTGCCCATTTTTATACCGAAGAATGAATTTGCTACATCGGGTAATGAATCTTGCAAGCATATATTTTTTCCGAAAGTATATACCAAATTTTTCAATACAAAGTCACAATAAAACTCGGGATCCGACAGGCCCTGACGCAGAAGAGATTTAAGTCCAACATTGAACTTTGAAACCATATCAAAATGACGCCTATAACAATCATAAAAAGGCTTTACAAAGTTAATCATACCGACAACCCTAATTAAGAAGTCTAGCACTCAATAAGTTATCACGAGTGTTGAAGTCAGTTACATGACTAGACGCTCTAGCAAACCGAACCAAATGCGACACACAAACAGCACAGGATGCCGCACGAGGAACACAACCATCCAAGAAAGGAACATTTACAACCTCAGAATCAAAATCAACGCTTGTATCATAAATTGTGCATGGAATTTTGCTAATGCAAGAGCTACTCACATTTTGTTCAGCAAATATTATGTATCCGCCATATTAAATGATGACAAGATCAAATGATTCGTTAACTAACGACGTCTTAGTTTTGAAGAAGCTAATCACAGCACTTGTCGTCTGCATTTAAAGACATTGCTACAAACAGTCTGGGGCCAGATTAGATTGCTCATACACGAGCAGTCTGAGCATGGTCTACACTGTTAGTCTGTATGTATAAATATTTTTTAATAAGTTTGCAATAAGATGCAGCAGATCTCAGAAACAGAAGACATTTTCCGACGTAAAGTTTGAAATAAACAGCGAACTGATCATAAAGATTTTGCTTTCTTTGTCCCTTTTAAATTAGCGAATGGGAGGGCAAGACGTTAAAAATATGTCAGACTGTTGCCGAACCGGCAACGATCGCTCCCGAGTTCGCCTGATCCACAGTCGAATGCGCTTCCTACTGAGCTTCTTATCTTTTATCTCAGCCTTCTTGTGTAGGCCGTAATCAGCCTTTCTCTGTTCATCATATCTTAATTGACTGTGTTGACGTTTCACCGACTTTAAAGCTAACACTATACCACAACTGTTTCAAGTACCTGTTGATAATATTGTCTCAGTCTTGAAAGAAATCGGACTTTTTCATAAGATTTAATTATTCAGAATTTTAGACACCAGTATGAGATTATTTTTGCTCTTAACATCCTCATAATATTTAACAGTTTTTTTTATCATAAACCGTTTGACGCTTATAACCCACAAAGAGGGTTGAAGCGTCGTTAAACACTAAATCATCATCATCATATCTTTTTATCTGCGTTGTTGATCTGTATTGCTGCGCCATTTCAATGTGGTTTTCTCTGCATTTATTGCGTGTTACTTAATTGACTTTTATATTCAGTGTATCCGTTTGTGCTATAATGGTTCTATATAAATACCCCTGTCTGTCATATAATCATTTAATACAATTGCAATAAAAAATCTCATCAAAGATGAGATTGTCATAACATCCGAATCAGGCGAAAATATGTCATCAGGCATACGCTGGAGGGAAGACACAGATCGGAAAACTGCCTGGTCTGAGTTTCGTAGTGCACTGTTTGAAAGCTGTTGCCCAATAGTTTCTTTTTGCCGATGAGAAAGGCTGTAATCTGAGTGAACATACATGCAGGCATTCGGGAGCACACATCACGAATACACGCCTATATAATTCTGATCCCCTTAAACCCATTATTATATATTAAGACTACGGTTTAGAGGGGTATACCTTATTTTTCATATTTCTGCTTAAAGACATAGATTGTGGGTTCTCTTTGGAACCGCACCGTCGAGGCGGTTCTAACGACTACCTTCAAACCATGTTTTGAGGAGACATTTTATCTGAAAATTTTCATTTTTGGGGTGGTTAAAATGAATACGCGTGTTTTCATAATGCATATCGTATGCCCATTTTCTCTTGGCGCTGTTTATTTAGTGGTTTGGGAAACATAAGCTCAAGTTATGTGCCAAATTTAATTTATTTTCCTTGAGCCAGATGCGACATGAACTTTGCAAATGATGTATGTACTATTATAACAATGGCACAGTTCTTTAGATCCTGTTTGTTAAAATGGTTCACATTGCCCGTGTCATATCAAGGTGATAGCTTCTTTGGAATAGAAAGGATGAAAACCCCACATGTTTGTTCAAGATATCTAAGGCTTCTAAAACCCTTCTGAAGTAGGATTTCAGCAGTCCGTAGCTCCTAACTAGCGCCCATACTACGTTACATTTTAGGCAACGTTAATAAAAATGATTTAAAATATACTCGTAAGACTATGATACTTATGAAATCAAACACACCATTGTGAGATACATCTGTACCTAGAAGAAACTGACTTTGATGTTATGGTAGTGGCAGTTTCCTTTTGAAACACATGTTTGGATTTCCTTACTGCGAGACCACAAGCTAGGCGGTTGGTTGACGTTGAGATTGGAATAACCTTTCTTTGACGAGGTTGTTCCCCATGCGACATTACTGTGTTTATATATCGTAACTAAATATGTTCGCCAATGTTTCTAGTCAAGTTTCTTACAACAATGCTTGAAAATTAGTAACTGTAAAATTTCTCTACCAGGGCTATCTGTATCATTAATTCTTTAAAGTAGAAGTAAAACAAAGATCAGGAATTGATACAATTAACTTACTCCATCCATAAAAGACACCAAAGGGAAAGAAATACAAACATTAAGCGACCAGACCATAATGGAAACCTAAACAAAGGAAGGCCATATGGACAGTTACTTTCCCACAAAATGGCCATATGGCCATCCAAAATTAAAAGACACAAGTGATATACACAGTAAGTAACAAACAACAACATAAATAAATCGCCACGGAAGAGCCGCCTTGGAACGGCCAGTGGAAGATTTCCACCGGGGGGCTTAAATCGATTTTACGTGGCCACAATCCTCGCCCTTACTTCCGTCGCGATTAAGACAAATAATTTGTTCAGTCCGCATGAAGGCCTCCTAACTCATCAGTGCAACATCTCCGTGAACACAGAAATCAAAGAACCACAGAGGTGAGACAACGGTGAGGACTCGACAGCAAGAAACCACTGAAATGCTGGAGCAAAAGAAAACCAACAGTTAGACTCGGATGAGCCCGACCAGAGACAGAGCATCAGGCACCAACCAACATTATCTCTTTAATTTTCAATAAGCCTTTACGTTGGAGCCGTCATAGAATCTGAGGCCTGACCCACCGGCGTGCAATTAAAGAGGGAAGCAAAGTTGCCAACCGTGATTGGGTTAACTACCATGCATGCAGTCTGTCGTATAATATCCATGTTGTACCCAATCTTTTTATATCGAAGAATGATTTTACGAAATTGGGTGCTGAAGTCATTGCGGTTATATATTTTTCTGAATTTATATACTAAGTCACCATAAAATTCGGGTTCCGATAGACCTTGTTGCAGAAGAGATTTAAGTCCAATATTGAATTTTGAAATTAAATCAGAATGGCGTCTATAAAATTTTGAAAAGGCTTTGCGTAGTTTATGGTACCGATAACCCTGATTAAGGAGTTTAGCCGTTAATAATTTATTACGAGTGTTGAAGTCAGTTACATGACTACACACTCTAGCAAATCGAATTAATTGCGAAATATAAACGCCATAGGATGGCGCACGAGGAACATCACCATCCAAAAAAGGAAAATTTACAATCTCAAAATCAAAGTCATCGCGTTTATCATAAATTTTGCACGAAACAAATCCATCTACAATAGATAGATGTAAATCCAAAAACGGGGCCTCGGTATCAGAAGAATTTGCTTTATTTAACTGAAGTTCTAGGGGGTAAATCTGACTGATCAAACCATCAAAATAGGTATTATCAATATTTAATAAATCATCTAAATATCTAGAAGTAGAGCTAAAAGCTTCAATAATTTCAGATTGGTTATCAATGGAAAGCGACAAAATGAAGTCTCTTTCATAACAATACAAGAACAGATCAGCCACAAGAGGTGCGCAATTAGTACCCATCGGAATACCCACAATTTGTCTAAATAACTTAGTACCGAATCTAATATAAATATTGTCAAGTAGAAAGGTGAGGGCATCACACACTTTCTGACATGACCAAAGTGTATAATTCTTATGCTCTTTAGAAGTGAAAAATGCATTTCTGACATTACATGCAAGATAGAGAGAATCTTCTCTGTGAAAAGCCCATTCAATTAAATCATTAAGCTTTTCTTTTATAAGATTATGAGGAAGTGTAGTGTAAAGAGTGGAAAAATCGTAGGTAGACAGACTAGAAGCACGAAACTGTCTAGATTTCAATTTATTTAAAACCTCATTCGAATTTTTTATAGACCAAAACAGATTTCTTCCTGATCTTTCAAAGACTTTATCACAATATTTAATTACATGCGTTTTAATAGCAGTAAGACAGGAAGTTAATAATTTAGAAAGTTCAGTGGTAGTGCAAGAACTAGAATTTGCAATAAACCGTGCTTTGTAAGGTTTTTTATGAAGTTTTGGTAACCAGTATAGCGTAGGAAGCTTGTCTTGGCCTTCGTTAACACACACAGCAAACTTGGTGGCTGAAAGACAAACATGTTTATCTACTATAGCTCTCTCTTCAGCCAAAGGCTGAAGTTCATAGGCCTTAGTACCACCAAGCTCCTGCTTAAGCGTGTTAACATAGTGGAGCCGTCACACAACGACGACGTTGTTAGCGGCCTTGTCTGCAGGGGCCAAAACAAACTTCTTATGAAATTCTTGAATACCTAGTTTAAGATGACGTAAAGACGTCTTGGGCTTAGGAGGTAATAAGTTAGTATTTTGAGAATAGAAAGAAATGCGTTTATTCACTAGTCTTAAAATGCTAAGTTTCCAGTCCTTTAGGGCTTTACACTCAACATACTCTCGCTTACACCATCGATTACCGAATTCATTCAAGGAAGCAGCGATTTCATCTCTACATTTACTGAAATCAATTTTAGAAGGAAACCGATATTTCGGTCCTTTAGAAATTATATTCCTTATCCTAGAATCAGGAATAATTTTCAAATTGCCAGTAATTACATGACCAGCAGCAGGATAGCAATACTTTGAGTTTTTACAATCACATGAATCAGGAGTATTAGTATCAATATCAAGATCTGAAACAAGTTTATTGAAATTAAAAATGATAGATCTAACAGGTTTGTTATATTTATAGCAAATTATAGGTGTTTCAGTATTTTGAAAATAAGCAGGAATGGAAGAAAGCACCGATCTCTCACGGAAGATACTGGGCAAATCTATAAAATCCATACCCTTATTAATGAAGGATATTTTGAAGAAATGACGTTTATGATTAATTTCAGAATCAATGTAAGGACGGAGAGTATGCTGAGTATAGCCTCTAGTTAAGAGAGCCGCATCATATAACTGATGAGAACTATCGTAGAATTTATTCGCCTCGGTGTCCAGAAGACGTAAAACAGAAACGGGTAATGAACTTAAAAATGAAAGCATAGAGTGGCGTCCATGATTTAATAATATAATTGACAGTCACTTCAGTCTAGTATTGTTTCGTTTAAACACACGTGATTTACGTTTAAAGTTACCATTTTTCCTGGTGCCGTGAGATCTAGTTCTGCGTTTTCGACATTCCAGGAGTGAGAAAATATCAAAGTCCGGCATTCTGGAAATATTACCCTCATGATAAATGTTGTCATTAAATCCCAGTGGAAAAGGGGTCTGTAAAAATTTAATCCATTTCAGTTCAGCTTCATGTCTTTTGATTATTTTGAATCTAGATGTAGAATTTGCATCGTAATAAAGTTTTTCCACTGGTTGTATAATAATGTTATTTACAGAATGACCTGTACGTCGAAAGTGACGGTACAAGAAAGTGTCAGTTTTCTTAGGCTTACTCATTCTACGATAATGCTCGTTCAATCTAGTTTTAAGCATGCGGTTAGTTTGACCGACGTACTGCATATTACAGTTTGCAGCACGTCAAGTAATTAGATAAATTAAATCTGTAGACTGTCATGTCAAATCAGACATATTAACTACAGAGAAGCGTCTACCGTTTACAGATGAAGTAACGGTAGACGCAGTGCTTAAATGCGAACAACATCTGCACCTCTTGGCATTGCACTTAGAAATGCTAGGATACATTCCACTTCTTTTCCACGGATTAGTATATTTTCGAAGGATGGGTGATTTGAGAGGAGATAGTCTTATACGAAGACTACTCCCAAAAACATTGGTATTGCCTGCTCCTTTGAGATTAACTGAAGTTACAGAAGACAAATTTAAGGGTCTAACCAATACCGAAGGCAACATAGTATTAAAGTTCTTAATAGAATGGGGAATCCGTACAGAAGAAGCAGAGTGTAACCTAAGGGGTGATATTGATATTTTAAATGTATTTGTAATACTCATTTTGGTTAGTAAGGTTGTGATACCGTCAAAACTAAAGCGATGTTCATACCGGTTATTAAATAAATACTGAAGAAGATTCCTTCGAATAGAAGGAAGGTACAACAAAAGCCCACAAAACATCCTAGTCTACTTAAAGTACAGGGATGTCAAACAAGCAGTTGTTATACAACGAGGAACGAACATCGGTTTAATAATGACCTTCAACAGGTATCTAAAGGATGTCAATTGATGGAACAGTGAAAAGCAATTGCATAAGCAATCCCTGAGGATTGGAAAAATAAGAGCATTAAATGCATGTACGGGGAGACCTTTTACAGCCGCCACACGGCACAAACAAAACAGCCCTGATATGCAAAGTAGAAGTAAAACAAAGATCAGGAATTGATACAATTAACTTACTCCATCCATAAAAGACACCAAAGGGAAAGAAATACAAACATTAAGCGACCAGACCATAATGGAAACCTAAACAAAGGAAGGCCATATGGACAGTTACTTTCCCACAAAATGGCCATATGGCCATCCAAAATTAAAAGACACAAGTGATATACACAGTAAGTAACAAACAACAACATAAATAAATCGCCACGGAAGAGCCGCCTTGGAACGGCCAGTGGAAGATTTCCACCGGGGGGCTTAAATCGATTTTACGTGGCCACAATCCTCGCCCTTACTTCCGTCGCGATTAAGACAAATAATTTGTTCAGTCCGCATGAAGGCCTCCTAACTCATCAGTGCAACATCTCCGTGAACACAGAAATCAAAGAACCACAGAGGTGAGACAACGGTGAGGACTCGACAGCAAGAAACCACTGAAATGCTGGAGCAAAAGAAAACCAACAGTTAGACTCCGATGAGCCCGACCAGAGACAGAGCATCAGGCACCAACCAACATTATCTCTTTAATTTTCAATAAGCCTTTACGTTGGAGCCGTCATAGAATCTGAGGCCTGACCCACCGGCGTGCAATTAAAGAGGGAAGCAAAGTTGCCAACCGTGATTGGGTTAACTACCATGCATGCAGTCTGTCGTATAATATCCATGTTGTACCCAATCTTTTAATACAAAACATCAAACAACCATAGAGATGAAACAACGATGAGGACTCGACAGCAAGAAACCACTGAAATGCTGGAGCAAAAGAAAACCAACAGTTAGACTCCGATGGGCACGACCAGAGAAAGAACATCAGTCACCATCCAACGTTTCATAAAATTGAATTCTCCCTAATTAAGCCTTTTCTAAATTTCAAAATAGAAGTGAAGGCAATGATAAGGAATAGATACAGTTAACCCACAGCTCACATCAGAGACTCCAAAGGGAAAGAAACACAAACATGAAATAACTAAACCCAAATGGAAACATCAATAGCGGAAGCCAAAAGGACAGTTACTTTCCCACAAAATGGCAAATTGGCTATAAAAAAAAAAACAACAAACTCAAAGACAAACCATAACAAAAATAAACCGGAACAGAAGAACTGTCAGTGAAACGAAATCCACTGGGGATGCTGAAATCGATTTAACGCGGCCGAAATCCTCGCCCTTACTTCCGTCGCGATTTAGACAAATAATTTTTCCAGTCCGCATGAAGGCCTTCTAACTCATCAGGGCAACATCTCCGAGAATACAAAACATCAAACAACCATAGAGATGAAACAACGATGAGGACTCGACAGCAAGAAACCACTGAAATGCTGGAGCAAAAGAAAACCAACAGTTAGACTCCGATGGGCACGACCAGAGAAAGAACATCAGTCACCATCCAACGTTTCATAAAATTGAATTCTCCCTAATTCTCAGAAGGCCTTTACGCTGGAACCTTCATAGAATACGAGACCTGACCCACCGACGTGCAATTAAAGAGGGAAACAAAGTTGCCAACCGTGATTGGGTTGACTACCATGCATGCAGTCTGTCGTGTAACATTTATAATATACCCAATCTTTGTATATCAAAGAATGATTTTACAAAATTGGGTGCTGAAGTCATTGCAAGTATATATTCATTTGTATTTGAATATTAAGTCACCATAAAATTCTGGTTCCGATAAACCTTGTTGCAGAAGAGATTTAAGTACAACATAGAATTTTGCAATTAAATTGGAAGGACGTTTATAAAATTAAGAAAAGGCTTTGCGTATTTGTATAGGCGTGTTTGCGTAATGATACTGGAGGCTCGATTCATAAATTTCATATGAATTACCACGAGTGTTGGATCCTCTATCCAGAACTAACCGCTCAGGGAAAGCAGAGATCAAAGAACGATCAAACAACGAGCCGCCGAAAGAATAGCACATAATTAGTGATAATAAGACACACACGAACCTATAAACGATGCGTGCATCAAATCATAAACAACCAATAAACGTATGAAAAACATGCAAAGAAAAGATCATCTTGGGACCTGCAGATCCGGAGAACGAAAGTTCAACCCTCTCCATTTATAATGATTTAATAGCGCAAGCGGAGTTGAAAAAATCTTTCCACGAACTTGTTACCGGTATTTCTCGTGTGTTCAGAAGGTCATCAGAGACACCAGAGACAACTGATTATCACACTTGAAACCTTCACATAACCATAATTCCAACGCAGCGCGTCTATACAGGCAATGGAAAATAACTGTTTTAATCTATAACTAATCATTGCAAGGAAGAGCGTGACAAGTGAAGTCATTAAAAACTGCCAATTTATGACGTCACTAGTCGATTTCCATGACGTTAGACGGTGTAACGTCATATTCTCGCATCGAAATCGTTAGAAATGTATATAAATGCATGGGTTTCAGTCGAAAATTTTAGCGGGATTTCTTGTAAAAATGGCGAAAAGTTGTGAGATTTTGAAGGAAACAACAGCATTATTGCCAATTTTCAGCCTGTTAGAATCGGAATAGATCAGCTCTAGTTTGTGATTTGTTGAGTAATAAATCACAATTTGTCGGTCAGTTGTAAGTAGACAAATCACGTGCGCTACGCGTTCGTATTTCATCTACTTTACAACTGAGCTCCAAACTGTGATTAATTACTCAACAAATCACAGTTAGAGCTGATATGCTTCTTAATTTTACCCACTGCCCATCTAGAAAATCTCTTGGTATCGAGAAATGGTGGTTTTCATCTGTTTCGTTTGGTTATTAGCTGGACCGATATCAATCTCAAACCGCACAAATATTCATTTCATCAAACACATTTCAAGAAATTCATAAATACTATCATAACACAATTAATCTACAATGCACGACCACCCAAGAGTATTAATTATTGTAGGCACAAATTTGCTTCGAAGATACAAATATTGATACACATGTTGCTCTGTCAAGATATGGAACGCTTACTTAACTAAAATGCAGGACAGTATCGTCACCATGTATAAGGTAAGCAGTTTGGCAGCGATAAACGAACACGTGGTCGAAACTGTATGATATCACATATACGACAGAACTACATATCAGAGCGCGGGTTCGCATATTCTTACCAGCACCATTGTGTGCGCTCCTTGATATTACAATGTCTCAAGTTAGTTTCTGCATTAGCCTTTTGCATACTGGTGAACTTCCATTCTTACATGTTTGATAAGTCAGTTTGTCAAATGTAAGGGTTGTCATACCGATTTTTCGTGTTTTTTTTTTCTTCTAATTTTGCTAGTAAAATAGAAGTGAATACAATGATAATGCATATACATGTATGAGGGTCACTGATGAGACCTTATTGGCCGAAACTAGCTAGTCTTGCCCAGTATACTGTCGATCCATCTCTGTAGTCGTTTATATGTTCTACGAGATGTACCACTGATGAGCTAGAATGCCTTCATGCGGCCTGAAATATCATTACGCAACCACGCCTATACAAATATATTGCGACCTTTATCGCCGAAAAAATGAAACTTTCATGATGAAAAATTGTGATATTTTTTCTTATTTCTGCTCAAAATATAGATTGTGGGCACTCGTTAGAACCGCCTCATCGAGGCGGTTCTAGCGAGTACCCACAATCTATATTTTAGAGCAGAAATAAAGAAATAAGAAAAATAAGTTTTACCGCCGGAAATACGAGTTTTACTATATAAAAGTGGGGTTCAAGGGGGTCAAAAATATATAAACGTGTTTTCATGATGTTATTTGTCTAAGCAATGACGGAACCAAGGGGGAGGATAATTGCTACGTAAATCGATTAAAGCCCCGACCCCCATCCCAGTGAAACCCATCCTAGTGAAAATCTTTTTACTAACCATTCCAAAGCGGTTCTTCTGTCGCGGTTTGTTTTTGTAATCGTTTGTCTTTGCGTATGTGTGTGTTGCTGTGGTTCCTTCGTCTTTTGTGTTGGTGGTTTCGAGTCTTTCCCTAATCATATAGAGTGGAACTTCGATGGCTCGAACACCGATGGCTCGTTTACCATGGCCGAGTCAAACCCGTTTTTGAGTCCCTAGGGAATTCCTCTACATAAGAAGAAGTGTAGGACAATTACGGTGATTTTCGACTTTTATCTTGCAAATGTATGCTGTGTGTACTCATTAGAATCGCCTCTATGAGGCGATTCTAATGAGTACACACAACATACATTTTTATTTTACAACACCGAAAAGAAGTCCCAAAATTAATTCCGTTATGCCTTCTGGCAGTTACCCTCAGTCGCTCGAACTACCCCGGTCTCGAATAGATTTTCGTGGTCCCAACGGTGGTCGAGCCATTGAAGTTCGACTGTATGTTGTTACAATGATGATTCTTATTCTTCCCCGTTTTGGTTGTTCATTTTAGATACGTTTTTCATTCCAGATTAATGTTTGTCATGTTATGGATTTGGATTCTTCCCCCTCCCCGGCCCGAATGTATATCGCTCCTTTTTAGTTACGTTAGGCTATTCTGAGTCACCACCTGTTTGGAAAAGAGCTGCTGACTCGGTTTACCTGTTGTCCGTTTCATCACGAAAACACGTCTATATAATTGTTACCCCCTTGAACCCCACCTTTATATAGTAAAACTGGGGTTCCTTATTTCTGCTCTAAAATAGAGATTGCGGGTACTGGTTAGATCCACCTTGCCGAGGCGGTTCTATCGTGTACCAACAATCTATATTTTGAACAGAAATAAGAAAAATATCACAATTTATCAGCTTAAAATTTTCATTTTTTTTGGGCGGTAAAAATTACATTGTATTTGTATAGACGTGCTTTCGTAATGATGTTTACTGCTTGCTCCATGTTTTGACTTCTTTCCCTAGTAATATTGTGGGATGAATTTGGGATCTGACTGTATCAGTTCCTGATCGTTTCTCCTTAATTCTTATATAGTTTTAATTTAATTAGCTGTTTGGCCATTTTGTGGGAAAATAACTGTCATTTTCGATTTCAGCTTGTGGTACATCGCGAAAACATGCGTATTAAATTTTGACCCCCTTGAACCCCACTTTTATGTACTAACACTGTGGTTTGCAGGGGTAAACCTTATTTTTCTTATTTCTTCTCTAAAATATAGATTGTGGGTAGCCATTTGGCTATCCAAAACAAAATAATATAAGCGATACAAACCACAACAAAAAATAAACCGCGAAAAGAACCGCCGACGAACGGCCAGTGGAACGAATTCCACTGTGGGACTTAAATCGATTTTACGTGGCCACAATCCTCGCCCTTACTTCCGTCGCGATTTAGACAAATAATTTGTTCAGCCCGTATGAAGGCCTCCTCACTAATCAGTGCAACATCTACGTGAACACAAAAAAATTAAACAACCACAGAGATGAAACATCGGTGGGGACTAGACAGCAAGAAACCAATGAAATACCGGAGCAAAAGAAAACCAACAGTTAGACTCCGATGGGCCCAACCAGAGACAGAGCACCAGGCACCAATCAACATTACATTGGATTAGATCTCTCTTATCCTTAGTAAGCCTTTACACTGGAACCTTCACAGAATCTGAGGCCTGAACCCCCGAGCTTTAGATGCAAAACTTTGCAATTTTTGTACAAGTGTGTTTTTATCGAAATTTGTTCACTTGAATGTCACATCTGTAGGTTCGAGTTTTGCTCGCGCCAGGTACTGTATCGGGAGTTCGGATGATTTTTGTTTCATCACGTGAACAAGTCCGAGACATGACCCCCTAAACACCGCAATTTATATGGAGAAAACTGGGTTTATATTTCTCCTTCAAGACATTGGTTCTAACGATGGTTTGTTTTTGTTTGAATTGGTGTTTAACGTCCCCGTCCACACTATTTAGGTCATTTTGTGGGACATTGAGGTGAAATGACATCTCAAGACCTGCCACCAAATGAAACCAGAAGGCTTATATGCATTGGACGAACTGACTCACACCACTTTGCATAGGCAGGCTACGTAAAAAGTCTACCTGCCCTACATCATAGTGTAGTTTATATATTCTTGTCCTTTGGGATCGTTGATTCCATTGTGAAATTTTGAAAATATTTCGAGGGTCACTGATGAGGCCTAATTGGCCGAAACTAGCTAGTCTTGCCACGAAAGCATGTACACTCCATATTTTCCAGTTTTGTGGTGTATTCCTTGCTTCCAAAGGATAACCCTGTTATAGAACATATTTAACGTCACTACAGCTGATGTGTGGGAATGTGTGGCGTCCGTAAAAAGTCTCCCTGCCCTACATCATAGTGTAGTTTATATTTTCTTGTCCTTTGG
Organism: Lucinisca nassula; assembly: GCA_963580285.1. Classification (NCBI taxonomy): domain Eukaryota; kingdom Metazoa; phylum Mollusca; class Bivalvia; order Lucinida; family Lucinidae; genus Lucinisca; species Lucinisca nassula. The sequence continues at coordinate 105,712,096 of OY757018.1, read as the reverse complement.
GATCATTGATTCCATTGTGGAATTTTGAAAATATTTCGAGGGTCATTGATGAGGCCTTATTGGCCGAAACTAGCTAGTCTGGCCCAGAAAACATGTACACTATATATTTTCCAGTTTTGTGGTGTGTTCCTTGCTTCCAAAGGATAACTCTTTTATAGAACATATTTGTCCTTCTAAGTGGTTAACCAGTACTCGTGTGTGATCCGATTCAGCTCTGCGTGGAAGCACAATGCAGTCCAATCTATTTCTCCAAGCCCCGATGGGCTCTCACAACTATGATTGCAGTATATAATAGGAATAAGAACACGGATTTTCATCGGAAAAGTAGCCGTTTGGAGATGTAAAAAATGCACTATGTCTAACGGGTAAGTTATCGTAATTTATCATATGACGTCGAATCTGAGAATGTAATAACGCCATGTAATACATTCAGTAATCCACCAGTGGATTAAATATGCAAATTAGGTCGATAAGCCCCGTAACGCTACATCTACGACGTCGCGCTTATTAATGGCGGAATAAAGACATTTTTGTTGAAAGTCATGAATAAAATGCGTTTTAAATGGCATATGATAAATAGAACCTTGCATTCGTTCTCATGTATTATTGTATTTATTTAACTTGTTGAGGAAAAGGGATAAAATGCTCGCCAAAGCCTCGCATTTTATCCCTTTTCCTCAGCGAGTTTAATAGATTATTTAATACATGAACCACTATGTAAGATCCCCACATTTGTTTTCTTTTTCAAGGAGCCAAACACTTTCGATATAAAATTACAAAATTAAATTGTGAAACGGTAGTAAAGCCCAAGACAATAAAACAGTAAAACACATGTTAAAAAGTTAAAAAAGCTTGTTCACTTAACAATTTGTACTCTGATCATGAAGTAGAGAGAAATTTAATTTTAAGTAATGTTGGTTGGAGCCTGATGCTCTGTCTCAGGTCGGGCCCGTCCGAGTCTATCTGTTGGTTTTCTTTTGCTCATTCATCTCGTGGTTTTTTTAGTTTCGTGTTCTCGGGGAGATGTTGCACTCATCTGATGGGTTAGGACGCCTTCATGCGGACTGAACAAATTATTTGTCTAAATCGCGACGGAAATTAGCCCCCGCCCCAGTGGAATTCGTTTCACTGACCGTTCCAAGGCGGTTCTTCTGTTATTCTGTCACAGTTTATTCTTGTTATGGTTTTTGTATCGCTTACATTATTTTGTTTTTGGATAGCCAATGAGCCATTTTGTGGGAAAGCAACTGGTGGCTTTCCGCTATTGATGTTTTCATTAGGGACTAGTTATATCATGTTTGTGTTTCTTTCCCTTGGAGCTGTGGGTTAATTTATCGAATCCTAACCATTGACTGCCCTTCTACTTTTATAAGCAGAACGTCACTCCTGGATAGACGCAATAACCAGTAATAACTGGGCAAGTCCATACTAATCTCCTGTTTACGGGACAACTGCAGTTAAGACGATTTGCGGCCAGAGAGAAGGTTTTAGCCTTTTCTAAGTTTTGCAGACGTCATTCTAATTTGGTTTCAAAATTCAATGTTGGACTTAAAACACTTCTGCTACAAGGCCTATCGGGACCCGAATTCTGTGGTGACTTAGTATTATAAATTTAGAAAAGTACATGCCTGTAATGACTTTAGTACCCAATTCCGTAAAATCGTTCGTTGATATATAAAGATTGGGTACAACATCAATATTATAAAACAGACTGCATGCATGGTGGTTAACCCAATCACGGTTGGCAACTTTGCTTCCCTCTTTGATTGCACAACGGCGGGTCGGGCTTAAGATTATATGACGGTTCCAGCGTAAAAGCATAAACGGAATTTTATTTTATTTTAGTATTCTTTTTGTTGGTTGGCGCCTGATGCTCCGTCTTAGGTCGGGCCCCTCGGAGTCTAACTGTTGTTTTTTTTCTCTCCAGCAATTCTGTTGTTGTATGCCGTCGAGTCCTCAACCTTGTTTCATCTCTGTATTGTTTTTTTTATTTGTGTGTTCTCGGAGATGTTACACTGATTAGTTAGGACGCTTTCATGCGGACTAAACAAAAATTAGTGTATACCGCGACAGAGGTAAGGGCGAGGATTCTGGCCATGTAAAATCGATTTAAGCCCCCCCCCCCCCCCCCCCCCCCCAGTGGAATTCTCTCCACTGACCGTTCCAAGGCGGTTCTTCTGTGGCGGCTTGTTTATGTTGTTGTTTGTTACTACTTACTGTGTGTATCACTTGTGTCTTTTTATTTTGGATGGCCATTTGGCCATTTTGTGGGAAAGTAACTGTCCTTATGGTCATCCTTTGTTTAGGTTTCCATTATGGTCTGGTCGCTTCATGTTTGTGTTTCTTTCCCTTTGGTGTCTTTGATGGGTGGAGTAAGTTAATTGTATCGATTCCTGATCTTTGTGTTACTTCTACTTTACTGATTATGAAAATATAAGAGCCATTAAAAGTCTTGCCTAAATTGATAGCATAAGCTATTATTTAAGCAAATTTCTAGCTCATTACTAACATTGTAGCATCAAACATATTGTGCAACACCTGGATGCTGGATTTAAACTGACAAATCAAGGTGCACTAAATGAAGAGGCGACTCGCTGTGTGGTGTCCTTTTCTCATATCTAATTCTGCTAGTTATATTGTCGATATTGAATATCTGGAACAAACTCATAATTCGTTAGACAGAATAGGTGTTAAATACGAAACTGAAATACTATTACAGGAAATTGCTCTCTTAATGACTACATTTCCGCTGTATCGATTATGACATACATTTTTCTGAAAGTTGGCACTGTTTCTGTGTTAAGGGGATATGCCTTATATGTTTCCCGCCATTGTTTGTAAGAAAAGCTGTCTATAGACTTCCTGTGTGCCTTTCTATAGACTGAATACCTTTGACAAGGGTCTACTGAAACTGTATTATCTCATCTTAAATGTAAAACTGAACAACTGGGTGCAGATTCAACACATAATTCGGACGTACATGTATGCATCTGCAGTCACTGTCGTGTTTTCGTTTGTTTTACATTTTCGAACTTTAATCAGTCAGGCAACCAAGTTAGTTCTATCTATACGCCGCAGAAATAAACGAATATGTGCGTATGCAAAAACTGATTGTGCGAAAATGCAAGATAGAAACGCACATTTAAGGCGTAACTAACACAACAACAACAATAATTTCAACAAAATAATTACATAGAGGATCTTACATGAATGTTCATGCCGACCATTTTATCCTTTTTCCTCAACTCGTTTTATAAATTCAATGATAGATGAACACGAATGCAAGATTTTATTTATGGTATGGCATTTAAAACGCATTTTATTCACGATTGATTACACAAATGTCAATATTCCACTGTCAGTAAACGGGACGTCGTTAAGGACGTCGTACATGGACGTATCTAGCTAATTTGCATATTTAATCCACTAGTGAATTATCGAAAATATTACATGGCGTTATTACACTGTCAGATGCGACGTCATGTGATAAATACGATTTTTCTCTTAAAATGATTTGGTTTACTGAAGGTGGCCATTAGACAGACTTTTTTTCATAACGATAGATTAAAAAGAAAGAAACCCTTTTTTTCAGACTGTATGGTAAAACGTTCGGAAAATCTTAAAATTTGTTCTGTTTACATCCGACCTGTTACACGCATCACGAAAACATGCCTATATAATACTGACCCCATTTAAACCCCACTTTTAAATGGTTACAACTGGGGTTTATATGGTTACATATTATTTTTCTTATTTCTGCTCAAAAAAACATAGATTGTGGGTATTCGGTGGAAATATATAAATATTTTTTGTCTAAAAATTTTCTCTCTGTTTTGTGGAAAAAGTTTCAGTATATTTCGGTAGGCGTGTTTTCGTAATGAATGTTTTATTAATACCCCTGTTAACCTAGTGTATACTGCTCGTCTCTTCCATATTTATAGTTTGAACAAGTTCATTTGTCATTTTAGGGGTATAACGTTTTTATAACGTATTTATGTATTTCTTACGGAGAGTCCTGTTATCAAGATCCTGCTATGGGGATATGGGGTGTAAGGGTGATATTTTCTGAAGACAAAAACAACAAAAACGAACAAACAAACAACAACAACAACAAACAACCAACAGAAAATCCTGTTATCAAAGAGTGTAGACCCTGATGCTGACCAGTGGCCACATTATGCGGCGTCTGATCCGGGTCTGCACTGTTTACCTTATTCCCTGTTACCGGTTTCCGGGTAAGACTGTGTTTACAGACTAACCTGCGACAGCTGATTAAGACAGGACTACTTCATTATTCAAGATTCCTTCCATTCTTTATCATATTAACCCTACCTTGAATCTATAGCATCACTAATAATTTATGAGAGCTACAAAGCCTCATGATAGTTATACGTAAAATAAGTGACCAAATGGGATTTGACGAGGACGTAAAAAGATCAGAAATTTCTGTGTTTTGTGTGAAGGCAAGGTCATGGCGGGTCAGGATGGGTATATACACGCTTATCACCGCCCAGGTTTCACACAAGACCACAGTACATTAACAGCTGCGTCTACTATGATAGCTTCGAGACTGTTCGAATAAAAGTGGTTTTCAAGAGGCTCATAATTATACAGGCGTATTTTCGTGATGAGTTAGAAACACTTCATGCGGACCAAACAAATAATTCAGCGAGTACTGGTAAACCGCTTAGAAGGTCTAAGCCGGCCTAGGCAAAGTGGTTCGAGTCGGACCGTCCCTGCATATAAACCCAATTGGTTTGTTTGTAGGGTAGGACTTGAGATGTCTTCTCATCTGAATGTCGGGTAAATGGTCTAAAATATTGGAAGCAACGCCTCCAAAATGACATATGTGGGGTTGAAGGGGACGTAAAACCTAAATTCAAATGAACAAAAAACACAGCCTCCCGGAATTCGTTTCCGCTGACTGTTCCGAGGCGGTTCTTCTGTCACGGTTTATTTTTGTTATGGTTTGTTTTTGGTGTTTGTGTCGCTTATATTATTTTATTTTGGATAGACTGTTGGCCATTTTGTGGGAAAGTAACTGTCCTGTTGGCTTTCCGCTATTGGTGTTTCCTTTAGGGTCTGTTGTTTCGTATTTGTGTTTCTTTCCCTTTGGTGTCTCTGATGGGAGCTGTGGTTTAATTGTATCGATTCCTGATCATTGCCTCCACTTCTATTTTACATGAAATAATTGCACAATACAAGCAGCATTAATTAGGTATGCAATAACTGAAATATTAAGATTTGAATTGTCTGTGAATAATTATATTCTATGTGGTTGTTTTGTATAATAACTAAATGTGGGAAGTGCAAAAATAAGATAATAAGCATGGGCATTGCAATATAAAACATCTTGTGGGTACCTATTTATTATATTATTCATCTGTATTTCCATACACTTACATTTCTGGCTGGTCCAGTTTCATTCATCTGATATGTAAACATGATATGTTAACCTCCTTAAGGGCTGTTACCTTGGCGTGGTAAGGGGGCTAATGTGCCATCGTTTTATGAAACAATATGGCACAAACCAAAGCAGTCCAACATTTTTAAACCTCTATTTTAGACATATAATTTGTTAGAGTAGGAGCGTACGCATTTGTGAATTACTAGCAGTTCTCAATCTGTAGATAATAATTTCTTGTCCGACCCTAAGGTATTCTGTAAAGAAACTGATATGAATATCTCTTTGAATCAGACATTTTATTTTTTATGAGTTTTGTTATCTAAGCTGTAATGCTTAATATAGTTTCTGTCCTCTAAATCTGTTTCATCATGATAATGACACTTAATTCGGGGAAAAGTAGGATTTTATAGAGTAAAATGTAAGTATTGTCAAAAAGGCGTGGTTTTGGTGCATTTTTCCCATTATTTCTTTGTCAAACTAATAAAAAACATGTTCACGACCTTTATAGAATATTTTATTACAACATTTATTCTTTTTCTACCCTAAAGATACAATTGATTTGCTGTTGTTATGACTTTTGCGATAATTGCTATTCATTGGGTACTGAGTTATCTCCCTTATTTGCAATACCTTGTCCCCACTTTAAGATGCGACAACACCCTGAACCTAAACGAGTAAACATTATTCTTTGATATAGAGGTATTTTTATTCTTTCGAATCGATGGCTAATTAAAAGTATTTCTAGAGGGATTCTGAGATATATGTCCCCGGCTATATTTATTGTGTCAATATCTGTATGATATCGTTTTGGGTAAACAAGAATCTATATTTCACAGATACTCGGAACAGATATCGCGGGTGCACAGTCTTAGCAGATTCTTCTCAGTGTGTACATGTCTGAAGATACAGTTTCATTTTATATGGTTCAATAAGCGTCACATCACGTGAACAATTCCGTGACATGAAGACCCCTATACCCCACTTTATATAGAGAAAACTGGGGTTTACGGGGTATACATTATTTTTCTTATTTTTGCTACAAGACATAGGTTGTGGGTATTCGTTAAATGAGGCGGTTCTAGTGAGCACCCGCAACCTATGTTTCAATATTTATAAGAAAAATATCACGGCTTTTAATCAGAAAAATGGCCATTTTGGAGTGTAAAAATGCACTAGGTTGCACATAGAGGATATTTGATTTTTTTCAGTGTAAGATCGAATTTTATTTCATCGAATGAACACCAAAACTGTTATTTTCACGAGTGGCGTAGCCACGAGTGAAAATAGCAGTTTTGGTGTTCATGAGTGAAATAAAATTTGATCTTGCACTGAAAAAATCAAATTTTCTGTTTCTTACATGCTTCAAAAGGCAATATTTAGCGTCTTTAATGGTGTCGCTCACATTCGGAGAAAATTATCTTTGTTCCTGTTCGTTTCGCGTCAATTAAGTGGTGTCCATCGTGTTTAGTGGGTATACTATATTCCAAATTTGAGAAATGGCCTTGGATGGTATTATTATGAATGATTAATGAAATAATTGAGAGAGTAATTTTCCAAAGAAGTTGCTGGCAAGTCTAACGTCGCGCGACAAAAGACGTGACGTCAGCGTCATAAATGACGTCAGTAACGTCCCCGTCACACATGAACGGGCTATGCGTCAATTAGAACACATTTCAGTATTGTTCAGTTATCTGACAAAGATAAAATTGAAATTAGAGTTAGATTTGAAGAAAAAAGTAGTCCCAAACAGAGAAAAATAAAAAATCGTATTTTCACAGTTTGAAACAGTGAAAATATCGATTTATATTTCACTGATAAATCTCTATCATTCATTGAAAAGCATGTAAGAAAGGTGTGTTATCGTAATGGTCTACTTACGATAAGAACGTACTGTGGAGCAATAAAGACTGGAGATCTGCAATATATTTTGCCGGATGCGTATATATTTTTCGATTCCGATAAACCAGATTCGAGCCAGAACAAGCAGGCCAGCTTACGGATTTAACATACCCGCCAATACTATATAGGCTATTTTGTAGACATTGCTTCCGATTTTTGTAGGGCTTTTATCCGACAATGAGATGAATGACATCTCGAGCCCTGTCACCCAATGAAACCGAAAGGGTTATACGAATGGACCGTACAAGTCGCTTTGTTGGTCTATGATTTGACCAGAAATTTGGAATATAAGAATCCTACCTGGTTGTTACTGGTGGATGGAAAATCCGTCCCGAAGGTCACTGTCCGGCATCACGAGGCTTGCCGAGTGATGTCGGATAGTGATCACTCGGGACGGATTTTCCATCCTTCCCTCACACCCACGCATCGTGATGCCGGACAGTGACACTCGCGACGGATTTTTTCATCCACCCCTAACATCCATGTAGGATTCTTTTCTGGAACACCTTCCATTTCTGAACGTGGGTTTTTAGTACTGCAGTCACTTCGGTTGCCTTCGTCCGCCATAACGTGAAGACACTATAGGACTATTTAGTGACGTCACGTAACGTGCTGTGACGTCAACCTTAACGACGGCGCATATGGTGTCGTATTCAACCAGTGCATTTATCAAACGCCCGAGAATATTCGATCTGGGTAAGAACACTATGGTTAGAACAGAATTAAACTATGGTTTTCTGGTGTGTTTGTTTGTTTGTGAGGTTTAACGTCCCCGTCAACATTGTAAAGGTCATTTTGGAGACGTTGCTTCCAATTTTTGACATATCAAGCCCTGCCGCCCAATGAAACCAAAAGGGTTTATTAGCATGGACGGGCCGACTCGCACCGCTTTGCCGGGGCAGGCTTAGATCCTCAGCGGTTTACCAGTGCTCGTGTGCGGGTCGGTTTCAGCTCTGCGTGGGAGCATCATGCATCCCATCTATTTCTTCAAGCCCCGATGGGCTGGGGCCGCTTACCTGTGCAAGAAAGGTTCAATCGAATAACAAAACTGTGATCTGATTGTGCGGATGCGATTTTTTTTCAGCTTGTCGCACATTACTTCTACAAGAGTTTACTTACTTGGCCTAAATGTTTCTTTTCTTTTATGATTTCAAAGACATACACGGTATGTAATAACTGAAATTTATATCATGTCCCTAGGGACACCACTAATGGAAGTTAAAGTAGGATTAATAAATTTTGTTGACTGAACTACAGACAAAATAGTAGCACGAACTCATTGCTTGTAGATCATCTTGTGTATATGTAACCAGAAAAGGGATACATTTCAGGGACATTACAAAAACACGCCTATACAAATACATTGTAAACCTTACCTCCCAAAAATCGATTTGTTAAGATGAACAATTGTGATATTTTTCTTTTTTCTGCTCAAAATAAAGAAAGTGGGTACTCGTTAGAACCGCCTCATCGAGGCGGTTCTAACAAGTACCCACAATCTATATTTTGGAGCAGAAATAAGAAAAATAAGGTTTACCCCTGTAAACACCAGTTTTACGATATAAAAGTGGGATTCATGGGGGTCAAAACTATATAGGCGTGTTTACGTAATGGAAGACAAATTGAATCGGCTTAATAAAGGGGAATGGGAACACCTGGCAGATTTTTTCCGTCGTTTTTCAAAGGGAGGCAACTTTCGGGACTTCCTAATCGCTTTTATATAAGCCCTGTCCCACTTAAAAAAGGGTCTACTCTTTAAGGAAAGAATTTGCTCCTCAGGAGCAAATTCTTTTCTTTAAGAGTTGACCCCTATTGACAAAATAGACAAAATGGTAGACAAAATACTTTTGCAGGAGTTACCTCCCCTGAAGGTGTTCCCATTCCCCTTAAACACAAGTCTGTTTCCCTTCACAGGGGATCTCTTATTCTGACATCGTAAATGTTGCGATTCCCCGTTCACTTTACGATACCACACCCGCACGACATTGTACATTTTGACACATCTCCAAATTGGCTATTTTTCTGATGAAAATCCTTGATATTTTTTGCTTATTTCTAATGCAAACGTAGGTTGTGGATGCTCGTTAGAACCGCCCCATTGAGGTTTAGGGTGGGGGATTGGGTGATTGTTCATTTCGCGGACTTGTTCACGTGATGCAAGTTTATGCGACTTATGCAATCATGACAATAGAGTGGGCTACGGTTGGAAGAATACGAGGGCTAACTGCTATAAAATGAGGTCAAAAACGTTCACAGAACAGCGAGTTATTGCACACCAGATAAGGAAATCTGTGGTTTTAGCAGGGGATAGAAATTCTGTTCTTACCCTGCTGTTCTCACCCAGGGAATGGGTAAAATTCGAATATTCTCACGTGTTTTATATGTACTGCTTAAATACGACCTCATATGTGCCGTCGTTAAGGTTGACGTCACAGCACGTTATGTGACGTCAGGAATCATCACACCATTGTCATCAAAATATGTCGGACGACGGTAACCTAAGTGACTGCATTATTAAATTCCACGATCAGAAATGAAAGGTATACAAGAAAAACAATTTAACATGGGTGTGAGGCGTGGATAGAAAATCACAGTCAGGCATCACTCGACAAGTCTCCTGGTGCCGAACTTTGACCCTCGGAATGGATATTTTAGACTGCCCCTCACACCCATGTAAGATTCTTACGTATAATAAATCAAGGGCAGTATATAATCAAAGCACTGTTCTTGCATTAATACCTATGCGCATGACTGTATGAAGCCATTTTTAAATGGACCGAAAGCCGTGCTCAAACAGCTAAAACAATGTTCAAATCATGAAATTCGCGTGCTGTTTGAACATGGCTTTTGAGCTTTTGATATCACAAGACGGGCCTTGCTTTGACCACGCTAAGTTGAGCGACGTAACGTTATCGCCCTGAACGTAACGTTTTATGGTTCAATGATGACGTCAGAGGGTTACGGCATGACAACGTCATTGTAAACAACATTCTGTTTTGGCCGCCATTTTGGTTTGCCGATCGCATTTGAAGAGTTTATATGGATTTTATATGGAGCTTTTGGGCGTTTTCGTCAAAATTTGCGGTCGGATTCGTAAGTTATGCAAGAACAACGATCATCCATGATTATTTCATTGCATTATCATTTGCCGGATCCCTCGGAAGATACTTGAACATCCATGTTCAAACAGTTTCCTCGGGACCCGGCAAATGTTAATGCATGAAAAACCATGGTTGAACCCCATAATAACACTGATAGGTTGATTGTCTTGACTGATTGAGTGAAGGCTGAATAAATGGTCCTGAACGGGGACTTAACTGTTTCGATCAAACCTTAGATTCCTGTACTGTAAGCAAACAATGTAGACCCTGATCAGAGATCTTGGTCTATACTGTTTGCCAAACAACATGTGCATCACGTGAACAAATCCGTGAAATGAGGACCACCCTTAACCCCGCTTCATATAGAGAAAACTGGGGTTTACGGGGGTATACATTATTTTACTTATTGAGGCGGTTCTAACGAGCACCCACAATCTATGTTTTGAGTATTTATTATCTATGTTTTGAGTATTTATAAGAAAAATATCACGGATTTTCATCAGAAAAGTAGCCATTTAGGAGATGTGAAAAATGCGCTATGTCGCACGGGTGAGTTATCATAATGTGATTCCAGTGCAGCATCCGCTACATTCCGATCTCACAACGATAAGAATAACGCCGCTATTTTCTATAAAAAACATGACCTAACATGTTAGTGATAGCCATATGTACATAACAACTAAAAGCTACTGTGATTAGCAAATTTTTTTGTGGATTGCAAAATACCCCAGACAAATTCAAACATACCAGAAATATAGAAATACCGTCGAACTTCAATGGCTCGAACACCTTTGGGACCACGAACATCTGTTCGAGACATGGGTAGTTCGAGCCACCGAGGGGATACTGCCAGGAGGCATAACGGGGTTAGTTGAGGGATATCTTTTCGGTGTTCTATAATAAAAATGTATGATGTGTGTACCCATTAGAATCGCCTCATCGAGGCAATTCTAATGAGTACACACAGCATACATTTGCAAGTTAAAATTCGAAAAATCTCCTTAATTATCCCACACTACTTTTTATGTAGAGAAAATCCCTGGGGACGCAAATAAGGTTCGACTCCGCCGTAGTAAACGAGCCATCGGTGTTCGAGCTATCGACGTTCTACTGTAGAAGCACAGGAAAAGTCACAATCAAAGATAACAACCTACAAATGGCACTAAGAGGAAGTGTAACTAATAATGAGGTAAACAAAAGGAAAAACATCACGAAAACACGCCTATATAATTTTGACCCTCTTCCATCACGATATTAATTCCTTTAAGCGAAGACCCCCTTATACCCCACTTTATATAGAAAAAAGCTGGGGTTTACGGGGGTATACATTATTTTCCTTATTCTTGCTCCAAGACATAGGTTGTGGGTACTCGTTAGAACCGCCTCAATGAGGCAGTTCTAACGAGCAGCCAAAAACTATGTTTGCAGTATTTATAAGCAAAAAATATCATGAATTTTCATAATAAAAATGGTCATTTTGGGATGTGAAAAAATGCACCAATTCGCACGGATATGTTATCGTAATGCAACCCGTCTTTTAAGTATATAGAAAAACTTAGGTTTACAGGGGTAAACATTATTTTTCTTATTTCTGCTCTAAAATATAGATTGTGGGTAGTCGTTAGAACCGCCTCGATGAGGCGGTTCTAACGGGTACCCACAATCTATATTTTGAGCAGAAGTAAGAAAAATGTCACAATTTTTCATCTTAAAAATTTCGGGTTTTCGGCAGTAAAGTTTACAATGCGTTTGTATAGGCGTGTTTTCATAATGAAAACGAATCATAAACAGCAAAGCAACCAGCTTGCTCTTCCCCACAAGAGGTGATCAGGTTGCAACAGAAACAATAAAACAATAAATAAATACAACTGGAGAGCCCCGTCGGGAAAGCCTACAAAGCTAATTTTTAAATAAACAACATTTGGACCACCACTTTAGGATGGTCCGTAGCGAGAACCACAGGGGATTTTAAATCGATTCTATGTGCCCAACCTTCACTTGGCCCAACTGAAGTCTATTTGGTAAAACATACTACAGTAGAACTTCGATGGCTCGAACACCGATGGCTGAGTCGAACCTGTTCTTGAGCCCCAAGGGAAATCCTCTACTTAATAAATACTGGGGATAATTAAGGAGATTTTCGTCTCTTATCTTGGAAATGTATGCTGTGTGGACTCATTAGAATCGCGCCTCGATGAGGCGATTCAAATGAGTACACATAGCATATATTTTCATTATAGAACACCGAAAAGAGGTCAGAAAATATCTTCTTATGCTTCCTGGCAGTTACCATCAGTGGCTCGAACTACCCCTGTCTCGAACAGATTCCCAAGGTCCCAAAGGTGTTCGAGCCATTGAAGTTCGACTGTAATGTGTTTCTCAGAAATACATGTTGAGTTGATAACCAATGCATGCGACAGTGGAAATCCAAACCCTTGGATTTAGGGCGCAAGTTAAGAACTGCACAAACTGCTATTCGCAAATTTAGTCACCATCATCGACCGTACAGATTAGATCTGGCACCTAGTGATTTCCTGTTTACACAATGGGAACTCTCTTAGCGTGGAACAAGATCTGCGTGTGCATTTCGGAATTTGTATCCAAAACGTAAGATTTGCACTACTTGTAATGGCCGCCAGACGTTTAACTGTTAAATTCTGTCAAAACGTTGACAGTTTCTAGACAATTGGTCATGTCTGTCTATTGCCAGTTAGGTTTTGCCTTTTAATTAACAGTTGTCTTGGCCGAACATTGTAAGACTAGCCACGCCGTGAAAAGACAAAAAAAAAAAAATGCTTTCGGGATTCTCCCACCAGTGGCATGTTTGATTGCACTTGTTACAATTTACAAGAAGCTAGATGGCTTTCTCCACGGAAAACCCCCAAGTCCGCCACTTCGGCCGGCGATGGCCCCGAACAGTCGCACATTTAATTAAGCAGCTTGTCTTACGACACGGTTCAACCGGAAATTGCTTGTCCTTAGTGCGAGAATGTAATATATCACTACTCAATATTCGACGTAACGAATAGTCGAAAAGGATACTGCGTCTTGGCCTTACCGTTGGCTTTTCAAAAATCAAGGCCCTTTTGAAAAATGAGATATACTCTTACAGTAAAAAAAAAAAAAAACGCTTTTGCAGAGCATTTTATTCCTTTACATTATGAAAACACGCCTAAACAAATACATTGTAAACTTTATCGCCGAAACACGAAAAGTTATAGAGGCGGTTCTAACGAGTACCCATAATCTATATTTTGGCGCAGAAATAAGAAAAAAAAACAAGGTTTACCCCTGTAAACCCCAGTTTTACTAAATAAAAGTGGGGTTCAAGGGGTCAAAATGATATAGGTGTGTTTTCGTGATGGAAAGGGGCGCCTTTTAAAAACCGGACAAATCTATTTTTTTAACAATTTGTCGTCCAAAAACTCTTACTTTCCATCATTTTTCTTTCATTCCCCTCGTCCTGCTTTTCATACAATTAAACATATAAAAGATCAGAAACTGATACAATCAGATCCCGAATTCTTCCCACAATATTACTAGGGACAGAAGTCGAAACATGGAGTGACGCCAGTTTACAAAACGGACAACAGGTAAACCGAGACAGCAGCTCTTTCCCAAACAGGTGTTGGCTCAGAATATCTGATCCTAACTAAAACGGAGCAATATACATAATAGGGGAAAGAATCAGACTCACCAACATGACAAACATTTAACTGGAAGTACAAAGTACCGTACATTAAAATGAACAACCAAAAGGGGGAAGAATCAGGATCATCAACGCAACGACATATATGATTAGGGAAAGAATCAGAACCACCAACACAAAACATGAAGGAACCAAAGCAAAACCGCCGACTTGGAACGGTCAGTAAAATTACTGGTGGGTTTAAATTAATTTTACGGGATCCCAACCCTCACCCACACTTTCACTGTGGTTCAACCAAGTATCTGTTTGGTCCGCGTGAAGGTTTTCTAACTCATCCGTGAATAAGAATTGAAAAAATCAAATTAAAGCCAAGTTGACACAAGGATGAGGACTCCACAGTAAAACACGCTGAGCCATCCGGTGCAACGCCACGGGAACAGTGGAGCCAAAGAAAACCTACAGCTGAACCACGTTGGACCAAGTAACAGAAATAAAAGTTCCAGCTCCGACCATCTATTAAATAGAATTAAGCCAAAGCAATCATAGAGTCTATACCCGGTTCCACTGGCGTGCAATTAAAGAGGAAAGCATAACGTCTGGCCGTGTTTAGGTCAAACACGATGCATGCAGACTGATGAATAGAATGTATTTTATATCCAATGCGTTTGTAACCTTTGATAATAATTTGAAATTGTTGCCTTTATTTTTTTCTTAATTTATATATAATGTCGCCAAAAAACACAGACTGTGACATACACTGTAGCAAAAGTCTATTTAACCCAACCTTAAATTTAGAAATAAATTGAAAGTGTCGACGATAAGACTTAAAAATGCTTTCCTAAGTTGACATTGTGTTATTTTCTTTAATGCTCAGATGTAGTAGGCGGAACCGGAAAATTAAAAAGAAAACCGAACAGGACGTGATACAATCAGATCCCAAATTCTTCCGAAAATAACTCACCGGAAAGTGGTCTGCGTGAAGGTTTTCTAACTCATCATTGAACCAACTCGGTAAACAAAGAACTCACAATTAATTTCAAGTTGACATAAGGATGAGGACTCGACAGTAAAACGCGCCGAGCCATCCGGTGCTGAACTCAACGCCACGGGAATACTGGAGCAAAAGGAAACCAGCAGTTGAAACCCGTTAGACCAAGCAACAGGCATAAAAGAACCGCATCCAACTAATAAATACCTTTTAGCCAAAGCCACCATGGAGTCTGAACCCTAATCTATCGGCGTGCAGTTAAAAAATTGGTTCAAACACAATGCATGCAGACTGTTGAAAAGCAATTTCAGACGATGCATCAATAAAAGAAAATGACTGCCTCAGTTTTTTGAGTGGGGAGGCTTGATAAAAGTGCATAAAGGATGTTTATTTATTTATTTATTTACGAATAAATTTATTTGAACTAAATCATGTCACCCTCTTTTACGCACATGCACAAAAATGCATATATAAAATGTCAATAGGCCTGCTTACCTTTGGAAGAAGTACATGATGCTAAAGCTCTTTGAGTTCAAACAGTTGTGAGGTAAGCAGATAACTAATGCCCTTCTTACCATTTATTTAAATGACACAGCCTGGTAAAAGGGACAACGACATAGTTCGCCACCTCACTCCAGTAGATTTATGACTGCTGACATGCTGTATGTCTGTAAATGCATCAGACAAGTTGTGTTTCGCAGAAATTGAATATTTGATAATAAAAAACAACAACAAACAAAAAACAACAAACGCGCCACAAAGAATTTCTGAAGTAGAGTCTTTTAATAAGGTAAGAATCGCAGAAACATATTTAATTGGAATTCAAAAACAGTTTTGGCAAAAAGTCTATGGGGCCAAATGACGGTTTTAGTTTAGTTTTAAAATTCAAGTTATGACTAAAATTTCTTCTGCAACAAGGTCTATCGGAACCTAAATTGTATGGTGACTTGGTATATCAATAATGAAAAATACATACTTGCAATGACTTCAGTACCCACTTTCGTAAAACATTCTTCAATATAAAAAGATTGAGTAAAACATAAATGCTACACGAAAGACTGCATGCATGGTTGTTAACCAAATCACGGTTGCTAACTTTGCTTCCCTCTTTAATTGAGCCCTCAGATTATATGGCGGTTCCAGCGTAAACGACTACTTAGAATTGAAATCCTATTTTAAATAATGTCGGTAAGCATCTGATGCCATGTCTCTGGTCGGGTCGGACCTATCGAAGTCTAAGTGTTGGTTTTCTTTTGCTCCAGCATTTCTGTTATTTTTACTGTCGAGTCCTCACCGTTGTTTCATCTCTGTGTTTGTTTGGGTTATCGGTGATGTTGCACTGATGAGTTAAAAATAGAAGTGAAGGCAATGATCAGGAATCGATACAATTAAACCACAGCTCCAATCAAAGACACCAAAGGGCAAGAAATGCAAACATGAAGTAAATAGACCCTAATGAAAACACCAATAGGACAGTTATTTTACCAAAAAATAGCCTGTTGGCTATCCAAAACAAACGAAAATACAAACGATACACAAACTCAAAGACAAACTATAACAAAAATAAACCGCGAAAGAAGAACCGCCTTGGAACGGTCAGTGAAACGAATTCCACTGGGAGAGGGGGGGGGGGGGGGCGTGGGGGGTTAAATCGATTTTACGCGGCCGCAATCCGCGCCCTTTCTTACGTCGAGACTTAGACAAATAATTTGTTCAGTCCACATAAGGCCTCCTAACTAATCAGTGCAACATCTCCGAGAACACAAAAATCAAACAACCAGAGCGATGAAACAACGATGAGGAGTCGACAGCAAGAAACCACTGAAATGCTGGAGCATATGAAAACCAAAGACAGAGTATCAGGCACCTACCAACATTACATAAAATTTAATTGTTTCTATTTCTCAGTAAGCCTTTACGCTTGAACCATCATAGAATCTGAGGTCTGACCCACCGGCGTGTAATTGAAGAGGGAAACAAAGTTGTCAACCGTGATTTGGATAACTACCATGCATGCAGTCAGTCGAATAACATAATTTATGTTGTACCCAATATTTTTATATCGAAGAACGTTTTTACGGAGTTGGCTGAAGTCATTGCAAGTTTTTTTTTCTGAATTTATAAACTAAGTCACCAACAAATTCGGGTTCCGATAGACCTTGTTACAGAAGTGATTTAAGTCCAACAATGAAATTTGAAATTAAATCGGAATAACGTCTATAAAATTTTGAGAAGGCTTTTCGTAGTTTATGATACCGATAACCCTGATTAAGCAGTTTAGCAGTTAACAATTTATTACGAGTGTTGAAGGCAGTTACATGACTAGACAGTTATAGACACTCTGGCAAATCGAATTAATTGCGAAATATAAACGCCAAAGGAAACAAAAACACAAAGAGGAAATAAAAAATATATGCATTCGTCATTTAGGACTGATGTGAACCGTAAGCACAGTGTAGCTAGTGGCAGCCTAGTTTTAGCACAAATTATCTCAAATCTGCGTTCTTCGACAGCGGAAACTTGCTCATAGATATAAGATGGGCTATAATCAGTACTAGTACGGGCAGTTCCGGAAATTGTCGTGTACCGGGCGTACTGCTAACGGCTATACAGGCGAATCGAGAACGCCACCAGGAACTCACTTTCATTTTCGATGTCAGTTATGTCAACAAACTTTGAGATCGTTCCCAACAAATCATGAAAGGCAGATGTCTGGGCCTGTTTCGTCTAAGAAGGGGACCTTGTCTATAAAACAAGCAAAATATGCAACTGTGTGTCAAAACACAGTGGACATACCACAAATATGCTGTATCACCTTCGATGGAAAAACCCGACGTTTACATTCAAAGACAAAGAGAAACACGGCACGCACCCCAACTTAATATGACCAGGTTTGCATCTCTCCAAAATTTGACGCTTTTGCCACTGCTACAGTTGGTGCAAGTTCACCTGCACCATAGACATCCCTAGCATTTTGCCACAAAACTACCTAGCACATGTCAGAGAGCAAAGCCAATAACTGCTGCTGTGGCTCAGTCAATAGTGAAAGATCCCAGACCCTATTCTGTTGCTCAAAATAGAGGGTTAAAAATCTTATTCATGTATTGTAACCAAAGTATACAATACCATCAAGATAGCATTTTTCAGAAAATGTGGTGCCAATCTTATATCAGGATTTTGCTATGCAGGTCAAGAATAATCTTCAAGCCAATTATGTAGTCTTAACTACTCACGGTTGGACCAGCAGGGAACTCAGTGCTACAACACCATAACTTGTGTCCACATCTACCCTGACTGGTCAGCAAGAAAGTATGTTCTACAGGTATAAAATAATTTGTTTTGTTCTGTTTTATTCGGGCTTTAATCATTTTCAGCCATATCACAGGTCCACTGTGTCTTAACTTGGCAGGGAGCTCATCGCGCACTGCTGTCTCATTGAAATAACACACACTAAACACTTGGCGTGATACTCGATGCAATCACATTATACTGACATTGCGCTGCCAGTTAATTCTAATTCCTAGCTCTTTCTTAATGCTGAGCGCCAAGTAAAAGACCAGATATGTAGCACCTTTTTAAAGGTTGATGGAATGATTCGGCCTGGAATTAAAACCTACAACATTCCGGTCACCAAGCAGATCCTCTACTACATGTAACTGAGCCGGTGTAGAGGTATAAATTAACAAATTCAGCTTTGTATATTGTTGTACGATTCCTAGAGCAACAGCCTGCATTCTATGCTCATGGATGAATACTTGCTTGAAACCAATACTTGTTTGAACCACAGTGAAAGTGAGGGTGAGGTTTTGGATCCCATAAAGTTAACTTAAACCCACCAACAATTTTGTACTGACCGCTTCAAGTCGGTGCTTTTGCTGTGGTTCCCGTATGTTTTGTGTTGGTGGTTCTGATTCTTTCCCTAATCATATTGCCGTTACGTTGATTATTCCCCCTTTTTGGTTGTTCATGTTCAGTTCCTTTTGTCTTTTCTGTTTGATGTCTGTCATGTTATTGATTCTGATTCTTTCCCCCGAATGTATATCGCTCCGTTTAACCCATATATGACAATGGAATCTTCCATCTTATAAATTTGGAGTTGTCCATTTTCAATTATAGGGGTGTCAGATTTGTTTTGTTTAATGTAAGTTGTACAAAAATGTATGTTCTTTGAGCAAACAGTGTAGACCCAGATCAGACGCCGCGTTATGCGGCGTCTGGTCTGGGTCTACACTGTTTGCCAACGTCCCAAAAATGGACCGCTAGGCATATATGGGTTAAGATAAGAAAGAATATTCTGAGTCACCACTAGATCCCGAGTTTACCTGAAGGTGTGATATAGCAAGGCATTTCACACCATAAACAGAAGTAACACGACACTGTATACCTCATTCTGTGAACTGTTTGACACACCCTCGTACATACAAATACAGTTGTATATACAAATGTATACACGATGCTTGTTTAGACTGCATCTACAACCTCAGCGGAACTATTTCTTGATGCGTGTGGTTTTATTTCGGCATAGACAGAAATGAATTCTACAGTGTAGTGATCTATCTCAGTCTTGATGCTGTTAAGACAGTTTAATTTGATTTTCCAGACACGAGAGGTTGCGAAAAACTACAATTCTATTGTCATAAGTCTTTCTTGATTAAATGTTTCTTTTCACGCTAAACTTCATTGCTAAACCATCTCACAGCAATCGTAGCAAATAACAGTTGCGTATATTGTCTAAGCACAACAGGAAATCCGCCTATGTAGGGGATTGGTCTCATATATCTTTTCTTCTTAGTGACAATGGTATTTTTACACAGTGTTCTGTGGCTTGGAAAAATAAGTTATATTGGGTTCACACTGTCTGTCAATGGCGCATACTTGGTACGCTATGCATAGATGGGTTAAATTTATCCGTATTAATTAAAATCATGTTGTTACCGTCATCTAATTTCTGTTTTAAAAATACTTTTGGACTGTCTTCCTGGAAACATGGGGACACACCTTGCCCAGTTTCCACCATTTATACCAAATTTCGAGACTTCCTGCTCACTTTCCTCTTGTTGGATTCCCTCTTTTAAAAGGGGAGTAATCTTAAAAGAAGGCCGCTGCTCATTCAGAGCTCATTTCTTTTTATAATAGGAAATCCCCTGAGCAAGGAAGACAAACTGTCCTGAATGCGTTGTATTCCGGCCTACAGGTGGGTGTAGCCATTCAATTTAAGTTTTACCCCATGTTTTGTGCTTGCTCAAACATTGGTTTGTCATTTTACTCCTTCCTTGATGTATTATCACAAAAACACGCCTATATAATTTTGACCCCCCTTGAACCCCACTTTTATATAGTAAAACCGGGGTTCACAGGGGTAAACCTCTATGAGGCGGTTCAAACGAGTACCCAAATTCTATATTATGAGCAGAAATAAGAAAACAAATATTTCTTATTTCTGCTCTAAAATATAGACTGTGGGTATTCGTTAGAACCGCCTCGATGAGGCGGTTCTAACGTGTACCCAAATTCTATATTTTGAGCAGAAATAAGTAAAAATATCACAAATTTTATCTGAAAATTTACATTTATTTTGGTGGTAAAATTTACAATGTATTAGTATAGGCGTATTTTCGTAATGTATAGATTTGCACACCCTGCAGGCAAACTGAGATCCATTGCATCGCCGTTGGTACGACGTTACCTACACGTTGTATCAAAGCCGATGCAGCGTCCGACAGCAATTGCGTTACCGGAATGTACCCATTGACCATTTGACTTGTTCTTGAGATATGAGACCTCAGTGTGACTCAATTTTGCATTGTTATCATGTTTGACAATGAATCAGGAATTTGTCAACTCCAACGGGCCTCCTCCCACTCGCACTTTAAAACACTTATTCCGAATTTTCCCCCAAGTCAATTTTCCGTTACAAGTGCCTTATACAGTAAAATTCGTATATTAAGGCCACCTTTGGAACTGTTCAAAAGTGGTCTTAAAGACCACTTTCGAACAGTCCAAAAGGTGGCCCCTGACCAGAGGACCAGACCAGAGGACATTGTTGGCAGAAAACACGAAGAATAAATATGGGTACCCTTCAAAATAAGCCTTTTATAGCAGAATTAGCCCTAATTTTAGGTGGTCTTAATAGCGGAATTTCACTGTACTTATATTCTAATTGGATTTATAAAAAATCCCGACAAAATCGAACTTCAATAACGCGAATACCTTTGGAACCATGAAAATGAGATCGAGATAAGAGTGGTTCGAACAAATGAGTTAGAAGACCTTCATGCGGACTGAACAATGTATTTCCTAATGAAAACACGCCTATATAATTTTGACCTCCTTGAACCCCACTTTTATATAGTAAAACTGTGGTTTAATGGGGTATACATTATTTTTCCTATTTCTGCTCAAAAACATAGATTGTGGGTACTCGAAAGCACCGCCTTGTCGAGGCGGTTCTATCGAAGACCCACAATCCATGTTTGGAACAGAAATAAGAAAAATATCACATTTTTTCATCTTAAAATTTCTAATTTTCTAATTTTTGGCCAAAAAAATTGGCAATGTATTTGTATAGGCGTGTTTTCGTAATGGTCTAAATCGCGACGGAAGTAAGAGCGAGGATTGCGGGCGGGTAAAATCGATTAAAGCCCCCCCCCCCCCCCCACACACACACACACAATCTCTCTCACACACACAATCTCTCTCTCTCACACACACACACACACACACACACACACACACACACACACACACACACACACACACACACACACACACACACACACACGTGGAATTCGTTCCACTGACCGTTCCAAGGCGGTTCTTCTGTGCCGGCTTATTTTTGTTATGGTTTGTCTGTGAGTGTGTGTATCGCTTATACGTTTTTGTTTTGGATAGCCAATTGGCCATTTTGTCGAAACGGAACTGTCCTTTTGGGTTTCCCTATTGGTTTTGCAACTAGGGTCTACTTAATTCGTGTTTGTGTTTCTTTCACTTTGGTGTCTCTGAGGGTAGCTGTGGGTTAATTGTATCGATTCCTGATCATTGCCTTCACTTCTAATTTAATCTCAGCGCCCGGTCATGGGGTATAGTTGGAATGGATTGGGATACTTTCCTATCTTCAGCTGAAATAAAGGTATGATGTGTGTTCTCATTAGAATCGCCTATGAGGCTTTTCCAAAATGGCTGTTTTTCTGATGAAAATCAGTGATATTTTTCTTATTTATACTGCACACATAGGTTGTTGGTGCTCGTTAGAACCGCCTCATTGAGGCGGTTCTAACGAGTACCCACAACCTATGTCTTGGAGCAGAAATATGAAAAATAATGTATACCCCCGTAAACCCCAATTTTCTCTATATAAAGTGGGGTTTAAGGGGGTGTTCATTTCACGGACTTGTTCACGATAGCTCAGTGGTAGAGCGTCCGCTTCGGGAATGGAAGGTCGCTTGTTCGATCCCCGGCCGCGCCATACCAAAGGCGTGAAAAATGGTACTAGGAGCTCCCTTGGCTGACGCTCGCATTATCAGGGGTAGTCCTAGGAAGATAAATGAAGGCAGGTAAGTATTTGTTAGCGGATACTTTGTTTGTCGCAATAAAAGCTCTATAGAGCTTATGTTATTTGTTTCGAATATGCGACGTTAAATAAAGCTTCTTTATCTTTATTATTATTCACGTGATGAATTTAGTTTCATTGTGTAGCTTAGTTTGGAACATTAACTTGTGTTTTGTTTTCCTGAGTAACATTTTCGCATAGTTCCCGAACTCTGAAGTTTTGTCAGTTAGGCAGTCGGATTGATCAAAACAGTCTGCTTTTTCTCTCTCTCACTCTCTTTCCCCCACCAACACCACCTTCAAGCACTTCTGTAATTGCAAATTATTTCTGTTCTCTCAAGAAAACCGCGTTGTAAGTAGCATATAAGAATTTTCCACTAGCATAATTCATTTTAGAATTTAGTTATTATTATATGTTATTATGAACAACTATACCCAGTCCTAATTATTTTAACCCTTTTTGTACCAAATGGAATCCTCTTCCTTATACATAGCAGGAGTCCATTTCAAAATTTAGGGGTGACAGGTTGTGTTATCTTTAAAATTTATTTGTAAAGTTTGCAAATAGTGTAGGCCCTGATCAGACGCCGCTTTTTGCGGCGTCTGATCGGGCCTGCACTATTTGCACTGATATCCGTTTTGGGTTTCTCGTACACAATGGGTTAAAGGAACCTTTATTATAGGACTTAAGGCTATATTTGGGTCTACAAGGGAACTATTTCCTGGCAAACTCACAGAGCGGATCATAAATCAAAGACTTATTAATAATAGCTGTGTATTTTTCCGTCCAATTTCACAATAATCGGTCAAGTCGGTGAACATTTCAGTGCGCAGTGTCAAGAGAAATCGTGTCTTTGAAGACTCGATTCAATCTGTCATTACGCAATCACGCCTATACAAATACATTTCCACCTTTATCGCCGAAAAAATGAAAATTTTATGATGAAAAATTGTGATATTTTTCTTATTTCTGCTCCAAATATAGATTGTAGGCACTCGTTAGAACCGCCTCATCGAGGCGGTTCTAACGAGTACCCACAATCTATATTTTAGAGCAGAAATAAGAAAAATAAGGTTTACCCCTGTAAACTCCAGTTTTACTATATAAAAGTGGGGTTGAAGGGGGTCAAAATTATATAGGCGAGTTCTCGTGATGGTGTCTTTGGGGACTCGATTCAATCTGTGTTGTTCATGATTCTTCGCTAATTTAGAAACCTCCGTGGTGTAGTGGTTATGCTATTCGCGTTGTAAACCGGCGCAGGAGGATCGACCCCGGGCTTCTCCAGACTTATGACCTTAACTGTTGGTGAGACGTTAAACTCAAACACTCACTCACAAACTTCACTGTATGCTTGAAGACGCTTGGACCATTGGCCTTGATAATGCGCACAGAGAAGACTCAAATGTTAATGCTCATGTGCAGTCTGTTCTGAATCACATCCAAAGACATCTGTGTTCACAAGATAATATGTTGTCCGCACAAGATACATTATGTTGTCCGCACAAGATAATATCTGGTACGCACAACTTAACATCTTGTTCTCACAACATATCAAAATAAAACTGAATGTCCCTTCCCGGGTTCTGTACATGATAAATTGTGATATTTTCTTATTTCTACTCAAAATATAGATTTAGGGACAATATCAAACTTACCCCAGTAAACACCAGTTTAGCTGTATTAAAGTTTGGTTAAAGCGGGTTAAAACATCACGTGATCAAGTCCGTGAAATGAAGACCCCCCTATACCCCACTTTATACAGAGAACACTGGGGTTTATGGGGTATACATTATTTTTCTTATTTTTGCTCCAAGACTTAGGTTGTGGGTACTCGTCAGAACCGCCTCAATGATGCGGTTCTAACGAGCACCCACAACCTTTGTTTGCAGTATTTATAAGAAAAATATCACGGATCTCCATCAGAAAAATGGCCATTTTGGAGATGTGAAAAAATGCACTATGTCGCACGGGTGTGTTATCGTAACGGGACTTATTTTTGTGATGTAATTTGCCTATACTTCTTTGTACATGCCCACAGTTAAATACGGCAGAGTCCTCCTCCGAAACGTAGGGATGAAAGAATTGATCACATGAGCCCCGCAAAGCGAATTTATGTCTTCGAGCATTCCGTCATGACAAATTTTAACTGCGCATACCCAGCCATTCAGAGGGACCAGGGATATGGCTTTCTGTCTGAAGGTTCCTCTTGATTCACTGCGATGGCTTGTCTGGGCGAGCAGCGAAGGTTCTGGCGAGACTGCGTTGATGCGCAGGCTCGCCTGAACCTTCGCTGCCCGCATAGGCGTTAAGTACCAAAATCGCTTGACGGGGCCATACTAGGGAGATCATAACAGAGAAAGGCCTCACAGAAGACGTCATATTATTTTTTTCATCTCTGCTTTTGAGATATTTCACTGACGAGTTAGAAACCCGTCTCGCGGGCTGAATAAATTCACTTGTCTAAACCACGGCAGTACGAATAACGAAGGTATGACACATAGAATTCATTGATTCCATCTATTTATCTTCATATACTGAGTCGGTCATATTTGAATTCCACTTTTATATAGCAAAACTGGGGTTTACAGGGGTAAACCTTACTTTTCTTATTTCTGCTCTAAAATATAGATTGTGAGTACTTGTTAGAACCGCCTCGATGAGACGGTTCTAACGAGTACCCACAATCTTTATTTTAAGCAGAAATTAAAAAAAAATATCACAATTTTTCATCTTAAAATTTACGTTTTTTTCCGCGAGAACGTTTACAATGTATTTGTATAGGCGTAATTTCGTCTGGCCTTTCCATGGCGTTGGTGTTTCTGTTGTGGTTCATTTATTATTTTTTATGTCTTTTATGTATGCCTTGATATTTCGGATAGCCATTCGCCCATTTTTTCGGGAAAGAGAAGTCTCGTTTTATTATAATGTCGAATTCAGCTAATCTCCTTTTATTATAATGTCGTTGCTTTGTGTGTGTCCTTTTCCTTCAGACTTTTACACGAATGTATCAACTTCAGACCTTTGGTCTTCTATTTCGATAATGTAGAACATTGCATTATCTTCCACGATTCGTTTCCCAGAATTTTTTTGTGTGGTTCCACTGACGCGGGTTAATCCTAATCGATCTCAAACCTACTTGCTAATAATTTTGTAAACACTCAATCCTTTGGAGAATATTGTCATTATCTTACATTCTTATATGACGATAGCGCGATTTGTGCATTTAATTACAGCGACAAATTCAAACCCGAGACACCAAATTGGCCTTCCTACTTGCTGAAAAGAAGCCTCCGTAGTGTACTGGATAAGCTACTCGCCTCATAAACTCGGTGTCATGAGTTCGATCCCGGGCTTCTCCAGACCTTCGAATGCCTCTTATGCGGACCGCGGTCTCGCCTCCGTATGACCTTAGCTGTTGGTGGGACGTACAACTCAAACACACTCACACCTAAACGATTTGGAAACGCTACATAATGTTAAACTGTAACAACATCTATTCTGCGAATCCAGTTTGGATTGCATATCCGCCGGCCAATCAGACCGCCCACTGTACGTGTCACAGAACGACGTAGATAGCGTAGTGATGCATATACATGTATATGTACCTATCTGGGGAAGCAGTTCAGGACATGTAGCAATTTATGCTGGACACAGTTGCTTAAAACAGAAGTGAAGGATACAATTACCTCACACCAAAGGTAATCGGAAACACAAACATAAAACAACTTTTCCTACGGGCCTCTGTGGCCTAGTGGTTAAGAGCGCTGACTCTTGATCATTAGGTCTCTCACCGCTGTGGTTCGAGCCTCGCTCGGGTCACATGTGAGACGCCAAGTTCTGCAACGGAAGGTCAGGTGGTTTTTTCTCCGGGTACTCCGGTTTTCGCACACCTCTGATTAACGATCGGCTCGATATGAGTAGAAAAATCTTGAAAGGGCCGTAAAACCAAAAACAAAACAAAAAACAAAACAAAAAACAACTTTTCCATAATGAAAACTTCACAATCGGAAAAAGGCTATTTAAACTAAATAATAGACATTAGCAATATATTACACTCAAAGACGAACTATTACAATAATAAATCACAACAGAAGAACCGCTTTGGGGCTGTGGGGCTGGGACTTAATCGATTATACGTGCCACGAAATCCTCTACCTTACACTCTGTCGTGGTTTGTACACAGGATGCACAAAGCCAATCCATTATAATTAAAACGAGCAGACGGCCAAAAGCATCACGAAAACACGCCTATATATATTTGACCCCCTTGAACCCCGCCTTTACATGTATGTAGTAAAACTGGGGTTTCCGGGGGTAAACCTTATTTTTCTTATTTATGCTCTAAAATCTTTATTTTGAGCAGACATGAAAAAATATCACAATTTTTCATCATAAAATTTTCATTTTTTCGGCAATAAAGGTGGCAATGTATTTGTATAGGCCTGTTTTTGTAATGAAGAGCCTTTTTTCAAATCCGGTTAGGATCAAACTGTTTACTGTTCTACCAAGAGCAATATCGAATACCCTGGTTGTTTTGCTGAGCAAATTTGCTTATAAACTCTATTGGTTTCATTGGATGACAGGGCTTGAGATGTCATTTCATCTCAAAGTCGGATAAAATTCCCACAAATTTGGAAGTAACGACTCAAAAATGACATAATGAGGTTGGCGGGGATGTTAAACCTCAAACAAAATAAGTCAATAAACACATTGACTCCCGCTATGTTATAGTCTTTCAAAACGCAGGGAGACATGAACGCACTTTTAATTTTGGACTAGTCCGCGTTTTAGGTAAATCGCCTTCAGTTGGGATTTTATAGTGGGCGATATAGTTTTACTGAGGATCGTACTGCATCATAGTAACTACTTGGCCACGAATTCTACATAATGACATTATCAAAAAACTTAATATAATTTTTAAATCCTGTGAAAAAAGAAAACCTGCTTCCCCTAAAACATGGAATAGTCTTAGCACGCTTGAACGTTGAACTCCTGAAGGTCGTTGATAAACTATACATGAATCGCTGAGTAATCGACCTTATTAATAGAGGGTCACACATTTAGTACTAGTACTAATCTTCCATGTGGCCCTCAAAATGACGTCAAAATAAATTGTTGTTCGTTAAATGTGATTGCACGATGGCGATGCTATAACGTAAACGACACTTTTCCGCTGTCACAAGGAAAGCTAAATTAAATGCGATTGTTTTCTCGTTTCACTTGAAACCCTCACACCAGAATATTTGTCAAATACTGCATGGAAAATGATTTAACAAAAGTAATAACTGTAATTTATTTATCAATAACATCGGGTCACAAGCAACGTTTGTTCGTTTTTGTTTGTTTGTTTGATTTGGTAGAACAGTAAACAGTTTGATCCTAACCGGATTTGAAAATAGGCTCTTCATTACAAAAACACGCATATACACTTTTTTTCTTATTTATGCTCTAAACTATAGAGTGTGGGTACTCGTTAGAACCGCCTCGATGAGGCGGTTCTAACGAGTGCCCACAATCTATATTTTGAGCAGAAATAAGAAAAATATCACAATTTTTCATCATAAAATTTTCATTTTTTCGGCGATAAAGGTGGCAATGTATTTGTATAGGCGTGTTTTTGTAATGAAGAGCCTTTTTTTCATATCCGGTTAGGATCAAACTGTTTACTGTTCTACCAAGAGCAATATCGAATGCCCTGGTTATTTTGCTGAACAAATTTTCTAAGCAAAAGTGGGTCAATGCTTTGAAACTTTCATGTCGGAACTCATTCACTTGTAGGCTGTGATTTTTGACCGCTCCAACGTGAAAACACGCCTATATAATTCTCCCCCTGGAACACCACTTTTATATGAAGCCTATGTGGTGTAGTGGTTATTCTACTCGCCTTGTAAACCAGGGGTCGCTGGGTCGATCCCGGGCTTCTCCAGACTTTCGGATGAGTCTTTAAACGGAGGTCCCGTCTCCGTATGATCTTAGCTGTTGGTGAGACGTAAAACTCAAACACTCACCACTTTTAAATAGTAAAGCAGGGGTATGCAGGGGTATACATTAATTTTCTTATTTCTGCTCAAAAACATAGATTGTAGGTCTCAACAATCTATGTTTTGAGCAGAAAAAGGAAAACTATCGACATTTCCCATCTGAAATTTTCATTTTTCGGTGGTAAAATTTACAGTGTATTTATATAGGCGTATTTTCGTAATGTGAAATTTTCATGTCGCAACCCATTTACTTGTAGCCTTTGATATTTGATCCGCTCTGTGAGTTTACTAAGAAATGCTTCCTTCTCTGTACCGAGTTTATCATGTTGCTGTTATATGTTGATTTGAAGTGAATTTTCTTGGGCGTAGCGTGGAATATTTAACATCTTAATAACTCATTGAAGCAGAAACATACATGTAATTGTATGAAAAAATCCTCGCATAATTACTGAGCAAATAGCATCTGTGAAGACTATCGGTGATAAAGTGGCTTTAATATTCGTTTGTTTGATTTGAGGTTTAACGTCCCCGTCAACACTGTAAAGGTCATTTTGGAGAAGGTGTTTCCAATTTTGTGGGATTTTTACCCGACATTGAGATGAAAGGACATCGCAAGCCCTGCCTCCCATTGAAACCAAGAGGGTTTATAAGCATGGACGGTCCGACTCCCACCGCTTTGCCTGAGAAGGCTTAGATCATCTAAACGGTTTACTAGTACTCGTGTGCAGTTGGTTTCAGCTCTGCACGGAAGCATCATGCAGCCCATCCATTACAAAAACACGCCAATACTAATACATTATAAACTTAACCGCCCCAAAAAGGAAAATTTTAAGCTGAAAAATTGTAATATTTTCTTATCTCTGCTCAAAATATAGATTGTGGGTACTCGTTAGAACCGCCTCATCGAGGCGGTTCTAACGAGTACCCACAATCTTTATTTTAGAGCAGAAATAAGAAAATTTAGGTTTACCCCTGATAACCCCAGTGTTACTATATAAAAGTGTGGTTCAAGGGGGTCAGAATTATATAGGCGTGTTTTCGTGATGATAAAGTGGGTATAATATGAATGGTTTAAGCGGCAGATTCACAGATACACAAAATTCACTATTACCACAGGATAAGTTCTTTAAAAATAATAGTTTAAAGGTTCAATATACAGAGCTTATCATATGGAATTTTTATATCATAATATCAAAATATCCCACATCAGCCCAAGGGCCGAAGGTCTGAGGGCTGGTATCGGTAGAGGGCTGGTGTGGGTATGATATGCAAAATGCCATATCATAATCTATTTTTCATACATTTCCCAACCCCTGTCCTTTAAAAAATGATTATTATGGTTTTATGATTATGGTTTTATGTTTAAAGCTAATCTCGTAAAAACAAAGCAGTTTTAGGTGAAAAAAGCAGAAGTTGGCTATGCAATATATACTTTTCTTAATGACAAGAAATTTCTATCAGTAAACGTATTTTATCAGACATAACTAAAAATTCCAAAATCAGAGAACGTTATTTGCACAGCATAGGTCGGATGCTGCAGAATGTGACATCTGATCATTGTGTGCCAAAAATTGTGGTGTGTCAGCCGAGTGTTCTGAAGTTTGTTACGCCGGGTGCGTGATATGCATTCTGGGCTGTGATATGGACATGTGATACGACATCACCTGCTAATGCCTCAGCAAACTTGATACGCGCACGGATTCTACGTTCACATAGCATATATATTCAAAGATAAAGTAAATATATGATAAGATATTACATTATGATAACACACCCGTGCGACATTGTACATTTTCCACATCTCCAAAATGACTATTTTCTGATGATAATCCGTGATAAATGTCTTATAAATACGGCAAACATAGGTTGTGGGTGCTCGTTAGAACCGCGGTTCTAACGAGTACACACAACCTATGTCGTGGAACAGAAATAAGAAAAAATAAGGTATATGCCCGTAAACCCCAGTTTTCTCTATACAAAGTGGGGTGTAAGGGGGTGTTTATTTCACGGACTTGTTCACGTGATCAAATCTCCACTTGTGAGCTACTTCTTGTGGCTCTCCCTGGATTTTTCCTATAACTTCTTTCTTCATTACGAAAACACGCCTATACAAATGTATTGAAATTTTACCACCAAAGAAAGTGACATTTTTCAAATAAAAACATCTGATTTTGTTCTATTTCTGCACAAAACATAGATTGTGATTTCTGGTTAGAACCGTCTCGTCGAGGCGGTTATAACGAATACCCTCAATCTCTCTGTTTTTCATCAGAAATAAGAAAGAAAATATGTATACCCCTGTAAACTCCTGCTTTACTACATGAAAGTGTGCTCAAGGGGGCAAACTTATATAGGTGTGTTTTCGTAATGTATTTCTTCACCCAGTGTCATTTAGTAAGAGACCATTTTGGAGACTTTGGAATATTTCGAAAGATGGTCTGAATATCGAAATTTTCTGCATGTACGGGAAACAAGCAATTGTGCACATACTCGTACATGCTCTCTCTCTCTCTCTCTCTCTCTCTCTCTCTCTCTCTCTCTCTCTCTCTCTCTCTCTCTCTCTCTCTCAAACACGCCTATATAATTCTGGACCCCTTGAAGCCCAGTATTAAATTGTAAAACTGGGGTTACAGGGGTACAGGGGTAAATCTTATTTTTTATCTAAAATATAGCTTTTGGGTGATGAGGCGGTTCTAACGAGTACACACACTCTATATTTTGAGCAGAAATAACAAAAATATCACGATTTTTCAGCTCAAAAGTTTCCTTACTGACAATGTATTTGAATAGACGTGTTTTCGTAATGCTCTCTCTCTCTCTCTCTCTCTCTCTCTCTCTCTCTCTCTCTCAACACAAATACACAACTACAAAAAGTATATGTTATATTTCCCCTCAGACCCTTGAGAGCTAATAGTCACCCTGGCGCACGTCACGTTGAAGTATGTGCTTGCACTGTTTGCATATTTGCTTAGAACTTGTCGTGTACGATAAAGATGGTTTGTTTAAGCAGAACTATTGACTTTGATATGTTCTCATTAATGATTGATATCAGTTATTTCTCTTATTGAATCTAGACACAACTTGGCCTGACATGTTGCGAAACAAATTTCCCTTCTGGGTCAATGCAAGGTGCAATTAATTACAATTCAGTATACTACTAGACATAGAATCATCAAGTAGAACGACTTATTGATGAATGGGATGACTTTCCTATTCCATAGTGGGAAAGGAGAGCTCCTGTTGCAATGTCAGGTCAGTCTGGCACAGTTTGTTTAAATTGTTTATAAGTTTCAATACTGATGATTCCTAACGACCGCAACCGGGTACTGGTGAACCGCTTAGAGGATCAAAAATGATCAGGACTCGATACAATTAACCCACAGCTCCCATCAGAGACACCAAAGGGAAAGAAACATAAAGAAGAAGCAACAGGCCCTAAGCCTGCCCAGGCAAAGCGGTGCGAGTTGGACCGTTCATGCTTATAAACCATATTGGTTCATTGGGTGACAGGGCAAGAGATGTCTTTTCATCTTAATATCGGGTAAAAGTCCCATAACATTGGAAGCAATGTCTTCAGAATGACCTAAACAGTGTTGACGGGGACGTTTAACCTCAAATTTGACACAGTCAGTCGTGAGGGTCTTTGGAAGATATGGTGAAGTATCGATGTCCAACCAAGTTCATAGCAATGGTGAGACAGTTCCACGATGGTATGCTTTCACGGGTCCAAAATGATGGTGAGTTTTCAGATCCATTCCCTGTGACAAACGGAGTCAAGCAAGGCTGTGTGTTAGCCCCAAGACTGTTCAGCATGATGTTTTCTGCCATGCTCGCTGATGCTTTCCAGGATGGTGACAATGGCATACCTATTAGGTATCGCTTGATGGGAAGCTTTTCAATCTTGCAAGCCAAATCGCAGGTGCAGGCAGAGGTGCTAGATGAGTTCCTCTTTGCTGATGACATGGCAAAAGGTGCTCCTACAGAAGAGAGGATGCAGAAAGGTATATATGGGCCCTGTCAAGCGATTTTGGTACTTATCGCCTATGCGAGCAGCGAAGGTTCAGGCGAGCCTGCGCATCCGCGCAGTCTCGCCAGAACCTTCACTGCTCGCTCATACAAGCAGTGAATCAAGAGGAACCTTCAGACAGAAAGCCATATCCCTGGCCCCTCTGAATGGCTGGGCATGGGCAGTTAAAATTTGTCATGACGGAATGCTCGAAGACCCAAATTCGCTTGGCGGGGCTCATATCAAGTAGCTGACTCCTGTGATAGCTATGATCTCACAATCACAATTAGCATCAAAAAGACTGAAGTAGTCTATCAGCCAGCACCTGGTAAGCCTTACAAAGAGACCACTATCACAGTGAAAGGTCAAAGATTGCAAGTGGTAGACAAGTTCACCTACCTTGGGAGCACACTGTCAAGAGCCGTGCACATTGATGATGAAGCCAATGCCAGGATTGTCAAAGCTAGTGCAGCACTCGGCCGACTACGTGGTAGTGTCTGGGAACGAAGTGGAATCAGACTTGACAAAAAACTGAAAGTCTACAGAGCTGTGGTGCTGCCAACACTATTGTATGCATATGAAACATGGACAGTTTACCAACGGCACGTCAAAACAAAAAAAAACTGAATCACTTTCATACTACTGGCAAGACGGGATTCCAGACACGGAAGTCCTGAACAGGGCAGGGATGCAAAGTGTATATACTCTTCTGAAATTAGCACATTTAAGCGGGACAGGCTATGTTACCAGAATGCCTGAGGAACGTCTGCCAAAGAAAATTCTCTATGGAGAACTAGAAATGGGACAACGCTTCCTTGGCGGTCAGAAGAAGCACTACAAGGACACCCTCAAAGCCTCCCTCAGGAACTTCAACATTCCAACAGAGTCGTGGGAACAAATTGCACAGTACAGAGCAACGTGGCGAGGTCTCATCATAAGGGGTGCCAATGAATATGAGGCAAAAGAAATCAGTGAAGCTGAGCAGAAACGTCCACAGCGCAAAGCCAGACCTAAGGCATCACCA
This sequence comes from Lucinisca nassula, assembly GCA_963580285.1. Lineage (NCBI taxonomy): Eukaryota > Metazoa > Mollusca > Bivalvia > Lucinida > Lucinidae > Lucinisca > Lucinisca nassula. The sequence continues at coordinate 105,678,492 of OY757018.1, read as the reverse complement.
ACAGAGCTGTCTTCCTCTAGCCTCTGTTGCTCTAGTTGCAACAGACAGTTCATAGCTAGAATCGGTCTCATCTGCCGTCTTTGAACATACAAATAGCAACATTTCTCAAATAATTTATGATTAAGATTGGTAATTGTCAGTAATGACAGACGAACTATTTAAACCTCAAACCAAACAAAAAGACAAATCAATAATTACTTTGAGCAAACAGTGCAAATCAGAATCATAGAAAATATGATGGCTTTTTAGGTTGTAGTGAGTAAACCTATGTCCTGCTGAATCAAGATATGCTGTATCTTTGTATTACCAAAACAAGCCTATACATTTAACGCCGAAACGACAATTATCAGATTAAAAAGTGTGATATTTTTTTCTTATTTCAGCTCACAATATAGATTGTGGGTACACGTTAGAACCGCCTTTACTCCTGTTAACCCACGTTTTACTAATAAAAGTGGGTTCAATGAGGTCAATTATATATAGGCGTGTTTTCGTAACTAAATTTATTTGTTCAGCAGCACAAGGGTTAGCATGTTATCAGTTGAGCACCTGTTTTGGGGCTTCGCGACTTGGTTAGATACATACTAGGCTGCTTGCTCAGCTACACAACAGTAGCAATAGTGTTTCAATTTTAGATATAGAAACAAGACCGACGCCGACCAAACAAATACTTGGTTGAACCACAGTGAAAAAGAGGGTGAGGGGTTGGATCCCGTAAAGTTAACTTAAACTCACCCGTAATGTTTACTGACCGTTTCAAGCCGTTGCTTTTGCTGTAGTTCATTCATGTTTTGTCCCGTTGGTTGTGATTCTTTCCCTAATCATATACACTGTTCAAAACAATTAAAGGAGCAAACTTTTAAGCCTGTATAACATCACCGCTTGGCACTTTTCAAACTTAAGGAAATGCACTGTTTTAAAGTGACATCTCTTAACAATGCTCATGCAAACGTCAAGACGCAAGTTTCACGTGCAAAGCAAGAATGTGAGGTGTAGCATGGATACCCCAATAAAACGGTTGAAATTGGCATGGGGCGATCTGTTCAAAATTTGAGTTTGAGTTTGTGTCAGAAACATGTAAATCCTTCGGTTATGTGTTATTTTGGGATTAACGGTGACTTCATATGGTGTTAGGCGGTTCTTTGAAGAGGTTGAGGTCGCTCAAGCTGCCGTTTTGCTTGAAAGTCGGTACACCCAAACTATCGTTGCTGAGCGCTTTGATGTATCGAGAAGTGTTGTTGCCAGGCTATGGAGACGCTACCAGGAGACGGGCGAGTTTACCAGACGAGAAGGGTAAGGCCGACACAACATGACGTCACAAAGGGAAGATCAATATCTTCGGAATCTAGCGCTACAAAATCGGCAGTAGGCCTACACGACCAGAAGTCTACAAATCGATTTCCAACATTCAATTCGTCAAAGGATATCCGAGCAAACAATACTTAACAGGTATCAGGGCCAGACGTCCGGCAAGAGGGCCTATTCTCAGCACGGCGATATTAGTTTGCACAAGAACATCAGAACTGGCGATTGCAAGACTGGCGTACAGTTCTGTTCATGGATGAAAGCAGATTTTACCTGAGTGCATGTGATCGACGTGTTCGAGTCTGGAGACGACCCGGAGAACGATACGAGGACTGCAATATTGTGGAAAGAGACAGATATGGAGAGGGGTCAGTGATGTAATGCGGTGGAATTTCTTATGAAGGCCGAACGGACTTGTACGTGATAAACGGAGGTACATTGACTGCATTACGGTATCGAGATGAAACTCTAGATCCTATTGTGTGGCCTTTCGCTGGGCCAATCGGTGACAATTTCATTCTGATGCAGGATAAGGGCGCCCCCGTACTGCTAGAGTGTGCATGGATTACCTTAATCGTGAGACTATTGAAGTAATGGACTGGCCAGCACGTTCTTCTGACTTAAACCCATTAAATCACGTGTATGGGACATTATTTACAGATGAATCTCACAGGGCGATCATCCACCAATGACTATTCAAGATCTCACAAACACATCCTTGGACATGAGTGGGAAACACTAGCTTTACAAACTGTTCAAAATGTGGTTCGTAGCATGCCTTGGCGATGCCAGGAGTGTTTCTTAATCGTTGTTTCATCATAAGTATCCAACATCTTTATACTATGAGGAAATATGTGTTTGTTCATTTAATTGTTTTGAGCAGTGTATGTTGTTACGTTGATGATTTTCATTCTTCCCCCTTTTTATACCGCGCCACACGATAGTGGCGGGGTATTATGTTATACCCTCCGGTTTCCGTCCGTCAGTCCGTACGTCCGTCCGTCCGTCCATCCGTCCGCACTTCGTTTCCGATCGATAACTTGAGTATTTTTTCACGGATTCTATTCAAATTTTGCATACATATTGGTATCGGGGATGAGTGGTTTGGGATTGTTAATGGGCAAAATCCGTTAATTTTTAGCAGAGTTATTGCCCTTTCCAGTAACCTAAAAAATGGTTTTTGGCCTCTAATTCCCTTACTATATGGAATATCTGGATGAAACTTCACAGATATATAGAGGACTAAACGGTTCATATTGTGGCTAAGGACTGCTACTCTGGCTGTTCCAGTTCTTGAGTTATCTGCCCTTGACGTATTTAAAAAATGCATTTTAGACTGTAGTTCGTTTATCATTTACAATATCTTGCTGAAACTTCATAGATATGTAGTAGATGAATTGTTATATACTGTGGCAAAGGAACATGACTCTGGCTTTCCCAGCGATTGAGTTATCTGCCTTTGGAATATCTGAAAAATGGTTTTTGGCCTCTAGTTCCCTTACTATATGGAATATCTCGATGAAACTTCACAGATATATAGAAGACTTAATGGTTCATATCGTGGCCAAGGACCGCTACTCTGGCTATTCCATTTCTTGAGTTATCTGCCCTTGAAGTATTTAAAATGCATTTTAGACTGTAGTTCTTTTATTATTTACAATATCTTGCTGAAACTTCATAGATATGTAGTAGATTAAATGTTACATACTGTGGCAAAGGAACATGACTCTGGCTTTCCCAGCAATTGAGTTATCTGCCCTTGAAATATATATAAAAAGGGAGTTTGGCCTATAGTTCATTTATTATTTGAAATATATGGATAAAACTTCTACACCCTCTGCTGTCTGTCTGTCTGTCTGTCTGTCCATCCATTTGTATGTCTGTCCATCTGTCTGCCTGTCCCTTTTCAGTATTTGAAAAATAGTTTTTGGCCTCTAGTTCCCTTACTATATGAAATATTTGGATTAAACTTTACAGATATATAGAGGACTAAAGGGCACATATTGTGACCAAGGACCATATAGAGGAGTAAAGGGTACATCCCATCAAATGTCTGAAAAATGGATTTTTACATATGCTTCCTACATCTTCTAACAACTTCACTCACTCACATTAAGACATTACACTTACGGAGCGTATCTCTGCTATCCCCTTTCTAGTTATTTAGCCTTGATATATTTTCAAATAAGTTACATTGCTTAGCAGTGGCGGGGTATTGTGCAGTGTCTGCGGTGCTTTTATTGGTAGTTCATTTTAGTTACGTTTGTCCTTCCAGTTAAATGTCTGTCATGTTGGCGATTCTGATTTTTTCCCCCAATATGTATATTGTCCCTCGTTAGTTAGGTTTAAATTTTTTTTCTGAGTCACCACCTGTTTGGTAAAGGTAACCTGTTTTTGTCCATTTTGTTAACTATCGTCACGCCATGTCCTAGTGATAGTGTGGTCTGATTATATACTCAGATTCAATGAAAGAGCACCACTAGTACTAAACCTCAAATTTTAATAATTATTGATTCACATCATTTTCAGCATTTGATCACATTTAATGGATTATCACTAACTTATCCACAGACTCACTACAGAGTTACAGCATTTCATTGGCTGCAGAGATATGGAGACTTGATCTTGATAAGTCCACAGACCCGAAAAATCAAAATAATATATCCTAATACCGGGTATGTCCACCATTAACATCAAGTGTTGCTTGGCATCGACGCCTCATGCTTCGAAGTAAACGCTGTATCTGGTCTTGATAGATGTTGTCCCATTCTTCGTGTAGCACCATGGCAAGCTGCTGACGGTTGATTGGCGGAAGACGTCGGCTGTACACACGTTTTCCGAGCTGGGCCCAAAGTTCAAATCAACTGGCTTTAAATCCGGCGAAAACGCAGGCCAAGAAAGAACTTGCACACCATTTTGATTGAAAAAGTCCATGGTAAGCCTCGCAGAATGAGCACTTGTATTGTCCTGTTGGAAAAGCGTAACGTCACGGTTGTTGCGTATCGGTACCACCTCAGGCTCTAAGATTTCACCATCAACCATACCGAGGGCACGATGACGATCGACATTACTCAGACGTCCGATTGGCTTGTTCTTATGAAACGTTTTGCTGGTTTTTAACGTAAAGATCCGGACCTTATAATGCATCACGATAACACGTCCGTGAAACGAAGACCCCCTAAACCCCACCGTGTATAGAGAAAAGTGGGGTTTACGGGGTATACATTATCTGCCTTATTTTTGCTCAAAAACATAGATTGTTGGTACTCGTTAGAACCGCCTCAATGAGGCGGTTCTAACGAGCACCCACAATCTATGTTGAACGCAGAAATAAAAAAGATGTTATCATTTTTACCTAATATTTATCATTTTCTGACACCATGTTGGACGCCATTATTTCTTACGGACAGCAAAGAAAGTGCCAAAAATATCATGATTACGAAAATTTTGCTTTTTCGCATTTTGCACGTGCACATGCACATCATGAAAATCATGCAGTATTCGTGTCAAACAAACTCATGCTTCGGTGACAACTTCCCAGTAAGCATTCTACATAAATCTACAGCGGGCCGTTAGCGGCCCGCTGTAGATTTATGTAGAATGCTAGCAGGTAGCTGACGGGCCGCTAACGGCCCGCTGTAGATTTATGTAGAATGCTAGCAGGGTTTACAGTACCGCATTTATCAGTTGATAAAGTCATTAACTTTCAACTTATACTAAGAAAATCAAAATTCTAAAAGTGATGCGTTTTCATTTAATCCGAGTATATCAGTTCCTGGTCGTTTCTCTTTCTCTTTGTAGTGAGCGCAACTCCTCTTACAGGCTTTTACCGATCCTTTTGAAACTTTGCAGGTTTTTTGTCATGGTCTGTAAATGTGCATGTGGTATCGTCCCTTCATTTTTACTTTCACACTTTTTTTTTCAAAGTCCAGTTACTATAAGAGAAGATACCTTGTGATCGCAACACCTCTGACAGTTATTGAAATATGGCAGGTGTTTTTGTCCAGATGTGCATCTGTTTATGGGGTTATCCTCTATTAATTTATTATCAACTTTTTGTCACTTTTTCAACTTAGCTTTTATTATTATGCAAATACTAGTGAGCGCAACTCCTCTTACTATTTTATACCAATGGGTTTGAAACTTTGCATGTGTACTCTGCATAGTGTGAGGATGTACATAGAGGATCGTACATGAGTGTTCATGTATTATTGAATTTATTAAACGAGTTGAGGAAAATGGATAAAATGCGAGGCTTTGCCGAGCATTTTATCCCTTTTCCTCAACGAGTTTAATAAATTCAATAATACATGTGCACGAATGCAAGATTCTATTTATCATATGACATTTAAAACGCATTTTATTCACGATTGTTTACAAAAAAATGTCAATATTCCGCCATTAGTAAACGCGACGTCGTTAAGGACGTCGTACATGTAACGTTACGGGACGTATCTAACTAATTTGCATATTTTATCCACTAGTGGATTATCGAAAATATTACATGACGTTATTACACTCTCAGACGCGACGTCATATGATAAATGTGGTATTTGTTTGTTTGTATTGGGGTTCAACACTATTTAGGTGATTTGTGAGCCGGTCAGTTTACCTATCCGCACTTTTCCTGGGAAGGCTTATCCGTTAGCGGTTAACCAGTACAGTGCACATTCTTTCGCCAGAAACTGACAACTACCCTTCTTGAATCAGCGGAAGGGAGAGAATGACCGTAGAAAAGGTTTCATGATCAATCTCCACGAAAGAATTTTGCCGACCCCGGCGGGTATCGAATTCGCGTCCTCCTGATACCCAGTCAGACGCGCATCCTACTAAGCTACCGATGCTGGCGTACATGTAATATGCCAAGTACTACAAGAACAGATACCTTGAGAGCGCACCTCCTTGCACTGTTTTGTATTAATCGTTTTCAAACTTTGCACATGTTTACTGCTTGGTATTCGGGGGCGCATGTACATCGGATATATTTGCTAGATCGGTTCTTGTCTCTTTTTTTTTTTCTAAATTATGAGCTTGGTCATTTTCTGACCTCAGACATTTAGTCTGTGGGTACTTCTTAAACTCCTATATCCCCTTATTCTACCTGAAATTGAAATTTACTTTTTGGGAGGGGCAGATGGGGCAGGTGCGATATCAACTTCATCGAATTTCGATTTATATATTCCTATAGGCATCGTCGACAACACAGTATCCATGGATATATAGAGGATCGTACACGCACGGTCATTTGATATAATTTATGAAATGACGACGAGTGTTAGTTTCTACTTATCATATAACGATTTTAAATCGATTTTTGGGTCGATCGGTTTACGATCGGTTTACAATCGACCCTAATTTACTAATGGCTAAACGGAATTCCTGCAATTGTCCACGTGACCATCACTGTTTTGGGAAAAACAATATTATGTTTTATTAATAGAACTTGTGCGCTATTTTTATCGATGCAACAAGAGCTATCTATAGAGTCTTGTCAGGAATCGTGTGCTGGATAATATCCAGATCAGACGCCGCGGAATGTAGCGCCTGAACAGCAGGTTGCACAGAAACTTCACTGTTTGCTTAAATAGTGGCATTTGGGGGATAAACGAAATAGTATAAGAATGCCAGGTTGCTCACGTAAATGAAAGAATCGAGGCCACGATGTCACGTGACGTCTTTCGGAACATTCTATTTATAAAACTGTTACACACACGTATGCCAAATAGAGTAAAAATAGACTTTTCGCGCTCCTGCTAAGAAATTAATTTTAGAACCCTGAAATGTTTAACTGCAAAAATGAGTAGCCCAGTCTTTATAGGTGATACCGTTATTCGACATACAGCGTAGACCAAGATCGGATATAGAGTACATTGCTTCTGATCAGATCGGCACTGTTCGCCATATGTATGCACATGATTCAGGGCCGTACGCAGACTCTGAAAAGGGGCGGGTTGAGGATGCGAATTTCGGGTATTTGGTAGAGGGTGAAAAACTGTATGAATCTGAAATAACTTCCAAAAGATGGGAGGGGGCTGCGTTTGCACCCTCCCCACTCTGTTGAACAAAATCCAAGTTCTACCATAAGACGTCAGAGCGCAGCGTAAGAAGAGAATTCTGGACTGTGCTCGTTTATTTGATGTAAGGTTTAACGTCCCCGTCAACACTGTATAGGTAATTTGGGGACTTTACTAACAATGTTACGGGACTTTCAGCTCTGCGTGGAAGCATCATGCAACCCATCTATTTATTCAAGCCCCAAAGGGCGGGGGCGGGTGGACTGTGCTCGTACACTTGGGCATTGGCAAACATAATCTACATAATCAGACGCCACATAACGCGATGTCTGATCAGCTCTACTGTGCTTGCTTAACGAACAGTTCGATTATCAGCTCAGGACTATTTTCCCAACCTACACTCAGAGACGATCGACCCACCAGTACTCTCAGTGCTTTGATTATTGCAGTCATGGACGGCGTCATGACGTTACGCGACAGTACACCAGTGGTCATGTGATTTTATGACATAACTTTACCCCATTACGTAAACACGCCTATACAAATACATTGTAAACTTTACCGCCGAAAAAAAAACGAAAATTTCCAGATGAAAAATTGTGACATTTTTCTTATTTTTGCTCAATATATAGATTGTGGGTACTCGTTAGAACCGCCTCGATGAAGCGGTTCTTACGAGCACCCACAATCCATATTTTAGAGCAGAATTAAGAAAAAATAAGGTTTACTTCAGTAAACCTAGAAGCCTTCGTGGTGTAGCGGATAAGCTACAACATGGCCGTGTAAACCAGGGATCGCAGGATCGATCCCGGGCTTCTCCAGACTTTCGGATGAGTCTTTAAAACGAGGTCCCGTCTCCGTATGACCTTAGCTGTTGGTGGGACGTAAAGTTCAGACACTCACTCACCCCTGTAAACCCAGTTTTACAACATTAAAGAGGGGTTCAAGGGGGATCAAAATTATAGAGGCGTGTTTTCGTGATGCACTAGATAAAGGCGACGTCATATGATAAATAGTGGCTATGGCTGTGTTTAGCGATGTCAAGCTCGACAAACCATGGACCAAAGACGTCTTTATGTATTGTCTAATCCATTTAAGTGTTCCCCAAGGATTTTAATGAATCGTTTTATCATGTCTGGACATGCTAACTATCAGGAATTCATAGGAATTAATTTCTCTTGAGTTCCATGCAGACAACTACAACAAAATCAAGGCCTCCAATTTTGTGGGACTTGTATCCGACATTGAGATGAAATGACATCTGAATCCATGCCGCCAAATGGAATCAAAAGGGTTTATATGCATTGGGCGATCCGACTCGCACCACTTCGCATGGGTAGGCTTAGACCATCTTATCGGTTTACCAGTACTCAAATGCGGTCGGTTTCAGCTCTGCGTGGAAGCATCATGCAGTCCAATATATTTCTTTGAGCACCGATGGGCGAGGGCTAACTTGCAGTCTATATTCTGTAATTGTGCCACTTTCTGGTAACCTTCGATTACAATCGCATATCCATGTGCAAAATTGGCACGTTTCCTATATCCAGAACTAGCATTTCTCAGATGAAAATCTGTGGTATGTTTCTTATTCTTCCAAATATAGGCCATGTGTGCTCTTAGTACCCACAATCTATGTTCTGGAGCGGAAATAAGAAAGATACTAAATAACCCTGCAAAACACCAGTTTTCGCAACATAAAGATAGGTTTAGAGGGGTGTTCATTACTTGGTTTTGATTGATTTGAGGTTTAACGTCCCCGTCAACACTGTAAAGATCATTTTGGAGACGTTGCTTCCAATTTTGTGGGACTTTTACCCGACATTGAGACGAAATGACATCTCAAGCCCTGTCGCCCAAAGAAACCATTAGGGTTTATTAGCATGGACGGTCCGCCTCGCACCACGGTTCCTGGACAGGCTTAGATCCTCTAAGCGGTTAACCAGTACTAGTGTGCGGGCCGGATTCAGCTCTGCGGGGAAGCATCATGCAGCCCATATATTTCTTAAAGCCCTTATGGGCGGGGGCCTATTCATTACTTGGACTTGTTAAAATGCTGCAACGTTTGGTTGGTTTCCGCTTTGTGCCACTAGTAGTCTATCTCTTGTTATTGTAGCACTGCCTGATCATCTAAATGTGCATTTTACAACGGTAAAGGACTGTGTTTATGCGTGCGTGCGTGTGTGAGGGCGTGCGAGAGAGAGCTTTACGTCTAAACGTCCCACCAACAACTAAGGTCAAATAGAGACGCAGCCTCGGTTTAAAGACTCAGCAGAAAGTCAGGAGAATCACGGTATCGAGCCAAAGACCTCTTGTTTATGAGGTGAGTAGCTTAAGCACTACACCAAGGAAGTTTATAAAGTGCCAGGTAACTTAATTCAACCAAAACACCTAATTATAGGTCATGTTAAAAATATAATTCTTACCAGAAAATAACCCCAACGCTTACTAATTAAAAGAACATCACTAAATAATGGATGATTTCTTTCATTCTTTATTATGTTAACGCAAAACTGAAATTGTGAGCACATAAAATATTCATAAGGAGCACAAAGTCTCACGCGTCTAATTCGTTCTATAAGTGACCACAAGAGAATTGGCGAATAGAAGTTAAATGATCAGTACTCATTATATCTTACGGTTAATACTTGCTGCTTGAATATCATTACGAAGCACGCCTATACAAATACATTGCCACCTCTATCGCCGAAAAAATGAAAATTTTATGATGAAAAATTGTGATATTTTTCTTATTTCTGCTCCAATATAGATTGTTGGCACTCGTTAGAACCGCCTCATCGAGGCGGTTCTAACGAGTACCCACAATCCATATTTTAGAGCAGAAATAAGAAAAATGAGGAATACCCCCGGAAACCCCAGTTTTACTATATAAAAGTGGGGTTCAAGGGGGTCAGAATTATAAAGGCGTGTTTTCGTGGTGGACATCAGGTGAAAAAGTGTGTATAATAAAAGGCCAACTTTATACAGTCAAACTTCGATAATTCGAACACCCCCGGGACCGTGAAAGTTTGTTTGACATAGGGGTACTTCGAACTATTAACCCATCGTATGCTAGTGGACTCTTCCATTGCTATATGTTGGACAAGTCCATTTGTCATGTAAGGGATGTAAGGCCTACTTTTTTGTTTATTCTATTTTTGACGGCAAATTCTGTCAGCAAAAACTGCAGGCCCTGATCAGACGCCGCGTTCTGCGGCGTTTGATATGGGCTTGCACTGTTTGCCAAGGTACATGTACCCCTTTAGGGGTTTCCCCGCATACAATGGGTATAGGATTTCACATTGTGCCAGGCCATGAGAATAATGGAGATCACCTATGATATATTTTCGAATTTTGTTTTATAAAATTATTGTATTTTGTGTTTACTCATTAGAATCGCCTCAATGAGGCGATTCTAATGAGAACACACACGATACCATCAGGAGATGATTAAAAAGCATGAATGCTTGTTTTCAAATCCTGTATGCATGTATTCTGTCTATGTATGAACTTGTAAATGTTTGACAAATCAAAATAAATAATGTTTAAACCAAGATACCATTTCACGTTAAAAATCGAGCGATCTGCCATAACATCACGCAAACGTGCCTATATAATTTTTACCCCCTTGAACCCCACTTTTATATAGTAAAACTGGGTTTTGCAGGGGTAAACATTATTTTTCTTATTTCTGCTCAAAAACCTAGATTGTGGGTACTCGTTAGAACCGCCTCGTCGAGGCGGTTCTAACGAGCATCCACAACCTATGTTTTGAGCAGAAATAAGAAAAATATCGAAATTTTTCATCTGAAAATTTTCATTTTTCAGTGGTTAAATTTTTCATGTATTTGTATAGGCGTGTCTACATAACGAATTATAGCCCCCGCCCATCGGGGCTTGAAGAAATAGATGGGCTGCATGATGCTTCCACGCAGAGCTGAAACCGGCCCGCACACGAGTACTGGTAAACCGCTTAGAGAATCTATGCCTGCCCAGGCAATGCCGTGCGAGTCGGCCCATCCATGTTTATAAACCCTATTGGTTTCATTCGGCGCCGGGGCTTGAGATGTCATTTCATCTCAATATCGGATAAAAGTCCCACAAAATTGGAAGCACCGTCTCCAAAATGACCTTTACAGTGTTGACGGGGACGTTAAACTTCAAATCAAACAAAACATAATGAATTAACCTAATTGCATGGATATCTGGAGCTTAATGACAATTCTCTAGGTACCCAAGAGTGAGTTCGAATAAGTAATAGTAAACGAATTATCCGTGTTCGATTTATCGCAGTTTCACTGTAAAGAGAAAAATTTGGGTCTACAGGGATACTATACTTTTCTTATTTTTGATCCAATACGTTTGTCAATGAGATGGTTCTAACGAGCACACACGACCTATGATTTGAGCATAAATAATAATAATACCATCATAGTTTATCAGAAAAAGCAATCGGCCTCAAAACAAAAGACCATAACTTTTACAACTTTCTGTAGTGTATTCCCTTGTCTAAAATTAGGTGTGAAAGCAACGATTAGGAAACCAGACAACCCGTGTTTTTTTACTCCGGGTACTCCGGTTTCGCATACCTCTAATAAACGATTTGCTCGAAATGGGTGAATTAATCTTAAAAGGGCTGTTAAAACAACAAAAAAATGACAAAAGTAAACCACAATAGAATCTATTTTACAAAATGTAACCCGTTTTACAGGGAACCCCAAGACGTGCTATTGACAATCAGTTCAGCTCTCATCGGGGCCTTCTTTCTTTGTTGCAAGTTCAACTATTTTCTAAATAAGTTTCTAAACACCAAGTTAACAAGGTCGTACATTGAACACCCCTCTATACCCAAATTTATATAGAGAAAAATGGGTATACATGTACGGGGATATTCAATAGTTTCTTTATTTTTGTTCCAAGGCATATAGGTTGTGGGTACTCGTTAGAACCGCCTCGAGCACCAACAATCTATAATTAGAGTAGAAATAAGAAAAAAATATCGAATCTTTACATATGAAAATTGCTAGAACTAGAGATATAAAAAATGGAAGTGAAGGCAATGATCAGAAATCGATACAATTAATCCACAGCTCCCATCAGGGACATCAAAGGGAAAGAAACACAAACATGAAATAGCTATACCCTAATTGAAACATCAATAGCGGAAAGCCAAAAGGGCAGTAACTTTCCCACAAAATGGCCAATTCGCTATCCAAACCATAAACATACAGCGATATACACACCCAAAGACAAACCATAACAAAAATAAACCGCGACAGAAGAACCGCCTTGGAACGGTCAGTGAAACGAATTCTACTGAGGGGCTTAAATCGAATTTCCACGGCCGCAACCCTCACCCTTACTTCGGTCGCGATTTAGACAAATAATTTGTTGAGTCCTAATGAAGGCCTCCTAACTCATCAGTACAACATCTCAGAACACAAAAATGAAACAACCATAAAGACGATTTAACGGTAAGGACTCGACAGCAAGAAACCCCTGAAATGTTGGAACAAAAGAAAACCAATCGTTAGACTCCGATGGGCCCAACCAGACAAAGAGACGCCATAATAGCGCAGGGTGCATAATTGAACCTCTAAATTTCCTATCATCACGAAAGCATTCCTATATAATTTATACACCCTCAAACGCCACTTTTATATAGTAAAACTGTGGTTTACATGGGTGTTTTTCTTATTTCTGATCACAAACATAGATTATGATACTTGTTAGAGGAGCCTCGCAGAGGCTGCTCTAACGAGTACCAACAGTCTATGTTTAACGCAGAAATCTGAAAAATATCGGAACTTTTTATCGGAAAAAAATCATTTTTTGGTGGCACAATCCTCAGTATATTTGAACAGGCGTGTTTTCGTAATGGTACGAGCTCACCTTTAAATTTCTTGATGTACGAGCTCGTATATAATAGAGTGGAATACTATTACGATAACACACCCGTGCGACATAATGCATTTTCCATATCTACAAACATGGCTACTTTTCTGATGAAAATCGTTGATATATTACTTATTTTTACTGCGAACATAGGTTGTGGGTGTTCGTTAGAACCGCCTCGTTGAGGCGGTTCTAACGAGTACCCACAACCTATGTCTTAGAGCAGAAATAAGAAAAGAAATGTACGCCCCGGTAAACCCCAGATTTCTCTATATAAAGTGGGGTTTAAGTGGGGGGTGTTCATTTCACAGACTTGTTCACGTGATGTACGTGTTAACTGCAGGGCTTGCAAGAAGAGGGTGGGGATGGAGGGATGGAGAACGTTAGTTTGCAAGTTTCTTTACCCGAGCTTTGGGCGAATGAAAGTGCAACTGAACTGTTGAACCTCCTGGACATAAGCATACACAGGAAAAGTGTACGTTAGTCGACTGAGCGTCTCGTCATCATCTTAATAGTGTTGACGAGTTGATAAACTCAAAACCAAACCGTTTGTTCTGCCCCGGATGATAAACAGTGGGTAAAAGTCAGTTCCAACTCTGACTAAAATGACGGTACTCGCCTTCAAGTCGGTTACATGTATTACATGTATGAGCAGAATCATTTCCATTGGTGCTGAGTCAAGGAAAAGCACCATGGCTATTCATCGAAATATGCCATTCATAATGGCTTATCTCATACCGACTGCACAATTTAGTTGAACTGGAAATAACAAAAAACAAATATATAAAAATCACCCAAAATACTAATTCTAAACATGGTAAAGAGAGGATAAAGACTATTTAGCACAAGGGCGTGTTATCTCCATGACTTTCCGGGTACTCCGGTTTTCACCCACCTCTGATTCACGATTCGATATAAATGAGCTGTAAAAGCAGCCCTCCCCCCCCCCCCCCACACGCACACAAAATAATATTAATGCTGTGCGTATATCCATTCTTTTATATCTTCAACATCACGAAATACGCATATATAGTTTTGACCCGCTTGAACCCCACTTTTATATAGTAAAACTGGGGTTTACAGGGGTAAACCTTACTTTTCTTATTTCTGCTCTAAAATATAGATTGTGGGTACTCGTTAGAACCGCCTGGACGAGGCGGTTCTTACGAGTACCCACAATCAATATTTTTGAGGCGGTTCTAACGAGTACCCACAATCAATATTTTGAGCAGAAATATGAAAATATCACAATATTTCATCTTAAGATTTTCAGTTAACCTTACTTTTCTTATTTCTGCTCTAAAATATAGATTGTGGGTACTCGTTAGAACCGCCTCGAAGAGGCTGTTCTAACGAGTACCCACAATCAATATTTTGAGCAGAAATAAGAAAAATATCACAATTTATGATCTTAAGATTTTCATTTTTCGGCGATAAAGGTTACACTGTATTTGTATAGGCGTGTTCTCGTAATGCTATGAGGGCTAATTGATATGTTGTGAGCCTCATATTTGAGTATTTGAATTTTGTCGTACATACTGTATTGTTTTTCAACATAATCCCCTTCAGTATCTATACACTTTTGCCAGCGATGTTTAAGGGCCTCAATGCCACTTCTATAGAACTGCTTTTCTTGGCTGTTCCGAAAGTCGTCCATTGCATATATGACGTCATCATCGGACTGAAAGTGGGTGCCTGAAACAGCCGTTTTCAGTTTTGGAAATAAATGAAAGTCTGATGGGGCGAGATCAGGTGAATAAGGCGGATGCTCAATCAATTTGAAGCCACAATCCTGAATGGCAGCCATAACAATGACGGACTTGTGAACAGGACCATTGTCCTGATGGAACAACCCACCTTTTGTGCTATTGATTGTTTGTCATTTTTGGAGATAATCCATTAGCAGAATACCTGGACACAACCTTCCCTGCTGATGGAACAGTCTTTGGCTTGGTGAGCCAGGGTGCTTCCATTGTTTCATTTGTTGCTTGGCCTCTGGAGTAAAAGGATGTACCCATTTTCATTCATAGTGACAAATCTCTGCAGAAAGTTGGCAGTCAAAAAAGGTTAAGATTAGCACGCGATAATGTGCGCCTGGTGTGCTTCTGATCAAATGTCAGGAGTCTTGGTATCCACTGTGCCGGAAGCTTTCTCATTGCAAGATCCTTTGTCAGAATGGAATGTACTCTTTCTTGTGAAATGCCAACTCTACTGGCTATATCGTCTGCCGGTCACAACAATATCACGGACTTTATTGACCATTTCTGGGGTTGCATCATTGACAGGCTTTCCAGAACGGAGGTCATCCTCAAGGCTCTGTCTGTCGCGCTTAAATTGCACCACTCACCTTTTCACTGTAGCAGATGAAGGGGCATCTTTCCCAAGTGTTGCTACCATATCGTTATGGATATCGTTAGGTGTTTAATCTTTTTATACAAATAGTGGATAGTTCTGCAAAAGCTGCTTGTCTTGTTTACGTTAGAGTGCTACCTCGTCGACATAAACCAACCAAATGAGACCAGTCCTTGGGTATACGGCCCTATATAGTCAGAGAAATGTAGGACGTAAATAGAACATCCCTGCGTACTTTCTTCAGTGCGAGGCTCACAACATATCAATCAGCCCTCGTGTTATGCTTATTTATACTCAAACCATAGACTGTGGGTGGTCGCTAGAACTCCCTCATTGAGGCGGTTCTAACGAGTACCCGCAACCTATTTTTTGGAGCAGAAATAAGAAAAATAATGTATCCCCCACGTAACCCCAGTTTTCTCTATATAAAGTGAGGTTTAAGGAGGTGTTAATTACAGGGACTTATTTACGTGATGATTTGGAAAAATGGAAACATTGAGACAACCCGCCCGTATGACATAATGCATTCCATTACGATAACCCACCCGTGCGACATAGTGCATTTTTCACAGCTCCACAATGGCTACAAGTCTGATGAAAATCCGCGATAGTTTTCTTTTAAATGCTCAAAACATAGGTTAAGGGTGCTCGTTAGAACCGCCTCAATGAGGCGGTTCTAACGAGTACTCACAACCTATGTCTTGGAACAGAAATAAGAAAAAAATTAACCCTTGTAAACCCCTGGTTTCCCTATATAAAGTGGGGTTTATGGGGGATCTTCACTTCACGGACTTGTTTACGTGATGCTTTCATGATCTTTCTCTGAAACGTTTTGGTTTCTCCTTGGCTACGAGTATCCACAATTTATGAGTTTTTTTAGCACAAAATAAAGGAACCCGTACACCATAGTGTGACAGGAATTAATGAATAAGTACTCCTAATACAGCCTCGCTGTATGAGCTAGCTTTTTAAAACTGTGGTAATACATTACGAAAAGACACCTATACAAATACACTGCACATTTTACCGCTGTAAAAATGAAACATTTAAGATGAAAAATTGAGATATTTTTCTTATTTCTGCTCAAAATATAGATTGTTGGTACTCGTTAAAACTGCCTCATCGAGGCGGTTCTAACGAGTACCCACAATCTATGTTTTAGAGCAGAAATAAGAAAAATAAGGTTCACCCCTGTAAACCCCAGATCTATAAATAAAATTGGTGTTCAAGGGGGTCAAAACCATATAGGTATGTTTGCGTGATGAAATCCCAGCTTGATATATATATGAAGTTTAGTTTACAAGGCCGTATCTAACATGGACTTGATAACATCATGAAAACAATATTAATCAAAAAGAAAGACAGTTAAAAAAGAACTTACGGAATCTTGAGAATGATGAATATCCGGTACATTTCTTGTATTCCGTTTGAATCGAAACTGCACGATATCTTTTGTTAATTGGTTTAAATCGACAAACTGCAAAGTATGTAACTCACTAGAATTTAAAAATCGAGACTGGTCATTGACTAAACTATTTTGTTTTAAGGCAATACTATTTATCTGGCTTTGAAGGTCACAGAGCCGTTGATAGTGAATCCATATCTCGCATACTAACGCAATTAACAGAAGTAAGACAATACTATACAACACTTTAATGTGATACACCATACTGCTCTCGGCAGAAACGGCTTTCCCACGTTTTTCCATTTTATGTTTTCCGTTTTTAGCTTGACAACGAATATAATTACATTCACAAGTATCCAGCTTGAATAACTCACTTAATTTTATATTAAGATGATATTCCCAATGAGTGAAACATTTCCGATCTGGTGGAAGTGATATCCTACACTATTTAATATATTACGATGCCATATCTTTATTAAGTCCGGATCGTTTTCAGTCGTCAGTTAATAATAACATTCAGAATACTCAGACGCGTATGATAATTACTTAATTGAGAAGAACTACTTCCATATAGAGATATAAACGTTTCTTTGTCAATTTACGAACCATTGCTACATCAAAGAGAAGTAATGTAGATGATTTTCCAGTAAACGTTCAGAATAAAGGCATATGCTGAGAACATATCGTTTTCACCTTAAGAATTTAATAACATTTTCTAATAAAATATCATTGATCTCTATTTAGCTCCTAGGTTCATGTTCTGTTTGTCTCAGAAGCTTGTTGATGCTTGAAATATCAGAGCAATGTTATTTCTGAGATAAAGTATTTCATCTGTCTTAAACGTCAAGGTCTGTGTGTCCCCGATATAAAATAGAGATATAAACGTCATAAAATATTTATTCTAGAGAATAAGATAATTAAATACTATTCGGACGTCATGGGTGGTATCTTGTATTAGACAGAAACAGTTAAAAATTATGTAAAAAACTGGCACGACATTGCCCGGTGCTTTAAAGGGATGAAAATGATTTTTTACTAAATTAAGAGCGTTCCAAAATGACCTAAATAGTGTTGACGGGAACGTAAAGCTCAATTCAAACAAACATAAATGTCAATCTTGCTATGAAGCTACGTTCATCGGTTTAACTTCGACCCATTGTTAAAGAGTCTTTGAAGATTCATATTTATGCTCCTTGTCAACGGCAACGTACTTGAGAAATTAAAAGAAAATAATATAGTGTCCTATAAATACCCTTTTTCAAATAATATCATATAAAATGGGACTCGGGTGTAGGGCTGGCTAATCGGAGCTGAAAAGATAATCGATTATCAGTACTGTCATTGCGATCGATAATCGATTAGTAATCGCTAAGGTTTTTGTCATAATTTTACCTGTCTGGCTTCCTGTCTTAGCATGACTCTTACCATATGTTGCACTTTACCGTGTATTTGAACAGACAGGCCTGAGCAAACAGTGTAGCTCCAGAGGAGACGCCGCAGAATGCGGCGTCTCATCAGGGTCTGCACTGTTTGTCACTCATCTCGCTAGTTTTGGCATAACTTTGGGTAGTAAATTGTACCTAACAAGTAATCGATTATGAGCAAATCAGAAATGATAATCATTTTTGTGGAATTTATCGATCGATTAATCGATTATATGATTAATCGTGTTAGCCTTACTCGGGTGCCGAGGTTATACAAACTTTTTTTTTCATACTCGACTCACTTAAAAATAAAGTTTGTTCTGATAAATATTTTGCAATTGTTGGTATTTTAATATTCACTTGCATGACAAAATCCACGAATTTAAAAAATGATGCTAGTATTATAATAAGTATAAGTATTCTAGATTTTGCATGCTCAACTTGCAGCTCAAATGAGTTGAGCATAAAACTTGTTTTAAAACTATTGAATCAGAGAAGGACCACGTTCCATTGACATTTAAACGTGACTTTATCATAATGCAGACGATTTTTATGCTGAAAGAATGTTTACAAACTTAAGACAAAACTGATAAATGGATCAAAATTCCATCACAAAAACACGCCTATATAAATTTGACCCCCTTAAACCCCACTTTTATATAGTAAAACTGGGGTTTCCCGGTGTATACATTATCTTTCTTATTTCTGCCTAAAAACATAGATTGTGGGTACTCATCGTATCCACAATCTATGTTTTGAGCCGAGATAAGAATAAAACATTATTTTTCTTATTTCTGCTCAAACACATAGATTGTGGGTACACGTTAGAACCGCCTAATCTAGGCGGTTCTAACGTGTACCGACAATCTATGTTTTGAGTAGAACTGAGAAAATTATCGAAATTTGTCATCTGTAAATTTTCATTTTTCAGTGGTAAGGTTTACAATGTATTCGTATAGGCGAGTTTTAGTATTGGAAAATGTCTGTGAAAAACACTGATATTTTTGAAAATGTCTGACAATTGTAATAAACCACACGATATGTAAGAAACATTAAAACGTAATCATAATGGCTCGTGCGTATTTCGAATGACTCCATAATTTTTTATTATCACAAAATGTATGGAAGAATATTCGAATCACAATTAAAACACGTGCGCCTTGGTTTTCTCCTCTCAGAATGCTAACATTTTTTAATTCCTTAAGCATCCATTGGCTATACTCCTTCCTTAAGCAGCAGTGTAAAATATTCCACCACAGCCAGCCAACAGCGAATTTCCGATAATCCGTACTATAAAGTTCGACAGACAATAGATATACCAATACCTGATACAATACGGGCTCCATCGAAGCTTGCTTCGATTCCAAAAGGAACATCACGAAAACATGCCTGTATAATTTTGACCCCCTTGAACCCCACTTTTATATAGTGAAACTGGGGTTTACAGGGGTAAACCTTATTTTTCGTATTTCTGCTCGGAAATATAGATTGTGAGTACTCGTTAGAACCGCCTCGATGAGGCGGTTCTAACGACTACCCATAATCTTTCTTATTTCTGCTCTAAAATATAGATTGTGAGTACTCGTTAGAACCGCCTCGATGAGGCGGTTCTAACGACTACCCATAATCTATATTTTGAGCAGAAATAAGAAAAAATATCACATTTTTTGTCATCTTAAATTTTCATCTTTACAGCGATAAAGGTTACAATGAATTGGTATAGGCACGTTTTCGTAATGGATACCATCATGCTGGCAAGTCCGTGTAATGAAAACCCCTCTAAACACCACCTTATATAGAGAAAACTGGGGTTTAGAGGGGTACATATCATACTTCTTATTTCTGCTCCAATACATAAATTGTCGGTACTCGTTCGAACCGCCTCATTGAGTCGGGTCTAACGAGCACCCACAAGCTATATTTGGAGTATTAATAGGAAAAATATTACAGGTTTTCATCTGAAAAGTTATCACCTTGGAGTCATGAAGGAATGCAATTTGTCATATGGGTATGTTATCATAATTTGTCACTGCTTTATGCGAAGCAGACACACCAGTCATACTTTGGATATGTTTCTGCAAGTTCATCAGGCGCGACAACGCGCCTTTATAATTCAGACCCCCCAAAACCCCACTTTTATATAGTAAAACTGGGGTTTTCAGGGATAAACCTTATTTTTCTTATTTCTGCTCTAAAACATAAATTGAGGGTACTCGATGGGGCGGTTCTAACGTGTAGCCACAGTCTTTATTTTGAGCAGAAAAAAAGAAAAATATCACAGTTCTAAAAAGTTGTTTTTTTTTTCTTTGTTTATATTTTCAATGTATTTGTATAGACGTGTTTTCGTAATATGAAAAAGCCCAAAGGATTCCCTAGACAATTTCGACAACATATCTGTATGCTACATTGACGTCTTTTATATCTCTAGAACCAGTATTCTCCAGTTGAACATGTTTGATACTTCATTACGAAAACACGGGTGTACAAAGACTTTGTAAACTTTACCACCGAAAAAAACCTGAAACTTTTAAGATGAAAAATTATGATATTTTTTTTATTTCTGCTCAAAATATAGATTGTGTGTACTCGTTAGAACCGCCTCATCGAGGCGGTTCGAACGAGTACCTATAATCTATATTTTAGAGCAGAAATAAAAAATAAGGTTTACCCCAAGTAAACCGCAGTTTTACTATATAAAAGTGAGGTTAAAGCGGGTGAAAATTATATAGGCATGTTTTCGTGATGTTCCTGACTTCTTGTTACGAGTACGGCCTTCGCCCATCGGGGGTTTAAGAAATAGGTGGAAATAGCATGATGCTTCCACGCAGAGCTAAAACTGACCACACGCGAGTACTGGTAAACCGCTTCAAGGATCTATGCTGGCCCAGGAAAAGCAGTGCGTGTCAGACCGTCCAAAGCTTATAAACCCTATTGGTTTCATTGGGCGACAGGGGTTGAGATGTCATTTTATCTCAATTTCGGTTAAAAGTCCCACTAAATTGGAAGCACCGTCTCCAAAATGACCTTATTAGTGTTGACGGGGACGTTAAACCTCACATCAAACAAACAAAACTTGTTACGAGCCACCAAATCTAGCAAGAAGGAAACAGGAAGTAAAACCAGCTAGCCATTACAATATTTACTAACAAGAATATGAATAAATTAAAGTCATTTTTCCAGATTTATTATGACTAAAGAAAAAATATGCAGTACATTAAATTTTCCCCTCAGAATATTGTGCGATTTCTGTACACAATGTCTTCCATCAGGACAACACACCTATATAATTTTGACCACCCTAGAACCCCACTCTTATATAGTAAAACTGGGGTTTACTGAGGTATACCTTATTTTTCTTATTTCTATTCTAAAATATAGATAGTGGGTACTTGTTAGAAACGCATCATCGAGGCGGTTCTAACGAGTACCCACAATCTATATTTTGAGCAGAAATATGAAAAATATCACAAATTTTCATCATATTTTTTTTTTCGCCGTAAAGTTTGCAATGTATTTGTATACGCGCGGTTTCTTAATGTGATGTGATTCCACAGTTTATATAACCTAGTCCAAATTTAAAAAAAAAACGATATTTTTTTAATCCAACACAGAATTTGGAACAAAAGTGCAATGAATTTGTACTCAGAATGTGCATGAGAAAATGGTTCTCCTTATATTGTATTATAAAAATGCTAAAATCTTCCAGAGAAAAACAAAAGCTCATATGCTGAAATAGAGCTACACAGAAGTTACCTGAAATTTCGCATAGTTTCTAAATAATCCTATACCTGCCAGATTTTAATCAAAGCACTGAGAGTGCTGATGGAGCGTAGCTTTGATAATTTGATTTAGCGTCTGATTGGTATTTTAATTCAGGCTCATATTGATCCAATGAACAAAGCTGTTTGAAGCTATTCTGGGCCAGAAGTCGTGTTAAAGCAACAAGACCTATATTGAAATTAACTCACGCTAAGGTGTAGACCCCGCAACAACCATCACGAAAACACGCCTGTACAAATCCATTGTCAATTTTTTGGCAAAAAAATGGAAATTTTAAGATACAAAATTGTGATATTTTCTTATCTCTGCTCAAAACATTGATTGCGGGGAATTGATTGGACCGCCTTGACGAGGCAGTTTTATTAAATATACCCACAATCAATGTTTTGAGCAATACAGCAACCATGCAGTTCTACAGTTTACTTGAAGATTTCTGCTGAGCTATAGTTCGTGCAATAACTGCGGCTTGCGCAATTGTTTTGCGGCTTTAAAGTTTTTTATGTAAACAGTTTTGGAAAAATTACCTTGGGGAGGTTATTTGTCTTGCATTAGACATTCTCCTTGGTTACGCCTTGATGAGTCTTTAAAAATTGCCTCGATGAGGCTGTTTATAAAGCTATCTGGCATTAGCTTGATCTTGTCAATTTACATCTGCATGCAAAACATTATAAAAATATACCCGTCGGTTTGAAAGTTATACAACCGTGTCAGTGGGTGAATGTTTTACCTTGCCGAGGCTAAAATAAAGAAATTGGACATTCATGAATCGCGTTGGTTAGATCGGTACATTATCTATCTGTATGCTAACAGTTGTCAAAAATATTCCAAGTAGATTAGAAGTTACACTTCGAAATAATTTTTCAGTTTGCCTAGGCGAGGCCTTTTGTAAAGTAATTTGGCATAAGGCAATTTTGCGGGTTGATTATATCAATTTGTATGCCAAAAATGATGTTATACTCCGTATTTATATTTTATATTATTTTGCCTCAGCGAGGCCATTCATAAAGTAATCTTGCATAAACAGCCTCATGGGTTAGGTATTGTCAATATCAATCCGAATGCCAAAAATTATCGGAATATTCAGAGAGGTTTGAACGTTATACTCTGTTAACATTTTTCTAAATATATATTGCATCGGTGAGGCCATTTATGAAGTGATCTTGCATACGACAGTTTCTTGGGGTAGTTATTGTCAATATCAATCCATAGGAATATTTGAAGAGGTTTAGACATTATACTCCGTTATTATTATATAAAAATAAATTGCCTCGACGAGGCCATTTATGAAATGATCTGGCATTAAGGCAATTTTTTGGTTAGATATTGTCAATACAGCACAGTTCACAGTCTTTTACCGGAAACCAACAACTGCCCTTCTTGAATCAGCGAAAGGGATAGAATCACCGTGGAACAGATTTCACGATCAATTTCCTGGAAAGAATGTTGCCGAACCCGGCAGGTATCGAACTTGCATCTGAGCTGATAATTTGCTTTATTTAAGGTCACATGCCTAGGACGCAGACAGGTCGCTTTAAAAAGTAACATTGTTCCCCCCCCCCCCCCCCCCCCACACACACACACAATAATCCATACTCTGTGTTTTTGTCTAGCAGCCTTTTTAGGGACAAACATAGCAGACCCAGATCAGACGCTACAACAAGTGGCGTCTCATCTGTGTCTAAATTGCAAATTTTACTTCTTACAATATAAGCCTTGACGTGCACCTGTCCAAACTCATTCCAACTGTCTTATTTTGGTAATACATTATCGACCCACACTGCGTACTTAACCCATTTTAAACGAATGGAATCCTCAACACCTTATATCAGTATGGAATGAGTTCATTTTAAAATCAGGGATGTCAGGTTGTGGCTTCCACGAAATATTTGGCAAAAATGGCTGAACCTTTTTTGTAAGTATGCAGTGAAGGTCATAATGAGACTCCGCGTTCTGTGGTAACTGATCTGGGTTTGTCCTGTTTGCAAATTGCCAGGTTTGGGATTTTATGGTACAAATGGGTAGTAAACTGGGTTATATAATTTAAGAAATACACATAATGTGTGTGAAGCCCTAACCTTTCCGTTTTGTACTAAGTTATTTCGACAAATTGTTGGAATTCCGATGGGCACGGATTACGCATCCCTTGTAGCTGATTTTGTTCCCGACCTGTTATGAAAGAGATTTCATGATGCCCCTTTCTGTTGAAAAGCAATCTTAAGTTATTGAGATTTTTAGCTCGACGTTAAGATACATCATGAAAACACGCCTATATAATTTTGACCCCCTTGAACCCGACTTTTATGTGGTAAAACTCGGGTTTGCAGGAATAAACCTTATTTTTCTTATTTTCTGCTCTAAAATATAGATTGTGGGTATTCGTTAGAACCGATGAGGCGTTTCTAACGGGTACATGTACCCACAATCTATATTTTGAGCAGAAATAAGAAAACTACCACAATAATCATCTTAAAATTTTCGTTTGTTCGGCGGTTAAGTTTACAATATATTTGTATAGGCGTGTTTTCGTAATGTTTTATCAAATATTGACAATACCTACATCGATAGATTGACCTGTAAAATTTACTCGACAAAACTTCAATTAAATAAAGAAAAGTATTATGCTACCGAAGTCCCGTTTTTGTAATGTTGGTTGGCACCTGATGCTCTGTCTCTGGTTATGCAATGTTGGTTTGTACCTGATGCTCTGTCTCTGGCTATGTAATGTTGATTGGTACCTGTAGCTCTGCCTCTGGTTATGTAATGTTGGTTGGTACATGATGCTCTGTCTCTGGTTGGTCCCATCGTAGTCATACTGTTGGTTTTCTTTTGCTCGTACATTTCAGTTGTTTGTTGCTGTCGAGTCCTTACCGTTTCTTCATCTCTGTGGTTGTTTAAGTGTTATGTACTCAGAGATGTTGCACTGATAAGTGAGGAAGTCTTCATGCGGACTGAACAAATTATTTTTCTAAATCGTGACGGAAACAAGGGCAATAATTGCTTCCGCGAAGGGTCCATTTGGGCCCACCAGTGAGATTCGTTTCACTTGCCGTTCCGGGGTGGTTCTTCTGTCGTTGTTTTTGTCTTTGAGTGTGTGTCGCTTAAAATATCTTTTTGTTATGGATAGCCAATTGGCCATTTAATAAGAAAGTGACTGTCCTTTTGGCTTTCCACTATTAATGTTTCCATTAGGTTCTAGTAATATAATATTTGTGTTTCTTTCCCTTTGATGTCTCTGATGGGATGTGTGAGTTAATTGTATTGATTCCGGATAATTGCCTTCACGTCTATTCTGTATTTACATTTATTTTTGGTTGATTTGTTTCATGCAAAATTTATGATAAACGAGATGATTTTGAGATTGTATTTTTACCTTTCTTGGATGGTGATGCTCCTCGTGCGAAATCGTATGGTGTTTATATATCCCAATTAATTATGTTTGCCAGTGTGTCTGGTCATGTAACTGACTTCAACACTTGTAATAAATTGTTAACTGCTAAATTTCTTAAACAGAGTTATTGGAATCCTTAACTACGAAAACCCCTTTCCTAACTTTTATAGACATCATTACGATTTAGTTTCAAAATCCAATGTCGAACTTAAATCTCTTCCGCAATAAGGCCTATTGGATTCTCAATTTTATGGTGACTTTGTATATAAATTCAGATAAAAAATATATGCTTGTAATGAGTGAGTGAGTGTTTGAGTTTTACGTCCCACCAACAGCTAAGTTCATACGGAGACGGGACCTTGGTTTACAGACTTAACCGCAAGTCTGAAGAAGCCCGGGATCGATCCTGCGACCCCAGGTTTACAAGGCGAGTAGCGTAACCACTGCACCACGGAGGCTTCTGCATATGCTTGTAATGAATGCAGTGCACAATGTCGTAAATCGTTCTTCGATATGAATTGATTGGATACAGCATAAAGGATATACGACAGACTGCAAACATGGAAGTAAACCCAGTCACGGTTGATGCTTTAATTGCACGCAGGTGGGTCGGGCCTCTAAGTCTCTGACGGCTCCAGCTTCGAGACTAACTTAAACGTTGATTTTTTAATGCCGGTTGGCGCCTGATGCTTTGTATCTGGACCAGCCCATCGGAATCCAACTGTTTGTTTTCCTTTGCTCTAGCATTTCAGTTATTTCATGATGTCGAGTCCTTATCGTAGTTGTATCTCTGTATTCGTTGGATTTTTACGTTCTCGGGGTTGTTGTACTGATGAGCTAGAAATCCTGCATGCGGAATGGGCAAATTATTTGTCTGAACTGCGAGTATTTACTACCCGCTCAAGGCGGTATTTCTTTTGTAATAGTTCGTCTTCGCGGGTACCATATTATTTTGGATAGACGTTTGGTCATTCTGTTGGAAAGTAACTGTCCCTTTGGCTTTCCGCCTGTGACAATTTCATTTTATGTTTGGGTTCCTTTCCCTTTGATGACTTGGATTGGAGGTGTAAGGTAATTGTGTCGATTATAATCGTTGCCTTCAGGTAACGCATCCGTGCGCTGGGACGGCGTTTTATATCTTTAGAAATCGCATATTTCAGAGAAAAATGTTATACACTTTTCCAGGTTCTTATCACACAGAGCTATCTGGTATGTCGCCTTGTCTTGAAGGAAGAATACAGCTAATTGGTCGCTATTCCAGACACTTCCAGGCCCTTATCACAGGAACGTTGCACCTTATCAAAATCAGATAAAAATAATAGAAGTGAAGGTAATGATCAGGAAACGATACAGTAAACCCACAGCTCCAATCAGAGACAACAAAGGGAAAGAAGCACAGACATGAAATAACTAGACCCTAATTGAAACATCAATAGAGGAAAGCCAAAAGGACAGTCACTTTCCAACAAAATGGCCAATTGTCCATACAAGACAAAATAATATAAGCGATACAAACTCAAAGACAAACCATAACAAATATAAACCGCGACAGAAGAACCGCCTTGGAACGGTCAGTGAAATGAAGCGGTTTAACGTGGCCGCAATCCTCGCCCTTATTTCCGTCGCGATTTAGACAAATAATTTGTTCTGTCCGCATGAAAACCTGGCTATTTCATAGCACCATTAGTAGGTTAATTATCATCAAAGATACCCGACATTTTAATGTAGCAGCAGACTTGTTAACAAAGAAAAAAATAAACTTTAATGATTTAGAAAAATGATATATGTTAAAAAAGGATATTTTAAGGATAAGAGAAATGTATTCAGAAGAGGTTAGGGTGCATTTCAAGGACTCTTACAATTAGTATTGTTCTAATTATTCTTGTTGGTGGCCTATTAAGTACTTGCCAGGTAATAAAATGCTTCATGGAGTCTGTGTGTGGTTGAAATATTGGCAGCTAATGACCCATTTACGAAAACACGCCTATTCAAATATATTGGTAAAATTTACCACCAAAATTGAAATTGTTCAGATAAAAATCCTCAAAATATTGATTGTTGGTACTCGTTAGAACCGCCTCGGCGAGGCGGTTCTAACGAGTACCAATAAGCTATGTTTTGAGCAGAAATAAGAAAAATAACGTCTACACCGGTAAACCCCAGTTTTACCATATTAAAGTGGGGTTCAAGGGGGTAAAAATCATATAGGCGTATTTTCGTGATGACAGGCATTCTTTGGCTAAGAGTTAATCTTTGATCTCTTAATAAATTAATAATAATAATAATAATAATAATAATAATAAAAATAACAATCGACTTTATTTATAGAGGGTTACACATTTAGTACTGGTAGTAATCTTCCATGTGGCCCTCTTTTTTCCTCTTCCTGGGTAGAATCCAGTACTAAGTCTCTTGCTCAAAGAAACAACAATTGGCGCTTGCGGGGATCGAACCAGCTACCTCTCGATCTCTCGATCTTTGATCTCTTGGACAAAAGAAATCACAATCTCCTGAAATAGCAGATATACAGAACCTATAGAGAAACCCGTAAGCTATGTGTCATAAGCTCCTTGACTTTTCTTATTTCAAGTCTGAATATAGATTGTTAGTGGTCGTTAGAACCGCCTTATTCGATGTTTTTGAGAAAAATAATGAATATCATAAAATAGACAAGTCTATTGGTCATTTAAGGGGAATAGAAACACCTGGCTTTTTCAAAGGGAGACTTTTTACGGGGCTTCCTGTTCCCTTTTCTGGATGCTCTGTCCCACTGAAAAAGGAGTCTACTCTTAAAGAAAAGAATTTGCTCATCAGGAGCAAATTCTTTCCTTTTAGAGATGACCCTTTTTGACATGGGTAACAAAATACTTTTAGAGGAGTTGCCTCCCCTGAAGGTTAATCGGTTCTCCTTTAGGGATATTGTGTCTATTTCTTCGTTTGTATTCTATTTCTGATGTCAAATCCCTGCACAACACTGTAGATCCTGATCAGACGCGTCTGGTTGGGGTTTGCACTGCATATTGTACGTGTATGATCAAGGTCTACACTGCCTGCTAACAACCCTTTTATAGGTTTCCTGGTACAGGCAAGAATGGGTTAACAGAGATATGGTCGTATCTATGATGTGATAATTGGTACCCAAGGCAACAGTCTAAGCTTTTTTTTTTTTCAATTCGCTGCAGCCGGTGCTAAGTGCTGTCCATTCCATTAGTAACTTTAGAACTATGATGCCGTCGGTAATGGTCGGATCTTTATGATTTTTTTTGTTTTGTTTTTGCTGCTTCTGTTAATTTCAACGGAGCATGTAATCTTTACAACTTTAACCCATATATGACAATGTAATTTCCCACCTAAAAAGTTTGGAGTGGTCCATTTCCAATTACAGGGGTGCCATGGTTGTCTTGTAAACAGTAAGTTTTGCAAAAAATGTATGTACTTGCAGCGAACAGTGTAGACCCAGATCTAACGTCACGATTTGCGGCGTCTGATCTTCCACTGTCCTAAAAAGAACCACTAGGCATAGATGGGTTTAAAAATTAAATCAAACATTGTTCGTAAAGATACCGTTCCGTTCAAAAGAAGTGGAATGTATCCTAGTATTCCTAAAGGTGTAGAGTTTGTAGTTTATTACGAGGGTCGTTCAATAAGTATCTAGCCTTACCTACTTAGAATCACGCTTGACCTCGTCTTTTTCCACATAGTCACCCCGCGGCAATAAACACTTCCTCCATCGATGTTCCAAGGCTGAAAGTCCATTTTTTCTACAATTCAGAGTCTTCAGAGTCACGAAAACACGCCTATATAATTTTAATAGTAAAACTGGGGTTTGCAGGGGTAAATCCGATTTTACTTATTTCTGCTCTAAAAAATAAGAAAAATATCACAATTTTTCATTTTAAAATTTGCGTTTTTTCGATGATAAATGTTTCAATGTATTTGTATACGCGTACTTTCGTAATGAGTCAATTCACCCTCCAACCGCAGCCGTAAGCACTTCATCTGACCGACAGTGACGTCCACGCAATTGTTTCTTCAAGTTCGGAAACAAAAAATAATCAATGGGTGCCAGATCAGGAGAATTGGGTGGTTGGGGTAAGGGCTTGAAACCGTTCCGCTTCATCGCGTCCACAGAAACCTTGCAAGTATGAAGTCTAGCATTGTTGCAAAAACACACCTTTTCTGTACTTAAACTGCACGTAACCGGCCCAAAGTATTAGCATGATAATCCCCCATAAATAGTCTGGCCATTAGGTAGACAGTCCACCAACCCCCTTGCTATCCAACAAACATAGTTGCCATGACCTTGACAACTGAAGGTCGAGTCTTGAACTTCTATGTACGCGATGAACACTGACCAGTCCATTGTTTACTCTTCTCATTAGTCTCAGGATCAAAGTAGTGGATCCAAGTTTCGTCTCCGGTAGCAATTCTTTCAAGAAAGTTCCACTCCAGCTTATTAACAAGATATTTCATCGAGTGTGTTGAAAATTCCGACGCTTTTCAACTCGCATAATGAAATATGTTTGGTATTCATTGACAAAAAGGCGTAAAGTTTATTTTTATTTTGTAAATGACTGGCGAAAAAAGTAGTCGCAGCTGCTACTGTGAAAATTAGGTGGTCAAGTTATTTTTCACAATGTGAGACTATCATATACTTTCACAGTGTGAAAATATAACTTTTATTTGTACCAGATACGTATATATTGATTTCACTGCTGCGTATGCATGTATTATAAAAGTTCAATCTTAATCATATTTGAGAAATGTCACTATTTGTGTGTTCTAAGATGGCTGATAAGACCGATTCTAGCTCTGAACTGTCTGTTGCAAATAGAGCAACAGAAACTAGAGGAAGACAGCACTGTTTGTGATGCCTTAGCTCTGGCTTTGCGCTGTACGCGTTTCTGCTCAGCTTCACTGATTCTTTTTGCCTCATATTCATGCCTTGTGTCAAGTAGAAGAAAAACAAAGATCAGGAATCGATACAATTAACTTACTCCACCCATCAAAGAAACCAAAAGGAAAGAAACACAAACATGAAGCGACCAGACCATAATAGAAACCTAAACAAAGGAAGGCCATAAGGACAGTTACTTTCCCCAAAAATGGCCAAATGAATTCCACTGGGGGGGGGGGGGGTCTTAAATCGATTTTACATGGCCATAATCCTCGCTGTTACCTCTGTCGCGTTATACACTAATTTTGTTTAGTCCGAATGAAGGCTTCCTAACTCATCAGTGTAACATCTCCGAGAACATACAAATAAAAAAAAACTACAGGGATGAAACAAGGTTGAGGACTCGACAGCATACAAACACAGAATTGCTGGAGTAAAAGAAAACAAACAGTTAGACTCCGAAGGGCCCGACCAAAGACGGAGAATCAGGCGCCAACCAACATAAAGAATACTAAAATAAAATTCCATTTATGTTTTTACGCTGGAACCGTCATATATTCTTAGGCCCGGCCCACCGGTGTGCAATCAAAGAGGGAAGCATAGTTGCCAACAGTGATTCTGTTAACCACCATGCATGCAGTCTGTTTTATAACATTTATGTTGTACCCAATCTTTATATATCGACGAACGATTTTACGAAATTGGGTATTAAAGTCATTACAGGCATGTATTTTTCTAAATTTATGTACTAAGTCACCATAGAATTCGGGTTCCGATAGGCCTTGTTGCAGAAGTGTTTTAAGTCCAACATTGAATTTTGAAACCAAATCAGAATGACGTCTATTAAACTTAGAAAAGGCTTTACGTAGTTTATGATACCGATATCCCTGATTAAGAAGTTTAGCGGTTAATAATTTATTACGAGTGTTGAAATCGGATAAATGGCTAGACACTCTAGCGAATCGAATTAACTGCGAAATATAAACCCCGTACGATGTCGCACGAGGAACATCACCGTCCAAAAAAGGAAAATTTGCAATCTCGAAATAAAGTCTGATTCCACTTCGATCCAAGACACTACCACGTAGTGCTGCACTAGCTTTGGCAATCCTGGCATTGACTTCATCATCAATGTGCAAGGCTCTTGACAGTGTGTTCCCAAGGTAGGTGAACTGGTCTACCACTTGCAATCTTTTACCTTACACTGTGGTGGTGGACTCTTTGTAAGGCTTACCAGGTGCTGGCTGATATACTGCTTCAGTCTTTTTGATGCTAATTGTGAGATCATACTATACCAGGAGTATTGATACTTGATATATACCTTTTTGCATCTTCTCGTCTGTAGGAGCACCTTTTGCCATGTCATCAGCAAAGAGTAACACATCTAGCACCTCTGTCTGCACCTTGGATTTGGCTTGCAACCTTCTGAGATTGAAAAGCTTCCGTTCAAAGCGATATCTAATAGGTATGCCATTGTCACCATCCTGGAAAGCATCTGTGAGTATGGCAGAAAAAATCATGCTGAACAATATTGGGGCTAACACACATCTTTGCTTGATTCCGTTTGTCACAGGGAATGGATCTGAAAATTCACCATCATTTTGGACCCCTGTAAGCATGCCATCTTGGAACTGTCTCCTTATTGCTATCAACTTGGTGGGACATCCATACTTCACCATGATCTTCCAAAGGCCCTCACGACTGACTGTGTCAAACGCTTTGGTGAGGTCAACAAAGGTCATGTATAGGTCCATGTTCTTTTCCTGGCATTTCTCTTGCAGCTGACTTGCTGTGAACATCATGTCAATTGTTCCTCTGTCCTTCCTAAACCCTCACTAGCTTTCTGGTAGAAGCCCTGAATGTTCAAGATG
Source organism: Lucinisca nassula (assembly GCA_963580285.1). Taxonomy (NCBI): domain Eukaryota; kingdom Metazoa; phylum Mollusca; class Bivalvia; order Lucinida; family Lucinidae; genus Lucinisca; species Lucinisca nassula. Next base: position 105,646,164 of record OY757018.1, on the reverse strand, counting down.
GTTATTTAGTCGGTAAAGTAGGACTCTTGCAAGGAATTTCCCAGCAATTGACAATAAAGAGACGCCACGGTGATTGTCACAGACAATCCCTTTCCATTTGAATAGGTGGATAATGATGCATCCTTGAATTCTGGAGGGATGGTTTCTTTTCTCCACATAATGTGAAATAACTCTGTAAACTTCTTTGCAGCTGGGGTACCTCCTGCTTTGTAAATCTCAGCAGGTATTGCATCTGCATCTGGTCCTGGAGCCTTGCCAGATGCAAGAAGTTTTATTGCTTTCACTGTTTCAGTAACGGTTGGGAACTTGTCAAGCTGCAGATTACATTCAACCTATGGTAGGCTGTTGATAGCATCATAATTGATAGAGGATGGCCGATTAAGAACACTATCAAAGTGCTCAGCCCATCTTTTCAAGATAACCTCTTTGTCAGTCATAAGACTAGTTCCATCTGCACTGAGGAGAGGAGTGGTTCCTGAGTTCTGGGGACCATAAACAGTCTTTAGTGCATCAAAGAACTTCTTCATATCCTTTCTGTCTGCAAAGGACTGGATTTCATCAGTCTGTTGCTTGGCCAGGAGTCTTGCATGTCTCTGAGTCTTGTTTGCATATATCTGAATACATGTAATATAAAATACAGATGTAATGCATATGATTGTACTTTTCATGCATATATGTTGTCAAGCAATTGTTAATACATTAATTAAAATCAAAGCACTTAGAGTACTGGTGGGTCGATCGTGTCTGAGTGTAGGTTGTGAAAATAGTCCTGAGCTGTCAATCGAACTATTTGTTTAACTTAAGCAAGCACAGTAGAGCTGATCAGACATCGCGTTATGTGGCGTCTGATTATGTAGATTCTGTTTGCCAATGCCCTTATTGTTCAACGTGAACACTTAGCGTTGACATGGACACTACGCGTCGCGGCTGTCCATAATATGTGCGATTTAAACACGTGTACGAACACAGTCCTCCCGCCCCCGCCCACCGGGGCTTGAATAAACAGATGGGCTGCATGATGCTTCCACGCAGAGCTGAAAGTCCCGTAACATTGGAAGTAATGTCTCAAAATGACCTATACAGTGTTGACGGGGACGTTAAACCTTAAATCAAACAAACGAGCACGTCTTAGGGTAGTACTTGGATTTTGGATTTTGTTCAACACAGTGTCGAGGGTGCAAACGCAGCCCCCCCCCCAACCATCTTTTGGAAATTATTTCAGATTCATACAGTTTTTCACCCTCTGCAAAATACCTGAAAATCGCATCCTCAACCCGTCTGCGTACGGCCCTGAATCATGTTCAAAACTGTTGTTGCATACATACGGCGAACAGTGCCGACCTGATCAGAAGCAATGTACTCTATATCCGATTTTGGTCTACGCTGTTTATGTCTAATAACGGTACCGCCTACAAAGTCTGTTACTTAAACATTTGAGGGTTCTAGAATTAATTTCTTAGCAGGAGTACGAAAAGTCTATTTTTACTCGACTTGGCATACATTTGTGTACCAGTTTTATAAATAGAATGTTCCGAAAAAAGACGTAACGTGACATCGTGGCCTGGATTAAGTCATTACGTGAGCAACCTGGCTTTCTTATACTATTTCGTTTAACCCGCAAATGCCACTATTTAAGCATACATTGAAGTTCCTGTGCAACCTGCTGATCAGACGCCACATTCCGCGGCGTCTGATCTGGGTATTATCCAGCACACGATTCCTGTCAAGACTATAGCTATTGTTGCATTGATAAAATAGCTCAAAATTTCAAGTTCTATTAATATAACATAATATTGGTTTTCCCAAATCAGTGATGGTCACGTGGACTACTGCATTAATTGCGTTTGGCCATTTAAAAACACACACACACAAGAGGATAATAATTGTCCAATATCGCTCACCTGAGCTAAGAGATTTACATGTGGGTCTCGGGGCGGGGCAATTTTGGGCCCCAGGTCTATCATTTAAATAATCTTGGTAGAGGTCCACTAAATGAAACTTAATATCAAGTATCACAATATCGATGAGGCGGTTCTAACGAGTACCAACAACCTATACTTTGAGCAGAAATAAGAAAAATATCAACATGTTTCATATTAAAATGTTCGATTTATCGGCAGTAAAGTTTACCATGTATTTGTATAGGCGTGTTTTCATAATGGGCACACTTTACACTATTTATCTTACAGAAGACCATTATGCTTCATATCTGGGTGCTATGATTAATCCTCGGTAGTTCGAACTACCCCTATCTCGAATAAATATTCATGGTTCCAGTGGTATTCCACTAATTCCAGTAATTGAAGTTTTATTATATTTCACTTAATGTCATAGCATCAGCATCAAACACAAAGGTGAATTTGATCATAAAAGACATTAAAACATGCCTATTCAAATATATTGGTAAATAATTTTCCACCAAAAATGAACATTTCCAGGTTCTATTTTTCATATTTCTGCTCAAAACATAGATTGTGTGTACTCGTTAGAACCGCCTAACAAAGATTGTTGGTACTCGTTAGAACTGCCTCGGCGAGGCGGTTCTAACGAGTACCCACAATGTATGTATTTTAGCCGAAATAAGAAGAATAATGGGTGCCCCTGGTAATCCCAGTTTTACTATATAAAAGTGGAGTTTGACGGGGTCAATGTTATATAGGCGTGTTTCCATGATGGTTGGAAAAAAATATAAGAATCGTATATGGGTGTGAGGGGTGGAGGGAAAAATCCGTCCCGAGGGACACTGTCCGGTATCACGAGGCTTGCCGAGTGATGCCGGACAGTGATCCATCGGGACGGATTTTTCCATCCACCCCTCACACCCATTTTGGATTCTTTTTCTTGCATACCTTCCCTTTCTTAAAGCGGATTTTTAATGCTGCAGTCACTTGCGTTACCAACGTCCGCCATATTGTGTTGACACTGCAAGAATGTTTAGTGACGTTGCTGTGACGTCAACCTTAACGACGGCGCATACGAGGCCGTAATCAACCAGTGCATTTATCAAACACGCGATTATATTCGATTTCTGGTCGGAACACCAGGGTCAGAACATGAATTTCTATCCCAGGGTAAAATCACAATAATCTGCATGGCTACGCAGTCATTTTACATTACGATTACAGAGCCCTTCTTTCTTATTTTCAAAATAGTTAATTTTCTTTTTCTTTTTTTTTTGCTCGGGCCAATACAGCAGACCTCGAGCCTGTAACTGGGCCAATGCGAAATTGCTTGATTAATGACAGTTTTTTAAATTGAAAAATAGAAGTAAAGGCAATGGCCAGGAATCGATACAATTAACCAAGAGCTCCCATCAGAGACATCAAAGGTAAAGAAACACAAACATGAATTAACTACATGTAGACCCTAATGAAAACACCAATAGCGAAAAGGACAGTCACTTCCCAACAAAATGGCGAATAGGCTATCAAAGACAAAAAATATAAACTACACACACACACTCAAAGACAAAACATAACAAAAATAAACAGCAACAGAAGAACCGGCTTCGAACGGTCAGTGAAACGAATTTCACTAAAATCGATTTTACGAGGCCGTAATATTCACTCTTACTTCCGTCGCGATTTAGACAAATTATTTGTTCAATCCGCATGAAGGCCTCCTAACTCATCAGTGTAACATCTCCGAGAACACAAAAATCAAACAACCACAGAGATGAAACAACGGTGAGGCATCGACAGCCAGAAACCACTGAAATGCTGGAGCAACACAGAAATCCGACAGTTAGACTACGATGGGTATGGTGTACCAAAAGGGTCAAAATGACCGATAACGGTCTCCTTTTAGATATGCAAGTACACCCGTAAATTTGCAAGTACACCCCTAGATTTGCAAGTACACTCCTATTTTAAATGCGGATGTACCTGTAAATTTGCAAGGAAACCAGCATTTAGCGGTGTACTTGCATTATACAAGTATTCTTGCATCTTACAAGTACACCCCTATATTTACAAGTACACCCCTAAATTTGCAAGTATACCTCTATTTGCAAGTATACTTGCATTTTACAAGTACACCCCTATATTTACAAGTACACCCCTAAATTTGCAAGTATACATGTACCTCTATTTGCAAGTATACTTGCATTTTACAAGTACACCCCTATATTTACAAGTACTACCCTAAATTTACGGGTGTACCCGCATCTTAAAATGCGAGTGTACTTGTAAAATTAGGGGTGTACTCGTAAAGTGCAAGTGTACTTGTAAAATGCAAGTAGACCGCTAGTTCTTATTTTCCAATTATCCAATCAAAATCCGCTTACATATCCACTTTTGTGTTTGCCATTTTTGAGAAAAATGTTTTCAATTTTGTAGTCTATACTTATGCACAAAATGTTCCACAACATCAAGCACCAACCAACATTACTTAATTCTCAGTAAGCATAGGTTGTAGGTGACACCGTTAAAAATATGCCATGCTTATTGATTTTTGGCTCCATTGTGATGACGGGATAATTGTTTATATGATTTGAGGTTTAGCGTCCCCGTCGACACTGTATATGTCTTTTTGGAGACGTTGCTTCCAATTTTATGGGACTTTTTACCCGACATTGATATGAAATGACTTCTCAAGCCCTGGCGCCCAATGAAACCAAACGAGTTTATAAGCATGAACGACCCGAAACGCACCGCTTTGCGGTTGGTTTCAGCTCTGTGTGGAAGCATCATGCAGCCCATCTATTTCTTCAAGCCCCGATGGACGGGGTCGCAATACGGCATAATCAATTAATAATAACGTATATTATTTTGCATTGATGTGTGTTTTGCTTATACATGTACAGGCTGTTGTGTTGCATAAAGTTATGTTTCTTGGTTTTGTTGTTGTTTTTTATTAATCGGTAAATAGTTGTTTAACTTATGTCCACATGTATATGTAAAAACCACTCCTGTATCTTGTATCTTGATAACATATGTGATGTTATTCTTATTTAAACTTTAAACAAAGATTGTAGGTGCTCATTGGAACCGCCTCATTGTTTGAGGCGGTTCTAAAGAGAACCCATAACCTGTTTCTAGAAGCAAATGTGAAAAATAATGAATACCCACACAATCACCAGTTTTCTCTATACAAACTGGGGTTTACGGGGTTGTTCATTTCACGGACTTGTGAACGCGATGACAACCTAATAACGTTTCATCAGGTCAACAAGACCATGTACCTCTAATAATCTCCCCTCTAAACCACATTATATTAAGGGGAATGGATGCACTTTCAGGGGAGGCAACACCTAAAACGCGTATGTTTGTCTCCCATGTCAACAGGGGTCACCTCTTTAATGAAAGAATTGGCGCTTCAGGAGCAAGAGTTTACCCCTTTTTTCTGTGGGAAAGCGCTTACAGAAAGATGAACAGGAAGTCTCGAAAGTTGTTTCCCTTTGAAAAATGGCGGAAAAGATCTGCCAGGTGTTCCCCTCAAGAGAAAAATGGGATTTACGGGGGTATTCATTATTTTGCTTATATTTGCTCAAACACATAGATTGTGAAACTCATTAGAACCGCCTCGTTTCTAATGAACACCTACAATCTGTATCTGAACTAGAAATAAGAAAAGTATCAAACATTTTCACCCGGAAAAATCTAGTTCTCAAGCTAGGAGAGACGCCATGTTAGCACACGGGCGTGTTGTCGTAATTAGGGTTATTTGCACCCATAGCACCCATAGAGCGCACGTAAAGACTGAGGTTAGACTGTTGGGTTGCGCAGGCTGTTGTTAGTCTTTGCTGGGAACCGATGTCCGAAGACACCATTTTGCTTGACGCCATTACGGTAATATACATCACGAAAACATGCCAATATAATTTTGACCCCCTCGAACCCCACTTTTATTTAGTAAGACTGGGGTTTGCAGTGATAAACCTTATTTTTCTTATTTCTGCTCTGAAATAAAATGTAGATTGTGGGTACTCGTTAGAACCGCTCGAGGCGGTTCTAACTAGTACCCATATCTATATTTCTCGAGGCGGTTCTAACGAGTGCTCACATCTATATTTTAGAGCAGAAATAAGAAAACAATCACAAATTTTCATCTTAAAACTTTCAGTTTCTCGCCGATAAAGGTTACAATGTATTTGAATAGGGGTGTTTTCATAATGTCTGTGTGATATTATGGTTGCTTTCATTGGTGCAGAACATCTCATGTCTCATGCCAGCACCAAACATTGACTGTTGGTATTCATTAGAACGTCGCCGCCTCAGTTAGGCGGTTCTAATGAGTTCCAGAGCTCTATGGTTTTGATCACAAATAAGGAAAATAATTTTTTGTTTGTTTGATTTGAGGTTTAACGTCCCCGTCACTTCTGTAAAGGTCGTTTTGGAGACGTTGCTTCCAGTTTTGTGAGATTTTTACCCGACATTGAGATGAAATGACATCTCAAGCCCTGTCGCCCAATGAAACCAATAGGGTTTATTAGCATGGACGGTCCGCCTCGCACCGCGGTTCCTGGACAGGCTTAGATTCCCTTAGCGGTTTACCAGTACTAGTGTGCGGGCCGGATTCAGCTCTGCGTGGAAGCATCATGCAGCCTATATATTTCTTCAAGCCCCGATGGGCGGGGACTAAAGGAAAATAATGTATACTTCCTATTTGTACTTCCTATTTAGAGTTGGAGAACACCCCACTATGGTATAAAATAGCAAACACTTGACCTTTACATGGTTTAACCCATTTAGTACCAGAAACCCCAAAACGGGTACCGTGGCAAACAGTGCAGGCCCAGATCAGACGCCGCAGAACGCGGCGTCTGATCAGGGCTGCCACTGTTTGCTAAAAGTTCAGTCATTTTCCAAATAAATTTTGGTGAAAACACAACCTGACACCTCTAAATTTTGAAATGAACTCCTGCAATATATAAGGAGGAAGATTCCATTTGGTACAAAAAGGTTTAATATGTACTTTCAACAGCTCTAAGTAAGTCGGTACAAAATTTAATTGAACCATTTTGTAGAACGAAGGCGACAATATTCTTTAGATTTCAGGTCATACTGTCTTACCAATCAGCTAGATTCCAATCAATTCCACAGTTATGTCAAGTTTCCTTTCAATCATTGCTTTTTACAAGCCACTTGTGTCCTCTATCAATGGATTTTCCTTCTTACAACAGATAGAATTCGGACAGCGCCAGTGTAAATTAAAATGTATTACTAAGATACAGACAATTGAATTTGATGGTGTCTTTATTGGAAACCCTCTGGATATGGTTTACCAAAATAATTCAAATTAAGTCCAAAATAAATTTTTGTTTGATTGCAGTTGCCTACGTATCCCTACCTAAAATGTATGTATATATTATTATTTTTGCCAACTTGGGGCAACAGATTTTTTTTGTGTGTATCTTTTGCAAAAAGCGCATTTTACTATATGACCACCCTAAATAGAAGGGCAAACAGGTTGAGCATAAAGTGCAGACCCAGCTCCTTGGAGCAGTCTGGTCTGCTATTGGATACACCACTTGTGGGTAAACTGGATTTGTTCTAAGTGTAGGCTGTGATATCTCAGAACTATGGGTAACTTCTGTAACGTCCTATTGTAGTATGTAGACTATTTGTTTACATTTTGCAGAAAAAAATATGTCGACCTACATGTACCTTCCCAATGAAAACTTATGGGTCGGTATTGTAGTCGCAGATAAAACTGACTAGGCGGAGCTATTTAGGTGTGGTCAATATGTCAAATTCGCTGAGTTCACCAGAAGATTCGGTAGAGTGTCTTTCGCATGCTTTCTGCAAGCAGACCAAATGACCTTATACGCCACAGCATGGTTTGTGTTACAGTTGAATTCACACTATCGGGAATAGGTAAACCTTTTTGTTAATAGATCATTCCAAAGGCAGGTGCAAACGAGAGCACCGCCGATAGTCAATTTTATCTGCGACAACAACTATTTTTATGCTTGGCCTAATGTAAAATGTTGGACATGCGTTAAAATTGTTCACATTAGGAGAATACACTCATATGCGTCATCATGAAACACGCCTTTATAATTTTGACCCCATTGAACCCCACTTTTATATAGTAAAACCGGGGCTTACACGGGTAAACCTTATTTTTCTTATTTTTGCTCTAAAATATAGAGTGCGGGTACTCTTTAGAACCGACTCATTCGATGAGACGGTTCTAAAGAGTACCTACACTCTATATTTTGAGCAGAAATAAGATAAATATCACAATTTTTCGTCTTAAAATTTTCATTTTTTTCGGCGATAAAGGTTACAATGTATTTGTATAGGCGTGTTTTCATAATGTTTGCTCTTTTTTTAAAAACAAGACACTTTCTTCTGGCAGGAATTTGGGTGTGTGTTTTATATGAAAATGGTGCATTAGTTTGGCTGCTATGTTTGCCATCTTGGAGTAGACCTTAGCAACTACATGTTATCCCATTTTTGTGACAAGGCTTGGTTGATCTTAGCCTGCGTGGCTGCATCAAAACTCAATGGCTGATTTCAAAATCATTTTGCAGCTATGAGTGTATTTAGCAATTATGGTATGTTGTAAAAAAGGCCCCCGCCCATAGGGGCTTGAAGAAATATATGGGCTGCATGATGCTTCCACGCAGAGCTGAATCCGGCCCGCACACTAGTACTGGTAAACCGATAAGAGGGTCTAAGCCTGTCCAGGAACCGCGGTGCGAGGCGGACCGTCCATGCTAATAAACCCTATTGGTTTCATTGGGCAACAGGGCTTGAGATGTCATTTCATCTCAATGTCGGGTAAAAGTCCCACAAAATTGGAAGCAACGTATCCAAAATGACCCTTACAGTGTTGAAGGGGACGTTAAACCTCAAATCAAACAAACACATGTTGTAAAAAGAATTACCCCTAGGGAGCGGGGGCCAGTTGTTCAAAGCATCGTTAGCTTAACGAGCTCGTTAGTGGTCATATTGTTAAGTGTTCTAGCAAGTACAATATCGTAAATTTTGGTATTTTTGCTGGAAAAATGTGAGCAGCTTTTGCATCCGCAAAAGCTGCTCACATTTTTTCAGCAAAAATTTCAGCATATTTGTCAAATTTAATGATCAAAGTTTTAACGATACGTTAACTAACGACGTCGTTAGCTTTGAACAACTGGCCCCTGGACCCTTTTCGCTCAGTTTAGCTCTGAGGTGCGTGCAGCAAAGCGGGCACCAGTCAAACGCTCACTTTGCTACCTCATTACGAAAACACGCCTTTCTCAATACATTGCAAATGTTACCGGCGAAAAAATGAACGCGAAAATTTTAAGATGAAAAATTGTGATATTTTTCTTATTTCTGCTCTGCAATATAGATTGTGGGTACACGTTAGAACCGCCTCATTGAACATTTTGTTCGTTCATGCCGATAGTTTGCTTTCGAAGTAATGCTTACTATCCGCGGTCGTCTGCTTACATCCTTCATTATGGGGTCCATGTATGTTGGTCTGAAAAGTCTGATTCGCCATTTTTTAAGGATTTAAATAATGAGTTTGCAATATGGCATGGGTACCACGACTAGAACTCCTTTTTATAACACAACATTATCAATTATATATAACAGTGACGTTTTTGATAAACATTTTATGCATTCTCTTCATGAAGTTGAAATGCCATGATTCTAAAAATAATAAATATTACCTTAACACCACTGGAATTAAATGATCCGCGACGTAGTAAATGATATATGAAATGTACCATCATCATGTTAACAGGTCCATGACATGAAGTCTCCACCAACACCAGAGAAAGGGGGTGGGGTGGTGCAGGTGAGTGAGTGAGTTTTAGTTTTACGTCCCACCAACAGCTAAGGTCATACGGAGACGGGACCTCGGTTTGAAGACTCATCCGAAAGTCTGGAGAAGCCCGGGATCGATCCTGCGATCCCTGGTTTACAAGGCGAGTAGCGTAACCACTGCACCACGGAGGCTTCTAGGGGTGGTGCAGGTATTCTCGTATTTAGGGGATATCTGTTTAAAAAAATCATGTTTAGTGGTTAAACGGAATTTGCGACCGTAAAACCGAGGATTTACCTTGTTCCCAAATTACTATTTGAATACAGTCATCCATTCCCATTCTAATACATTTATTTACTCGTTTTGTTTGATAAATGTTCTGTTTTGCCCGAAACTGCAAACTCATTGAACTGCGTAAAAAACAAGAAGCGACGTAACTAGATGAATTCGGGTATCCGACAGTATACCGTAGAATGCACTGTCGCATATTTTTGAGGTTATCCAGTCAGACGTCGCGTTACATACGCAAATGCATTAGAATTCCTTATTAGCTCACCTGTCACGTAGTGACAAGGTGAGCTTTTGTGATCACTTTTCGTCTGTCGTCCGTCGTCAGTGCGTGTGTGCGTAAACTTTTTCTTCAAACAACATCTCCTCCTAAACCGCTAATCGGATTTTGACTAAACTTCACAAGAAAGATCCTAAGGTGGTACCCTTTCAAAGTTGTTCAAATGGTTCCGGTCTGTTGCACATCTAGGTCAGAGGAGCAAAAAATAGATTTTTTTCCACCGAAAACTTAAAAAATCTTCTTCTCTGAAACCACAAGGCCCAGGACTTTGATATTTGATATGAAGCTTCATCTAGTGGATCCCTACCAAGATTGTTCAAATTATAGTGCTGGGGCCAAAAATGCCCCCAGCCCGGGGCCCTTTGGTTTTACATAGAATTGTATAGGGAGAATCTTTGAAAATCTTCTTCTCTGAAACCGCAAGGCCTAGGTCTTTGATATTTGGTATGAAGCTTAACCTAGTGGACTCCTACCAAGATTGTTCAAATTATAGTGCTGGTGCCAAAAATGCCCCCAACCCGGGGCCCTTTGGTTTTGCATAAGCTTATATAGGGACAATCTTTAAAAATCTTCTTCTCTGAAACCGAAAGGCCAAGGTCTTTGATATTTGGTATGAAGCTTCAACTAGTGGACCCCTACCAGGATTGTTTAAATTATAGAGCTGGGGCCAAAGATGCACCCGCCCCGGCCCCTTTGGTTTTTACATAGAATTATATTGGGAAAATATTTAAAAATCTTCTTCTCTGAAACCGCAAGGCCTAGGTCTTTGATATTTGATATGAAGCTTAATCTAGTGGACTCCTACCAAGATTGTTCAAATTATAGTGCTGGTGCCAAAAATGCCCCCACACAGGGGCCCTTTGGTTTAACATGAGCTAATATAGGGATAATCTTGAAAAATGTTCATCTCTGAAACCGCAAGGTCCAGGTCTTTGATATTTGGTATGAAGCTTCATCTAGTGGACACCTACCAAGATTGTTCAAATTATAGTGCTGGGGACAAAAATGCCCCTGCCCTGGGGCCCTTTGGTTTTACATGGGCTTATATAGGGAAATCTTTAAAAATCTTCTTCTCTGAAACAGCCCAGGTCTTTGCTATTTGGTATGAAGCTTCACCCAGTGGACCCCTACATGTACCAAGATTATTCAAATTATAGGACTGGGGCCAAACATGCCCCCGTCCCGGGGCCCCTTGGTTGTACATGGGGTTATATAGGGAAAATCTTTAAAAATCTTCTTCTCTGAAACTGCGTGGCTCAGGTCTTTGCTATTTGGTATGAAGCTTCATCTAGTGGACCCCTACCAAGACTGTTCAAATTATAGTTCTGTGGCTAAAAATGCCCCCGCCCCGGGGCTCTTTGCTTTTACGTAGACTTATTTAGGGAAAATCTTTAAAAATCTTCTTCTCTGAAACCGCAAGGCCAAGTTCTTTGATATTTAGTAAGAAGCTTCATCTTGTTGACCTCTACCAAGATTGTTCAAATTATAGCCCTGGTGCTAAAAATGTCCCCGCTCCCGAGCCCTTTGGTTTTACATAGACTTATATAGGGAAAGTCTTGAAAAATCATCTCCTCTGAAACCACAAGGCCTAGGCCTGCGATATTTGGTATGAAGGTTCATCTAGTGGACCTCTACCAAGATTAGTCAAATTATAGCCCTGAGATACAAAAAAATGCCCCCGCCTCGGGTCCCTTTGGTTTTACATAGACTTATATAGGGAAAATATTTAAAAATCTTCTTTTGTGAAACCGCAAGGTCTAGGTCTTTGATATTTGGTGTGAAATTTCATCTAGTGGACCTCTATCAATATTGTTCAAATTATAGCTCTGTGGCCAAAACTGCCCCCGCCCCGAGACCCTTTGGTTTTACATAGCCTTATATAGGGTGGTATGGAGCTTCATCTAGTGGACCTCTATCAAGATTGTTTAAATTATAGCCCTGAGGCCAAAAATGTCCCTGCCCCGGCCCATTTGGTTTTACATAGGCTTATGTAGGGAATATCTTTAATAAAATCTTCTTCTCTGAAACCGCAAGGCCCAGGTCTTGGATATATGGTGTGTAGCTTAATCTAGTTGACCCTTGCCAAAGTTGTTCAAATTATAGCCTTTGTTGATATTTGGTATGAAGCTTCACCTTTTTAGACCTCCCTCATCATTATGCACATTATAGCCCTGGAGTCAATAATGATCCTCCCCGAGGCCCACTTGTTACTCTATGGATCAGGTGATCGATCCAGGACCACCATGGCCCTCATGTTCGTATACTTGCTCTAAACACTGTACTCGTTAGAACCGCCTCATAAAATGGACTATGGATACTCGTTAGAATCGGTTCTAACAATTACCAACATTATATGCTAAAAACAGAAATAAGAACAACATGACAGTTTTTAATAAGAAAAATGTTAGTTTAAAAAACTCCGAAAGAAATCATTACACCTATTGGGTATGATAGCCTAATGACATCATACGATTATCATAAATTAGGCAAATAGTTTTGAAAAAAAAAAAGCGTTTTCAGAGTATATGAGATAAACATCACGTGAACAAGTCCGTGGAATGAAGACCCCCCTAAACACCACTTTATATAGAGAAAACTGGGGTTTAAGGGGGTATACATTATTTTTATCATTTCTGCTCCAAGACATAGGTTGTGGGTACTCGTTAGAACCGCCTCACTGAGGCGGTTCTAACGAGCACCCTCAACCTATGTTTTGAACATTTATAACAAAAATATCAAGGATTTTCATCAGAAAAGTAGCCATTTTGGAGATGTGAAAAATGCACTATGTCCCACGGGTGTGTTATCGTAATGATTAGGCCTTTTCAATCATTGCCGAATAAGGATCTTTGAGAATGGCCTTTTCTGACCGTACAGAATACACATGGCCATCGTCTAGCCTAAGCCACATTTACATATGAGCCCCGCCAAGCGAATGTGTGTCTTCGAGCATTCCGTCATGACAAATTTTAACTGCGCATGCCCAGACATTCAGAGGGGCCAGAGATATGGCTTTCTGTCTGAAGGTTCCTTTTGATTCACTGCTTGTATGAGCGAGCAGCGAAGGTTCTGGCGAGACTGCGCGGATTCGCAGGCTCGCCTGAACCTTCGCTGCTCGCATAGGCGATAAGTACCAAAATCGCTTGACGGGGCCCATATACTGATAACAAACAAAGATCCGCCCACGAAACTCATGAGGCAGTTATAACATTCCGCGTTTTTCGAAAATTTTTGGAGTTTCATCTCGAAAACACCCCTATATAATGTTGTTCCCCTCAAACCCCACTTTTATATAGGAATGTTCTGAGCACATCACGCTAACAAGTCCGTGAAATGAACACCCCCTTACACCCCACTTTATATAGAGAAAACTGGGGTTTAGGGGGGTATACATTATTTTCCTGATTTCTGGTCATGGACATAGGTTGTGGGTACTCGTTAGAACCGCCTCAATGGGGCAGTTATAACGAGCACCGGGTACTCGTTAGAACCGCCTCAATGAGGCAGTTATAACGAGCACCCACAACCAATGTTTGAAGTAAAAATAACAAAAATATCACAGATTTTCATCAGAAAAGTAGCCATTTTGGAGATGTGAAAAAATGCACTATGTCGCACGGGTGTGTTATCGCAATGAAAAACACATATGTTTTGAGCAGACATCTTAAAAATATAAGCATTTTTTATCTAAAAAATTGAATTTTTGACGGTAAAATTTTCAATATTTTTGAATAGGCGCGTTTTCGTAATGTTGATAAAATGACGTCATTCAAGATCTCACATTGTATAATAACGGATGTGTTTATTGTGGTGACCCATACTTGTTCAACTTGGAGTCGCATGCCTTATTTAAAACAATAGGTTAAGATTTCTGGAGGGAACACATTCTAAACTTGCCAAATACCGCACATCAAAATTAAGCTCTAATTTCTATATGAAAGCGCTAAATTTCATTATCGTAGAAAAAGCTATCTGTATAGATCACTTCGCCTTTGATTAAATTTGTCTTTTTCTCCCTGGTGAACAAATAACACAATTTTCGCTAATCTTATCGTAAGAATTTAAGACGTTATTTCAAGTGAAATGCTAACAATTTACATTTGTTGAGGAGAAATATTAGTCATTGTAAGAAATAAAACAAATTGTACTACGACCTACTTTATTTCCTTTAAACTCACACAGTGCATTACGGTAACATACGCGCTACATAGTGCATTTTTTCATAACTCCAAAATGGCTACTGTTCTGATGAAATTTTTCATTATTGTTTTGTTTGTTTGATTTGAGGTTTAACGTCCCGATCAACACTGTAAAGGTCATTTTGGAGACGCTGCTTCAAATTTTTTTGGGACTTCTACCCGACATTGAGATTAATTGACATCTCAAGCCCTGTCACCCAATGAAACCAAATGCTGCTCACATGTTTTCAGCAAAAATACCAAAATTAACGATATTGTACTTGCTAGAAGAGTTTACAATATGACCACTAACGAGCTCGTTAAGCTAACGATGCTTTGAACAACTGGCCCCTGGATCTTGAATAGAAGGTGTGTGTATGCTGGTCTTAACGTTCTATTGCAAGTGTATGCGATATTTAACAGTTCGGCTGTAAAAATGTCGGTTTACTATGATAAGTGTTATTCAACTTTATTCTACGAATCTGTCAAATCAGACAATGGAATGAATTTCATCTTGAAAACAAAGAGTATACCTACGACCAACTGAGGGTACAGGCAATTTATCTGTACAATAACGCGTTACAATTGATTCAGGTGCTCGTTTTACTTTACCACTGCCGTATTACCATTAGCAGCTCAAAATAGAGCGCCAGTTCATGCTGAAATAAAACAAGTTTGTGCAGATAGGGTGACCTTAAACAAAACATATATAGAAGGTATCAATCAATATTTACGATTCCACAAAGTATCACCATGTTAACAAGTCCGTATAATGGACACCCCTCTAAATCCTATTTTATTTAAAGAAAACTGGGGTTTAAAGGGGTAAACATGATTGTTCTTATCTCAGCTGTGGGTACTCGTTGTTTGGCGATTAAATAAGAAAAACATATCACATAACGAACACAAGATACTTTGCGGGCGGCCCCCGCTCATCGGGGCTTGAGGAAATATATGGAATGCATGGTGCTTCCACGCAAGGCTGAAACCGACACACACACGAGTACTGGTAAACCGCTTAGAGGATCTAAGCCTGCCCAGGCAAAGCGGTGCGAGTCGGCCCGTCCATGCTTATAAACCATATTGGTTTCATTGGGCGGCAGGGCTTGAACAGTCATTTAATCTCAATGTCGGGTATAGTCCCACAAAATTGGAAGCAACGTCTCCAAATGACCTTTACAGTGTTGACGGGGACGTCAAACCTCAAATCAAACAAACAAACAAACAAACCGACAAACAAAACATACTTTTCCAGTGATACTTTACACATAACAATACTTCACACGAAGTATGACACTTGCAATTTAGCATGAAAAGGGTTTGCGGGCCACATATGATTAAGACATTAAATGTCTATGCGTATTTTTTTCATGTGAAAAACAAAATTATTTCTGATTAGTTTGTAAACAATATTAAATTTTTTATATTTCTTTGGAAACTAAACTGTGTGTATCCAGCTTGCCAACTCGTATAGTTTGCTGTGAAGAGCCATTACACGTCTATTTTCTATTGGCCAGTACTACATGTAACTCACTTGGAAAATGTATATAAGATTTGCATAGAGCATGGAGCAACAAAGGAAATATAGATGGCTTTTTCCGTTGAAAATCTGAAATCATTGAAGCCTTTAGCTCGATTTCTAGATATTTGGATGATTTATTAAATAAAGTTTACCCCCCCACACACACACACACACACACGAACTTCAGTTAAATAGAACAAATTCTTCTTATACCGAGGTCCCGTTTTTGGATAGACATCTATTTATTGTAGATGGGTTTGTTTCCTGGAAAATGTATGATAAACGCGATGATTTTAATTTTGCGATTGTAAATTTTCTTTTCTTGGATGGTGAGGTTCCTCGTGCGATTGGCATTGCCTTCACTTCTAAATGCTATCTTCCATGGGAATAAAAATGATCCTTTCGTTATAAAATGATTCCAGACACGAGAAATAGAAGTGAAGGCAATGATCAGGAATCGATACAATTAACCCACAGCTCCCATCAGAGACACCAAGGGAAAGAAACACAAACATGAAACAACTAGACCCTTATTGAAACATCACAAGCGGAAAGCCAAAAGGACAATTACTTCCCCACAAAATGGCCAATTGTCTATCCAAGCAAAATAATATAAGCGATACACATACACACACTCAAAGACAATATGTTCTATAAAAAGGTTATCCTTTGGAAGCAAGGAATACACCACAGAACTGAAACATATGGAGTATATATGTTTTCTGGGCCAGACTTGATAGTTTCGGTCAATTAGGTCTCATCAGTGACCCTAAGATATTTTCAAAATTCCACAATGGAATCAATGATCCCAAAGGACAAGAAAATATAATCTACACTATGATGTAGGGCAGGGAGACGTTTTACCGCCGCCACACATTCCCACACACCAGCTGTAGTGAAGTTAAATATATTCTATAAAAGGGTTATCCTTTGGAAGCAAGGAATACACCACAAAACTGAAAAATATGGAGTGTATATGTTTTCTGGGCCAGACTAGCTAGTTTCTGCCAATTAGGCCTCATCAGTGACCCTCAGATATTTTCAAAATTCCACAATGAAATCAATGATCCCAAAGGACAAGAAAATATAATCTACACTATTATGTAGGGCAGGGAGACGTTTTACCGCCGCCACACATTCCCACACACCAGCTGTAGTGAAGTTAAATATGTTCTATAAAATGGTTATCCTTTGGAAGCAAGGAATACACCACAGAACTGAAAAATATGGAGCCATAACAAAAGTAAATCACGACAGAAAAACCGCCTTGGAACGTTCAGTGAAACGACTTCCTTTGGGGGGGGGGGGGGCTTAAATCGATTTTACGTGGCCACAATCCTCGTCCTTACTTCCGTCGCGACTTAGACAAATTATTTGTTCAGACCGCATGAAGTCTCCTAACTCATCAGTGCAACTTCTCCGTGAACACAAAAATCAGTCAACCACAGAGATGAATCAATGGTGCGGACTCGACAGCAAGAAACCACTGAAATGAGAACAAACAAAACCAGAGGGAGAGCATCAGACACCAACTAATATTATAAGAAATTAGATTCTCTCTAATTCTCAGTAAGCCTTTATGCTGGTCAGAGGCTAGACCCACCGGCGTGCAATTAAAGAGGGAAGCAAAGTTGTCAACCGTGATTGGGTTAACTACCATGCATGCAGTCTGTCGTATAACATTTATGTTGTAGCCAATCTTTTTACTAGTATATATCGAAGAAATGGTACTGAGGTCATTGCAATTTTATATTTTTCTTAACTTATACACTGAGTCACCATAAATACCAGGTACATGTACATATATAAACCGACCTCAGCTACACAGAGTAGCTAGAGTTTAGACATCTTCAATATTGGCAATAGGGGTATTGCACTATCATCATACTACGTTTCAAGAAAAGATTGGTCAAATGATGTACATGTTTATCCTTGGGAACCCAACTTTTTCCCATCTAAAGTGGTTTTTAGCATACGAAAATGTTATTATGAAGCTTAAATAAAAGAATTTGCCCTTTTGAAGCTAATTTTTCACTCTAGAGACAAGAATTTGGCCATTAGAAATTAAATTTTCATTCTAGAAACAAGTCTATTTTTGTAAGTGGGCCCTTTTCCTAAATGCTGACATTAAATATTAGTAATAACTTCAGAACTTTGTTTACAAAACAACTCAATCCTAACCTGTTTCAAAATGACTCAATCCCAATCTGTTTCAGACGTTATACCCCAAAAGGCAGACAGTGTAAGCTCAGGTTAGACATGAGTGGCTTCATTGTTTGCAAAGTGTGTGTAGCTCCAAGTGTTTTTCACAGAAATTTCTGACACCCCCAAATCTTGTGATGGATTCTTGCAAATAAAAAGCAGAATATTCCGATCCGTACTAAATGGATCTACGATAAAACAGCCGTGAAACATAGTGCATTTTTTCACATCTCCAAAATAGCTACTTTTCTGATGAAAATCCATGATGCTTTTCTTATTTATGCTGCAAACTTTGGCTTTGGGTACTCGTTAGAACCGCCTTATTGAATCGGTTCTGACGAGTACCCACAACCTATGTCTTGGAGCAGAAATAAGGTAAATCATGTATACCCCCTTAAACCCCAGTTTTCTATGTATAAAGTGGGGTTTAGGGGATAACCATTTCACGGACTTGTTCACGTGATGAGACAACAAGACTTGGCGCTCGCGGGAATTAAACCGGCTACCTCTTGATCTCAAATCTGATGCTGTACCACCTGCTGTAAACAGTTAAGCTTCATCCGTGAACACTCCGTTATAACAATAGTATACAGAGAAAATGGTGTTTACACATTACAGTATTCCTGGACACGCGTTAGAACCGCCTCATTAAGGCGAATCTAACGAGTATAGTAGTCGCGGGCAAGATTGACTAGGCTGAGCTATTCGGGTGTTGCCAATATATGTCAAATTCGCCGAGTCCACCAGATGATTCGGTAAAGTGCCTTTCGCATTCTTTCTGCAAGCGGAACAAATGACCATATACGCAATTATAGCTTTGATTTTGTTACGGTTGAATTCATACAATCGGGTGACTTGGTTTACCTTTTTGTTATTAGAACATGCCAAACGCAGGTACAAACGATAGCTCCGCCTACGACTTCTATACTAACAATCAATAGATCCGAGGGTAGGCTGAAAGTTCTGAGCCTGAAGAAGCAGGCATCAAACAGCCATGAAATTTTGTATTCATTAATTTCAAACCTTTATTACTTGATTTGACTCAAATGAGTTCAAGTTTACCTGCAATAACGTAGAAATTCTAGATTTGAAAATTGATACTAGCACGTTTTTGAGAAAATAGACAAAAACTGGCATCGTGGTGTCATCAAGTACCTCCATAAAAAGGGGTAAGCTCCTAAGGACAGTCATGCCGATATGGTTGCTACATTAGGGGATGATGCTCCTTCGTATGCAACCGTGAGAAGGTGGGCAGCAAATTTTAAGATGGGCAAGGACAGCCTTGAAGATGATGACAGGTGTGGACGACCCACAACGGCAACAATTGAGGAAACCATTAGCCAAGTGCACAGGACCGTGATGGATGACAGGCGTTTAACTGTGAATCAGTTAGCTAACACTGTTGGCATCTCCCGAAAACGAGTAGAGAACATTCTACACAGTGAATTAGGAATGTCGAAGGTTACCGCCAGATGGGTGCCAAGGCTTTTGACGCCTGACCAAAGGTTGACCAGACTGAACCTGTCACAAGCCAACTTGGCTATTTTTGAAGCAGACCAAGATGGTTTCTTGACCGTTTTGTCACTCAGGATGAGTGTTTGGTTCATCACTTTGAGCCAGAGACCAAAAGACAATCCATGCAATGGAAGCACCCTTGCTCATCCCCTCCAAAGAAGGCAAAGGTCGTCTACTCTGCAGGGAAGGTGATGGCATCAGTGTTCTGGGATGCCAAGAGTATAATATTCACAGATTACCTTCAAAAGGGCAGAACAATTAATGGGGAGTATTATGCAGATCTGCTAAAACAATTGCGAAAAGCAATTAAGGCTAAACGACCCGGAAAATTGACAAAAGGGGTCTTGTTCCATTAGGACAATGCGCCGGTTCATAAATCGGTTGTCGCAATGGCTGCTGTGCATGACTATACTTCACACTTGTCGATCACCCTCCGAATTCACCTGATCTAGCTCCATCAGATTATTTCCTGTTTCCAAACACGAAAAGGCACTTGGCTGGGCAGCATTATCGGTCAGACGAGGAGGTGATAGCTGCTGTTGAGGAGTTTTTCAGGAACCAAGAAGAGACCTTCTATACCACTGGGATCCAAGGACTCCAGCATCGCTGGAGTGTGTGGACAGGAAGGGAGACTATGTTGAAAAATAAGGTACTTTCAGCATGGACAAACCATTGGATCTTGGTCAGGCTCAGAACTTTTCAGCCTACCCTCGTATATAGGTAGGCAGTAAGAAAGGTATAATAAATTTTCGTCTGAGATTTTTATTTCTGGAGTTACGAAAGGCACCAATTCAAATGTGTATTCCGTAAGTTTCTAGTCCTCACAGACACAGCGCGTAGCTGTTTGGGAATCTGAAGATGGAATTCATCGAAAACGAATTCATTTTCTTAAATTCTTTCCTTAGAAGTTATTTGATTAAAACATCTTTGAAAATTAAATCTAATCCAATTCAGAATAATGTTTTTTTGTGCCTGATTGTGAACATCAAGCAAATGCTTTTGCTCATAGTTGGAATAACAACATGAAAAAGAGAAATGAATTGAAAGCAGAAAATATACCCTAAAGATACTATCTGCAACTGCTTGATTTCTTGGCGGGCTAGAAATTGTTGAACGCATGCTTTTGCATAACACAACCACGTCCATGTGATAGCTTTGTTTGATTTTTGGTTTAAAGTTCCTGTCATCACTGTATAAGTCATTTTAGAGACGTTGCTTCCAATTTTGTGGGACTTTTACCCGACATTGACATGAAATGGCAAATCAAACCCTGTCACCCAATGAAACCCATAAGGTTTATAATTATGGGCGGTCCGTCTCGCACAGCATTGCCTGAGCAGGCTTAGACTCTCTAAGCGGTTTACCTGTAATCGTGTGTGGTCGGTTTCAGCTCTGCGTGGATGCATCATGCAGCACAGCTGCTTTTTCAAAATAGAAGCCACGATGGGCGGGCGCCATCCATGTGATAGAACGGTGTCTTTCAATGCTTCAGAACTAATTCTTTTTCAAGAGAAAAATTGTGATTCTGTTCTTATTTCTGAGCCAAACATAGATTGCAAATATTCTTTAGGGCCCCCCATTCAGGCGGTTCTGACGAGTACCTATAATGTTTTTGAGCAGAAATAAGAAACATGATATGCCACTGTAACACCAAGGTTTATCTTAAGTGGGGGGTTTAGGGGTTTTTATTATACGGATTTAAGAACGCGTAATGCGCTGTGGAACAAACTATAAACCAGGGTTTTCACGATAAGACTGATCACTCCTCCGAGTCTACTCTCATGGGGTAACGCTGAATTTTGCCTGCTACATAGGCTGAGAACCAGCATCTAGTGCTCGACCCAAAAATACCAAGATTGATAGGGTACCCCCAAAACATATCCAGTATATCATCAGACCCAAATAATATCTACAAATATACCCAAAACATATTCCCAAATTAAATACTGACTTTCATTCTTTAAAGAAAACAAAATGTGTTTTAACAAATTTCTGATAATATTTGGTAACAAAATAGCTTTAAACAGTTTTTAACAGCATAGTTCTGTAATTGCTATAAGGCCACTAAATTGTTGTGCAGCAAGGAAAATAAAAACATAATTAAAACAATTTCTAATATGAGGGATATAATGTGTCAATAATACACATTAAGCTTTTAAAGCCAAACAAAATGACAACGATACTTGAGGTTTAGGTTTTCTTAGTTCTTTCGACTTACCGTTCCAAGGCGATTCATCTGTGGCGGTTTATTTATGTTGTTGTTTATTACTTACTTTGTGTATCACTTGTGTATTTTTATTTTGGATGGCCATTTGGCCATTTTGTGGGAAAGTAACTGTCCTTATGGCCTTCCTTTGTTTAGGTTTCCATTATGGTCTGGTCGCTTCATGTTTGTGTTTCTTTTCCTTTGGTGTCTTTGATGGGTGGAGTAAGTTAATTGAATCGATTCCTGATCTTTGTTTTACTTCTACTTAGAAGCGACCCCAAATATTTTCTGCTTAAAGACCGGACCAATAAAAATATCAGCATTTTCCTAAAACCCAACTAAATACTAAAAATTGAAATTTTCAACCCCAAAAAATAGTCCCATCCTATGTAGCAGGCAAAGTTCAGAGTAGCCTCACCCCCTCCCACATGTGAGTCTACCGACCTTGGTAGCTCAGACAGATATGCGACTGACTGGTTATTTGGAGGACGCTGGTTCGATACCTGCTAGATCTTCTGTATTCTTTTGTAAAGAATGGTCACACTCATTTAAGAAGTGGCGAAAAACTGTGAACTGTATTGGTTAAAGGCTAACATATGAGCATTACGAAAACACGCCTATACAAATACATTGTAAATTTTACAGCCGAAAATCGAAATTTTTAAGATGAAAAGTTGTAAAAGTTTTCTTAGTTCTACTCAAAATATAGATTGTGGGTACACGTTAGAACCGATTATAGAGCTGTAATAAGAAAAATAAGGTTTACCCCTGTAAACCCCAGTTTTGCTATATAAAAGTGCGGTTCAAGGGGGTCAAAATTGTATAGGCGGTTTTTCATGAAGCATGTCCAGGAAAGGTTTAACAGCCCGGTCAAGACTATTTAGGTCTAAACGAGCAAGTCATTTTACCTTACCACATTTTTCCTGGGCACCCATTTTATATAAGTGGTTCACCAGTTCAGTGCAAATTCTTTCTCCAGAAAATGACAGCTATCCTTCTTGAACCAGCAGAAGGGCAAGAATGACAGTAGATTTGTTTGTATTGAGGTTTAACGTCCCCGTAAACATAATTTACGTTATTTTTGAAAAGGTCGCTTCCGATTATGTGAGACTTTTACCCGACAGTAAGATGAAATACATCACAAGACCAGTGAAACCAATAGGGTTTATATGCATGGACGGTCTGACTCGCACCATTTTTTTTTCGGCAGGCTTAGCCCTTCTAAGCGGTTTACTGGTACTCGTGCAGCCAGTCTCTGCTCTGCGTGCATCATGTAGCCAAATCTATTTCTCGAAGGCCCGATATAGATTCTAGGTACACTATAGAACCGCCTCGTTCAGGTGGTTCTAAGGTTCGAACAAGTACCCACAGTCATTTGTTATTTAAGAGCAGAAATAAAAAAAACATAATTCTTGCACGCAACATAAGAAAATTCGAAGTTTTAGCTTGGAATAGAAATTCTGTTCTAACCCTGGTGTTCTTACCCGGAGACAGGGCAAAATCGAATTGATAAATGCACTGGTTGAAAACCACATCATGTGCGCTATCGTTAAGGTTGACGTCACAGGACGTTACGTCACGTCACTAAACATCACAGTAGTGTAATCATAATATGGCGCACGTCTGCAACCGAAGTGACTGCAGTATTTAAAACCCATGCACAGAAATGGAAGGTATGCACGAAAAAGAATTTGACATGGGTATGAGGGGTGGATAGAAAAAATCGTCCCTCGGGACCACTGTCCGACATCACTCGGCAAGCCTCGTGATGCCGAACAGTGATCCTTGGGACGGGTTTTTCCATCCACTCCTCACACCCATTATATAGGCTTGTTTTCGTGATGCTCATTTACAATATACAAGTTACCGTCGAGTAAATTATTTACATGTATATGCTTGTAAATCTGGGCCCAGTTATTCATAGTGTTATTTTTGCGGAAAAAAAAATGAGAAAAGCTGCGCGATTTTGTTTTCAGCAAAATATTAGTATAGTTGCCAAACTTGATGGCACACGTTTTAACGATACTTTAACTAACGACATCGTTGGTTTTGAAGAACTGGTCCCTGATCGATATATCATCAAACACACGCCAACTACACGTGGTTTTGAAAGCATTTATTAAAATATGATCTGTGCTACAAAAATCATCTCATCGTATCTGTCAGTGTGTAGATTTATCCCAGGCTATCCACATGTCATAGGCATCTGCAATTAATGAAAAGAAGGAAATAAGCCTAGCCAACCGAGTTTGCCTAAACATTTAGATGAAGACAATTGTATCATGACATGGGAATTGTTACCTGGAATAGGAGAACATCATCACAAAAACACGCCTATATAATGTTGACCCCCTCCCCCTGGAACCCTACTTTTATATAGTAAAACTGGGGTTTGCAGGGGTAAACCTTATTTTTCTTATTTCTGCTCTAAAATATAGATTGTGGGTACTCGTTAGATAGACCCGCCTCGAGGAGGCGGTTCTAACGAGTACCCACAATCTATATTTTGAGCAGAAAAAAGAAAAATATCAAAATATTTCATCTTAAGATTTTCAATTTTTCGGCGATAAAGGTTACAATGTATTTGTATAGGCGTGTTTTCGTAATGTAATGAGTTACACGCATTACGATAGCACAGCCGTGGGACATAGTGCATTTTTTCACACCACCAACATAGTTATTTTTCTTGTGAAAATCGTTGATAGTTTTTTTATTAATGTTGTAAACATATGTTGTGGGTGCTCCTTAGAACCGCCTAGTCACCGATTGACCCAGCAAAAAGGCCTCACAATAGGATCTAGAATTTCATCTCGATACCGTAATGCAGTCAATGTACTTCCGTGTATCACGTATAAGTATGTTCGGCCTTCATAAGAAATTCAAACCCATACCATCACTGCCCCCCCCCATATATTTCAGTTTCAGCAATGTTGCAGTCCTCGTATCGGTCTTCGGGTCGTCTCCGGACTCGAACACGTCGCTCACATGCACACAGGCGAAATCTGCTTTCATCCGTGAACAGAACTGTACGCCAGTCTTGCAATCGCCAGTTTTGATGTTCTTGGGCAAACTCATATCACCATGCACGATGTTGCTTGATGAGAATAGACCCTATTGCCGGATGTCTGGCCCTCAGATCACCTTCATGTAACCTGTTACGTATTGTTTGATCGGATATCCTTTGACCAATTGCATGCTGGACATCGATTTGTTGCCTTCTGGCCGTGTACTGCCGATTTCGAAGATATTGATATTCCCTTTGCGACGTCATGCGGTGTCGGCCTTGCCTGTTACGTCTAAGAAACTCGCCCGTCTCCATAGCCTGGCAACAACACTTCTCGATACACCCAAGCTTTCAGCAACGAACCTTTGTGTGTACTCTTTTTCAAGTAAAGCGACAGCTTAAGCGACCTCAACTTATTACAGGAAGCGCCTAACACCATCCGAAGTAACTGTGAAGCCAAAAATAACGCATAACAGAAGGATTGACATGTTTCTGACCTAAACACAAATTTTGAACAGATCGACCCATACCGAATTTCAACCGCCCATGCTGTAGCTCACATTCTTGTTTTGCACGTGAACCTTGCTTCTTGACGTTTGCATGAACATTGTTAAGAGATGTCACTTTAAAATAGTGCCTTTCCTTGAGTTTCAAAATTACCAAGCGGTGATGTTATACAGATTTAAAAGAAAAGTTTGCTCTTTTCATTGTTTGGTGTATATTGTGTAGACTTTAAGCATTATCGTGCGTTATGCTAAATTTGTTTTTGCATTTTATATATAAAGTGGTGAGTAAAAGTGAGTCCATTACACACACTTATTAACCTGGTGATATAATAATACCTTTTAAAAATGTGTATTGAAGCTGCCATCAGGTAAACATTCAAAATCCACCGGTTGATGAGTAAGGTAACGCTCATTTTCCTCTCGAGCACATTCTGAAATCAAGCAAGCATCATGTTAATCCATTTGTACCAAATGGAATCGTCCACCTTACATCTCCAAAATTTATGGGAGGCGGGTGTTGTTTTCTACAAAATTTATTTGGGAAATGGCTGTACTTTTTGCAAACAGTGCGGGCCTGATCAGACGCAGCGGCGTCTCATCTGGGCTTGCGCTGTTGACCAACTAGCCATTTTTGCGGTTTCCGGGACAAACATTACGATAACACACCTGTGCGACATAGTGCAATTTTTTTACATCTCCAAAATGGCTACTTTTCTCATGAAAATCCGTGACATTTTTCGTATTGATACTGCAACCCTAGTTTTTTGGTGCTGGTTAGAACCAACTCACTGAGACGTTTCTTACGAGTACCCACAACCGAAATATAAGAAAATATTGTATACCCCCTTAACCCCAGTTTTCGCTATATAAAGTGTTTTTTTTTTTAATTTACGGTATTGTTCACGTGAGATCGCGTAATGAATATCTGTAAATCCTACTTGATATGGGAAAGTTGGATTTACAAGGGTACACAATATTTTCTAATCATGCTCAAAACAATGAGGTGATTCTAAGGGCCACGTACAATCTATGATTTTAGCAAAAAAAAAAAAAAAAATAAAAAAATTAATTATCAATATTGTTATTATAATTATTATAATAATTTTCTCTTTCATAGCAAAACCAGGCTCGTGTGGTACATGGCTCCAAAACTCCATTTGTTTAATCAAAGGTTTTGATAGTTTTTTCTGTCTCTGCATAGGTGTTCGATAGAACAGCGTCAGTGAGGCAGTTTTTACGAGTAGCCTCAAACTATGTTTTTGGAAAAAAAAATAAATATGTATACATGTGCCACTGTAAACCGCACTTGTTTCAATACAAAGTACATGTATTTAAAGAGATGTTCCTTTCACGGACTTGTAACATAATCATTAGAAAAACACGCCTATACAAATGTATTGGAAGATTTTACCACCCAAAAATGAAAATTTCCAGATAAAAAATCTGATATTTGTTCTTATTTTTGCTCAAAACATAGATTGCGAGGACTCGTTAGAACCGCCTCGATGAGGCGGTTCTATTGAGTACCCACAATCTATGTTTTTGAGCAGAAATAAGAAAAATAATGTTTACCCCTGAAAAAACCAGTTTTACTATATAAAAGTGGGGTTAAGAGGGGTCAAAAATATATAGGCGTGTTTTCGTGACAATGTCGTCTGGTGTTACGAAAAGGGGCCACTATAGCACAGGGGTATGTATTATCGTTATTTGCAGTGGAACTTAAACAGCTCGAGCGGATGACATGGCTGATGTTGGTGAGTCGTGCTGATTTCCTTGGACAAGGTTCACAAATTCCAAGGCAGGGTCATTGGGTGACTTGTAATTGAATCCAGAAATGCAATTTCAGTTACTAATTCTGTGTTTCTGTTTTATTTTAACTGTTATCTCCAATCACTTTTCAGCTTTATTTCATTTTAACAATAGGTAACATGTAATTACTGTCGCTGAATAAATCTTGCGAAAGTGACATAGTGGTAAACTTGGACATTAAAGGATTTCTAAACAATGTTCTGTAAAGCTCTGATGGCGTAATATGTATACGGGTAGAACACAATTGAGTAGGTATATTCAAAACGAGCCTTGTTATGCCTCAATATTTTTGGGGGGTCTAAAAGATGTAAACTTTAAATAGTTTCTGATTGTAGATATCGACAAGATCTTTAAAACGATATTTAATATGTCTATGTGGTTTGATGGCAGACAAACTCACCCTGCAAAATATAGTCAAAAATGGCACTTTTTCAACGTTATATGGTTTCATTTCAAAATTGTCTAAATTGCACACTTTACCAATCAGACTTGCCACTGGTTTGCTCATTTATGGTGTTTAAGAACAAAAGCTATCAGACATATAGAATTCAAAAATCTCTAAGACATCAAGTTGTGCTAAAATCTGAATGTCAGGTGTTGCATTGAAAATATCATCTATTCGTTTGGCAAATGACATTTCTATACCCATTCCCTCATAATTCGCGCAATGTTTTTAAAAGGTTATTATATAATCAGATAATCTGATTTTTAAATTTTTGCATCCAATTAGTATGTTAAATCAATTTATTGGAACCATAGCTGAAAATTAGAAAATGACTCCACTGTTTTTTGTGTTTTTCTTTTGCGTAGTGTCCGTAGCCCCAAATTCAAGTCCCTGGTTTTGCAATATATAGAGAGATATTTTCAAACTGTGCTTGTTTTCTCATTCAGATGGAGACAGTTACTAAGGAGATCATAAGAAAAGTCATCGACACTGCTTGAATTTCTCATGATCCTGTTTGCAAGTTTGTCCGTAGCCCCGTAGCGTCCGTAGGCCCAAAATATTTTGTCAGCTTTACTGAAACCATCTGTGTTCTTTTTGGTTTAAAATGCATAACTTTCAAGATTATGACAGGAATAAATTATTTTTTAATTTGCCTAGTATATCTTAAAGACGAAAATTTGGGTTCATTTATTTGACAAAAATGTATTTTTAAATGGCATTGGTGGAATTTGATACAAGCTCATCCCACATATAGGTAAAAGGTTGGCTACCTGTCTAGAAATTTAATCCTATACTGTAGATCGCATTTAAGAACTACGCATTAAAGTTCAACAACAGAGTTGTATTTTTCAAATAGAACTGTTTTAGAATTTTGACCTACGGACACTACCACTTTGTGTTATATATAATGTGTTATAAAGTGCAAGTATGTCTTTCAGTAATGTGTGGAATAAGTGTGACCCTTGTCCATCAAACTCCGTCCACATCCGAAATTGCATTAGTATTTGCATTTAAGTTTTTCAAAGGTGTCTCAACTACCAGGTGGGGGTATCTTTGTCCATTGAACCCATTTCTCATCACGTGAACAAGTCCGTGAAATGAAGACCCCCTATACCCCACTTTATACAGAGAAAACTGGGGTTTACGGGGGTATACATTATTTTTTATATTTTTGCTCCACGACATAGGTTGTGGGTACTCGTTAGAACCGCCTCAATGAGGCGGTTTAACGAGCACCCACAACCTATGTTTGCTTTATGAGCAAAATATCACAGATTTTCATCAGAAAAGTAGCCATTTTGGAGATGTGAAAAATGCACTATGTCGCATGGGTGTGTTATCGTAATGTAGTCTATGGATAAGGTAGGGTTAAAACAAGCCAAAGAAAGTATTTCAGTTAAGTGCCAAATGATGCTTATAATTGCTGATTTTGGACATGTTTGGGTCTATTAAACATTTCCAAGGTGTGGAATTAGGATCATGCACAATAAGATAGAATGAGTTCCTAAACATGCTTAACCCAATCCCAGCTGAATAAATTAATTTAGCCACACCCATGTCTGACTATCAACCAATCCTGTACCGCTTTTCCAGGCAGGTTTATACCTTCTGAGCGGTTTACTCAAGTACTCAAAAGTTGGGACGGTTTTAGCTTTGCGCAACAGCACCTTGCTGCAAAATCTATTTATCTGAGCCACTTTTGCCATGGGTTGGGGGCACGAAAAAGCTTGTTAGGCGTTCCAGTATGGAAACTAACGCAAAATACCCCCAAAATGTATCGTTCCATATTTCTTTCATTACTTGCTACCAAGTTCTGTCGTTTATAAGTAAACTTGATTCTTCAAAAGCCACAGGTATTGACGGTCTTGGACCTAGAATTATAAAATTAGCCGCGAATGTTTAATCACAGTCAATAACATTACTGATCAATAAAAATATTGTTAGCGGAAATTCCCAACTCAACTAAAATATGCTTAAGTTTTCCCCATTTATAAAGGTGGAACTAAATCAGACCCCTCTGACCGATCTCAATCTTACCAACGATTTCCAAAACATTTGAGAAACATGTCAACCGTCATTTAATGGGTTTCTTAAATAAATACAAAGTAATACATGAGAGTCAATCAGGGTTAAGACAGAAACACAGTTGCCAAACTGGACTGGTTAAGCTAATCGATCATTAGATGGCGTGTATCGATCAAGCGGACATCGTGGGAACACTTTTCACCGACTTTTGCAAAGAATTTGATGTTGTGGACCATATTATTCTGATACAAAAGCGTTCCTTGTACAAACATAGCCTAAACACAGTCCGTTGGTTCGAGTCATATCTTAGTTGTCGCCAACAGTCTATAGTATACGACAAAGGTTTATCTGAGTTTGCACATGCTCGTTCCGGTGTACCTCGGGGCTCGATACTTGGTCCTACCTTATTTTTGCTATTTATTAACGTCCTATCCTTGTTTCTTAAATATTGCTATGCGGATTTATATGTCGACGATGCCACCTTTCACAATCATAGTAAAAATAAACAAACCGTCGAAAACCACATACAATCCGATTTAAACGATTCTAAATATTGGAGTAGATGTAACAAAATGCATGTACATGATCAGAAAACGTCATGCATGACTATTGGAACTAGGCATCGCTTAGATGGCTCCCATCTTTTAGACATAAAATCTAGCAGCATCAATATAAAGCAGGTGTCAAATCAAAAGCTTTTGGGCCTTTATATTGACGAAAACTTAAACTGGAATACCCATATAGACCATCTTTGCGCTGCTGTCTCTTCTAAAATATCATTGTTGCGACAACTATCGGAATATGTTCCCTTACACGTCCAAAAGCTATTTTATCAAGGGTATAGTCAACCGCTTCTTGACTATGGCTCAGTTAAATGGGTATCAACATCAACTGCTAATATTGATAAAACTACAAAAACGAGCAGCACGGATTATACTTAGTGCTGACTTTGATACTCCATTTGACCTTATTGTCCAGGAGCTTGGTTGGACTTCCGTTACGAGTAGAATCAAATATAATACGGCTGTTCTTACCTACAAAGCCTTAAATGACATGACTCCCGATTATATAAACACGTTGTACACACCGATGTCACACAAACACCAATTAAATTTAAGATCAGGGTACAACGGTACACTGTATGTTCCAAGGTCCGGCACGGCACTTTATAGTGGGTATTTTCTTGCTCGCCCCACGATTATGGACGTCTTTGCCTCTCGAAGTCAGAAACTCTTAGTCATTAGGTGCTTTTAAAGGACAGGTTAAACCCTTGTGTTAGGCACTGTTGGTAATATTTTATCATGTTTTATGTCCATCAGTGTACATATGTATTCCATTTAAGTCACAAACCATTCATTGTCCACGGATCTTAATCTATTTTAGATAAACCCGATAGTCTGTGATATGTTTTATGTGCCCTTTAATAAATTAATGTTTTAATTAACAGTGGTCTCAAACGCAATACAAATCATATACCACATGTGCTGTTGACTTTTTTAACACACGATCTATTCTTTTGAAACGTCAAAGAATTTTAGTATCTGTTTTAACAAGATACGTCTAATGAGACCACATTGTCTTTGTTTTACTGTATATATGTATATAATGCATTTTGTTATGTTTTCCATATGTTTTATATGTTACCTGTGTATTTTACAGAGGGCCAATAAGTAGACTAGCTTTGCAGCTAATTGTGCCACCCTCTTAAAATATTGTATAAATAAAATTAATAAATAAATAAATAAATAAATAAAATGAGATCGAGACACATTATTGAAAAGACTGTGGGATAACCCCAGATATGAGTGGGTGTCCACATATTATTTTTCTTATTTCTGCACAAAAATATACTAATCACTGGGTCAAAAAAGTCTTTTTTTCTTTCTGATATACTCCAACCTCTTCATAACACTATTGTTCAGATCTAAAGTAGAGACTGTGCTAGTCAAACAACTGTGGTAAATATATATAGACATACAATCATAAATAGATTGTATAGAACAAATATACTTTAAGGTCATTTACCTATATAAGCTATTCTGTTTGGAGTATATAGAAATTACCATTTATGGACATTTTTGATGATCCTTTCAGTTTTTTATCCATCTTTTAATTGTGTTAGATACAAAACCTTGTTTTTATCATAAATGAACAGTGTTGTGGTGTGCTTTAACTTTGTATTTAAAGTGTTGGTTACAGTTTTCATCTGACACATAGTACAAATGTAAATACATAGTCAAGCATCCACACATGTACACTTGCACTAGTACACACATGCGTGCAAGCATGCATCACATTATGTCATTTTCGTTTTATATTTTTACTGGTTTTAATTTTGTCAGAAGGAACACTCCATACAGCAACAGACATTTCACCAAAACCTTGGAGTTTGTTACCGTGCATAACGAATTGGTAGTGTCCGAAGCCCCAAATCATTACTTCAACAACATTAAGAACTATTGAAATATAGCATTATGTGGTACAAAAGATCATTCTTTTTTCAGAGTTTTACAAATATAGAATCATTTTAAACAATGATTAATTGCCAGGTAATATGTATGAATGAATTATACTAATTTATTTTGGAAGCCCTATTATGAAATTTCAAATAGCCATCATATGGTTTGAAGCCATGCATTTATTGTAATTATGCAAGCCCAGAGTTTACAATACTTCTTTGTAATGGATATGCAATTCTATTTAAGAAAAGTGTCCAAATTTAGTGTATAATACATTATGTAGTATCCGTAGCCCTTGCGCACTATACATGTAGATTGGTTCGTCACATGACCCAGGAAAGATTTATCAGTATAATAATTCTGCATCAAAGGCATTTGAAATTTTAGTTTACAACAAAAGAATTTTCATCGCATATCTATGCACTTGTTTTTAATTTTCTATTTACAAAGTCTATTTAAATTTCTCCTAAAATATGCCTAGCTCGTATGATGATGGAATTGCTAAAATACATATTCGGGTGAAATCATAAGCAGGTAACAGGGCCTGAAAGACTGGTATGAAAGAATCTACCATATTAAAGTTTAAAAGAACATGAGTAGATGTTATACCGCTAACAGGTAGTGTCCGTAGCCCTTTAACCCCTACCATGTTCAAGATGAATATTTTTAAAAGTCATGGAAGCACGTTAAATGCCTTTTAGATTTTTATGCCCAAAATACCAAACTTACAATTTATAAAAAAAAAAAAAAAGTCATTTACGAAAAAAAAATGCCAAATGTGGTACAGAATATCCCTACTCAATTGTGTTCCAGCCGTTAGTGACTATTATGCTCTCAACTGTTTACCATTATTTTTATTATTATTAATAATACTATTAGTAGTAGTCGTAGTAGTAGAAGTAGTAGTAGTAGTAGAAGTAGTAGTATTGTTGCTTACCAAGTGCCAATGTCACTGACAGTTTGGTTCCAGACAAGATGAGTTTCAAAGTGTTTTATAATACATGGGCGTAGCGGCCATCTTGCTCATTTAGTCCTGGGTAAATGAAATGGATATTTTTCTGTATCTAGCTGTCTAGGTGTGCTATATGTTGACGAATTTGAGACCAGAAGACACGGCATGTGCTAAAAATGATGAAAATAACTGCCGTTTGTGCATAAACCCTGTTATTTCAGTCTCGACCTTCACCGCTTCGAATTTTTTGACAGAGTGTTTATCCAAAGTATGAATTTTTAATACGATATCCTGGTATCATAAGTTCCGGAAAAATGTAGACTGGAAAATGGTGTATTACCCTCAGGATAAAATTGAGGTATAAATGATTGTTACAATGTATACCTCCGCTGACAATGAAATTCCCACAAATATTCCGCCACTTGTCAACGTGATTACTCACCCCATGACGAAAACACGCCTATACCAATACAGGGTAACCTTGTTCGCCGAAAAAAATGAAAATTTTCAGATGAAAAATTGTGATTTTTTTCTTATTTCTGCTCAAAATTTAGATTGTGGGTACTCGTTAGAACCGCCTCGATGATCTATATTTTAGAGCATAAATAAGAAAAATAAGGTATACCCCTGTAAACCCCAGTTTTACTATATTATAAAAGTGGGGTTCAATGGGGTCAGACGTATATACGTGTATTTCCGTGATTTTGATATGGGAGGCAAGTGAATGCATAATATGTCATACTCGGAAAATATATTACATGTATAAGTATTATTATTATTTCTTTTTTTGGCTTAAAGATAAAAACCTGCGAAAATTTTATAATGGGTTTATTTTGTTACAAATATTGGTCCTTGTAGTCGTTAGAACCCCTCACTGAGAGATTTATAACGGATACTTACATGTACAATCAACAAAATCAAATTTGGGTCTTACCACAGTTCATAGTCATGTGTTCCGGATCCCACCTGTCCATAGAATACTCAAGATAATGGCCTGTACTCCTTGTCACACACACAGCTCTAGTTAAAAAACAAACAAAATGCTTAAAAACGGCATTTCCGTCGTGTAGCGAATGTCATTGTTTTGTTTTTGTTTGAACTGATGGATGGATGGATGATTTATTTAAAGACGCTCAACCCTAACAGGGCATATAGCGTCTAAAACAGTTATATATTATACATAAAATTGTGCAAGATTAAACAATTAAAATTTTAATAATTACAGTTTGTTAAAAAGACCGATTTCTTTAAGAAAATTGATCAATTGGTAAAAAGGTACATTATTAAAAAGATCTTTCATCGTAGTAATGTTAAAATATTTAGAACGAATATGGTTAAATTCAATACATGAGATGAGAAAGTGTTTAACTGTGAACGGTTTGTTGCAAGATATACAGAAAGGTGCTTGTTCGTTCTTTAAAATGTAGGAATGAGTGAGTCTTGTGTGTCCAATACGGCATCTCGTAATTTTTGTCTGATCTTTTCGGCTACAGTTCAAAAATGAGCATTTACTGTAAAAATTAGGTTGAATTTTATTTAATTTGTTATTAGTTTCATTGTCCCAAATAGATTGACATTTTTTCTTTATATATTGATTGATGTTTGATTTGAAATCAGAGAAAGGAATTTTTAAATTTGTAACAGTTAACGATAATGCCGACTTGGCTTCCAAGTCAGCCAATTCATTTCCACGAATATTAACACGACTTGGAAGCCAGCAGAAAATAATCTCCTTGCAGACAGAAAGATAGTGATATTTTCGTAAAATTTGTTGAATCAAGGGGTTCCTGTGCTGTTGGTCTTTCAGAGCTTTTAATACAGAAAGGGAATCGGAATAAATGATAAATTGTTTTTCGTATTGATCTCGTATATGATAGAGTGCGATATCAATTGCTTTCGCTTCAGCGGTAAAAATAGAGCTATTATCGGGTAGTCTAATGCTATCCGTGAAATTCGGACTAATGACAGAACAAGCAACTTTCTCATCTTGCTTCGAACCGTCAGTGTAAATGGAAATGTGACGTTTAAAATTGGATTTGATTTCTAAAAATTCGTTCTTAAAAATATGAGCGTCTACTTCGGTTTTCTTATTTTTATTTAAATCTAAAATAATCTTTGGAACGTTTAACGTCCATGGCTCTTTTGATGATAAAGAAAAAGATTGGATATTATTAATATTTATATTGGCCTCCTCCAACAATGGTTTGATTCTGAGGCCAAGCGGTTTAATAGCTGATGGTTTGTTGTTGTAAAATCTTTCGTAATTATGATTAAAAACAGTGTCATATGCTGAATTTCGTGGATTGGCGGCTAATTTAGTAGCATATTGAAGAGACAATTTGTCTCTTCTTACATAGAGTGATGGTTTATTCGATTCAGCAAAAAGACTTTCAACGGGTGAAGTGCGACAGGCACCTAGTGCTAGACGTAAACCTTGATGATGTATAGTATCCAAAGATTTTAAATAGGATTTCCCAGCAGATCCATAGACTATGGAACCATAGTCCAATTTGGAACGAATTAAAGATCTATAAAGATTTAAAAGAACAGTGCGATCTCCTTCCCAGTCGGAACTGGACAGGACTTTAAGAATATCGAGAGCTTTTAAACATTTAGCTTTCAAAGCTTTGATATGAGGAATAAAAAACAATTTGCTATCGAATAAAAGACCCAAAAACTTCGATTCAGTGACGACTGGAATTGGACTGCCATATATAGTTATAACAGGATCTAAATGTAACTTTCGTAATCGGCAGAAATGAACACACTGCGTTTTTGTTTTTGAAAATTTGAAACCATTTTCTGTTGCCCAAGTTTCTATATTATTCAAACACCTTAATAATGTAGTTTGAATTCAATGGTTTCCATATTTTTTGATCGATAAAAGATTCCAAAATCGTCAACAAAAAAGCGAACAATCCGAGTTCTTTACACATTTAACTATGTTATTAATGTTTATGCTGAACAAGGTTGGTGATAAAATACTACCTTGTGGTACACCTTGTTCTTGATCAAATGTGTCCGATAATGTATTTCCTATGCGAACATTAAATGTTCGATCGGATAAGAAATTTTGAACAAAAAGTGGCAATCGGCCTTTAAGGCCCAAGTTGTGTAAATCTTTCATGATGCCATATTTCCAAGCCGTATCATAGGCCTTTTCTAGGTCAAAGAATACCGCTACGACATGTTCTTTTTTGATAAAGGCATCACGTATAAACGATTCTAAGCGAATCAAATGATCATTAGTAGAGCTGTTTTTTCTAAAACCAGCTTGAAATTTAGTGATAAGCTGATTTGATTCTAAGAACCAAACCAGCCTATCATTAATCATTCTCTCCATTGTTTTACATAAGCAACTTGTCAAAGCAATAGGTCTGTAATTAGTGGCTTCAGTATGATCTGTATTAGGTTTCGGAATAGGAATAATGGTAGCTTTTCTCCAGTTTTCAGGGAATTTTCCAGTGATCCAAATATCATTCAGAATATTTAATAATGTTTCCAATGCCTTGTTGGGTAAATGTTTTAAAATTTGATAGTGTATGTCGTCAGGACCAACAGCAGTATCATGAGATTTATGGAGAACATCTAATAATTCTTTAGTAGTGAAAGGTAAATTATATTTTTCATGATTTAATGAGGAAAAATTTAAATTCTTTTTCTCTTGTTCTTGTTTAATATTTTGGAAATTTTTTGAATAATTTAAGCTAGATGAGTTTTTCTGAAAATTTCCCCCAAGGCATTAGAAATGTCTTTAGCCGTTGAACACATATTTCCGTTCGATTTGATATGGACATGTTTATTTGATTTGTTTTTGCCACTAATTTTTCGAATCATGTCCCATATTTTCTTAGTTGGTGTTCTGGTATTCAGTTTGGAGACGTATTGCTGCCAAGATGCTTTTTGGCCGATTTTATTGTTTTGCGAGTATTAGCTCGCATGTGTTTGGCATGGATAAGATTTTCTTTTGTTGGTTGTTTATTGAATTTTCGTAATGCAGATTTTCTTTTATTGATTGAAGTTTTAACTTCGTCATTAAACCAAGGTCTGTTTCCCTTTGAAAAAGTCGAGGATTTAGGAATACATTTTTCAGCAATATCAATCAATTCATCAGTAAAATCTTGTATATCACTTGCAGTTTTAAAAAAGTTCAGGGTCGAGTTTTTCATTACATAATTGATTAAAATTTTCCCAATTTGCTTTACTCAAATTCCATCTGGGGTGACGATCCTCATGGGTCGATGCAATTTCTTCAATTACTATCGGAAAATGATCGCTCCCATGGAGATCGTCCACAACAGACCAATCAAAATCTAGATAAATATTTGGAGAGCAAATTGAAAGATCTAAAGCAAAATAATTTCTTGTGGGAGAATGAAGATATGTTGGTTGTTTATCGTTAAATAAACATAAATCATTTTCAGCAATAAAATTTTCTATGATTTCTCCTTTGTCATTTGTATCCGAGCAACCCAATAATTTGCTGTGACTATTAAAATCTCCTAATAATATATAAGGACTAGGTAATTGATTTGTTAAATTTTCTAATTCTTGTTTAGAAAATCTATAATGTGGTGGGAGGTAGACCGAACAAATCGTTATGGATTTGGATAAAGTGACGTTTACAGCAACAGCTTGTAAATTAGTGTTTACATCTATTTTCCTATGAGGAACGTCAGATTTTACCAGGATTGATGTACCTCCTGATGCCTTCTGATTATCCGTTGTGATACGATTGTACATACTGTTACCTTTGAAATTAATATTATCTGTAGTTTTCAAAAAAGTTTCTTGGAGACAAATGACATTAGGAGAAAAAAGTGTAGTTAAAATTAAAAGTTCGTTAAAATTGGCTTTCAGTCCTCGACAATTCCATTGAATTATTGACTTCTTATCCATGGTTGAATGGAGAGAAGATTAAAACAAGGAATTTAATCCTTTATCTTTTATTAGGCTTTGAGAACGTGGAGGGATCAACGTCCAACTCCATGTCCTCAAGGGCGACGAACTGATTAGCCAGTTTTACTGGATCAGCAGACGCCCCTTTACTGTTTGGGTTTGATCCTTTATGCTTTTCTTTGCCGTTTTTTTTTTCTTTTTGATCTGCTGTCCCCGACGTGGATCGGGAGTGAGATCTGCTAGAATGTTTGCCGTTAGGTTGTGAACTGGTCTGTTAAGTTTGTCTAGATTCTGTTCTTGAATGATGAGTAGATGTAGTAGGTTGTGACGATGTAGTAGGTTGTGAAGATGTAGGTTGTGACGATGTGGTTTTGGGTTTTACAGAAGAGGTAATAACTTTAGAATGGGGTTTAATTTCAAAATCTTTCTCATTAAATTGTGTGGATGTTTCTTTTGTTTCAGGTTTGCTGGTAAGGGATTGTACAACTTTGGCGAATGTGTTTTCTGGTTTGTTTTGTTGAATTTTCTTTGCTTCCAAATAGGTGACGTTTTGTGTAACTTTGATTTTCATGATTTCTTTTTCTGTTTTCCAAACTTCACAGACATTGGATTTAGACAAATGATCTTTTCCGCAGTTCACACATTTTGGAGAATTCTTGCAGTTGGTAGTGTGGTGATCGGTACCACCACACTTCTCACAAACAGATCCGTCAGGGACAGTACAGTCGTTTTCGTGGTGTCCAAACCTCTGACAATTGAAACATCGCAGAGAATTGGGCACGTAGATGTCAACCGGTATTATTCTGTAAAATATTTTCAGTGACTTCGGCAAGGAAGTAGTGTTAAATGTCACAAGTAACGTATTTGTGTCAATGAGTTTTCCATCTTTTTTTAATTTTAAATCGTTTACAGGCCATTACTCCTTGTTCTTTGAGATATTCGACAATACTAGCTTCAGATTCTTGTTTTAACATTCTGTCACGGATAATACCTTTGCGAGAATTTAGTGTTTTATGTTCCGTGACAGAGACATTCAAATTGAAAAATTTATTTATTTTGAGTAGATTTTCTGTTTGTGATTTCCTGTTTGTTTCGACCAAAAGAGTTCCATTTTTTTAATTTTTTGACGTTTTTGGGTGTTCCTATAATTGATTCAATTTGCTTTTCGATTATAAAAGGTGATAAAGTGGTAATGGCCTTTTCTTCCTTGCTCGAAATCACTAAAAATCGAGCGAAATTTCCATTGCCTTTAAATTTGAAAGTTGTCGGTTCCGGGTCATCATCGGATAGGTCTAAAAATGCTCTTTTTCTAGTGTTGGATCCCATGGTTGAAATTTATGTTTCGATAGCTATGCGCCCCACCCTCCTTGGAGCCCTACAAGGGGACGTTTAATGGAAATGGATCTCCTATTTCCAACGCCGAGGCTACATTGCTATTATACTCGATGACAGGACCAGAGTCCTTCCGCTCCACTTCTGCTTTATGACTCCCAACTATGCACCCAGATTTCAATGAAAAAAATGAGGAACAGTTGGGACCCATCCCCACCCATATTCTCTCCCTCACAGAAGCCTCTGCTGAATTTCCCCAGTACAAGCCCACCGATTGATCCATCAGCCGCCGCCCATCAAACAACACTCAAAGATAGAGGAATAAGATAAAGTTACACCCGGTTTGTACTATAAAGATACGTAAAAAAGAAAGAACGAAGATAAGAACAAGCTGTGCGATTCTAGAGCTTGGCACGACTGAGCCGATTGATTCAGGCCGGATCTAGCCCAAACCTCTCGTCTATCTGAAATATGGGCCGAAATGATGTGTTGAAAAGCTGGAGATCCCTGGGCTTTTCTCAATCATCAGGATCCCTTCTTCCAGCATACGAGACGCCACCCACGGCAAACAAGTGGCTCCTGTTTCAACAAGGAATTTCATCCCCATTCACTACAGAAGGAAAGTGACCTGTATATTTTATTCCCTACAGACAAGGGAGGCCGAAAACGTTTGCTTAAATAAAAGCTTGGCTCTGAAAACAGGAGATCCTTTGCTAAATATGAGATCCACGATTATGGTAAGAAATTATTGAGGTGATAAGTTTCAGAGAG
Source organism: Lucinisca nassula (assembly GCA_963580285.1). Taxonomy (NCBI): domain Eukaryota; kingdom Metazoa; phylum Mollusca; class Bivalvia; order Lucinida; family Lucinidae; genus Lucinisca; species Lucinisca nassula. Next base: position 105,606,066 of record OY757018.1, on the reverse strand, counting down.
AACAAAGTATTTTATAAACTAATAAAGAATAAAGCTGTGTTAGATGATGACGAACACTTCAGAACTTAGTGATAAGTATCCGATTCTGTTAACCTTGATGTAACATAAAATACTTTTGGGGTAACATGAAATGACAAGTTACTTATTTAATAACGTATTTACAATGCATCTTTCATTGATGTGCAGAGTGAAGGAGCATGAAACAGTGACACATACACAGTACAAACATATACAGATGAGATTTTCTTCTTTGCGGTGCGCGACCCACCAGCAATGATTATACACGTACAAATGCAGCGTGGTAGGTAACATGAGATAGGAAAGGTTTAAAAGGATAGATCTCGCGTAGTGAATTGTTAAAAAATTGGTAAGATGCATTTGAACAAATTGATTCACAAAATAATACCGGTCGAACGGACGATTGTTCTGTATGTTGGAGGCTTTTACCCAACTGAAGACGTTGCTCCGAATTCTGTGGGACTTTTACCCGACAATGAGATGAAATGACATCTCAAGCCCCGCCCCCAATACAACAAGTATGGATTGAGCCATACGGAGACTAGAAAATTACATCGGCACTCGCAGACAAAGAACTCTTTAGCCTAAAACAATAATGAGCCGGGTCACAGCATTTCCTACAATTTACATGTGCGCCCAGCGACGAATCAGATCAGCCTGCGCATCCATATAGTCTAACCATAGACTTCTCTTACTGCATGAAGAAGCATTGGGCCCTTTGCATTCCTTGGAGCGCATAACGAAGACTCTGATCAGACTGCGCGAATGCGCAGGCTCATCTGAGACTTCGCTGGGAGCGCATGTAAATTGTAGGAAATGCTGTGCCCCGGCTCAGTTTAAAGTGCCCCTAATAAAAATCCTTACATAGAAAATAGATCGAGTCCAAAGTATGTGTTAAGTTGAAACTTTTTTTTTTTATATAACTGAGAACGGCAGATGAAATGACATCTTAAGCCCTGCTACCCAATGAAACCGATAGGGTTTACATGCATCGGCGGTCCGACTCGCACCACTTCTCCTTGATAGGCCGAGAACCTCAAAACGATTTACCAGTACTTGCGTGCGGTCGGTGTCGGTTCTGCGTTGAAGCATCGTGCAGCCCAATCTATTTCTTCAAGCCCCGATGGGCGGGGCCATCAAATATATCTCATAACCTTACACTGCGTGTGTAATTCTTCAACCAGAGGAGTTCGAAGAACGCCCATAGCCTCACGTGAACAAGTCCGTGAAATGAACACCACCTTTAACCCCAATTTATATAGGAAAAACTTGGTTTTACGGAAGTATACATTTGTTTTCCTCTTATTTCTGCTACAAGACATAGGTTGTGGGTATTCGTTAGAACTCAATGAGGGGGTTCTAACGAGTACCCACAACCTATGTTTGCAGTAATGATAAGAAAAATATCACTGGTTTTCATAGGAAAAGTAGGTATTTTGGAGTAAAATGCACTATGTCATGGCCCACAAATTTTCAATGTGCCAAAGATATTCGAGTTTTTGCAGTTTGACTCCTTGCGATGACCTATCCACATGACACAGTTATTTTTTTCCATATCTCCAAAATAATTATTTTTAGATGGAAATTTTGTGACATTTTGTTTCTATTTATACTCCAAACTACAAAAGTTGTGGTTGCTTGTTAGAATCGCCTCATTGGGGCGGTTCTAACGAGCACGCACAATCTATGTCATGAATTCTCAGTTTTATCTAAATAAAGTTGAGTTTACGGGGATGTTCGTTTAACGAACTTGTAAACGTGAAAAGTATTAACATGTACGCAGAGTTTCAAATGCATACGATAATAGGTGGCCCCGGCCAATCGCGGCTTGGATAAATAGATTGAGCTGCATGGTGCTGCATCGCAGAGCTGAAACCGACCGTACATGGATACTGGTAAACCTCTTAGACTGCATAAGCCCCTCCAGGCAAAGTAGTGCGAGGCGAACTGTCCCTGCAGGTTTGTTTGGCGGTAGGGCTTGAGAAGTCATTTTATCCCCAAATCGGGTAAAACTCCCACACAACTGGACGCACTGTCTCCAAAATAACCTTGATTGTGCTGACAGGGACATAAAATCTCCATTCAAACAAATAAATGCAGTAATTGAATACAAAGTTAATTCACAAGGACATGTAGACGGTAGTTGTTAAATTTGTCAAATGTGCGTCTGGTGAACAGTCGGTCACAGGTTCGAGTTCGACGGATCAGTCCGTTCATGAAATATTTCTACGGTCACTTTCTCGTTAAACACCACAGGACCTGTGTCATTACAGGCGCCATCAATTTGGATCTTCACTATGTTAGGCCACCTTCACACTGCCACTTATTGAGGGCTAGGTTTTACTACGCATTCCGAAAACACGCCTATACAATCACATTGAAACCTTTATGGCCGAAAACATGAGAATTTAAGATGAAAAATTGTGATAATTTTCTTACTTCTGCTCAAAAATATAGATTGTGGGTACTCTTTAGAACCGCCTCGTCGAGCAGAAATAAGAAAAATAAGGGTTATCACTGCAAACCCTAGTTTTACTATATAAAAATGGGGTTCAAGGTGTCAAAATTATATAGGCGTGTTTTCGGGATGGTTTTTAAAATATAAATAAAAACGTGGTAGAACGGCAATCAACGTTGTACGTACATGTATTATATACGGCTATATATGGCTACATAGGCCTCAATCTCACTGGTACGCAGTGGGGGAAGAAGCCCTCGTGGTGTAGTGGTAATGCCACCCGCCCTGTAAACCAAGCGTCGCAGGAGCGATCCCGGGCTTCTCCAGACTTTCGGATGAGTCTGTAAACACAGGTCCCGTCTCCATATGACCTTAGCTGTTGGTTAGACGTAAAACTCAAACACTCACTCACTCACTCTTTTACAGCGTATTTTAACATGTAGCAAAAAGGCAATAAGGCAAAAATCTTCCAAATCAAACGGGCAATGTATTGCCCGACAGTCAGGGTTTCACAGTGCAAACGGGTCTCGAAATTACTCCAGAGGTGGAGGGAGTAAATATACAAAACAATTCTGTCATATTTGTTGCAGAGAGGGTCATGAAACTAGTAGATGTTGGTTCAATGGTAGGAACAGTGGGGGCATTCAAAGGAATACGCGGTAGGATGGCTATTGGCGTATGAAACGTACTGATGAACAATAAACTGTACCTACAGCCAATATCTTTGACGTGTTAGTGGCAGATACTGTCAATGACTATCCTATTAACAACCAAGAACCCATTGTCCCTACTACTGAACTTGATGATAGTGTAGCATCTGCTAGTGATATTGAGAGTCTGCGTTCCAATACGTATGAAGCATGTCCAGAACAATTACAGGACGAAAATAATTCAGATCAGAATGATTTCATTTTTAAATCGAAAGGCCTACACGTTGCAAATTTAAATGTTAGACATTTGTTACCAAAACTCGACGACCTGCGTATCACGATGGCCGACGAAAATGGGCCCGACATATTCGGAATATGTGAAACCTTTTTAGACAACAATACATCTTCCAACCAACTGACTGTAAATGGCTTTGATCATATACGTAAAGATAGGTCAGACACTCAAGATAAGTCTGGCGGCGGCTTAATACTTTATTTCCGTAATACTTTAAAATGTAGGCGAAGGCCAGAATTCGAAATATCAAATATTGAAACCATTTCGTCTGAATTTACATTACCGAACTCAAAGCCTTTTCTAGTTTGTACGGTATATCGCCCACCTAATGTAGCTTCGAGTTGGATTGATCTATTGGAAGCAGAGTTGTCAGCAGCACAATCTAGCTGTCTTGAACTGATTCTAATGGGTGATCTAAATATTGATATTAGCGCATGCTCAAATAATAGGTGGCTCAAGCTGATCCAATTGTTCGATTTTACCCAGCTAGTTACTAGCTATACAAGAGTAACCAAATCAACTGCCACCATTATTGATCACATTTATACAACTAATCCCGAAAATGTCACTGAATGCTTCGTTCCATGTTACGCAATCAGCGACCATTTCCCTGTGTGTTTAACAAGAAAGATAAATTTTAAAATTGCAAAATCCGAACATATCTCAACAACATATAGATCTTTTAAAAGTTTTAATGAATCTGCCTTTCTTAGCGATCTGGGTGCTGACCTAGACTCATTTACTGTAGCTGGCGGACTTTTGGAAGACAACGTTAAAAATTGGTTTTCAATTATTCATTGCAACCTTGATAAACATGCACCATTTAAACAAGAAGGGTAAAACGTCAGCGTTTGCCAGAATGGTTTACTCCTGATATCCTCAGCGCTCAGACACAGAGGGACAATTATAAACGTAATAAAAACTGATCCGAATACAAAAACGCACGTAATAAAACCAGGGATCTTATACGCAAAGAAAAAACAAAACATTTTTCGGATGCAATTGCTTCACAGAAAGACTCGAGAACTATTTGGAAACATTTTCGATTTTTTACAAATGAATCAGAGTCTTCACAAAACACACTCCCTAATGAACTTTTAATAAATAGTGAGTATTACACTAATTCCAAAGATATTGCTTTAAAAATGAATGATTTTTTTGGCCAGCGTCTGTGATCAGTTCTGTACTGATAGCGACCCATCGATTGGCCCTGATCTGGATAAATTAAATGCATATATTAGAACTAAAGTTCCCGATCATGTTTATTTTACAGTTCCATACATTAAAGTCCGACAAGTTTCTGACTTTATACAGTCTCTTGATCCAACTAAAGCCATAGGCCTTGATGGTATCGGACCCAAGATTTTAAAAATCGCGGTTGACATAATCTTACCTTCTATAGCATCCCTTATTAATAAAGGCATAAAAACATCTACATTTCCGTCCCAACTAAAAGTAGCAAAGATATTTCCAATTTACAAAAGCGGAAACAAATCTGATCCTGCAAATTACAGACCAATCTCAATCCTACCCACCATTTCTAAACTATACGAAAAACATATAAATAAACACCTTACAGGATTTCTAAACAAATATAAATTGATACAAGATAACCAATCCGGTTTCAGGCCAAAACACAGCTGCCAGACTGCGTTAATTAAATTAGTCGACCAGTGGGTGTCCTGCATTGATAAGGGCGATATGATAGGTTCATTATTTCTCGATTTTAGAAAAGCTTTCGACCTTGTTGATCATTCTATATTACTAAGCAAACTTTCGGTTTACAAATTTAGCGAATCTACTCTTAAATTATTTACTTCATATATACAGGACCGGCAACAAGTGATGAATGGTGGTATAGGTATGTCTCAACCAGCTAGTATTAAATCAGGAGTCCCACGGGGATCTATTTTGGGCCCCACATTGTTTTTAATGTTTATAAATGACATGCATTTATATATGGAGCACTGTGAGTCTGATTATTATGCCGACGATGCAACTGTTCATGCAAAAGGGAAAACTACAATCGAAGTTGAAGTTAAACTGCAGCAAGATGCTGCCAGTGCAAAGGCATGGAGTCAACAGAATAAAATGATCATAAACCATGACAAAACTACATGCATGCTAATAGGAACAAGGTATAAAACACAAAATTCTGAGCAATTGAACATAATTATTGATGAAACTGAAATAAAGAATGTCAGAAAGCAGAAATTGTTAGGTATTATTGTTGATGAAAATTTGCTCTGGTCAGATCATATAAATTACCTGTGCTCTACTATCTCTTCCAAAATCTCCCTTCTAAAGCAACTAGCAGTATATATTCCGCCAGAAGCCCAAAAGCTATTCTACCAGGGGTATATTCTTCCCCTATTAGACTATGGCTCAATCACTCGGGGTACCACATCAAAAAGTAACATAGACAGACTTTCAAAACTTCAGAAAAGAGCCGCACGCATAATTCTAGGAGCTAATTACGACACGCCATCTTCTATTATGTTCTCGGAACTTGGTTGGGAAACTATTACTAACCGTCATAAGTATAATAAAGCCGTAATAACGCATAAAGCACTTACCAATCTAACGCCTTCTTATATTTCGGACCTTTTAACTCCGATGTCGCAGACACAAAATCGCCCGCTAAGATCATCATCTAGCGGCTCTTTAGCAGTTCCCAGATCGAAAACAACACTCTTTGATGGTTCATTTACATGTTCGGCGCCAAAATTATGGAACCAACTGCCAGAACCAATTAGACATGCTTCGTCTCTTAATACTTTCAAAAAGAAAGTCAAAGATTTTATCAAGAATGTGTGAATTTAATCCTAAATATTGTAGCGAAATATTTTATAATCGACTTTATTTATTTTATGTCTTTAATCTATTTTCATAACGAACTGTGCTATTAAGAGATAACGAAAACTCGTTTTGTACGCCTATTAGTCTTATCGCTATGGAAAAATTAGTTGTCTTATAAAACATTTACACTATTGTGTTTGTATACAAAAAGATAAAATGTCAGCGATTCAATTTGTGGCTGGATCGTTTCTGGGTACATGCGGTCGTATGCCCCGGGACGTTCTCGTTACCGATAGGCGTTGTCGGTATTGGGGGGCTTTTAGTCTTTTTCCATGGCCATTTGACTGTGATTACTAGTTTTAATTAGCATTGTCACATATTTTAGGCCCATTGATTGCATGTTTTAGATTTTATATGTATCATTCTTTTGTATATATGTTTATATGTTTTAGAGGATCACGTGGTAGACTAGCTATTGCAGCTAAATGTGATGTCCTCTTTAAATAAAGTATAAATAGTCATAGTAAAACGTAATGAAAACGTAGTACATACGGCCTTTTATGACTACCTGCGTAACACAACCACGTTTGTTTTGAAAGTTTCAAAACGTACGTGGTACATGTATTTGGATATACGTAGCGACCGTAGTTAAACGCAGTAAAACGTAGAAGAAACGTATTTGATACGTGCAAAAACTAATAAACAATATACATTGAGGTCCTCTGGCCGGTAGTTCAGTCAGATGTGCGCCTGACTGGTGATCAGGAGGACGAGGGTTCGATTCCTGCCGGGGTCGGCAACATTCTTGCGTGGATATTAGTAGTATAGGGTGGCACTTTGGCACCTTTTTATGGCACCTTGTATATAACACCTTTTGTGCTATAAAAAGGTGCCATAAAAAAGGTGCCAAAGTGCCCCCGCTATATCTGAACTTGACTAGACTAGGTTGGGTCTTGGGTGATTATGTGTCCAATGAGGACTTAGTGTGTAGAGTGAGTAGGTGTAACTGGAAATAACTTAATGATTTCCTAAAAGGTGCCATAAATTTTCATTTTTGTGGGGATTATAGCACCTTCTATGAAGGGTGCCATAAATTTTCACTTTTGAGGGGATTATGGCATCATTTAGAATAACGTAGTCTTTTGGTATTGTTGGAAATGTGATAAACTTTCAAGAGGTCCAGAGATACCACAAGAAGATCTAAGCCTGTCCAGGAACCGCGGTGCGAGGCGGTTTATGCTTATAAACCCTAATGGTTTCATTGGGCGACAGGGCTTGAGATGTCATTTCATCTCAATGTCGGGTAAAAGTCCCACAAAATTGAAGCAACGTCTCCAAAATGACCTTTACAGTGTTGACGGGGACGTTAAACATCAAATCAAACAAACAAACAAAAACGTTTACTGTCGTTCTGCTACGTTAAAAAAAAAAACAAAGAAAAACCTAGCCCTCAAAAACGCGACAGTGAGACTGTGGATTTTGTGTATGTACTGTTCCTGACATTTTGTGACTATTTAACCTTTTCAATTAGATAGACTGATACAGATACATATACAACAACAGTGGCCAAAGTTGGTAGTTAAATAAAGTTTTGTTCTGTTCTGTATAAGGCTCACAAGGAATGTGTGGTCATGTTAACTGACTAACTCGTCATGACCCAGGTAGTGTTGACTTGCCCATAAACAATTCCTTTGGTATGCATGGACGGAAAAAGTGAATTTACATCACGCTAACAAGTCCGTGAAATGAACATCCCCTTACCCCCCACTTTATATAGAGAAAACTGGGGTTTAGGGGGGTATACACTATTTTTCTTATTTCTGCTCCAATACATAGGTTGTGGGTACTCGTTAGAACCGCTTCACTGAGGCGGTTCAAACGAGCACCCTCAACCTATGTTTTCAACATTTATAATAAAACTATCAAGGATTTTCATCAGAAAATAGCCATTTTGGAGATGTGAAAAAATGCACTATGTCGCACGGGTGTGTTATCGTAATGAATTCGAGCCAGCGTATGATATAATCTGCAAACAAAATTGTTCGACCGCATCCGCACAGTTTGATCAGAATCTTTGCTGTACACATGAACCTTCTAGATTTATAGCCCATGCAAAGAGCAAGACCGAAGTGTGATCCTTGCCTTTATAATTTTACAACAACCCCCCTCCCACCCACCCCACAATCACACTTAAAACCCATTTGTATATGCTATAACTAGGGTTTACAGGGATATTTATTATTTTGTCTTATTTCTGCTCATAACTTGTAGTGTGGGCACTCGTTAGAAACGCCTCGTCGAGGCGGTTCTATCGAGTACCCACAATCTATATTTAATACGAAATTTATCAGATTTTCTTCTGAAACTTTTCGGTTGTTGGCTGTAAAATTGTCAATGTATTTGAAAAGATACGCTTTCTTAATAGGCTTGTTTAATGTACGTGTACATGTTGATCCGTGCCTTCTACTATCGCTAAATTTTTCTTGTATTTATTTTTTTCATACGCTGTTTCGTTCAATATTTACTACGGCCCCCACCCATCAGGGCTTGAAGAAATTGATGGGCTGCACTATGCTTCCATGCAGAGCTGAAACCTACCGCACACGAGTACTGGTAAGCCGCTTGAGGACCTAAGCCTGCTCAGGCAAACCGGTGTGAGTCTGACCGTCCATGCTGAAAAACCGTATTGGTGTCATTGAGCAACAGGACTTGAGATGTCATTTCATCTCAATGTCGAGTAAAAGTCCCGCAAACATGGAAGCAACGTCTCCAAAATGACCTATAGAGTGTTGACGGGGCGCTTAAACTCAAATCAAACAAACAAAATCAATATTTACTGTGTTCCTCTGTATTGAAAGGGGGCATAGGTGCCATCTACTTCACATCTCGGTTCCTCCATTCCCAGCGGAGGCATTTCCATGTCATGGTAACGTTCCAGTTCGTCGGCACAGAAAGCTACAAGCAATTTACAGATGAACCAAGTTATAACGACAGTACTCGTACTCAGCCCCCGCCCATCGGGGCTTGAAGAAATATATGGGCTGCATGATGCTTCAACGCATAGCTAAAACCGACCCGCACATGAGTACTGGTAAACAGCTTAGAGGAGCTAAGCCTGCCCAGGCAAAGTGGTGTGAGTCGGCCTGTCCATGCTTATAAACCCTATTGGTTTCATTGGGCGACAGGTCTTGAGATGTCATTTCATCTCAATGTCGGGTAAAAGTCCCACAAAAATTGGAAGCAATGTCTCCAAAATGACCTTTACAGTGTTGACGGGGACGGTAAACATCAAATCAAACAAACAAACAAACAGTACTCGTACTTGTTACCTAACATTTTGACAGCCGCCTTAACCTTTTTTTGTACCGGAAACTCCAAAACGGGTATTTGGCAAACAGTGCAGGCCCAGATCAGACGCCGCAGAACGCGGCGTCTGATCAGGGCCTACACTGTTTGCAAAAGGTTCAGCCATTTTCCGAATAAATTTTGAAGAAAACACAACCTGACACCCCTAAATTTTGAAAAAGACTCCTGCTGTATATAAGAGGGGAAATTCCATTTGGTACAAAAAAAAAAAAAAAAAAATGAGTAGTATAATACATGTAGTCATATTAACAGTTGCAGTGTACGTCCTAATGTAAACCTATAGAAAAAAAAGTTGTTCACACTTCCATGAACGCATCGTCACATGAGTTTCAGTCACGTCAAGTTACGTCAGTCTAAAACATGGTTCTCTACGATCGGCGACGCCCACGCTGTTCCGCTCTTTGTAGAAAATCAGCGTTTAAATGATTTTCAGCTTCAAAGCGTGCCCTATATGCATTACTTTCGCCCAGTGATGAGGGGCAAAGAATGTAAATTTAAGAAATAAATTGATTTTTTGTTTGGCATATGCTGTTCATGGAAGTATGAACGACAGCGGGTTGATAACAAACTTACATAGTTCATATACTTTTCAGGCTACTGCTGCATTCATACTTTCATGAACAGCAGGACAATAAATTTCATTTCTTGAATAAATGACCATTTCCCCTTAATTACTAAAAAAAACAACAAAAAAAAAAACAAAAAAATAATAATAATACTTACTAAAAAAAAAAAAAAAAAAAAAAGACAAAAAAACCACAAGTGTTGGTAACATATTTTGTAAATATTTCTTAGAATCGCCTCGTTCTGATTATTTGTTAGAATCGCTAGTACATGTAACGTGAGCGATTCGAATAAATATCCGCAACATCTGTTTCCTGGAATGAGTGTTTGAATTTTACGTTTAACACAGCTAAGATCGTACAGAGACGGGACTTCGGTTTAAAGACTAATCCAAAAGTCTGGAGAAGCCCGGGAACGATCCTGCGATCCCCGGTTTACAAGTCCGTAGCATAACCACTAGACCACGGAGGCTTCTAACTCTGTTTCCTGGGGTACTAAGGGGGATGGGAACACCTGGCAGATTTTTCGTAATTTTCCAAAGGGAGACAACTTTCGGGACTTCCTGCTCGCTTTTTATAAGCCCTGTCCCACTGAAAAAGGGACCTACCCTTAAAGGAAAGAATTTGCTCCTCGGGAGCAAATTCTTTCTTTTAAGAGTTGACCCTTATTGACAAGGGAGGCAAAAAAACAACTGTTGTCTCCCCTGAAAGTGTTCCCATTCCCCTAAAATGCAATATACTTGAATGTATCGGTTAATCGCCTCATCTTCAGCTATGATATTGTCGTAACAACATCGCTTGTCTTTATATCGAATATCGGTATAAAGAGGATGGAAGGAAACATCACATTAAAACCATCGTGTGATGAAACCCCTTTTGAACCGCATGTTATATAACAGAGGATGTTTGGGTCCAAAAAGGTGTATGTATTTATTTATTTTTTTATTGGGCGCAAAAATAGATTTTGGGTACTCATGAGAGAGAGAGAGAGAGAGAGAGAGAGAGAGAGAGAGAGAGAGAGAGAGAGAGAGAGAGAGAGAGAGAGAGAGAGAGAGATATTACCTATCTCACAACGGTAACCAGTGAAACTATCAGTACACCTGCAAGTACCATTGACACACTCTCCGTCATTTTCACACTCAACATCATGGCATTGGTCGTATTCTGAAAGATACTAGAGCTATTTCAGCTGCATTGGATGATTACATCACGTGAACAAGTCCGTGAAATGAACACCCCCTTAAAGCCACTTTAAAAAGAGAAAACTGGGGTGTATGAGGGTATAAATTACTTTTTTTATTTCGGCTCCAAGACATAGGTTGTGGGTACTCGTTAGAACCGCCTCATTGAGGCGGTTCTAACGAGCACACATAACCTATGTTTGTAGTATAAATAAGAAAAATACCACTGATTTTCATCAAAAAGTAGCCATTTTGGAGTTGTGAAAAATGCACTATGTCGCACTGGTGTTCTATCGTAATGTTCAACTTTTATATCCGTCACATCACGAAAACGCGCATATCTAACTTTAACCCCCTTGAAACCCAATTTTATATAGTAAAGTAGAAGTAAAACAAAGATCAGGAATCGATACAATTAACTTACTCCACCCATCAAAGACACCAAAGGGAAAGAAACACAAACATTAAGCGACCAGACCAATTTTATATAGTAACGTAGAAGTAAAACAAAGATCAGGAATCGATACAATTAACTAACTCCACCCATCAAAGACACCAAAGGGAAAGAAACACAAACATTAAGCGACCAGACCATAATGGAAACCTAAACAAAGGAAGGCCATAAGGACAGTTACTTTCCCACAAAATGGCCATATGGCCATCCAAAATAAAAAGACACAAGTGATACACATAGTAAGTAACAAACAACACCATAAATAAACCGCCACAGAAGAACCGCCTTGGAACGGTCAGTGGGATGATTTCCACTGGGGGGCTTAAATCGATTTTACGTGGCCACAATCCTCGCCCTTACTTCCGTCGCGATTTAGACAAATAATTTGTTCAGTCCGCATGAAGGCCTCCTAACTCATCAGTGCAACATCTCCGTGAACACAAAACATCAAAGAACCACAGAGGTGAGACAACGGTGAGGACTCGACAGCAAGAAACCACTGAAATGCTGGAGCAAAAGAAAACCAACAGTTAGACTCCGATGGGCCCGACCAGAGACAGAGCACCAGGCACCAACATACATTACCTTGAATTAGATCTCTAATTCTCAATAAGCTTTACGTTGGAGCCGTCATAGAATCTGAGGCCTGACCCACCGGCGTGCAATTAAAGAGGGAAGTAAAGTTGCCAACCGTGATTGGGTTAACTACCATGCATGCAGTCGTATAACATCCATGTTGTACCCAATCTTTTTATATCGAAGAATGATTTTACGAAATTGGGTGCTGAAGTCATTGCAGTTATATATTTTCTGAATTTATATACTAAGTCACCATAAATTCAGGTTCCGATAGACCTTGTTGCAGAAGAGATTTAAAGTCCAATATTGAATTTTGAAATTAAATCAGAATGGCGTCTTTAAATTTTGAAAAAGGCTTTGCGTAGTTTATGTACCGATAAAACTGGGGTTTACGGGAGTAAACCTTATTCTTATTTCTGCTCTAAAACCTAGAGTGTGGGTACTTGTTAGAACCGTCTCCATTGAGGCGGTTCTAACGGTGTGCCCACATTCTATGTTTTGAGCGGAAATAAGAAAAATATCCCAATTTTTCTTTTTTAATTTTTTTGCTTTTTCGGAGGTAAGATTCACACTGATTTTATTGTATAGGCGTGTTTTCGTAATGACATTACATGTAGTAAACCAGTTTTAAAGGTGCATTATTGAGCTATGTGGAAAAAATGCTTCCAAAAATAAAATACATATAGCCGGTATTTTTTCTTTAAAACAATACAAATGAATGCATTTTATGCAAAAATGCGAACAATTACAGTGGCGATTTAGTTTTTGTTGTCCTCGGAAACGGATGCGAAACTCTTTTCAACGATTTGAAACGCAGCGTTTTAGACCACGCTTAACGATCGTTTACATTTTCAGCCAATCAGATCATCGTTCTTGAAACGTTTCAAGCGTTTTCGTATATCAACCAATCACATTAGCGTTCGGAAAACGCTGTCATGGAAACCGTTTCTGGTTTCATATGTTCTTTTTTGTTACCAATAAAAATCCCGCAGACTCACTTTAATGATAATAATAATAATGATAATTAATAATAATGAATTAAAATAAAAATAAATAGTAATAATAATTATTTTTATTATCATTATTTATTATTATTTTGATTATTTTTATTATGAAACAGAAAATAGATAAAAAAAATAATAGCGAAATGATTTTAAGGTGAAGAGGTTCTCCTGCAATAAACAGGAAATTGTGTTTGACAGAAAGAAAATGTTTTCCGGATTCTGTAGCTCAGTCGGATGCGTGTTTAACTGCTTGATCCAGATTCGCGGGTTCAATGCTTGCCGGTGAAAAAACAAACTACATAAGAACCTTTCATACATGGACAAAAACAATAACCGAGAAGACACTGTTTTCTATTGTTTTCGAATGCTTTTTGTGAGGGAATTTATTGTTCTCACCCATTACGCACGGCCACTATATTTAAGGAAACAAAATAAATAAATAAATAAATAAATTTATACAATGAATTTGACATTTAACATGATTTTTCAGTATATGTGATCTCAATAATTATCCGTCATCAAATTAACATTCGATGACAGATGTCTTCTTCCAATCATCACGAAAACACGCCTTTATAAAATGTGACTCTTTTGCATTGAAAAACTTGACTTGACAGGGTTAATTATTTTACTATTTCTACTCAAATATAGACTGTGGGTAAACGTTAAACCCGCATCGCCAAGGCGGTTCTAACGAGTACCCACAATCTATGTTTTGAGTAGAAATTTGGACAAAAATATATCAGAACTTTCATCCAAAATTTACAATATTGTTGTAGAGTAGAAGTTTTCAATTTATTTGATTAGGCTTGTTTTCGTAATGGAACAAAAATAAATTGTATTTGAACTGTCAGAATCAGACACACGTTAATATTTTTTCTTTTTTATATTTCGGCGGTGACAATATTTCATTATAATTTTAATATACTAAGCCGCGAAATCAATTTATATCTGAAACAAATAAAAAATCATCGCTTCACCTCATTACAAAAACACGCACTTTCGTATTTTGAAAATTTTACCAACAAGACTGTGTTTGTGAAACACTGATGCCCCCGGACAGCGCCAATGTTAATGTTTTTAAAAATTTTGAAAAAAATAGGTCAAAGGTCAAGTTCAAGGTCACAAGATCAAAAATTATGGTACCACTGGAAAGGTCTTGTGATAAGGTATACACATGTGAAATATGAAAGCTCTATCTATTACCATTCAAAAGTTATGCCCAATGTTAAAGTTTTTGCAGACGGACAAACGGACAAACAGACAAAACAGACGGACAGACCAAAAACTATATGCCCCCGAATCTCTTAGATTCCGGGGGCATAAAAATCTAAGAAAAGTGTTATACTTTCATATTTCTGCTCAAAGCATAGATTGTGAGAACTCGTTAGAGTCGCGTCGGTGAGGCGGTTCTAACGAGTAACCACCATCTATGTTATAAGCAGAATTAAGAAGAAATATCCCAATAACACACCCGTGCGACATAGTGGATTTTTTTTCAGATCTCCAAAATGGCTACTTTTCTAATGAAAATCCGTGATATTTTTATGCTGCTAGTATTGGTTGTGGGTGCTCGTTAGAACCGCCTCAATGTGAAGGTTCTAAAGAGTACCCACAACCTATGTCTTGGAGCAGAATAAGAAAAAATAATGTATACCCACGTTCACCCCCCATTTTCTCGATATAAAGTGAGGTTTAAGGGGTGTTCATTTCACGGACTTTTTCACGCGATGATGTACACCCATGTAAATTCCAGTTATGTTATATAAAGGTTTGGTTTAAGGGCTCAAAATAATAAAGGCTTGTGAAAACACGGTATGTTCATATTGTGAACAATAAATATGATCGCGAAAACTTCACAGGGGCAGCCCGGACTACTTTTTCAATATTCTTTTTTCATAAATGCCAGACAAATTTTGTCTAAAACATCAGAATTTTCACTCACGCTTCGCACTCGTGAAAATTCTGATATTTTGAATTTACGCCACCTTATGCACTATTTTATTTTTGAGGCATTGATTCCAATTTTGAGCCTGTGTGTGTGTTTTTTTACCATACATTGAGATGTAATGACATCTCAAGCCCTGTCGCCCAAACAAACAAAAATGGTTTATATGTAGAGACGGCCAGCCTCGAACCACTTTGGCTGGTCAGGCATAGATCCTGTAAGCGGTTTTTCACATTTCAGTACTGGTTATTGAAGAAATATATGGGCTTCATGATGCTTCCACGCAGAGCTGAATCCGGTCCGCACACTAGTACCGGTAAACCACCTAGAGGATCTAAGCCTGTCCAGGAACCACGGTACGAGGCGGACCGCCCATGCTAATAAACACTATTGGTTTCATTGGGCGACAGGGCTTGGGATGTCATTTCATCTCAATGTCGGGTAAAAGTCCCACAAAATTGGAAGCAACGTCTCCAAAATGACATTTACAGTGTTGACGGGGACGTTAAACCTCAAATCAAACAAACAAATCAGTACTGGTCACGAACAGACTCAGTAAAACCGAGTCTGCTATTACGTTTATTTCGACTCGTATACATATATTGCATTCTGACATGCAGAACCCTATTTAAATGTGAGATTGAGGGGTAGTGATTTGAATTGCCTCGGTGAGGCAAAACCTATTAATATCTACAACATTTTTTTCGGAGAAATGAAGACGTTTATCCTAAATTGTCATCAACTACCTTCTACCCCACCCCAACCCCAAACCCCCACCCCACCCCACACATACTCTCTCTTCACCGTGTATGCCATATGATAATACTCGTGCTGTTCATAGAGGCGGATCTAACGTGGAGCCTCAACACGGTTTGTGCGTTGTTTTGTGGAAATCATGAATTGTGTAAAGTCGATAGCATCGCCTTAATAACACAGATTATGAGTGCTCCTTACCATCCTATACATCGTTGAGATAAAGGTTGGGCGTTACAGGGATCTACAATATTTTCTTTATTTTTGCTAATTTAGAAATTAAAACATAGATTGTGGGTACACGTTACCGAACACAAAACACAATGTTTGATAAAATATCAAACAAATATCATTGTTTTTTATCGTCGGAAAACCGTCCGTTTTTTTTTTTTTTTTTTGTTTCATTCACTATGTCAACCGGTCGGATTATGTCCACTAACATTTTTAGGATGCAAAATTGTCACATTTTCCAGAGATTGAAGGTTCCGGTAAAACTGCATCAGTCAGACGGTTCTAACGAGTGCCCACGATCTATGTTTTTGGAAAAGGAGTAAGAATGTTGCCCGGCTGGCAGAACTTGCGACCCCTGATCACCAGCTAGACGCGCATCAGACTGAGCTACAGATCTTCGAATAAATGTCGCCCGACCGGCAGCTACCGAACCCGCGACACCTGATCAACAGTTAGACGTACATCAGACTGTACTACAGGTCCCCAAATTAACGTTGTCCGACCGGCAGGTACCAACCCGCGACTCCTGATCACCAGCAAGACGCACACCAGACTGTGCGACAGATCCACGAATTAATGTTGCCCGACCAGCGGGTACCGAACCGGCGACATCTGATCACCAGTCAGATGCGTATCAGACTGTGCTACAGACCCACGAATTAATGTTGCCCGGTCGGCAGGTACCGAATGGGCGACATCTGATCACCAGTCAGATGCGTATCAGACTGTGCTACAGACCCACGAATTAATGTTGCCCGGTCGGCAGGTACCGAACTCGCAACCTGTGATAACCAGTCAGACGCGCGTCAGACTGCTACAGACCCACGAATTAATGTTGCCCGGCCGGCAGGTACCGAACTCGCAAACCCTGATCACCAGTCAGACGCGCATCAGACCATGCTTGCGAGGCCTGCATAAAGCAAGTGTTCCAGTTTGTTTAAGGGAAAACTAATATCAGATTGCGTATTCCTAGGCTTTCGCATGCTTCGCTGTTACCGTCCAGTCAGCTATATTAAGGTCATATCGAGCCGGCCAGTCAGTTTTTAAGCCACTTATTGTTTCCTGGACCAACACCATTTGATCAGCACATTACACATTATATCACTAGAAAGTTGCATCTTGCCCTTTAGAATCGGTGGAAGCGAGGGATATTTCAGGATCAATCACCACGAAAGAAGTTTACTGGACCCATCGGGGATAGAACCCACTGCTCTGTGATCATCAGACCGGGTCACCGAGACCGACCACATGTGTAACCAATGGTTCCCTAGTAGAATTTGTATATATGTGCGTAGTTTAGGCTTTATCCTCGCTGGTCACACATGATGATGATGATGATGATGATGATGATGATGATGATGATGATGATGATGATGATGATACGTACGTCATATATGATGATGATGATGATGATGTTGATGATGATGACGGTGGTCACACATGATGATGATGATGATGATGATGATGATGATGATGATGATGATGATGACGATGATACGTACGTCATATATGTTTACCACTGCGAGTTGCATATGCGAATGATTTAACACCCTCCTCCCCCCCCCCCCCACACACACACGTGGGGTGTTGTGTAGTTTAAAAATATTATTAAAACATGGTGTATTTTGATTTTATCATGCATTATTATATTATTCAACTCAACAACGTTACTATGGTTATTTCCTGCTTATTTTTCCCACAAACGTATTGATGAGGAACTTGTATATTGAACAAGGCAGCTCTTTGATATCGGATTACACGGGGCGGTATTCAGAAGATGTGCGGTTACCTGCAGGGCATTAGGTTAGCAGCGGTATGACAGGTACATACTGGGACGCGTCACGGCAAAAGAAACCTATAGGGAAATGTCGGTATTTGTGTTGTCCGATTTCGATAAAGTGGTTTTTCCGTTGTACTAAATGTTTTATTTATTTATTTATTTATATTTATTTATTTGTCGCGGCAAATTTTATTGTCACCCGAGTGCTAAAATTTCAACTGTCACATCATTAGAACGTAGTTTTCAGATGAAAAGTAATGTTTTCATCTCAATCCAAATTTAGATTGTAGGTGTTCGTTACAACCGCCCCAGTGAGATAGATCTAACGAGTGGCCACAAACTACGTTTATGGGCAGAAAAATGAAAAAATAATGTATATTTCTGTAAATTCCAATTTACTATATAAAGTGCGCGAACGCGTGTGTGTGTTATTTCCTTACATGTTTTTTTTTTTATTATCTTCACTTGTCACTATTTCACCCAATTATGGTCTATGTCGCAGAGTTTCTTCCAAACTGCCACAACACACGTAAACTGTAGCCGATCCAAAAAAACACAAGATTTTCGATTTTTTATTTTTATTTGCATCAAAATTAATTTCCTGCTTTTCTTTGTATTTTTTCCATACTATCCCATTAAAATTACTGGGGCTTTATATAGTGCCGTGAAGCTCCGCCATTAGCACGGGAATCCTGACAAACCTGAGATTTTGACAGGCTCCGCTGTGTTCACGGGTTGCACAACACATCCGTGAGTACTACATGCTCCGCCGTTAGCACGGCCTGCATGGAATACCCACGGGTATGCTAACTCCGCCGTGAACACGGACAACATACAAAAACACGAGTTGATCTGAAAAACAACATTTGAAACGTGTTTATTGACCAGCTGGCCTTCGATATTTAGAATAATAAAAAAAAATAAATAAATAATCGCGAGCTTCGCGACACTGCCCCTCAAAAAGAATATGAATAGCGGTTAATTAAAATGCTCAAAGTAATCTCTTTCCATGCTTGTTGTAGTACGGACAACCTGTCCCCTTAGAATATCTAAATGTCTGGTGACCGTGAACATAAATGTTTGTGTCATTGTTTTTAATTCTGATCGCTCAACAGCATACTCATTTTCATCCCCACTGCTAATAATGATAATGTCATGATCACTGTCATTAGAATTGACGTCATATTCTTCACTGAAGTCAGCACTCCAGTTGCCATTGCTTTCACCGCCCTCATCTGAAACGTATTCATCACTGTCATATTTTTCATAAGCATGTTCAAAATCGTCCACCACTGAACTAGTCCCTGAACCATCAGAACTCATTGCGCTATATCTCGAAACATTGCCACTCACCGTATCACCATACATCGCCGCGTCATCGCCCAACACAAAATCATCGCCAATCAACTTATCATTGCCAAGCGCCGCATTATCACCAATCACCGAATTATCGCCAATTAACGTATCATCGCCAAGCACCGCATTACCAGCAATCACCGTATTATCGCCCAACAACGTATCACCGCCAAGCACCGCATTACCACCAATCACCGTATTATCGCCCAACAACGTATCACCGCCGAGCACCGCATTACCACCAATCACCGTATTATCGCCCAACAACGTATCACCACCAAGCACCGCATTACCACCAATCACCGTATTATCGCCCAACAACGTATCACCGCCAAGCACCGCATTACCACCTATCACCGTATTATCGCCCAACAACGTATCACCGCCAAGCACCGCATTACCACCAATCACCGTATTATCGCCCAACAACGTATCACCGCCAAGCACCGCATTACCACCAATCCCCGAATTATCGCCTATCAACGTATCATCGCCAAGCACCGCATTACCACCAATCACCGTATTATCGTTACGTTCAGTGACGTCATCCACAGGTCCAACTCGTACGTTATCGAGATAGCTCATTTCAAATTCGAAGTCAACGATCTGCTCATTATTTCTCCTCATCTGGTCTAGTTCATCAATTAGATCAAATACACTATCGTCATCACTTATATTTTCATAATACCCACTCGTATGAGTATCACCACGTGGAGCACCAACCGCGATTTCTTTTGCTCTAAAGGAGGTGTACCCATGACAAAGAATTAGATGTTTTGACAAATAACTCCTTCGAATGAATTGTGACAAACAACCTGTCTCAACACATTTCCAATGTTCAATATGGCTGTGTATTTCATTTTTGTGTCTTTTGAGATTCCGCTTATAACGGTAGCCTTTTCCGCATGTATCACAAGTATATTTGTTCATGACGACTCTGGAAGAAAATAAATAAACCGACCGTCGAGTATCTTGTGAAATTTAATACACCTCTTTATCAGACAACTTAAGACTGCATGTATGTAATACATCCAAAACCAACTTTCAATGCTGTACACTGAATGAATATATGCACACGTATCTGCACGTGCGATATCAAAGGTATGCACATTAAACGACATTATTTTGCTCCGATTGGACACAAATGCACGGGTTATTTTGCCTTCAAACTGGTTAAGCAACAACACAATATATATTTACATATATGACTTACCATCTGACTTTGACAAAATTACATTTATATTTTTGTTTTGGGTTTTACGGCCCTATCATGATTATTTCACTTATATCGAGCTGATCGTTAATCAGAGGTGGGCGCAAACCGGAGTTATCAGATTTTTATTTTAGTAATAAGACATAGTATTTACAAATTTACATACACTGATACCAATTGCCACTTTTTATTCTGATAACGCTTGTTTAATTTTCATCTTTGCTTGTTGTTTCGCACTTCTCGTCGGTCGTTGGTTCGATTTATTTTTGTTTGGCGAAACTAACTGTTGTTTTTCAGAATTTCCTGGGAAAGCACTTATTTCTGCAGATGCCTCAATTGGAAAAAGGAGATTCAGGGGACGTCCTATAACACGACCAGACGCGAGGGATACTTTGGCAGATCGACAAAAACCATCACGACTTTGCACTAAACTGACCACTTTTCCGAATTTCCAGCACCCACGTGGAATATTTTCTTTGATTAAAACGACATCTCCAACACTTGGAGGAATGTCTGACTGAATCCTCCCAGTTTTTAACTTACTCTGGGACCGTTCGCGAAGACTAAGTAAATATTCGTCTCGCCAGATTTTCCAGAACGTATTTAACAGCCTTTGACCTTTCTTCCATGTTTGCAAAAGCCGTTCTGCAGTACTATCATATGGGTTATAGTCCATGTCATTGGTGTCATATTCTAACTGTGGAACACCGATTGATGGGTTTAATGTTAGGAAATGTCGAGGTGATAGTGCCATTGTCGAGTCGATATCATCTCCGACATACACTAATGGCCTCGCGTTTACTGTAGCCTCTACTTCTTTGAGTACTGTTTGTAACTGAACCAATGACAATAGTTTGCGATTTAGAGATTTCCTCAACGCTCTTTTAACAAGACTCACTAGCCTTTCATAGAACCCTCCCATCCAGGGAGCTAACTCTATTATGAACGTCCATTTAACATTACTATTTGACACGTGATCCTGTACTTCGGGACATTTTATCACATGTCTCCAAACTAAATCAAGTGTTTTACTGGCTGTTTTGAATTGTTGCGCGTTATCGCTTAGAATCTCAACAGGAGTGCCCCTTTGTGATATGAATCTTCTAAATCCAAGGAGAAATTCGTCTGCAGTCATATCCTGCAAAAGTTCAAGGTGGATGGCACGTGTAACGAGACAGGTAAACAAACAAACCCACACTTTCTTTTCTCCATCACTTGTTTTGATAAACATTGGTCCCATGTAGTCCAATCCAGTCCTTGAGAAGGCAACTGCTTCTGTAACACGTGTCTTAGGTAAGGGTGCCATTAATGGCATCTTATAAGGACCACCTTCATGGCGTCGACACATTGTACACTTTCTGAGCACTGATCTCACTGTTGCTCTGCCATGTGGTATCCAATATTTGTATCTCAGCTGACTTAAGCACTGCGAGACACCACTATGTAAACTTTGTTTATGAACTTTGAAGATCAGCATATCCGTTATTGGGTCACTCTTAGGTAATAATACAGGACGTCGCGCACTTTCACTGACATCAGCTTGGTCTATCCTACCTTTGCATCGCAAAAGTCCGTCATTGTCAAGATAAAGACCAAGTTGTTTTTTTAGATTGTTTGATTTGCCTGTTGTTATTGCTTCGTATACGTCTTTGAAATTCTTTTTCTGAATGTACAACACCCACATTTTTTCTGCCCTGTCTATCTCTGAACTTGAAAGAGGTCCTTTGTACTTGGAGCCCTTAAGATTGTTAATAAAGCGAAGAGCAAATGCTGTAACTCTTAGCAGCTTTGTTATTGACGAGTACCTTTCACTCTTAATATCAAATGGTGTACTTTCTGCCGAAAAGTACGACGCTGAATCTTGAATTTCATTAGTGTTGACAAGCAATTCTGTTTCCTTAACAAACTTCGGTCGTTTTATTTCTGACTCGAAATCAACATTTACACGATCTTCTTCATTGTATGCAAATCGTGGCCATTCGCTCTGAGACTGTTTTAGCCATTGTGGTCCATGCCACCAGAGGTCACTTTTCACAAGCTTTTGTACATTTGATCCTCTGGTCGCCAAATCAGCTGGATTTTCTTTTGAACTTACATATCCGAAAGCATTTTCATTACCATCAACTATTTCTTTCACTCTGTTTCTTACAAAGACAGACAAATCTTTGTCTGTGTTTATCCACTTGAGAACGCACTGGGAATCGGTCCATACAAATGTTCCTTCAAGAGGAAGTTTTAACTGCTGTTTTACAAATCGCAAACATCTCACTCCTATCACTACTGCCATCAGTTCTAATCTCGGTATCGTCATTTCTTTTACTGGCGCAAGTCTTGTCTTTGAGAATATCAAATCAGCCTTTGATTTGTTTTCAGCATTAATTTGAAGAAGATATATGGCTGCTGCATATGCATATGAGGAAGCGTCACAGAAACAGATGAGATAATATTTTATGTTACAATTGTCACCATTCATAGCGATACAACGCTTAATTGAAACATCTGATAAGCCTGCTATATCTGAGCTTATATTTGACCAGATACTCATGTGCTCATGATCAATGGCATCATCCCATTCCAGGTGTTTCTTCCATAAAGACTGGAGGAGAACTTTCCCGTTTAAAAGAACTGGAGAAAACAGACCTAGTGGGTCGAATACTGAAGCAATGTCTCTAAGTAGACTTCGCTTTGTGGCATTTTTCGATTCCATTGAAACATGTGGTTTCTTCAGAGATAGAGAATCCGTTTTTATTTTCCAAGTGTGACCAAGAACTTTAACTGAGTCACAACTGGTTCTATCCTGGTTAGCGAAGAATTGATTCACCTGAGTGTCATTTGATATCCACTCTCTGAGATTCATAGAAGCTTCACTAAAAATTGATTTGGCTTCAAGGTAAAGTTCAACTGCTTCAGAAACTGTATTTGTTCCTGTGATTAAATTATCCACATAAATGTCGTCTTTGAGTTTCAATGCAATGTCACTTTCGTACGACTCTAAGTGACTTTCTAGAGTCGCTCCTAGAAGAAAAGGGCTTGAGATTACACCGAACGGCACACGGCAAAATCGATATTCCTGAATATTGTCATTGTCAACTCTAGCATTATTATAATCTTTCAGCCAAATAAAGCGTGTAACATCCCTTTGGCAAGGTTGCAATCCTATTTGAAGGAATGCTTTCTCAATGTCAGCCACTATAGCGATTTGATTAAGTCTAAATCGCATTAGTAATGCACACAAATCGTTTAACAAAACTGGACCTCTATATAAACACTCATTTAAGCTTTTGTTTTCTTTCTTTGTTTTTGCTGACGCATCATAAACTACACGAAGTTTAGTTGTTGGTTTTTGCGGGTTAATAACCGCATGATGTGGCAGGTAATGTTTTGCACCGCCCGCATTAGTTCTGTTCACCTTTTCAATCACCCCCTTCTCTAGTTGGTCTTGTATGATCCCATCATACTGTTTCATCACTTCTGGTTTGTTTTTCATTCTAGAAACATTTGATTTCAGACGGCCAAGCGCAAGCTCTCTGTTAATCGGCAAGTCAAGATTTTCTTCCTTCCAAGGCCATTTCACGTGATATCGCCCGTCTTCAAATGTCAATGTTTCTTTAAATTGAGTCTTGACCATTTCGTCATTGGTCGTTCTTGGATTATCAAAGATTCCAATATTCTCTATATTCCAAAAATCTTCAAGGTCTGGTTTTCTGGGTGCTACCTCGTCAATACTTTTAAAGACATTAGTTTGAGTGATATTTGTTCCGTAAGTTAGAATCAACATATTTGTTTCGTTTGCATTTTGTTCATGCTCACATGTACGACCTGTCAAAATCCACCCGAGTTTTGACGCAAGTAGGTAGAGGCCCGGTTGTATTTCGATTTTCTGAGACAGAATAAGATCTAGATAGTAATCGTTCCCCACAAGAAGCTCAACCGTTGAAGACTCAGTTTCCGAAGGTATGGTATCTGCCATATCAAGACTCTTTAAAAGATGATCCATATTTTTGGAAGAACACAAATTTAAAGCTTTCCTTTGAACTAATCCACTTATGATAGGCACAATGTTTGCACAAATATCTAGGAATTGGCCATCATTGAGTTTGATTTTCAATTTTGTCTGTGTGGTTTTAACTGTCTTGGGTTTGTTACTACCAAAGGTTACTAGCTTAATTTCTTCCTCACTGTCTCTTTTCAATAGCAATTTCTCCGCCAAAGTTTCCGTAATGTACGTCCGTTGTGAACCTGAATCAAGTAGGATTCTAACTTGTTCACTTCGGGAGTTATCGCAATGTTTTATCTCCGCCTTTGCTGTCTGCATAAGCACAATTTCTGTTGAGGATACAAGAACATTTTCTTCAGCACAAACACTATCTTCAGAAAATGCACTTACTTCTTCCGTTAAATGAGCAGTTGAAGTGGTATTCTTGAACTTTTTGGGGCATAAACTTCTGTGGTGAGCATTCGTTTCCCCACAGTGTACACACGTCTTACCTTTTTTGCAGTCTCTAGACATGTGGCCTGTTTTCAAACATTTGTAGCAACTGTCTTTCAGCTGCCTTTTCCTTTCGTCGACGGTTCGATATTTCGGACATTCATCGCTCCAATGTCTCTTATCACAGTACCTACACTGGTCATAGAATCTTGTCACAGAAGTTGGTTTTGTGTTGACTACCAATGCCTCAGCTGATCCTAATTTTGGTCTACTCCTGTCACTGAAAACCTGTTTACTGGCAGGATTAGGTCCAAGCATTGATTTACCACCACTTCGAGAGCGAGAGTAATTTGTTCTGAAACCAGAGTTCGCAATTGGTCCAGGAATTGTTGTTCTTTCAAGATGAGAGGGGTTGTCTCTCTTGAAGGCACTACCCGACTGATCGTCTTTCTTCTCGGCATGCTCTCTAGCCGTGACATACTCATGCAGTTTGATTCGCAAGGTTTCCACTGTCCACTTGTTCTTTGCCCCATTCAGCATTTCTAGCTGAAGAAGCACGTCTTCTGGTAGTTTAGAACGAATCATTGATACAAAAACATCTTGATTAATATTTTGCTTGAGAACTTCAAGGCTTCGAATATGCCTTTCTATATTATCGAGCATACACCTTAGGCTATGTGTCTTGTTGGTGGCTTGTGACAGATTGATCATTTTATTGTAATGTAGGTCAATCACCTCCTGTTGATTTCCAAATCTGTCTTTAAGAATTTCCACTGCTATGGGATAGTTTTCTTTAGACAGTGCCAGCCCAAGAATAGCACTCTTTGCTTCACCACTGACTTTATTCTTTAAATAATTGAATTTTTCAATATCTGATAGTTTTTTGTTTGTATGAATAGCACATTCGAAAGAGTCCCAAAACTCTGACCATTTTAGTTTATCACCAGAGAATGTCACTATATCTAACTTTGGCAGTTTAACAGAAGTTGTTATTTCTTTTTCTCTTAATTCTTGTTTTTCAAGAATCTCTGTTTGCTGTTTCATTTGATCAGCTACAATTGAATTCATTTGTTTCTGTAAGTCTACTATTTGATCGAAACTGTATTTTTCCTTCGCTGCCACTTTCTTCCCTTTAGTCATACTAACTGTATCTTTAAATTCCTTTAGATTCATTACGCACTCTACCGCCGTGTCGCATATCGACTGATTTTCATCAACCAGTTGACTCGTTAGATCGTTGTCACTATCACCTATCGCATCCGCCAACTTCTCGGTTTGTATTTCAACTTTATCACAATAAATCTGCAGCCGCTCTATGCAATTATTGCATTTTATGATCACTTCTGTTTCATCAGTAAACAAACCGGAGCTAGCCAGAAGATCTTGAGCGTTTTTTGTTTCCTTTTTCAAGATATTAATATATCTTGTCCTGACCCCTTTTATATATGACGTATTTGACGCCATATTCTTTTTGTTTTATGTCTTACACCAAGACACTAACGGAAAAATAAAAGAAATTTACCGTTCAATTTCCTGTCTGTTCTTCCCGGGTTCCGGCACCAAACAATATGTCGCAGAGTTTCTTCCAAACTGCCACAACACACGTAAACTGTAGCCGATCCAAAAAAACACAAGATTTTCGATTTTTTATTTTTATTTGCATCAAAATTAATTTCCTGCTTTTCTTTGTATTTTTTCCATACTATCCCATTAAAATTACTGGGGCTTTATATAGTGCCGTGAAGCTCCGCCATTAGCACGGGAATCCTGACAAACCTGAGATTTTGACAGGCTCCGCTGTGTTCACGGGTTGCACAACACATCCGTGAGTACTACATGCTCCGCCGTTAGCACGGCCTGCATGGAATACCCACGGGTATGCTAACTCCGCCGTGAACA
Organism: Lucinisca nassula; assembly: GCA_963580285.1. Classification (NCBI taxonomy): domain Eukaryota; kingdom Metazoa; phylum Mollusca; class Bivalvia; order Lucinida; family Lucinidae; genus Lucinisca; species Lucinisca nassula. The sequence continues at coordinate 105,579,090 of OY757018.1, read as the reverse complement.
CGGACAACATACAAAAACACGAGTTGATCTGAAAAACAACATTTGAAACGTGTTTATTGACCAGCTGGCCTTCGATATTTAGAATAATAAAAAAAAATAAATAAATAATCGCGAGCTTCGCGACAGTCTACACTATTTCCATATACATGTACATCCACACCAGCGTTGGATGATGATGAGTGTCATTATTATTATTGTTATTATTATTATTATTATACGGGTCTCCGTGGCCTAGTGGATAAGAGCGCTGACTCTTAGTCATTAGGTCTCTCACCGCCGTAGGTTCGAGCCTCGCTCGGGCCACGTGTGAGACGCCAAGTTCTGCAACGGAAGGTCAGGTGTTTTTTTCTCCGGTACTCCGGTTTTCGCCCACCTCTGATTAACGATCGGCTCGATATGAGTGAAATAATCTTGAAAGGGCCGTAAAACCAAAAAAAAAAAAAAAAATTATTATAACTAAATCCGACAGAAAACAAAATCCGGGAATGCCATACGTTTTGTAGCGTATCTCCAGCGTGTGAGACGCCAAGTTCTGCAACGGAAGGTCAGGTGGTTTTTCTCCAGGTACTCCGGTTTTCGCCCACCTCTGATTAACGATCGGCTCGATATGAGTGAAATAATCTTGAAAGGGCCGTAAAACCAAAACCAAAAAAAAAAAAAAAATATTATAACTGAATCCGACAGAAAACAAAATCCGGGAATGCCATACGTTATGTAGCGTATGTTCAGCGCATGCCCTGCAACGTTATATTTTCCAAAAAGTTGATTGCGGGCAAAAATCGAAAATAGCTTAACAGCTTGGACTAGGATAGTCTTTGAAACCGGATTACGTAAGATGTGCATTGTTTGTTTGTTGAGGTTTAATGTCCCCGGCAACACTGTAAATGTCATTTTGGAGACGTTGCTTCCAATTTTGTGGGACTTTTACCCGACAATGAGATGAAATGACATCTCAAGCCCTGTCGCCAAATGAAACCAATAGGGTTTATTAGCACGGACGGTCCGCCTCGCTCTGCGGTTCCTGGACAGGCTTAGATCCTCCATGCGGTTTACCAGTAGTAGTATGCGGGCTGGATTCAGCTCTGCGTGGAAGCACCATGCAGCCCATATATTTCTTCAATTATAGAGCGAATTGACATGTACACAGAATGAAGAGTCGAACTACGTACTTTGCCGCTTCACAGTATAACGAACCAACGTCGTTACCTTGATTCTTTCTTCTATTTCGAAAAACTGAGCGTTTACTTTTTCTGTGGTATTATTTTATTTATTGCTAATTTGGATACACTTACCAAACACACTCGTGGGATGAAATTGCTTCTTTCATATAATCTTGCCCCTAAGTAATAAATATGTTTCATGCTCAATTATGCTGAGCATGAAATCGATAATACTCGCATATATTACAGTAATGGGACCAAACATATAATGTCTGTGCTCGTTACAACCATTCAATGGAGGCGGATCTAACGAGTACCCACAATCCACGCTTTTGAGGAGAAATATTATAGCAATGTATATAATGTTAACCCAGAAAATTGTTTATATAAAGAGTTTTGTTATTTCCATAAAACGCACTTGTTACTTTATCACCCGGCAGTTGCATCAGAAGCAAATAAAATCATTTGTCTTCATCTTTCATTACGATCAAACATCTGTGTGACATAGGGCATTTTTAGCATGTTTACTGATGAACATCTGTGGTACTATTCTTATGCATATTCAAAAGATAGGCTGATGGTGCTCGTTCGAACCGGTTCATTGAGGCGGTGCTAATGAGTACCAACGACCGATGTCTTTGAACAGAAATAAGAAAACAATCAATCGATCAATATTCAAACGATATGCTGATGGTGCTCGTCCGAACTTGTTCATTGAGGCGGTGCCAATGTGCACCCACGACCGACGTCTTTGATTTGTTTGTTTGATTTGAGGTTTAACGTCCCCATCAACACTGTAAAGGTCATTTTGAAGACGTTGCTCCCAATTTTGTGGGACTTTTACCCGACATTGAGATGAAATGACATCTCAAGCCCTGCCGCCCAATGAAACCAATAGGGTTTATAAGCATGGACGGTCCGACACTCACACCGCTTTGCCTGGGCAGGCTTAGATCCTCTAAGCAGTTTATCAGTACTCGTGTGTGGGTCGGATTCAGCTCCTCGTGGAAGCATCATGCAGCCCATATATTTCTTCAAGCCCCAATGGGCGGGACCGTACCGTCGTCTTTGAACAGAAATAAGAAAGATAATCAATCAATCAATCAATCAATCAATCAATCAATCAATCAATCAAATTTTATTCGCTTAAGCTTATGCAGCTCATCATGATAAAACATATATAGACAGACAAATAAGTGAAGAATAGCATAAAAGTGAATTACTGGATGAGGCATTGTCTTATACTATACAAGTTCTCAGGCTACATGTAGGCGACATACCTGTTAGAAGCTACCAAATCCCAGCAAGAAAACGTCGCACGAGCGTCAAAACAAGATGTTGCATCGACGCCCATGCGACGCCGACTAGACATCGTTTATTTGATTTTGGGTTTAACGCCCCCGTCAACACTGTGTAGGTCATTTTGGAGACGTTGTTCCGATATTGTGGGACTTATACCCGACATTGATATGACATCTCAAGCCCTGTCGCCTAATAAATCCAATATGGTTTATATGCATGGACGGTCCAACTCGCACCACTTTTTCTGGGCACGCTTAGTACTCACGTGCGGTTGGTTTCAGCTCTGCGTGGAAGCATCATGCAGCCATCTATTTCTTCAAGCCCTAATGAGCGGGGCTGGACTAGACGTCGTATGGACGCTAGGTCACCTACGATACAGGTGACTTCTGTGGTTGCTAAGATTTTGGAAAAGGTCTGCCGGCATGTCAGCAGACAATAATAATAATAATAATAATAATAATAATAATAATGAATTCCCCCGTCAACCCCAGTTTTTTTCTTGATAATGTGGGGTCTAGTGGGGATCTTCATTTCACCGACTTGTTAACCTGATGGTTATGTTTCTTTCCTTTTTATCTTCTCATGTATGTCATGAGCATGGTCATAAGGGATATTTTAGTCTGTTATATTACTTCATGCAACAAACACTCACGTAAACCTTCCTTAAGCGCAAAATTTGGGTTTACACTCATGAATATCCGCCACCGTTTTTCACACACACACACACACACACACACACACACACACACACACACACACACACACGCACGCACGCACGCACGCACGCACGCACGCACGCGAACACACAAACGCACACATGTTAACAGCCGCGATTTGGATAAATCGCCAATGTCAGATTATTTTCTTAAGATCATCATGAAAAGTGTATATATAATGTTGACCCCCTTGAACCCCATTTTCATAAAGTACAACTGGGGTTAACGGTATCCTATTTCTGCTCGAAGCGGTTCTAACGAGGACCAGCAATCTATGTTTAGATTCACGTTCGGTGAAGATCAGCAATCCATGTTTAGAGCAGAAAAATGCAAGATATCGGATATTTTGTCAGAAAATTTTCAATTTTTGTTGACAAAACTTTCAATATATTTGAATCGACGTGTTTTCCGGCGTAAAGTACCGTTAAAGATGAAATCTCCAAAATAGTTATTCTTAGTTTCGAGTGAAAACTGATCAATTTTATGCTCGGAACATAGATTCAACAAAGCTCGTTTTAACCGCCGTGTACATTGTTTTTCAAAAAAGTTGGGTTGCAGGGGTATTAATTAACAAATACTGATTAACGCGTTCTATTTCATAATTCGCTTTAGGAAAATAGAGGCACGAGACAAGCTGCATTCTTCCATAATATTCAGACGAAAAATAAAAATAATAAAAAAATAATTATCATTCGCGCTTATATCTGCATCAAACCATTATGATTACGCTCCCGTGCGCTAAATGTCTCTAAAACTAACGTTTCTCAGATGAAAATGTTTTTTTTTTTAATTCTGTCGTATTTATAGATTTATGACTGTTCATTAGAACCACCTTGGTAATACGGTTTTAACGAGTGTCCGCAATCTATGTTTTAGAACAAAAATATTTAAAAAAAAATAATGAATTCCCCGTAAATCCCATTTTCTAAAAAAAATGCTCTTTGGAACCGCCCTGTCCAGACAGTTTTAAGGAGTAACCGTAATCTATGTTTTGGAGGAAAAATAAGGAAAAAAGGAATACCTCGTAAACCCAATGTGCTCTATTTACTGTGGGGATTAGAGGGGCCACGAACTTGTTATCCTTATGCATGAGCTGTAGGGTGCTTGTTAAAACCGCTTCAACAAATCGGTTCAAACAAAAACCGACATTCAATGCTCTTGAGATAATGATGGAGTAGTTGGACATGTTGGAGTGTTTATTTAACGGACTTTTTGTTGAGGTGATGATGAATAATTTAGAAATTCTGAATTAACATATAACAAATATAACAGTTTCCGAAAGCAGATATTACACACGCGTGTAAACACATTACCTGGCGTTGCATGGCAACGTAAGTGAAGTGTGGTCAGTGACAAATCTCGCCAATACTATTATATGACCCTAATGTCTTGGGGAATACGGTCATCTGTAATTGACAGAATATACAGGGATTCTAATAATTTTGGCCTCAGTGTGGCACAAATATTTCCTTAACATTTAAACAAACAAATAACATTTCTCAGCTAATGCATTTTCTTAACCCGTATTTGACAAAGATGGAATCTCCCACTTAGTAAGTTTGGATTGGTCCATTTCCAATTATTGGGCTGCCAGGTTTGTTTTATTAGCGACACATTTTGCAACAATGTTTGCACTTTCAGCAAACAGTGTAGAACCAGGTCAGACGTCGCATTTTGTGGCGTCTGATCTGGGTCTGCACTATTTGCCAATGTCCCACAAAAGGGCCGCTAGGCATATATGGGTTAAATCTTCGATACACTTATTTGTTTGTTGTTCTTTCTTTCTTTTTTTTTGGGGGGGGGGTTCTTTTGTTTATAGAAAAAAATCCATAAATATTTTTAGGATGAACGTATTGTCTGAAAATTTATCATGCATTAAGCTGAGGTATTATCCATGTCATTCTCGATTGTTCTTTATATATGTATAGTTTAGTTAAGATTGTTCTTTGTACTCCGTATTTAAAGTCAATGATCATGTCATTTCTTAAGCAATGGCATACATGCACTTACAGAATATTCATTTTTTGCTCAAATATAACTTTAATTTTAAATGACGCGATTGTTGTGAATATATATGTTAAGCTGTTGAAGATAATCGTAAATAAACATGCACATGTATTTAAGTAAACAAAAGCGATTGCGCATGCGCGCTAAATGCATAAATTCGATTGGCTCAGTCATAAAACGGTTTCAAACGGTCATACTATTGGCCAAAACGGGAAAGCGTTTTCAATAGCGTTTTGATCTTTTCAGAGCGCATGCGCAAATTTACCGTTTGTCTGAAACGATTCGCCTTGACTTTTGATTGGTCAAAACGATATGAAACGCTCGAACCGTTGTCGAAACGCAAACGTTGTGCAACGGTTTCAAAACGGACCCTAAACGCAAAAACGGGAAGGTCGAACGTTATCGCCACTGTATGATGACAGGTAAACGAGTTTGAGAGGGATTCCCTAACTAGGTTTCGAACACTAGTTAGATCTATTTTTAGTTCGTGACAAAAATAGAATCCCCATATATGACGTTATGCGACGTTCATTTTTGGCTTTGTTTGCTTAGGCCATGCCTGAATCGGAAAAAAATATGACGCTAAATACCATGCCATAAGTAACGACACCCAGAGACGATACTGTCGCCATGTATGTGTAAAGTGAGATTTATTTTTAGAACAAAAATTCCGAACACAGGTTGAAAGCGAAGGGTAAACACGAATAAAAACGACCATTTTCACAAAGTTCTGAAGCTGTATTTGGCTCCCAAAGTGTACACATGACAAAGGAGTATGCATTGAAGATAAAAACCAGAAAAAAAATTTGAGACCCGGTAGCTCAACATCACGTGAACAAGTCCGTGAAATAAAGACCCCCCCCCCCCCTAAACCCCACATTATATAGAGAAAACTGGGATTTACGGGGGTAAACATTATTTTCCTTATTTCTGTTCCAAGACATAGGTTGTGGGTACTCGTTAGAACCGCCTCAATGAGGCGGTTCTAACGAGCACCCACAACCTATGTTTGCAGTATTTATAAGAAAAATATCACGGATTTTCATCAGGAAAATGGCCATTTTGTATATGTGAAAATTGCACGATGTCGCATGGGTGTGTTTTCGTAATGATAATGCAGTTTTAAGTTCCTGTTTATTTATCCCTTTGAATGATGAATCTGAGCGCATTTATTTTCAGAGTTTTCACCTGTAATTTGCTGCACTGATGGAACGTTCATACCCATTCGGGCTCCTGCAGAGGTACATGTACACGAATTTATTTTCTTGGCCCTTTTGGGATTAATGGGCTCTATTCGGATTGTTTTGAAAAAAGTGTATACCAGACGGCGTGAGAAGTTACATTTATAATTACATGTATACTTCTCAAGGACAGCCAGAACCGAGTTTTGCATATACAGTAAAATTGCTACACTAAGACCACATTTGGGACTGTTCAAAAGGGGTCTAAAAGACCCCTTTTGAACAGTCCCAAAGGTGGTCTCTGACAGGACACTGTAAAGAAAGAATACTGAAAATTTCTAAATAAGCTTTTTAAGGCAGAATTACATTACACAAACACGCCTATACAAATACATTGCCACCTTTATCGCCGAAAAAATGAAAATTTTAGGATGAAAAATTGTGATATTTTTCCTATTTCTGCTCAAAATATAGATTGTGAGTACTCGTTAGAACCGTCTCATCGCGGCGGTTTTAACAAGTACCCACAATCTATATTTTAGAGCAGAAATAAGTAAAATAGGGTATAACCCCGGAAACCCCAGTTTTACTATATAAAAGTGGGGTTCAAGGGGGTCAAAATTATATAGGCGTGTTTTCGTGATGGTCTCAATTTTTGGTGGTCTTAATAGCGGAATTTTACTGTATATTCAAACATTGAATGAACAATAGCGTTTTGAATATGTCGCGGTTCCAAATTATGACCAATATTCGGGAAAGATTATGATTCTTAAAGAGGCAGATTTCATAGTATATAAAACAATTTTATACATGGTTTATAGACAGATATGGAAAACCTGTTCAAACAGAAGAAGGACAATTGACAGATTGCGGGAAAGTTCTGGGCCGCCTACATCAATGTGTACAATGTAATTGAAACTCAAGAAAATTTCCGTCAAAATTACGACTTCATCCGAAGTTAAATACTTGACTAAATGAATGAAATAAGAGGCTTTCTTATCAACTTTTTAAGGAAATACTTAACTAAGATGTAAGAAGTTCTCTTACATCGACGTAACTTTAACCCATTAAGTACTGGAAACCCCCAAAACGTCTGATCAGGGCCTCCACTGTTTGCTAAAAGTTCATTCATTTTCAAAATAAATTTTGAAGAAAACACAACATGACATTCCTAAATATTTGAAATGGATTCCTGCTCTTTATATAAGGAGGAAGATTCCATTTTGTACAAAAAGGGTTAAATAACTATTGTAATACTGGGCCCAGTTCTCGCAATACTGAATAATAACGTTTATTTAAGTCTTCGATGGCGTAAGCATTCGTACGGAACCCGGGAAGGGACATGATTCTTTTTTAAAAGTTGTTATATTCGTACAACATATTATCTTGTGCGCACAAGATATTATCTTGTTTGGACAAGATAGTATCTTGTTCGCACAACATATTATCTTGTACGCACCTTGTGCGGGCAACATAATATCTTGTTCGCACAACATATTTTCTTGCGCGTACAAGATATTAAGTTGTGCGAACAAGACATTATCTTGTCCGCACAAGATCTATGTTGTGCTGACAAAATAATATCTTGTGCACACAAGTTATTATCTGTGCCCACACAATATTATCTTGTTCGCACAACTTAATATCTTGTGTGCACAAGATATTATCTTGTCCGCACAAGATAATATTTTGTTCGCACAACTTCCCATGATCTATGTTGTGCAAACAAGATAATATGTTGTTCGAACAAGTTAATATATTGTGCGCACAAGATATTAAGTTGTGCGAGCAAGATAAATTATGTTGTTCGCACAAGATAATATCTTGTGCGCCCAACATTTTATCTTGCCCGAAAAAGATAATATCTTGGTCGCGCAACTTAATACATGTACCTTGTTCGCACAACATATTAAAAAAATCATGTCCCTTCCCGGTTTACAGGTTTCCAGCAGATATTTAAAGTTCCAGCATTCTGGCACGGAGAAAAACAAAACAAAACTTCTCATTCATAGTTTCCAGTTCTGTGCTGTAGTCCTTGCATCAAAAGGATGATATTTTTATAGAGCCACCTAATGTTTACCTTGTTGTTTTTAAAGGTGCATTATTGAGCTACCGGGTCTCAATTTTTTTTTTCTGGTTTTTATCTTCAATGCATACTCCTTTGTCATGTGTACACTTTTGGAGCCAAATACAGCTTCAGAACTTTGTGAAAATGGTCGTTTTCATTCGTGTTTACCCTTCGCTCTGAACCTGTGTTCAGAATTTCTGTTCTAAAAATAAATCTGTCACTTTACACATACATAGCCTTACGAAAGAGCATTAGGGCCACTTTAACTTTTATTTTTTTTGACTCGTATCTCGAAATTTCGACTTAGTATCTCGAATTTTCGACTTATTATCTCGAAATTTCGACTTACTATCTCGAAATTTCGACTTAGTTACTCGAAATTTCGACTTAGTATCTCGAAATTTCGACTTAGTATCTCGAAATTTCGACTTAATAACTCGAAATTTCGACTTAATATCTCGAATTTTCGACTTATAATCTCGAAATTTCGACTTAATATCTCGAAATTTCGACTTAGTATCTCGAAATTTCGACTTAGTATCTCGTAATTTCGACTTAGTATCTCGAAATTTCGACTTAATATCTCGAAATTTCGACTTAATATCTCGAAATTTCGACTTAGTATCTCGAAATTTCGACTTAGTAACTCGAAATTTCGACTTATTATCTCGAAATTTCGACTTAATAACTCGAAATTTCGACTTAATATCTCGAAATTTCGACTTAGTAACTCGAAATTTCGACTTAATATCTCGAATTTTCGACTTATTATCTCGAAATTTCGACTTAATAACTCGAAATTTCGAAATACTATCTCGAAATTTCGACATACTAACTCGAAATTTCGACTTACTATAATTTCTACATACTAGCTCGAAACTGACTCTGTGATCTGCGCTGTGCATTCAACTCTGAATAGGGATTAGCCATAACAGGAATCTTGTTATGGTCAACTCAGAGTTGAAAGAAGACCTCAGATGTCATAACCAACTTTCCACAACTTCATTATCACGGTTTAAATATGGAGTTTGGATATTTTTGCATGTTTAGCGCCAGAAGTCATGCCTCATTTTGAGAACGAATCATTTGCCACTGGACCTGTGTGCTAGACCCCGCCGTTATGGAATTTAGACATTGGCTTGGCTAGCTAGAAGCCCGGATTTGAATCCCCTGGAACATATTTGGGAGATTCTTGGGCGTCGAATACAGAACATTGAACACACCCACGCCCCCCCCCCCCCTCTCCCCCCACCACCATACACACGCGTGGCTAGAGCTGACCAGCCATCAATTTCGACGTCTGACCGATTGGATGAAACGAAGGGTCTAGGAATCTGCTGCTCTGTCAAAATGATACATCTTGAACACGCAACGTATTCTGATACCGCATTTTCTGTCCGGTTGTTGCTTTGTTAAGTTAGTCATGGTGTTCGTGTTGCATAGTTTACCATCTTTTGGGTCGATTTTTTTCATTCGACCCAAAGTAACAACCTACAGAAGCTTCTCGCCTGCTATTGTCCACGTGACTTGCGCTGACCATCTACACCATGAATGTAGCGGTTATTTAATGAAGCTCTCTTCTGCGGCGTCTGATCAGGGTCAACACTGTTTGCAATGTCCATGTTCACCGACCCAGTCTACATGGGGCAAGGACGTCACAAGGAAAGACTATAGCGCTGCTATAAATAGCTCGACCTGGATTTTGAACATGGTCAGTGATAGTCACGAGGTCAATAGAAGGCGGGAAGCTTCTGTAGTTAGTAACTTTTAGTCAATTGATAATTAATCGACCCAAGTGCGGCATCTGATCAGAATCTACACATTTTGCTTATAGTATAGGAATTTAAAGGATAAACGAAACATGTTCAAATCCACACTCGAAGACAATCGACCCACCAGTGCTCTATACGTGATTTTTACAGCACACGATGAGAAAGTTTGATACCGAAAAAAACTGTCAAGTGTGACTTTTAGCCCGCTTTTATTTTACTGAAACGGGGTTGAATTTGTTTGTTTGATCTGAGGTCTAACGTCCCCGTCAACACTATATAGGTCATTTTGAAGACGTTGCTTCCACTTTTGTGGGACTTTTATCCAACGTTGTGATGAAATGACTTCTCAAGCCCTGTCGCACTGTTTGTTTGATTTGAGGTTTAACGTGCCCGTCAACACTGTAAAGGTCATTTTGGAGACGTTGCTTCCAATTTTGTGGAACTTTTACCCGACATTGAGATGAAATGACATCTCAAGCCCTGTTGCCCAATGAAACCAATAGGGTTTATAAGCGTGCACGGTCCGACTCTTGCGCACCGCTTTGCCTGGGCAGGCTTAGATCCTCTAATCGGTATACCAGTACTCGTGTGCGGGTCGGATTCAGCTCTGCGTGGAAGCATCATGCAGCTCATATATTTCTTCAAGCCCCAATGGGCGGGGGCCGCCCTGTCGCCTTATGAAACCAATATGAAACCAATAGGGTTTATAAGCATGGACGGTCCGGTCCGACTCGCACCGCTTTACCTCCTCTAAGCGATTTACCAGTACTCGTGTGTGGTCGGATTTCAGCTCTGCGTTGAGGCACTATGCAGCCTATCCATTTATTCAAGCCCCGATGGGCGGGGGCCGTGAAACGAGATTGAATGAGCGACGTCCTGATGAGACAGAAAACCCTCTGACTCTTACATGATACATATGTTTTGGGCCTCTAGTTTTATAGTTCTTGAGAAATATTTGATAAAATTAACATTGGCCAATATAGAGAGAAAGAAGAATGAAAGAACATGTGAAAAAATACACCGAGAAAGGTCATTGGCGTTTACACGATACAAGTAAGCCGATAATGACCATAGTCTCACAATGTTATCACATAATTTGCATAATCTGCTTGATGTAAACTTGTTTTCAAAGCTGGGGTATAATGAAACCGGGTGTTTAACATTAACAGTGTGTATAGGACTTAATAGTTCGTAAGTCGAAATTTCGAGATACTAAGTCGAAATTTCGAGTTATTAAGTCGAAATTTCGAGTTACTAAGTCGAAATTTCGAGTTATTAAGTCGAAATTTCGAGATACTAAGTAGAAATTTCGAGTTAATAAGTCGAAATTTCGAGATACTAAGTCGAAATTTGGAGTTATTAAGTCGAAATTTCGAGTTACTAAGTCGAAATTTCGAGTTATTAAGTCGAAATTTCGAGATACTAAGTCGAAATTTCGAGTTAATAAGTCGAAATTTCGAGTTATTATGTCGAAATTTCGAGATACTAAGTCGAAATTTCGAGTTATTTTGTCGAAATTTCGAGATACTAAGTCGAAATTTCGAGTTAATAAGTCGAAATTTCGAGTTACTAAGTCGAAATTTCGAGATACTAAGTCGAAATTTCGAGTTCTTAAGTCGAAATTTCGAGATACTAAGTCGAAATTTCGAGTTAATAAGTCGAAATTTCGAGTTATTATGTCGAAATTTCGAGATACTAAGTCGAAATTTCGAGTTATTATGTCGAAATTTCGAGATACTAAGTCGAAATTTCGAGTTAATAAGTCGAAATTTCGAGTTACTAAGTCGAAATTTCGAGATACCTATCAAAAGAAAAAAAAGTATACCTGGCCCTAATGCTCTTTCGTATAGCCTAAGGAAACAAGGCCAAAAATGAACGTCGCATAACGTTATAAATTGGGATTCTATTTTTGTCACGAACTAAAAATAGATCTAACTAGTGTTTGAAACCTAGTTAGAGAATCCCTCTCAAACTCGTTTACTTGTCATCATAATTGTTCGCATTTTTTTGTATAAAATGCATTTATTTGTATTGTTTTAAAGAAAAATACCGGCTATATGTATTTTATTTTTGGAAGCATTTTTTCCAGATAGCCCAATAATGCACCTTTAAAAGGGAATACAGTAAATTCCTATATTAAGACCACCTTTTAGACTGTTCAAAAGGGATCTTTAAGGCCTCTTTTGAACAGTCCCAAAGGTGGTCCCGGTGTGCAGTAAACACAAAGAAAAAATAACTATATCCTTCTTATAAAGCTTTTTACAGCGGAATTAGTCTTAACATTACGACAACACGCCTATATAAATACATTGTAACCTTTATCACAGAAAAAAAATGAAAAATTTCAGATGAAAAATTGTAATATTTTTCTTATTTCTGCTCCAAATATAGATTGTGGGCACTCGTTAGAACCGCCTCATCGAGGCGGTTCTAACGAGTACCCACAATCTATGTGTTAGAGCAGAAATAAGAAAAATAAGGTTTACCCCTGCAAACCCCAGTTTTATTAATAAAAGTTGGGTTCAAGGGGGTCAAAATTATATAGGCGTGTTTTCCTGATGACTTTAGGTGGTCTTAATAGCAAAATTTCACTGTATAAAAGTGCAATTATAATATTTGAAATGTTGCCTGCTGTTGCTTGAAAGGCGAATCAAAGCGAAGATAAGCAGAAGGGGGAGGGGGAGGAGAACGGATGACAATATAGGATTTGTTTGTTTCTTCTTGCGAGAATCACCTCAATGCATTACGAAAACAAGCATGTTTAAATGAATTGAAAGTTTACCACCAAAAAAAGGTGTTTTTCAGATGAAAATTTCTAACATTTTCTCATATTTCTCCTCAAAAACAGAAATTGTGGGAACTCGTTTGAACCGCTTCGGCGACGTTGTTCTAACGAATACCCACAGTCTATATTTTTGTACACAAATAAGAAAACTCCCGTTTTACCTTATAAAAGTGCGAATTTAACAGACTCAAAATTATATAGGCGTGTTTTCCTGATGGAGGCGATTCTAAAAGTACCAACAACTCTTGTTACCAGCGTTAATTCCTTAATAATTACACGTATCTTTATTACACCCCCTTAACCGTAACTAGGATAAATCATACCTTCGCAGTGAGCTCCCTTCCACTCGGAAGGACATGCGCATGCGTATTGATCAGTTTTCTCATCTAGGTAGCACGAACCTCCATGAGTACAAGGATTTCCATTCATTTTACAAAGCATCATCTGACCTGAAAACGAAACAAACTATAATGTGATCGTTTGATTGATTGATTCAGTGATAGATTGATTGATTGTATGGGGTTTAACGACACGTCAACCTTTCAGCACGAAAACACGTCTATATAATTTTGACCCCCTCGAACCCCACTTTTATATAGTAAAACTGGGGTTTGCAGGGGTAAACCTTATTTTTCTTATTTCTGCTTTGATATATAGATTGTTGGTAACGTTAGAACCGCCTCGACGAGGCGGTTCTAACGAGTACCAACAATCTATATTTTGAGCAGAAATAAGAAAAATATCACAATTTTTCATCTGAAAATTTTCGGCGATAAATGTGTCTATGTATTTGTATAGGCGTGTTTTCGTAATGTTGTGAATCATGTTGTGTCGCCTCCAAGTGAAATGGAGAAAAGCGAAGTAAGTCATACCATTAACAGGTAGAAGAAAGCGTTTTAGTTAAAGACTGTCTTTAAATTTAAAGACTGTCTTTAAATTTAAAGACTTTTTAGTTTGTAAATTTAAAGACTGACACAAATAAAATAATGAAAATGGTGTAAAACGGAAAAATCGCACTTTGCTGTTTATAGTAATATGGCCGTTATCTATGGAATATTTAATTATGTGTAACTGCAAATTATATAGTTGTCTCTATTTAATTAAATTCCTTCCACCATAATTGAAGAGTTCTCAGAAAAAAACAGGTTTTGTAATAAGATTCATTGGTAAAATGAACTCAGGAATGAATGTGTATAACGATTTTATCATTTTGTCAATATACCGACCACTCGCTTCGACAGACACTTTTTCGGACAACTAAAAGTGATGAAAGTTTCAGACGGAATATAACATTAAAATGTCCGAAAACGAAATGACGTCAGTACGAAACTCCTCTTATGTTCGACCTTTGACAGATATTTTCTCCCTTACTGCGAACTTTCACGGCATTTGTGGTCTAAGGGAAGGAACTGTGTTGTTTTATTTCTTAATTATTTCTATATTAAAAGACAATAAAATACATGCTGTCTATAGCAATGCACCTTTTATTAATGAGATGAAGACTGAGGCTGCGTATGAGAATGCGATGTTTTCGTGTTACATCATTTTCATGATTTTCCGTTGTGTTACTCAGTGTTGGTCTTTAAATTTACAGACTAAAAAGTCTTTAAATTTAAAGACAGTCTTTAAATTTAAAGACAGTCTTTAAATAAAACGCTTTCTTCTACCTGATTAAGAAGAACAATATAATAGTTTTCATGAGCAAAAAGAGGTTTACCCTACAAGAACCTGTGCACTTCTTCAGAGAGATACAGGCTTTGCATTGTGTGTGTGTTTTTTTTTTTTTTTTTTTTTTAACGATTGCATTTCCTGATGGATACTTCCGCCATTTATTTAAGGACTTCTTTTTCACTCTTAACAGACTCATCCGACTGCAAAGGTGTATACTTTTAAAGGAAAGATGGGGTCTACTCTTAAATGTAGATATTCTTTCCTTTAAGAATTGACCCCAACTGACGTGGGAAACAAATTGAATCACGTTTGCAGGAGTTGTCTTCCCTGAAGATTTATCTATTCCCCCATTACGATAACACAATCCGTGTGATATAGAACATTTTTCAACAAGAAAAATGCCTAATGGCATTATGGACGGGTTTTTTTTTTCAGTACGGTTAGGATGGTGGTGGCATGGGTGGGGTAGGGTGGGGTGTGGGGTAGGGTGGGGTGGGGTGGGATGGGGTGGGATGGGTTAGGAGTCGGGTGGGACGGGGTGGAATTTGTAGTGGGGTGGGGTGTGGGGTTGGATGGGGTGTGGTGGGGTTGTGGGGTGGGGTGGGCTTTGGTGGGTGGGATAGGGTGAGGTCGGATAAGGTGGGGAGTGGTGGGATGGGGTGGGGTTGGGGGTGGATTGGGGTTGTTTTGGGATGGGGGTGGGGTGGGGTTGTGGGTTAGGGTATGCTAGGGTAGGGTGGGGTGGGTAGGGTATGTATGTAAAACTAAGTATGCATGTATGTACAGAACAAATGCAATATCCTAACCCAGTAACAACTTTTTGTGGAGGGGGGGGGGGTATGATTTGTTTATGTGTTTTAAGAAGAAAAAAAAATAAAGTTTTTGTTAATTTTAGCTCTGGTGGACACTGATTTTAGCGATTTTGAAAAAGGGTCACCTAATGAACATTTCTGTATGTATGTAAAACTATGTATGCATGTATGTACAGAACAAATGCAATATCCTAACCCAGTAACAACTTTTTGTGGAGGCGGGGGGGGGGGGGTGTTATTTGTTTATGTGTTTTACGAAGAAAAAAAAAATAAAGTTTTTTTTCTATTTTTAGCTCTATTTTTAGCTCTAGTGGCCACTGATTTTAGCAATTTTGAAAAAGGGTCACCTAATGAACATTTCTGTAAAATAATTTTGAAATCGGGTCATTATCCCAGGAGGAGATGACGTTTAAAGAAATTGTTGATGGACTTCGTGCTCAGGTGAGCTAAAAAAAGAACGAAAAAAAAAAAAAAAAAAAAAAGAAAAGAAAATTCCATGCCTGTGCATGCATGTATGTATTATTACTAGCAACTATCAGGGGAGGAAGATAATAATTGTTCATATGTGTTTATGGAGAAGAAAAGAAAAATAAAGAAAAAAAAGAATGAACAAAGAAAAAAAAAAAAAAAAAAAAAAAAAAAATGTCTCCACCGGGGTTTGAACTCACGCCCCTCAGATTCATAGTCAACAATAGGATTCGTAGTCCAGCACTCTATCCACTACACTGGCATTTGAAAAAAGGTTAACCAAAAGGTAAACCTGAAAAACACAAGTTTGAAAAATGACAATTTCCGCCAAAATTTTAGTCTTTTGCGCCATTTATGGATAATACATGAAAGCGGTACCTCCACTTATGCATCAGTCCTGATATTAAAACAATCTGCTACAGAATAGATGAAAATTTCACTTTGAAAAAAAGGTTAACCAAAAGGTAAACCTGGGACGACGCCCGCCCGCCCGCAGGACGCCCGCCCGCCCGCCCGCAGGACGCCCGCCCACCCGCCCGGACATCACTATTTTAAAGGACGGATTTTTTTTAAAAACCCGTCCAAAAATGCAATGTTTTATAAAAGTTTGTGATTATTTATACTCCAAACATAGGTTTTGGACTGTTGGATGCTCGTTAGAACCGCCTCATTGAGGCGGTTCTCACGAGTACCCACAACCTATGGCTTGGAGCAGATATAAAGAAAATAATGTTTACCCCCGGTAAACCCCAGTTTTCTCTATTTAAAGTGGGATTTAGCGGGGAGGGGTATTTCAAGGACTTGTTCACATGATGGTAAACAAAACACTTACGTTGGTTATTCCTGAGTTCCATAAGAATTTCCTCATTGTGGTTCAGCTTTGTCTCCACGTGTTCATGAATATATTCAGTAAGTTCGTGTTTTGTTGCATCAAGCTGATCTGCCAGCTCCGCTAGTTCCTGAAAAACTTCCTTATTTTCACGTTTTGATCTACCTTTATCTGGAAAGCACTGACTTACTTGAATCAGTGCCACTAAACCGCAAAATGATATTGCTTTCATTTTTAAATTAATATTGTTTTTGCGATGCAAGTCAGTGAATGTGTCTCAATGGCGGTATTCGACTGGTGATTTCGTGGTCCACGAACTGAAGCGTGGAGCACGTTTTGTGTTCGACTGGGAGATTCGTGAAATTTCGAACAATTTCGTGGAGCACAACGACCACGTTTGGAAAAGAGCGTGAAATCAGTCACGTGACTCAATTAATATGACTGAACATAGAAAAGTATATGGCGTGCCGTTTTACTATTTAATACAATTTCGAGATATCTATAATTTTAAGAGATATCTATAATTTTATAATAGATATCTATAAATCAAATTATAAATATCTATAATAAACATTGGAGGTCATAAAAATATAAGTAACTGGCTTATAATATAATGTCATTGATCAAGTAATTTCGCATTGACCTTCGGATCGGGACGTTAACTGGAGGCCCTCTGTGCAGGGAGAACCATCCCCTGTGCAGGTTAAAGAACCCTGCCGTAATTACATGATTACTGTGTAGGCTTTCATCCTGCAAAACTGGAGTGTATGCAGTGTACACCATCTGTGTCCCCTCCTGGGGTAAAGGTGAAGCCGGAAGAAAGAAAGAAAGAAAGGTCCGAGGTCTCCTGCATTGGCCCGAGGCCTCGAGGCAATTTTAGAAAGTAACCATAATACAAGTTTTATAAACAAATACGAAACTTAAACTATTTATTGTGCTTGTCATTTGCAGTTAATATGGAGCTAGGACACAGCTCGGATCTATCTGATTATAAATGGTTGGCTTTGAGGTGCCTCTTTGCCTTATGACTGTTAATCATAGCTCTCTCACGGCTGTGTTTCGAAACTGGCTAGGGTCACATGTGAAACGCCAACCGGAGGTCGGGTGGTTTTTCTCCGGGGATGCCGGCTTCGATTTTCGCCAAACTGTGATTAACGATCGGTTGGATATAAGTGAAATAATCTCGACAAAACATACAAGGCAACGCAAGCGTAGCATCCCATCGCAACAGCACACCATTCATCGACATGAAGGTTTGAAGCTTCTACGATGATAGCTGTATATTCTGTCCTGTTCATAAGATTTTTAAGGTCAAGTCCATTGTGACCTTGACCTCTGACCACTGACCTTGAAAGTCAATACGGTTCATCGTCTCCCCATGGGGAACATTTGTAGAAGGTTTGAAGCTTCTATGATGATAACTGTGTATTTCATCCTGTTCATAAGATTTTAAGGTCAAGTCCATTGTGACCTTGATCTCCGACCCTTGACCTTGAAAATCAATAGGGTTCATCGGCTTTCCATGGGGAAAATTTGTGGAAGGTTTGAAGCTTCTACGCTGATAACTGTGTCTTCTATCCTGTTCATAAGGTTTTTAATGTCAAGTTAATTGTGACCTTGACCTTTGAACCTTGACCTTGAAAATCAATAGCGTTCATTGTCTTTCCATGGGGAATATTTATGGAGGGTTTGAAGCTTCTATGATGATAAATGTTTATTCTATCGTGTTCACAAGGTTTTTAAGGTCAAGTTCATTGTGACCTTGACCTTTGATCTTGTCGTTCAATGGGGAACATTTGTGGAAGGTTTGAAGATTCTAGGATGATCTATTTGTCTTCTATCCTGTTAACAAGGTTTTTAATGTCAAGGCCATTGTAGCCTTGACCTTTTACCCTTGACCTTGAAAATCATAGGAGGTTTTAGAGATTCCGTTTATGACGTCATTCTTGCGCATGCGCAAAGCACTGTCCGCCAATTGAAACGGCCATCGCTATTCAAATGTATTGGCGGAACTTAAAATGCTAACAATATTCAGACATTTTGAGAGAAAATATACCCGTTTACATTGAAATAATGCCTCGAGAAGAGAAGGAAAGAATGATATTTTGCTTTTATTACTGAAATTCGTTTATCCTGGATCCGTTTGTTATTGACGAAAATCTCTTCGTGAATGACTCATGCCAATGGCTTACGAAAGCTTACTTGAATGACCCATGTCAATGGCTTACGAAAGCTTACTTACAAAATAGGTTTTACGTAACTTTTCGTTATTCGCTATCCAAGTATAGCTATCACATACGGCCAGAACTTCTATTTATCTATCTATCTACATGTATCTATCTATCTATCTATCTATCTATCTATCTATCTATCTATCTATCTATATATCTATCTATCTATC